>JABYQS010000002.1:0-600000 GCA_022592435.1 Cerioporus squamosus | reverse complement strand
ATAACTCAACTGGTGACATTCGAGACGCTCAGACGCGTAAAACCGTCTTACAGCGCGGTGGGCATGTCAAATGCGGGAGCGACGGTGCTCGCGTTGCCCTCCGTCCGATCACCCGGTCCATGTCACCGCCCTCCCACACGAGCCAGGACAGCTCGGAGGTGTCCCGACGCTCACGAAGCCGCCCTCGCACACCTAATGGCGTCTCTCGTCGAGACATCTCCCCATCGATCCTCCGGCAGTCTCTCTTCACCTCGACGCTGCGTACCCCTGTGCGGAGGGATGGTCCCTTGATGATCCCCTATGTCAACACCACCATCACACCTATGCTTAACGCAGGCCCCGGTCCACTCAAGTATGCTGTCCGTGTCAACTTGCCGGCTCCCTCGGACGATGACTTGGAGTGGCTTGAGTTTGGACTGGCTCTGTCCCGTCCAAAAGAAGACGCCTTGGGCGGGAGACCGCCTCAGGTAGAGGTGGCCAGTGCCAGCATCGAGGGTGTACCAGTCCGTATCGTGACTGGGGCTGTCGTCAAACCTGAGATCAATGGGAACGCTGTGCCCTTTGGCGAGGCTAGCGGGAAGGAGTGGATTACTTGGGTCAAGGTCCACATCGGAGATGCCGGAGGTGGCAAGGTCGACATCCTGTACATTGTCCAAGATGACGGAGCGGTGGCCGAGCAGACCAAAGCGACGACCTTGCGACCAGTAGTGCTGAATGCCTTGCTTCCGAGTTTCCCCTTGCCTGTTGCTGAGCTTCAGGTTCATGTTCCGGTACAGACAGGTGAGTAACGCCGTCTTTTATTGAAAGACCGTGCAATACTCAACCAATTCTAGGTTTCGATGTTGCATCTTCCGATACTAACCTCGCCCATGAGGAGGTATCCGCCCAAGGCCGCAGACTGTGTCACTATTCTATGGAAGAGTACTTCTACCCGCGCCTTGTGTTGTCGTTCCAAACGACCGCCTCGGAGATCGCTCGTACGGAACAGCGCGCGTCCCGCTCCTGGACTCAATTATTGATCCCCACATTCCTGGCCATCACCTGCCTCTACCTCTTCATCAGTCTGCGTCAGACGCAAGCGCAGTTGTCAACAGCGCTCCGGTCTCTTGCAATCGATCATGATCCTCCCGCCGGCATCCCCTTGTCGGCGTACCCCGGTGGTGTGGACACGGTCACGGTTACCACCACCACGACGGTCACGGCTCAGGCTGGCGCTGCAAGTCCCGCGCGATGGTATTTCCCCAACGCTGGCTCTTCGCACGGGGATCCCGCGTCCCCCATCACAGCGAATGAGGCAGCACCTCCCCCGCCATCGCCTCCGTCCGATGTTCCCACCGCGGTGGATGCGGCACAGCTCCCAACGATCACGCCCACTCCTCTAAGTGAGCCTGGATCGGACGGAGGTCTGATCCCGGCGCACTACTTCCCGAAACTCTGGACCTTGCGATTCGAGCTTCCTCACATCGAGTTCCCAGAGATCCATCTATCCGAGACGGCCAACGCGACTCTGCAGTCGGTGCTCACGTCGCTGGACACAGTCTACCAGCTCTTCAGAAAAGTACTACACTATCCCCTCGACCCTCCATGATACTCTTCCTTCACGATACGTCTGTCTTGTCGCTGACGTCCACGTACTATCACTGACCCAATGACGATGGTAATGCCTACGCTCACCCCATGCTTTGTATGACCTTATTACTTGTTATTAGTGACTGGCGGATTTACGATACCATAGTCCCGGGACTTGGAATGACGCTCGACGATGTTGTGTGTGGTAGAGTATCCTTGATGTATCTCACCAGATCTACGCTTGATATGTAGAACGTTGTACTGGATTCTCGGCATAGATATGGCGTGTTCTCAGAGGCTCTCAGCCGGTGCTTCCGGCGCAGTCAGGCATTGTCAGTGACCAAGATCTCGAACAAGTCGGACAGGGACCAGAGATCTGGTTTCATAGTACATGGCAGCAGCGTCAACGAGGTATTGTACATATGGCCATCATGCAGACCGGCGAACAAAAGCTTCCGTAGACGTCGAGGGAGATACGCGCCGAGCAGGCTTGGGCACCCACGCTACCGTGCCCAGTCGCTGTGGGTAAGGAGGTTGGCAAGATACTTCGCCTCCTCGCGGTAGTTAAGGGGAATAATCCGGTTGATAGCGTAGCGCACACGCGTCGTCTCCTACAGCGGATTGATTGTGTCAGCTTCATCCAAAGATCAAGTGGATTTAGACAAACGTTGTAACTATCCTGTTTCGCTCTGCACGCGAAGTTGTAAGTTGTCCCGATGGCGCGTTCCACCACTTGATTGAACTGGGTATCATCGCGCTCCTGTGGGCGTCGGTGAGCGCATGTAACACCGCCGATCTGGTACACCGGGGCTTACCCTGATATCAACGAGTTCATCAGCGGACATCCCGAATATGGTCTGGCCAACGTCGTTGAAACCGCTGAGCCACGCCTGACCGGAGTAGTCCGAGACGGCCATCGAGACCATGTACCTGTTGACGTTGGTGAGTGTTGTGGGCACCGAGTTAGATGTGGACTAAAATACCTGTGCTGAGGCTTAGGATACGACTTGTCGCACTTCTCACACCTCCAGGAATCACCGAGCTCGACAACTTTCTTGCCACATCCCTGGGTCGGGCAAGCAGGGTATGAAATGGTGTCGTTCTTGATGTGCATGATCGTGCCTGGGCGCAGAAATACTCCGGCTTATCCGACATGCCGAACTCTGCTGTCTTGACTTCGTTGAGGTTCCGCACTTCGGCACGGTCGAAAGTGATCCCACCGCCACCAGTGAATGTACTGGTGTGGGCCTGGAACGTCTGGTCAGAGCCGGCCGCGTCGAACCACCCCCGCAAAGCGTGCGCTTCTGGAATGTCGGGGTTTATGTGCATGGAACTTGAGCTCATCATTGATAGTGAGCGACCTGCCCAGCAGTTCTCAGATCATGACATTGTTCACAGACAATGCAGCACATACCTTGGAAGTCGCCAACCTTAGCACCCTTGAATGCTATGACAGGTTGATCTGTCGCTTCGAACTGCTCTGCCTGTTTGCCCCAGAGCGTGACCCTCACGGAGTAGCCAGAGCGATCTACGACTGTTAATTCTCGCTTGGGGATCTGAACGATGTCGCTGTCACTTCACGTGCAACGGCGAATAGATAGGATCTTGTCACTTACGACTTTGCTTGTCGCCTTCGACGTTATGGTCGACAGCTCACCCACTTCCTTGACGACGCCGATGATATCTGCAGAGAGGTGAGGCTGAATCTCGCGTAGTACACATGATGCAAACGTACCGCAGGTAGCGTCCTTAGCCACATCCTGCAAACCGGAGATCGGGACGAAGTTGAACTTCACGGTGGGTACATCCGTCATGTCGAGGCACTGTATGGCAGTTGAGCAGGACGCAAAGCGCTGACAACTCAAGGTGCCTACCTCTTCGACCTCGGTGTTACGCTCAAATGTGAGTTCGTATTCATTGTTGACATTGGAGAACTTCTTCTTCGCAAGATTGACCTTCGCCTTCGAGACCAAGTAGACCTTCCCTTCCTGGATTTTGTCATAGAACAAGTCGACAGCGGCATTGAACGCAGTGGCCCGAATTTCTCCGCTGTCGTCCATAAGAGTGACGCTGAACAGTTTTCCTTCGCCACGCTGGTTGACCCATGTGCGAATGTCCGACTTGTTCATTGCGCGAGCCTTGATCGTCCAGTGATTCTGGTAGGGACTGAGACTTTCGATGGGATAGATCGCAGCAGCACGATTGTTGCGATTCGCTTGCGTCTGCTGACGAGCGGGTTGGGCTGCTGCAGCCGGAGGGGGAGCGGGAGTAACGTTCGTCGATGTGGATGGGCCAGGCGTTTCGGTAGCAGGAGTCGATGATCCGCCTTCCGGTCGACCCTGAAGTGGTCCGGGACTGCCCATCTTCTCCGCAGTCTTGACCAAGACGCGCAAAGCGAGGATAATCAGGAGTCTTAAGATGGCCAGGCGTTAGTCGGACGTGTTTGTCGACGCGTCGAGGGTTCCACTCACCGCTTGCCCTGTACGATGTTGCAAGTGAACTTCTCAATGACGGCAACCGCGCCCTTTGAGATAGCATCCTCCTCCACAAGATGATTCAACTGCGTAGCCAGCATCGATTGCAAGAAATGCTGCCCATCGGAGACGATGACGCGGTAGCGGTCGACATTGTTGCCACCACCGGTCGGAGGGACCTTCTTGAAGGAAAGTAGCTGGAGAGTGGGCTGAGAGTTGAAGAGCTCCTCCGAGTCCTCGTTCTCGGAGTTAGCAAGGCGAGCGCAGATGCCGGTAGTGAGCTGAGGGAGACCAGCCATGGTGGTCAAGAGTCAAGACGCGTCGCGTTCCAGAACGAGACCGCGCCTTGCTTATGTGTACGCGTTCATTACGTAACATTCCCAATTCGAGACAACGTGGTTCGCGCGCACGCCACCGTCTCCGAGTAACTTTAAACTTGTAAGTAAGTAGCGACTTAACGAGATCGCCATCCATCTGCAAGGGCTTGCGCATAGATCTCTTTGATTCCTGCCCTGTAGATCCCGATACTCATCCTGCTTCGTACACCTTGCTGTCGACGTTATTGCGAAAGCGACGTTCACCCATGAGTCATCGCTACAAACTCGCATCTATTGGAACCATGCCAGGGACGTCGAACACTACAGTAGTATATATGCTACAAATTACGCAAGAAAGCGAAAGCAATGCGACCCGGACAACATCTATAGTGCGTATCTCTAGCACGTCTACTACTAATATATGGGTGGACTATGACGCTCTATTTCGTAGGGTCCTGTGCAGTGATTTACTCATCCTTCAAAAGCGTGCGCTGGGTGGCATCGCGGCCGGCCTTCAGCAAGGTGGACACCGGGTTCCCTCCGGTACCCTTCGAGCGGCCTTCGCCCCCCTCAGAGCTGATGTCCAGAGTCCCCATGCTTGCGGGAGGGCTGGACTTCGCCTGAGAGATGATGAAGAGAGTTCCGACGCGGATGTGGATATCGCGGAACTTCTTCAACGCTGCCACCGTCATGTTGTAGTGCTCCCGGAGCGCGGGAATGCGCTGAACGAGGTCTCGTACATGACGCTTCTGGACCTGCGCCAAGTAGGCTTGATGCTCCTCTGGCATGTACCGGCGCATCTTCTCCATGAAGCTCGTGTCGGCACGGCGGTTCTCTGCCGACGGAGCCGGCTGACGGCCCTGCGTCAGTCCATGGTCGACGTCGAGGAAAGCGTCAAGAGCGTGCATGACCGAGCTCTGCCCTGCCGATGCACCGCCGAGGTCGAATGAGCTGGGCGGGACTCCTTCGAACACCCATGGCGCTGCGGCACTGGAGCCGTTCCACCACGGCCGGACGGCCCAGTAGAAGGTGTTCGGATGCACAGTCTTACTGGAGTCCCCGATGATGACGGCAAGGTCGTCGATGACCCTGACGAGCTCCTCGAAGTCGCGCTTGATAGCCGCGATGGCGCTATGTGTCGTGGGGCAGGGAACGTTGACAACGCGTTCGATGATCCTCAGCATCTCCACCCCCTTGAGCTCTGCGGCTGCGGATAGAAGGTAGAAGTTCCTCTCCGTATCGGTCCCGGAGAAGACGTTGACGTATCGCATGTTCTTCAGGGACAGAGGCTGCTCCGGATCAACGAACTCCCAGTTCCAGAGGACGATGTCTGCGAACGTCAAGATGGGAGGGAGCTTGAGCTTCTGGGAGACGGCGACAAGAGGCACGGCGAGGGGCCTTGGGATAATGGTCTGGCCCTGTACCTGCGATGGGGGAAGCGAGTGGACGTAGAAGTGCAGTAGGCAGGTGAGAACGTAGTGTGCTCGTCGCAAGGTGCGAACCCCGTCGCCGAGCTTTCTGACGTCAAGCACGGACCACTAGAAGATTGACTTGTGAGTACCCTGACAACTCATATGGCTGCGAGTTGACACTCACACTCCTCAGGCGCTGCCGCCACTGCTCGCCCGACGCGCACTTTGCGAAGGCTTCCTGACCCCGGTCAATCCCAAGCTTGAGGACGCTGCGAGCCTCAACCAAGGCATTCTCCCACAGGGAGAACTCGCCGCTCAACGACCCGAGTGGTTGTGAGGGGAAGAAGCCTGTGTCAGGATCGACATCGTACATCCTCCCGCTGAAGGCTTGCGAGGTGCTCGTCGGTTCGGGGCGGGCCGCCCGATACGTCGTCAGGTCCACGCTCTCGAGTAGCCGGCCCATCATGTGCACGGGAGAAGAGACGTTCATGGTTGCGCTGGAATGGATATACGGTGAAGTGAAGGATGAGTGCGGTGAGTGCGTTTGAGTTGAGGGGTTCCCTGCAGCCTGTCGCAGATTATATACTCATCTGCGCACCTCAACTCAGCAGCTTTGGACTGGTACATCAAGCGTCTCAGGAGACACCAAACCAAAGACCAGAGCGCCCCGCGCCCAATGCGCAACAACGGCTCGCCCCTCATCCGCGATGGCGTCAATTACAGCCTTTCCAGTTCCCGTTGGACGCACTCCTAACCGCCCCATGGCTTTCTGTTCGGTCCCAGGGCAAATCGGATAAACCATCTCACCAGGCTGTCCGCGCCAAAGTAGAATATACCACCTTTGTTGGTGGGCATCTTTGTTGTCCTGGTGCGATGTGTTTTGACAGGTTTCCTTCCCACAGCCGCCAACAAAACCCCATGAACGCCGATATTGTAGTCGGTCCGTATCATTTCACCGCCGGGGATTGATACTGGGCCGAGTGCAATCATCCCTTTCTCAAGTGGCGCGAGCGGGCGTATGTTGATTCCTGCACCTGGTATAGGTGGTTCTGCAGGGACACCGACAGCCCAAGATATGACATCGTCGCTGTCGCATAGCTGGAGCCATCCCAATCACATCGAGCCGAAGGAGACCGAGCCGGAGGCAAGCAGCGCTAGGCCGCTGTACTGGACGGGTCCTACCGTGTACCCACGACTACTCAAAACAGCTGTGCCGCGGACCCCCGGAGAAACACAGCAGAGAATGAAAAGTCTCAACGCCTATCAGACGGTCTCGCAGGGCGGTGTCGTGAGCGCTGCTCATCCGAGGGTGTGGACACCTTGGTAACATAGCAGTATGGCGACATCCACCCCACCACCAGGTAAGATCGGGAATTCCATATTATTCCGGACGCATACCAACTGAAAATATGTTGACAGTTGCACAGACGAGCGGAAGGCATGTCGTCTCCGAGGCTACCGAGTCGCCTGCCTGGGTCGCCGTCGGCGTCGTCGGCGCGTGCGAGTCCATAATAACGAGGCGCATGGGCGGGTCGGCGGTCGAGCCAGGGCATCCGAGTCCGAGTCCGAGCTCGTTGGAGTCGTCTGGAACCTGGATGACAAGGCGACATACGGCCATACCGCGTTTCCGACAATTCGGTGGGCGGCCTGGCAGGTGCGAAGCATGCGCTTCTGGGCTGCGCAAGCGTCCACACCTGAGATCTGTGTACGCCGACGCCCGTCGCTCGATGCGGAGCTGGTCCATGGTTTCGTGATGCCTTGCCATATCCGTCCTTCGAAGATGGGACTAGAACTTTTGAGGGAGTCCGGAACGCGGCGTGTGCGCGTACTACTACGAGACGGCGCTCCGGACGAAGCATGACAGCATCCCGCGTGCTACGTTCTAACAATCCAGATATCTGGACCTGTTGCTGTCGGGAACCTACTCCGCCAACAAGCTCGAGGCGCAGGGAGCGCGGGCTTGAGGCGTAACTCTACCCCATCATCAATCCGGGGATTGACTTGTCCGGGTCGCTGGACTCTTGTACAATACATCCCATTCCTGCTCATAGTGTATTCGTGGTGACACATATAGTGTGCGCAGAGTGCAACCTCGCGGCGCAGGCATGCTGTACCTGAATGAACCCTGTGGGCCTGACGCAAGCTACGGCTGGTTTGATGCGCCCCAGGAGAGGGCGGAGATTACGCCCGGAGGTCCTTGGTTTACGGACATACGTACGAGTTTGAAACGTACCAACTAACGTTGACATCCTGACCGCTCTCAAAGCGGCGATGGAGAGATGGAAGTAGGGAGCACATGGGATTAGGACGTCGTATACAGTTGTAGGTCAGATGCACGGCGACAGCGGAATGAGAGGTCGTGGATGGCAGGGATGATTAGTGTTTCCACTTCAGCCACCTCTTGTCCATGTGCTTGTCCTGCTCCGAAACACATTTGCGCTGCACAACCTCCAGGATTTTCTCGCGCATGCCGGGCTTACGGCCGCGAGCACGGTCGAACTTCGCTAACAGCTCGTCAAGCGTGATCTCCGTGGCGCCGCTGTCGCGGTGGCTGCCGTCGACCATGGAACGGATCTCAGCCTCCGTAGGCAGCGCATACCGCATGGGATCCCCTAGCTGGTTCGGCTGGGGCAGGTAAGCAGGGGGCGTAATCTTGGGGGCAGTTTCTTTTTCCGGCGAAAACTTGGAGAAGAAAGTTTGGCGTATCTCCTCATCGTTGACCTCGTTAAGGTGTGCCGGTGACCACGCTGGCCGTGACCTTTCCTTATTCATAAGCACGCTGGTCACGCCGGTGAGGAAGTCTGGGCTGCCGCCACTCTGAAGCAGATCCGCTTCAGTCGTCAATAAATGGAAGGAAGTGTCCGAGCACCTACGCAGAAGGCGGTCGCGATGTTCATCTCCATCTGTAAAGCCTCCAGGAGGTTCATCGGCTTTCCCTTGCGGATGGCGGTGAGGGAGACCTTGAGGCTCGTCGGGCTACGGTCTCCGAGCATCTTCAGTGTATTCGCAGCCCAAGCCCGGATACCCTCATCTTGGTGATTGTTTGATATCTCCGTGAGCTCGGCGAGTATTTCCTCGACTTTGTTGTGACGGAAGGCCGAATCCAGGGCTTCGCGTTTCGCACCGACGAACGACGAAGAAACTTCGTCCGACTCCCACTCGGAGCTCTCTTGCTCGAGAAGGTCGTTTATCATCTGGAAAGTGGGTTCCTCCAACGCAGCAAGGCGCTCCAGCAGAGCGGGGATGCGCCTGGAAGGGATGTAGTGAGTGGCGAAACCGTGCTCACTGCGTGGGTGGCGTCTTCAGAGTCCGGGTAGTCGGAAATCAAATGTGCAACGCTCACTAGACAGCCCGGCCAGTTATTGTGTCACCGGTCAATGCAAGGTACGTCCCAATTTCGCCGTCTATCCGCGAGAGGAAGTAACTTGCTCCGACGTCGGGGCAGTAGCCGATCTTGGTCTCCGGCATTGCGAAGACGGTCTTCTCCGTGGCGATTCTGAATTGAGCATTGATAGACAGGCCGACGCCTCCACCCACTACCACAATCGTCAGAACACGCGCGTCGGTATTACATGGCAGGCAATCAGACATACTCGTTATGCCATCCATCACGGCCACGTATGGTTTTGGGACCGCGGCGAGGATGTAGTCCATTTCGAACCTATCAGATGCATATTAGGACCCGCGAACGAACGGAGAGGCCATGAACTCACTCTCTATGGAAGAAGTCTATCGCCTGGGGCCGGGTCTCCTCTTTGCTCGCGGCCAGCACGACGGCTGCCTCCAGTCAATACACCGGAATGGGATGGATAGAAGCTCGCTCACATTCCACATCACCGCCCGCGCAAAACGCACGTCCGACACCGCGGCCAACGATGACCTTGGCCAGCTCGCCCTGACACCATTCCTGCGCCCACAGTTCTCATGGGAGGCCGATGAACAGGAACAGTAGTGAGCTTACCTCGATCTGTGGCCGGAGCAGATTGAGCATGGGCTCGTTCAGCGCGTTGAGCTTTGCTGGCCTGTTCAGGATGTAGGTCCGGACGGGGCCATTGGACTCGAAGAGGACTGGAGCCTCGTCTGGGGCGTCGACGCGGGACTTGGGGATGGCGGTGGAGGTGGACATGAGGTGACGACCGATCGCTGCTGTGCGCTGGGCTGCGGAGGCGGTGGGACGAGACATGGTTCTCAGACAGACATGCCGTGCGTACATCTGGCTGGTTGTTGCGCGTCCCGTCGATGGACAGGAGGAAGAGCAGGCGGGCGGGGGCGGAAATCCGAGTCGGCGGTGGGAAGCAGGTGACGCGCACCGCGCCTAGCGATTGTACACGGCCCGCGTGCTGAGCGCGCCTGTGCGGTCGCGGATATTGCTGCCTCTCTGCCGCCTCCTCAGCTCACTTCCGACTGCTTTCATCTGTACGCTCATCATCGGACTCGCCTCGGAGCCTGGTGAATAGCTAGCTGCTGTGAACGTCGTCCTCGATGGCATCCAGCCTGCCCACGGTGGGCACCCGCATCAGCCACTCCGGCACCCTGGGCACAGTCAGATATGTCGGGTCTGTCGACGGAACACAAGGCGTATGGCTCGGCGTGGAATGGGACGACCCAAAGCGCGGAAAGCACGATGGCGTCAAGGATGGAAAGCGATACTTTACCTGTCTGTGAGACTGTACGTTCACTGGCTGGTCCATGCTGTGTTCCTCACAATCCTCACAGCGTCCCGAATAGCGGATCTTTCATCCGGCCCACCGCAGCTGGACTCTCCTATGGCGTGACCTTCCTGCACGCTCTCACCGCGAAATACATTGAGATCCCCCACGGAAGCGACTCACTTGAGAAGGTCATCCTGGGCTCCTCCGGCGGCGCGGTCGAGGTGGAAGCTGTGGGACTGGACAAGATCAGGAACAACCTGGCACGGCTAGAGAGGCTCCGGGAAGTCAGTCTCGACAACGAGTCGGTCTCAAGGGCCGATCCGCCAGGCGAAATAGGTCGAACTTGTCCAGGTACGTCGTGGACTCTAACAGGAGATCTTCCGCGCTCGGTCTTCTCGGCGAGTCAGCTGTAGCCCTGCGTTTCATCTTGTGGTTATCTGCCCAGGTAACAATGAGTGTTACCCGAGTAAGGCTTAGACTTAGACTGGCGGCGGAGCTTTAACCATCTTATAATATCCGGTGGCTGTGAGCATTGCTGCCGTGTATCTTAACCTTGACATCTCAGGGTGTGCTTCCAGGGCCTGCGCACTGCGATGCATACTAGAGTCAATGTCAGGCGCAGATGCAACGGATGTGATGCTCTGGCTCTGGTTACGCCTCCGAGGACTTTATCATGTCATCGTACACGCCATCAGTCTGCAACCTATCGACTCGCGGAAAGTCGTCGCTTAGTATGTCGGTGTATCCCCCGACTGTCGCAGCGTTGTCCACACGTGTGTGAGGTGCTATCTATCAGCTACCCTTATGAATGAACAAGTCTATCTAGAGACGGCGCCATCTGTCTATTGCAATTGTTTCGTCATGCTCTGCAATTTTGTCTCCTTCTCATGTAGCAGAACAGGGCAAATAATACATATATCATAGCGTTCGATGATCACCCGCGAGATCTTGATCGCTGACTCACTTCGATGTGATAGGCATTCGGGGTCTGGATCTCTCAAAGAACCTTATTGCGAACTGGGAAACCGTTGCTGCGATTACGATCGAGTTACAGAACCTCCGAAGCTTGTCCCTCAAGTCAGTCACTTGCGAAGCTTTCATGGACATTAGCGCTAACATACCCGGGACTGCCGCAGCTCAAATCGACTGATTTCACCGGAAAGTTCGCAGCTGAATGCCTCTGCGTTTCATCGCTTGGAGGAAATTCAGCTCAGCTCGACGCTGATAAGTTGGGCTGAGTTCCAGATTTTGCTACCGCACATGCCCACCCTCAAGGCCGTGGAGCTCGGATACAACCGTATGAAGACTCTCAGTTCGGACCGACCGTCTCAGAGCACATGGTCCACGAACACGACTGTGCAGACCGTGAACCTGGATAGTAACGAGCTGGACAGCTTTCAGAACATCAACTCCGCCACGCACAATCTGTCCGGGTTCGTATTGCTCATCTTATCTCCCGTCCTTGTCGGGCTGACGATCAGACGACAGGCTGCAGAGGCTCATTCTAACCTCCAACGCTGTCGCCAAGATCGAACCTCTTCCACTCAATGAAGGGGCATCCGAACGGGAAGAAACCGTATCCCTCTCGCCCCTCCGCGGTATCAAGCATCTTGCGCTCGCTTTCAATCGCATTGCGACGTGGTACGACATTGACATGCTCCAGCACTGGTGTCCGGAGCTTGAGTCGCTCACGCTCGCGGGCAATCCCCTGATAGACGGTGAGTGAGTCCGTCCCAGATCCACGCCGACATGGGACCCAAGAGCCCGCGCGAGTCCTTGGGTGCTCCTCGATCATCATCGCGTGAGAAGCTGCACTGCGTGTGGCTCTGTGCGCCCGACAGCTCTAGTACATTGACATGCATACATCTATCTGTCTCGCGCGCAAACTGATGATGACACTGCTGACTTTGCCTTTTGCCAATATGACGCCTTTGCTTCGGATCTGGCCACTCAACCACGCATCTCGACTATGTGCGCCGTACGGCTTTCGAATCGCATCTGGGTGACAGACCCTAGCCACGCGAGCTATGCCCGTGCGTTCACCGTCGCAAAGATCCCGTCGCTCAAATCTCTTGATGGTACTGCGGTACGTCCTCGTTCTCGGCCATCTCCTATGTCAATGTACTAGGCGCTATACATTGCCGCTCTGTGCTGCATCGTCCCTGACGATTACTGCATTATGGCTCGGTTATGTGCGCATGACACGCGACGCGAGTATAGCTACGCACCGCAGTTGCTGACGGTGTGGTTCATTCTTTCTATTCCAGATCTCGATGCGCGAGCGCACAGATAACGAGCTGCTATACCTCTCGTACATCTCGAAACAAACCTTCACCTCAGATGACGAGAAATGCGCAGCCCACCCCCAGTGGGAGGCCCTATGCACCAGTGCGTCATCTCGACACAATCACCTCCCTCACACATGGCACCGCTCTCTGCTCCCCGGCGGAACAGTGCGATACTGATCTTGCCTCTCCCATGCCGTGCATTTGCATCCGCCCCACACGGATCGCTTTCCTCCTGCGTTGCGCTTGCGTTCCCGTTCCGGGACACGCGTACGCCCGCCCACAACGAACACGCAACTCTCGGCTCTGTACTTCCGACTTGCCGAACGGGACGCGACTTTGACCAGAACACGGAGTCACGGGTGCACCATCAGCCCCGGAGGCCCAGGACACGCTTAGCAACCGCCTCACCAGTACGTGCGCAGTCCAGCCATCATCACATTTTCACCCTTGTTCTCGTTCTTGTTTCCTCCGTCCTGTACTCTCCCATTCCCTACCCGCTTTTCCGATGATCATCGCATCTCCCGCCCGTTCCCTTCGTGCGGTCAGATCGTCGCTTCCTTCGAGCGATCCGTGTTCTTCTCCGAGCACATAACTCAAACTGATCATTCGCTCACTCACCGCACACCATAGCCATCCGCATCTATCACGGGACCTCCCCTCCGCCCGCCAGTCTCTCTCCGAACGAGAGCGCAAGCTACCTGGGGCAATGCAAGTCCGAGCTGACTCTCCGCGTCCTGTCGACAATGTCGGTCCGCACGTTGCGGATGAAGCTCATCAAGTCGTTCAAGATCCCGAAAGCACGGCAGGGCTCAGTCCGGCTGTGGATGGTGCTCCCAGACGGCCATTTTGTCGAGTTGGATGAAGACTTCGCCGGTCGAGACCTCGCATATTGGGGAGTAGATGAAGACACGCAGTTTGTACTCGTAAATAATTGAGAGCAACGCAACAATGTATTGGACAAATTGTATTGTACATGGGCAAGAGAAGAGCTACGTTGCGGAGAAGACTTGACTCACCACTTCCCGAACCACCCGCCTTTCGACCCTGCGATACGATATCGATAGCGAAGATGTCATCGAAGAAGCGCGGGGACCGCTAGAAGCCTTGCTTGAAGCCAAGTAGCCTTTTCGCACGGGCGATTGTACGCCCACATACGCCCACAGAACCCGACGTCCGAAGGTGAGGCGGTCGGCCCAGCCCGAGAGCGCCTTCAGCAACTCCGATAAGCGAAATCTTCTGAGCACCAGTGTCCGGACGGGGACCGTTGGTCGGACCACCGCACCCAACGTCCCTTCAACGAGGCCAACGACAGGTCTTGAAGCCAAACGAGTAGCCAGCGACTGATACCTGGGGAAGTCCGCAAGCACCAGGGGGAAGGAACAGAGCCCCTATCGGAGGCCAGGCGCCATGGAATCGGGGGTTACACGATCGCGGGATATCCTTCGAGCTCGATACACGACTCCTTTCCATACAGCAAGAACCTATTCGAAGCGAAGCGGGAGAGAGGAAGTCCACGACGCCATTCGGGAAACCATTTCGCGGGCCACAACGGCAACGGATGCCATCCGGAAAACCACTTGGCCAACTCAGCGCGCCCATCCGCTATCCCCGTTGGTGTGCCTCGGGGGCCTGTCATCGTAGCGATCGTCCCTCTCGTCCCGACGGCGATCGTCCCTGCGTCTGTCGACATCGTCCCTGCGGCGGTCATAGTAAGGATCAGGGCCTCTGCGGTCATCATAGCCACCTCGCCGGTCATCGTACCCTGCAGGCCTTCTATCATCATCCCTCCGGGGAGGTGGAGACCTGGGGGGGCGACGATCATCGACCTCAGTGCGGCGAGGGGGCGACCTGGAGCGTTCCCTGCGGTAGCCACGGTCATCTCTGGGAGGGCGGTCATCCCGGGCGTAACGGTCGTCCCTGGCGTAGCGGTCATCCCGAGCGTAACGATCATCACGACGGTCATCACGACGAGGTTCACGGCGATGGTCATCGCCTCCAGCACGCTGTGGAAGAGGGATGAGCCAGATGTACTCGCACCATTGCCAGCGTCGAGGACTAACCTCACGATCCATGGCAACACGGACGGGCTGACCGCGGAGGTCACGTCCATCCAGCTCCTTGACAGCGCGCTCGGCATCCTCACGGGAAAGGTATTCTAGGATACTGCGATGTTGTCAATAATTGCAGCCGCAAACATGATCAGATTGGCTAACCCTTCACCGGGAGCGTCACGGTCGATGTCCGCGTAGGAGACACTGCCGGCCTCACGACCGAAGTCCTTCAAGTCCTAGTTGGGAGGCGATGGTTGAGTTCCGGGTCCAAGTAGGGTAAACGGTGGTAGCGACCGGGAGTTTGTCCATGGAGAGGCCGGACCTACGGAGACCACACGGAAAGAAAAGACGTACCTGCCAGCTGGTGTCACGCGAGATACCAGAAACAATCAGCCTATGCCCAGGAGGACGACGGGAGCGGGCGGCACGGTCTGCGTCGAATGGGTCCCTGCGGGGACGAGTTTCCTTGGCAAACTCCACGACGATGCTGGGGAGACGGTTAGCGCCGTGAACGTGGGGTATCCTGAAACAGCGGCATACTTGGCGCCCATGAAGCTCTTGCCGTTGAAATGCTGCATGGCGTCCTCGGCGTCGCGAGAGCTCTCGAACTCGACAAAGCCGAAGCCTGGCACAATGAAGACGATGAATGAGGATTCCAGCGACATCAGGGCAGATACCCACCGGTCATGACACGACAATCAACGATGCGACCGTAGCCGTCGAAGAATTTTTGGACGTCCTCGGAACGGGCATCTGGGGGAAGCTCTGGGAGGCGATGAGCATGAATGAGCACACCGCGAGCGACGGCGAGGACGTACTGCCAAGGTAGAGACGACGGGCCATGGTGGGGAGAGCAGAGGGGGGTGGAAGAGCGTGGTGGCACCGAGGCGAGGACGTTGAGTTCGCAGCGTGGTCCGTGCGCGGGACACGGGTGCCGCTGGATCCTGATTGGCTCCGAAAACGGCAACTGGGGCCGGCGCTGGGGCACAGAGCGGGATAGGCTGGGACGTGGGTCGGGCTGTGATTGGCTCGTGGGCTGCCGGAAGCATTCCTCATCTCCCGTGACTTACGCCGGGTCGTAGTGGGTGCTGACTGAAGGGCGTAAGTAGTGAGTGGCCGCTAGAGTTATCTGATAACCCGCCTTCTTGTCCACCGTCCACCATGTTGTCGCGAGTCTCAACAAAGTCCGGAAAGGCTCTCTGCCGTTCTGCCCTCCGCTCGACCGTCTCGCGCGCGACGATCAAGGATGCACGCAGGGCTTTCGTCCAGCCCTCGGGTGCCGACCGGGCCAGCGTAGTCGACGTCCCCTCGTCATACCAAGAGGACACGGCGTTCTCACCGCGAGTCGGTCAGTACACTTTCCCCGTTTGTTCGTCACCAGACAGAACTGAGCCAGTTACAGACATGTTCGGCTTCAAGCTTGAAGCCTCACGCCGTGAGGGCGGTGTTTCTGAGAAAGCCCGCCCGATTTACCTGGACATGCAGGTCAGTGACACAAAGCTGGCAGTGGTATATAGTCGTCTGACATATCCTCAAGGCCACCACTCCCGTTGACCCGAGAGTATTGGACGCCATGCTCCCGTACCTCACCGACCAATACGGCAACCCACACAGTAGGACGCATGCGTATGGATGGGAGGCAGAGAAGGCTGTTGAGGACGCGCGCAAGGTATGTGCAGTATCGCGTGATATGGCTTCTGCAAGGCTAACCGCCGTATAGCACGTCGCCGACCTCATTGGCGCTGAGCCCAAAGACGTCGTTTTCACCTCTGGTGCGACCGAGACAAACAACATGGCCATCAAGGGTGTTGCCCGCTTCCACAAGGACAGAAAAAAGCACATCATCACAACTCAGACCGTGCGTATCTCCCACTTTGTTCGGCACGGCGATTTACTCAACCCATGACAGGAGCACAAGTGTGTGCTCGACTCTTGCCGCAAGCTTCAGGAGGAAGGTTTCGATGTGACGTACCTCCCCGTCCAGCGTAATGGCATCATCGACCTTGCAGAGCTTGAGGCCGCCATTCGCCCCGACACTTCCTTGGTTTCGATTATGACCGTGAACAACGAGACCGGCGTCATCCAGCCTATCAAGGAGATTGGGGCCATAGTGCGGAAGCACCGCGGCGTTTACTTCCACACCGACGGCGCTCAGGCCGCAGGCAAGATCCCGATTGATGTGAACGAGATGAACGTCGACCTCATGAGCATATCCGGTCACAAGCTCTACGGACCGAAGGGTATCGGAGCTGCGTATGTCAGGCGGAGACCGCGTGTCCGTCTGGAGCCCATCTTGAGCGGCGGTGGACAGGAGCGCGGCCTGCGGAGTGGTACCCTACCAACCGCGTTGGTGGTCGGCATAGGCGAGGCTGCACGGATCGCGAAGCAGGAGATGGCGGTGAGTACTACTCTTTACAGGCTGCGTTGATGATACCTTCCACGCACAACCGCATATATCCATGTGGGAGCATCGTGGTGTGTCGCTTGCATTGCAGGCAGAACCGCCAGCTTTGCCATGATCGCGCGTGCAGGGGTACTGAGTGTTGCAGCCTGCCCCAGTTTTGTCATACACGGTTCGCTGACATATCTTGAACAGAGGGATCATGCTCGGGTGAAGGAGCTGTCCGACCGCCTCATCAACAGCATCAACTCGCGCGTCGAACACGTCGTGCGCAATGGTGACCCCAATGGGTACCCCGGATGCGTCAATCTTAGCTTCTCTTACGTCGAGGGCGAGAGTCTGCTGATGGCTCTGAAGGTATGGACGCTCATCTCATGCCGTTCTATACCATCCTCATCTTTACCCCACTAGGATATTGCGCTGTCCTCCGGCAGTGCATGCACCTCCGCCTCGCTTGAGCCATCATATGTCCTGCGCGCACTTGGCGCGGCAGAGGACATGGCGCACTCGTCGTTACGATTCGGTATCGGCCGCTTCACCACCGAAGCCGAGATCGACTACGTAGTCGACAAGATTGTTGCTGTCGTCCAAAAATTGCGTGATATGAGGTTCGTTGCGTCCGTTCCGCGTTGCGTCGTATCCCGCTGACCCGCTCTTCCTCCAGTCCGCTGTGGGAAATGGTGCAGGAGGGCATCGACATCAACTCCATCGACTGGTCCCAACACTAAGTACTCGACACTATCCTCGCAGATAGGATTTCTTGGTTGTTCGGTGGCCGATGGGCGATTTTGGGCGGTGTATCATAAGCATTCTTGCTATGCCATTGCCAGACGCTGTGGCTACAGCGGTCGTGGGCTCTCTTCTCCCGCCCGCAGGCCCACTGCGTATGATGAACAGTTAGTTACATATATTTACTATCGTAGTGTATCATCGTCTGGATGATTCTCCGTGTATCATATGCACTGCTTGCGGAATCCAGTATAATGCTCGGTCTTTCGATATCCGTCTCGCGAGTCTGCGCTCCGTCTATCCGCATTTACAGCTTGGGAACGTAGTGTTGAGATGGCATCCGCATGAGTATCATGGCCTGCGCGGTTGGCGGATATCTTGAGGATGAATTCCACCCACGCCCACACAGGGCTACCTCGTGTGAGATCTCTCAGTCGCGTCCACCAGACTGCGAACAGCCAGCACAGGAACGAGAAGAGAAAGAAAGACCTAGATTTTGAGAAGAGATACAGTACACATGGATACAGCGGTCTACCATCGATACACCAGGGAGGCTTTTACAGCGGCGGGTTCGCCTTCGAGACGAGGGTCTCGAAGTATGTCTGGAACCAGGTACCAGCCTCGGGCGCGGGCTGGGTGGCATCAGACTGCACGATGGGAATCATGTCAGCAGCAGCACAAACAAAAATAGAGGAGACAGAGAGGGAGGGAGGGGGACGGGAACGCACCAGTGAGCACGTGCTGTCGAAGCGGGGCGAAGAGCTGTTCGAGGTACCGTCGGACTCTCCTCCGGGCTTGACCCAGACGATGGCGTCGATGAGCGAAGAGCCGGTGTTGGTCGTCGGGCGGGTGCCGAAGCCGGCGCCCTTGATGTTGCACCAGTCGCCCCATTGCTGGCGGAGGTTCTGCTGGCCGGAGCGGCCCTGGTCGACGACGAACTGGGCGGGGAAGCCCTGCTGTGCCAGCATGGGGCCGAGCGCGTTGATGTAGTGCAGCTCGTCGTAGTTCGGGTCGCCCTGGGTGATCGGGTCGGGCGAGGCCGCGCTGAGGGCGTTGTAGTTTGCAACGTCTGTGAGATCAACGTGAGTCTCACTACTCGCGGGGGCACAAAGGGTAAGGAGAGGCTTACTGGTGGCGAGACCGCGGACGAAGGACGACGAGTTCGCGCTCTTGTACATCGAGGCGAACAGCTGCGCAGCGGGCTGGATGTTGGCGGGCCAGCCGAGCCAGCCGGCGTGGCCGGCATCCATGTACATGTACACGCCGACGGAGGCGAGCTGGTTGAGGGCATAGGTGACGCACGCCTTGTAGGTGGTCTGCGCGTTTGCGCACTTCTGGACGTTCAGGTTCGTGACGAGGTTTGCGAGTGAGTCGGGCTCGATCACGGCGACGACGCGGACGTCGGGGAACTTCTTGATTTGCGCGACGATCTGGTCAATGTAGTCGTAGTACTTCGCCTGGCCGCCGTCCGCGATGCTGAACTCGCCGTTCGAAGCCTTAGCCGCGCAGTCACGGTCGGGCAGGTCGTAGACGACGATCTGCACGAGCTGCTTCGTGCCGGAGCTCTTCTGGAGAGCAGAGGCGTCCGAGAGGTACGTGCCGAGGTCGGGTACCTTCGAGACGGAGTCGAGCCAGGTGAATGTCGGGATGTTGGCAACGCTCGCAGCCTTCGACTTCAGAGAAGAGTCGGTGATGGCATCTGCAGCCGCGGCGACCTCAGCAGCGTAGTAAGGACTGAGGAAGGGCTATCGAGAAGACAGATCAGCATCATACACTCAATGTGTTGCAAGTATCGTCGACTTACCGTGACGCCGACGAAAGGGTTGCCAGCAGCCGGGGTGGTAGAGGGGGCGCTACCGCCGCTGGTGGTGCTTGTTGGCGGAGTGCTGACGGGAGTGGACGAGGGTGCTGTCGTAGTCGGGGGAGTGGAAGACGGTGCCGAGCTCGCGGCGCCAGGACTGCACGACAACCTATGAGCATCATGCTAGCAGGAGTATCACAATGATATAGACTTACATGCATTGCGAGTAGTAGTCGTTTTGCTTGGTGCAAACGGATCCAGATACACAGGTGGTAGCACCAGCTAGAGTAGATGCAAGAGTGTCAGTAATGTGTTTTACAAGCAGCTCCGTCCATGGTACTCACACCAGCCGATACCGCCGCACTGCCCGTAGACGGGAGCCTGGGCGTAAGCCAGGGAGGGGACGATGGCGAGCAGAGCGCAGAGAGACGCGAACTTGGACATTTTGCGGTACCGGAGCTTGAGAGGGTCTGTGGATCCTGGTCTCCCAGCTCTCCGGGCTGGTCGTTATATAGCTGCAGTAACAGCCCCGAGGGGCTCTCGTTGGCACCCAGCATCACGTCGAACACCCAGAATATCCGGCGAACACCCGAGCGGACGTGGCGGAAAGACGTCGGGGCAGGTCAGTTGTCGACGTGGACGCGGTTGGGCGTAAGTCATGGGACCGCATGTTCACCCGACCACGATCCATCGTAGGCGGTAAGCGGCGGCGGAAGCCTGCGCGACGGGTCCGTCTTCTTAGCGCAAGCTCGGCGTCGGTACAAGTTCGGATGGAGTTGGCCGACTTGGGCATTGCTTGGGCACGAGCCATGTTTCTCCGCCACCTGAGTGGGAAGCAACCGCTTCAAAAGTCACTCCACGGCAGCAATGAGGTGGCTTCAAAGTCCTTCATGGTAGCTGGCAAAGGTTGACGGAAGGAGCTCGCGGGCTTTACGGGGGCAGCAACGCCGTACCTTCCGGCTGGGCCTTAAGCCTACTGAGCAGCTCGTCATGGTCAGGATGACCGAACCTGGCACGTATGCGCGTCATGTCCGGTGAGCGTGCAGGTGGTACTGGTCTATATATGACAAGGCGTTCTTATAGCGGTACCTCGTCACTAGTCGTCAGTATGATAGATTCTACCCACGCAAAGGAGTCCCGGAGGACAGATGCAAGACGCACGAGTGCATGCGGAGCAAGTAAAGCCGCTCATGTCCGGTCTCGTGCATGCGAGCCCTTGTGATCTTCAAACTTCCGTTGGTCTTCGAGATCATCATCACAGAACACTCGGCACCAATAAATAGTGCATCCGAGCCCGAGGGTGGTCGACCTGCACAACAATTGCCTGTTCGTGACCACTCCGAGTCAGGAAAGCTCTGCATGCTCACGAAAGGTGGATGGCAGCATCATCCACCAGGCACAGTGAGCGGCGAAGAAGGCTGGTGGACACCACGCGCCCTTTTGGCGGACGCCCCGGGATTACCGCTGTCAAAGGACCGGAACAACCTGCGCAATCGGTAATGAACTAGAGGGCCAGAAGGACTCAGCTCATTGGTGACCATACAAGGTCCTTGGAGGTAGTCCAGGTCAGGCCGGGACATAGCTCGAGGAACGTCGAAGTGGTTGAGATCGCCGTGCTCCGGTAATGCCCCTTCAAGAATACCGAGGAGAACAGGTGGAGTAAGCGACCGAGCATAACTCACCGAAGATATTCTTCCGGGATTGACGCTAGCGAGCTTGAGAATCAATTGCATCTCGCATTGCGATGATGCAACGTTGCGCAGTACACCGGCTCAGTAGTGGCGATTGCGCTGTCAGTGTTCCCCGTTGGCAATATGGGAAAATCTGCGGCGACGGCCGATCGTCATAGCGTCCTGAGCAGAATCAGAGCAACGGAATGTATAGTACACAGCAACGACAATCCGGCCACCTTTCCTACCGTTTCCTGGGTGCACTGGGCGGTGGGGGTAACAGCGCTGGAATACCGCCGCTACCTGACGAGAGACCACCTCCAGAGCTCCCACCCAACAGATTTATACCTGTACTGTTCGGAGATGCCTTGGGCTTTCCGGGAATGGAGATGGAAAAGGTCTGTCCCTCCTTCAGGGTGTAATCCTTCTTCGGCCCGGCGGGTATATGAGGCGAAGGTTCGTTGGCAGGTGCCTCGGAGGGGTTCTTGAGTGCTCGCCACCGCCTGGAGTATGTCGGCGATCCACATGAGAATAAAGAGAAGAACAAGCTCACTTGGTATAGTCTTGCAGTGCGACGTCTGTCGGGCACATAGGTCAGGCGTTAGGCTTCGGGGCATGAGATGGGTGGACGAACTGAAGTCAAAGCTATCTGTACGCTCGAGGAAACCCATGCCAATGTATGCTCTGCGGCCGTTGTCCTCCACTCGGATGACGAAGTATCTTGACGAATCGAGAACGGCTTCTACGCACGGTTTCGCCGGGTCATACGCTGCCTTCGCGAAGACTGGAGGGTATTGTCACATGAGGTAGTGGAAGCATCATGGCTAGCAACATACGTTCGCCTATACAAGTCAAGGGCGTCGCATGAATTACATCGGTCGGTAACATGCAGCACGCTACTGCTACTCACCGGTTGTGGCATCCTCGAATTGCAGCGATACTCCTGACGATCGCTCTATTATGCGAAGACGGCCTTTCCACAGAGGATTTCCAAGGTCACCCCATTCCTGTGCGCGATGCCCCTCGTTCGCCTTGAGGGGAGGGATCTTGTACACTGTCCTTGCCGTGATGAGCTGATTGCGCACATACGGCTGCTTGCTAACCTGAAACCTCTCGTCCAATATAGAGAATACTCTCAATCTCGTCCTCCTTAAACTCGTCCATGATGCGTATGACCTGGCGGCGGAAAGTACGTGGAAGAAGGGAGGCAGGCCTGTGTCTAGGTCTGGATTGTGGAACAGCCTCACCGCCCTCACCGCGCGCGCCCGGTGTGCATCTCGGAGGCGCCCAATTATGTATCGTGACCATTATGGGCGTCTACGCGTACGCCATCCTCGCCTCCTCCTCATTCAACGGATTCCAACTACCTCAACCTACTGCTTGTACCCTGCCGAAACACAGAGATGACTGGACCGCCTACTCCTCCGCCCTCCAGCGCGACTGAAATTGAGGACGCCGCTCGGACCACGCTGCCACCACCGCAAGCAGCACCCGCCGCCGTCGAACCCGCGACAGCTCCTGTTCCCGCCCAAACCGCTACTGAACAGCCCCAGCCCCCGATAACAAATGCAAGCACTCAGAAGTCTGAGTATGAGCTGCTCTTTCCGAGCATCACGGAACTCGCGCGATCAGGGAGTATACGGGACTTGATTGAGGTCGCAGAACGAGGGGATCAATCCGTATGTTCCCAATAGTACCCTGATCCCATGCAAGCGCGATCGCCGTCCTCATCATGGCTTATATGCAGGCTGACCAGGATAGAAACCCTGCAAGACTGCTTCTAGTTGCGCCGTTGGTGCTGGCATATCTGGTTGTTGACGACATGTACGCCGCCACTCGTGTTAGTGTAGACGTCGCGCTCACTACTCTCTCATAGTCCTCCAGCACGTCATGCACTGACGCGACTGCCTGCGACGCTGACCTCGCTTCCTCTGGTCCAAGGCCTCTTCAGCCTCTTGTCTTCCGTATCTGAGCGGAAATACGCCAATATCTATACTCGAGCGGAGCAGCTGCACCAGTTTGTTTTGGATCCTAGTTTTTCTGTCGAGCCTCTTGGGCAGGTCTTGGCCGGGATGATTACAGGGTTTGTTGGTGCGTATCTCACGTCAATGCTACACGCGGTCAGGTTGGAGTGGCTTACCATGTATTGCTAGACACGTTCCGCAAGAAGACCTTCCACCTCCTTGCCAGAGCGTACACCTCCATTCCCCTGCCTCTCGCCCAGGTGTACCTTGGTTTAACTGCTGAACAAGTGGTGAATGGTGGGGAAATTTCTTTTTTGCGATGACGACGGGTTAACAGCTGTGCCACAGTCGCGGTACCGGCTGGATGGGAGTTCCACGAGACCAGCTTTATTCTCACCCCTCACAAGCAGCCTTCGGGTTCACGCAGCGTAACCTCAGGTATGTGGTATACGCCTCTTTGCTGCGCTACCACTAACTCACATCTGCATCAGCACCCTCTACGCTTCTAGCTTTGAACCTTGTTGCGGAAACGGTCGCCAATCTTGAGAGTTGAGGTAAATCGGAGAAGTTGTTGTCCTGTATTGTGTCACGTCGGAGCAGCGTTTGTTGTATCATATGCAGAGTACCTCCGTGTATCTATCGAGACTGGAGATTTCGAGTGTACTTATGCCAAACCATGAGCAGAGAGCAGATTTTGATTGAACCAACTACACGCTATGACTGACCATGAATGAAGTGTGTGCCTCGGGCGCCTATGTATGCGATCTGAGATCAGGCGTGATCGAGTGCCACAATCCTCGAACCTGGCCCGCGTGTTCAAGTCAACCACAGCCCGCCACCAGCCCACGACTGGTCCACGCGTCCTACAGTAATTACAGCCTCTGTGACTTGTTAGCTGTGACATCTCACCATCGACCACGATCTTCAGGCCTCTCGGATTCCGCAGCACACCATATAGCCACATACGACTAGGACGGTGAACGTCAGTCACAACATGAGCTCCGACGGATTATCTCTGGTCGAGCATGATGCTCTCGCCTCAACAATGACCTTGACAGCTGAGGTAGGCTGGCTGCTGTAAGAAATATGATGCACTTTCTGAAAATATACTTGCAGGTTGATCCTGCGATGACGGGGCAAGAAGAGAAATGGATACATCTACAGTTCACGTGGAGTGGCAAGCCCTTTACCCTCGATATAGCTGAGTCGGATAGGTTGGCATGGATTATACTGATGTTTACTTCGCCTTATGTTGACAACGCCACGTAGGGTCTTTGACTTGAAGGCCTCTCTCATGAGCCTCACGGATGTTCCTCCTGAACGCCAGAAGATCCTCGGACTCGTGAAGGGGAAGCTGCCATCAGACGATGAGAGAATGTGAGTTCAAAGTTTGGGAGCTATCTCAATCATATTGAAGTCATCCGACTACGCACTGGCAGCGGTGACCTCAAGCTGGTTAGCGGCAAGAAGTTCTCGCTCGTCGGTACGCCTCAAGGACATGAGATCAAGGATCCTCACGGTATACTCGCCATTTCTTAGTATACCTTCAAACGCTGATGTATTTTGCTTTGGCAGAGCTTGAGTTTCTGCCCGACGTCATCAACGATCTCGACGTGGACTTCAGCGCGAATCCCGCCGCAGCCGCAAGTTACATTAACGATAAGCGGAATCGTCGGAAGGTGCAAGAACACACGAAGAAACTGAACGTCAATATTATAAACCCTCTGCGTGAGGGGAAGCGGTTACTCGTACTGGACATAGACTATAGTAGGTGGCGGTTATCTCGGGATTCCATACTATAGCTGAGACCTCGAGCCCAGCCATTTTGGACACGAAGCCTCTTACCTCTGGCGCACTCCCCCCACATGAGTGTGCAAGACCTGGTCTTCACGAGTTCCTAGAAGCTGTATACCCGCATTACGATGTCTGCATCTGGTGCGTACATCCTGCATTAGTCACCTAGTAGAGTGCTTACGACCCGCCGTCGGTAGGTCACAGACAAGTTGGGTTTGGCTGGAGACGAAACTGGTCGAGTTAGGCATGCTTGGTGGTGTACGTAACTACAAGGTACGTGTTTCACTGCGTCATCCTATCAAGCGGTCTACCTGACAAAGCGACGCTACAGATATCATTCGGTATTTGCGGCTTATGACTGTCACCATGACTCGCCACTAATGCGCACACAGTGCTGGACAAGACGTGCATGTTCACGGTCTTCTCCACAAAAGACGGAAAACCATACAAGCACTCGGTTAAGGCGCTTCAGATCATCTGGAACCACTTCCCGCAGTAGTGAGTCCTTCTGAACGGCTTATTCCAACTGATGCTCGACGGTTCATGCGCCACTAGCTCCGCGAAGAATACTATACATATCGACGATCTCGTGAGCCCCAGTTCACTTGATATTGCCGTCCCTCCGAATTGACATGTCGGCAAATTGAAATGCAGGGAAGGAACTTTGCGCTCAACCCGAAGGAAGGCTTGAAGATATCAGCATTCAAGAACGCCCACACCCCAGCAGCGATGGCAGACCGCGAATTGGCAAAACTGACTAGGTACCTGTTGCATATTGCCAACACCCACGAAGACTTCCGGGATGCGCATCATGCGGTGAGTGATGGTTTGTACGGTCATATGTGAGATCTCGTGTTGAATCCGTGTCAGTCATGGAAAGACATCGTAAAGACGTTGCCACCATCTTAGCCTAGCCGAACGAGCATCGACTGTAAGATAGAGGGAGGTATTTACTGTCTGAAGAGTGCGTGCAGTTTGGGTTGGTCTGTGTGGTGCCAAGGAATGTTCATTGAAAGGCGTGTGGCTCACTGTCCTTTCCACTTTACTCCGGAAAAATATGCCCGTGCCCTGTCGAGCGGGTTGAACGTACGAAGAGGAACGAGCGGGGTACGGCGGGCACGATGTGCGCCACATTCCTTTGCCGTGCTAGTCCGATGCGGAGATGCGGGGTAAGGCACAGCCTCCTGTCCTCCTCCATGATCACCATGATCACTCTCCCGGTCCGGCTCTCTCGCAGCCGATGGCCGGTGGTGAAAACACGAATGTCTCACACCGTTATGTTTGCTCCCTATCGCCTGCATCTGCGCGCAGTGCGCACGATGTCGAGCTCAACGCAAGTGAAGGCTGCGCCAGCCGTTCCAAGGCCGTCTGCAACGGTCATCGTCGTTAACAGCCGTAACGAGATCCTGCTTGTTCACAGAAACCCAAAGTCAACCGCCTTCGCAAATGCACACGTCAGTAGTCGCTGCTCTTCTGCACATTGCCAGTGTGCCGTCACTCATAAAGACTCGTAGGTCTTCCCGGGCGGGAACTACGACAAGAAGCAAGACGAGGGCCAGGGGCTGCCCTTCACAGCTATACGGGAGCTGTTCGAGGAATCTGGCCTCCTTCTTGTTCATCCTTCAAGTTCAGAAATCCCTAGCAACGCTGAGCTGGATGCCGCGCGCGAGGCGATCCACGCACAGAAGCGTCTCTTCCGCGACTTCCTGGCACAACACAACTTGAAACCCTATATTGAGGGTCTTCTACCCTTCACTCGGTGGATCACGCCCCCGCCCCTTCCGAAGTACGTCCCTTGAACGCAGTACAACACCTATTTCCATGGTGACTGACACAACACCCGGCGGTCCTTGTACGGCGGCCATTTTCACCGTATTGGCAGACGCTTCGATGCGCGATTCTACGTTACTTTCTTGGACGAGGCACGGCCTGCCGGGTTCTCCTCAGGGGACAAGCAAGAACGGCTTCCCACCCCGGACGGCGGCCAGGAGGTCATCGAGGCACGCTTCGTCCACCCTGCGAAGGCGCTCGAGGAGTTCTACGCGCAGCGCATCTCCTTCTTCCCGCCTCAGCTATATCTTCTCAAGACGCTCGCGGAGATACTCCAGGGCACGCAGAACACTGCGGAGCAACGAGACCGGGTGCGGACGTTGTCACAGGGCGCGTTTGGGCGCATGGTGATCAACCCACGTCCACTGCAAGACGCAGCGGCGCAGGCCGAAGGGTACAGCGTGCTGACCTACGAAGGCGACGAGGCTCGCGGGGGTTCGCCGGGAAGACGCCACCGTTCTCGCGTGAGGTTCGGCCAAGGAGGGGTAAGCTCGTTTCGCAGTACACCATGGGATGCAGGTAGGCTCATCGCAGACGTTCTAGGCGGCGACTCAGATCCTGCTGGAGCGGAACTTCGACATCTTCACGGAGATTGAGGAGCATGCGTTCTCACAGCCTGCCAAACTCTGACCGACATCGCTCGACAAGGAACATCGCACATCCTAGCAACAGCGCGGCATGGTGAACAACACCCTCCATATACTATATTCTTCGTCATTCATCCCTAAGGATCGGATCGAACTGTGTCTCGCATGTATTTGACTTTGTCCACTGCGTTCACTTGTCATCAGAAGGCGCACCGTAAAGCACTGAATCAGGGTTACAACCGTGATTTCTGCCTCGTACGATCGTGACTATGCAGCAGACAAAGCAGGCGCACAAGGCACTCATGTTCATGGGACAACAACACAGTGTATTTCAAGCAAAGCTACACATTATCCCACGGAGGGGCTACGAGAAACGTGATCTGGGGCTACAAGACATAGGGCGTACCTTACGATACAGCCCCGGGGAGCGTTATGGATACAGTGAGGAGACCATAAAAGGCACAAGAAGAGTCGCAGTGTGGAAGCAGAAATGGAAAGCGTTATGCAAGGGGCCCCAATCAAGTTCGTGCAGAGTGCAAACGAAGCAAGCAGAGAGATGCGTGAATGAAGACTATTAGTAGCGGCGAACGTCCAAGATTAGAAGATGTGGTAGGAATTATGTGACGGTAACCGTCGTCGCGTGAAGAACGTCATGAAAGCCATAAACCCAGAGAGACAAGGGACATTGCAATATATGCCGTTTTGTGCGATTATGTGATCGGAACCAAGAGTAAGTCGGAGAACAAAGTCGTGGGGGAGGGGGGGTCTAGAGGTTGAAGACCTGGTAGTCGTACTGGACGAAGTTGCCCCAGTAGCTGGTGTTGCAGGCACCGACGCTGGCCATGCCGGACTGGCCGAGGTTGATCGCGTTCACGTTGTCCGTGCCAGCGATGTTCCACGTAGAGAAACCGTCGGCGTTGGGCGAGCCGGTGCGGAGGAAGTTGCTGTAGCGAGCCTGCATCTCCTTGATCAGTGCTGATTGCGCGGAGCTAGGGTTCTGGACGGTGCCGAACTACAAGGACGGGTCAGCGCCGAGAGTACAACAGACGTTCATCGGGAAGAAGACTCACGATGATCTGGATGTCGTCCTGATGACAGACAGCGCCGCCACTCGTGCAGAACGGGACCCCGTCGTTGCCAGGGTATGTTGCGCCGACCTTGTACTCCCCAACGTACGCCTTGCCGCCGTTGCCGACCCAGTTGCGCGCGAATGTCCAAGTGGCACAGCGCCAGATCTGGTCCGTACCGAGCTCCTCAAGCTGGGGACGCTGGTCGGGCTCGACTCCATCGACGGCGGGACTGGCAGCGTAGAGAGCCGTAGCCAATATGCGAGACGTGCGGGGATTGCCAAACGTGGACTGCACAAGGTCCTCGTAGACCGAATCGTCGACGTCGAAGGGGATGTTTCCGTAGATCGTCGGCCCTGCCTCGTTGCGAACGG
The DNA here is from genome assembly GCA_022592435.1 of Cerioporus squamosus. Taxonomy (NCBI): domain Eukaryota; kingdom Fungi; phylum Basidiomycota; class Agaricomycetes; order Polyporales; family Polyporaceae; genus Cerioporus; species Cerioporus squamosus. Next base: position 571,020 of record JABYQS010000002.1, on the reverse strand, counting down.
TTGAGAGGATGATCGGCTTTGACTGCTGAGGGAAGGTCGCAGTGAGGTCGAGAGGGTTGGTTATCAGCACGTTGTCGCGGACCGGACGGATGGGCTCCGATGCGCCGGCGGCGGGATCCAGGTCGCCGTTAACGGCCGCGTCGAGGAGGGAATTTTGAGCGGACATAATGGCATCGGTCGACAACGCATTCAGGCAAGCCGAATCCGAAGTGCTGCAGTTGATGTTCGAGGTGAATGCATCAAGCACCTCCTGGTGAACGCTAGGAGAGAGGAAACCGAAATCCTATCGGCTGATTAGCGATAGGAATATCGAAAAGGCATGTGGGAGCTCACCATCGGGTCAGAGTGGAGGATTGCCGATTGGAAGAGAGACGACGCGGATGGGGTCGCAAGGATTGCCCGGACCATATTCGCGCCGGCGCTCTGTCCAGCGATGGTGATCTTTGAAGCAGAGCCACCAAAGCTCGGGACAACAGCCTTCAAGAACCCAAGGGCGTTAATCACGTCAACAACCGCAAGGTTGTGAGTACCATCCGGGGCCAGGAAGCCGAGCTATACGAGACATTAGTCTTGTCACACGAGACCGGTAACGATAATTATATACTCACTGCACCGAGACGGTACTGGATAACCGCAACAATTGACTGAGTCGCCGCAGCGAGCTTAGACCCGTCAAGTCCGGGACCTGTTGCTGAGCCGCCGGTGAAGGAACCACCATGAATCCTGAGAGAACGTCAGTCTAGCGCAATTATTAGCGGACGCGAAGCCGGACATACCACATGAACGTCGGCGCGTTACTGCCTTGAGAGATTGATGACGGGACGTATAGTATCATCGACAGGCAGTCCTCCGTGCCGACTGTATTACCGTCACTCGACGTCTGCAAGCAGGGAACCGGAAGTGCGGTGACGTCGGAGGCGCCATTCCTAGCAACAAACACCTCGTAAGAACCGCAGCCCATGCGGAGAAGACGAGCATGAGCACTCACGGTAGCTCCCAGGTGGTAGCAAGGACAGATGGCTTCCACCGCGTGACAGATGCATACTTGACAGCGAACCGGGTGGCACCAGAGTCGTCCGACGTGCCGTGTGCGGTGCCAATAGGCGTATCGACCGACGTTTGGGAGCTCGAGCTCTGACGGGGACAGAGCGCCCTCTGAATCCTCGGAGAGAGCTTGCACAGCTCGGTCTTCCAGGTGTACGGAGGCATAGAGACGTGTAGCGGGACCGCCGCTGCCGAAGACACGAGGAGGGCGCAAACCAGGGACTGAATGCCGACCATGTTGCTCTACAGAATGCGAGGCAATTGAGGAGGTTGGTAGAGTCCGAAGTCTATGGGCCCTGGGGCGAGGAGGTGCTGCCTGGAGGAAAGACCCTCGCCGGCGGGTTTATATGGACGAGCTGACCGGACCTGCGTCAGCCGTGTAGGGAACCGGAACCTGTAGAATACGAGAGCCAGGGGGAGATGACGGTAAGGAACAGCGGGGTGAGTGTTCGCTGCCATGCCCTAGCATTTTGACTGTATCGAGAACAATGCCATCCGGACAGAGAACCACAGCTCGGGTGCTGCACACAGCGCTCGCCCTTCTTCCACGTGGGAAATCATCCTGCTCGTTTGCTTCATCTGGCTGCTACCTTGTTCTGCAGATGGCAGGACGACCTACCGCCGGCACTCGTCCGTCCCTGGAGAGCACAACTTCTGCCTGTCGTGCCTGCTCGGCGAATATGCACCTCGCATCTATGCGATAACGGGACAATCTCCGGCACCCGCTCTCCTACCATGACGCAGGACCTGCAACGAGCGCTATCCAATGTCGGCAAACAACCACCTCCAAATACGGCGTGCAAACAGCGGTCCGCCGGTTCTTAAATTGCTTCTCAGGAACCGCCGCTCAAGGCACATACCAGGTACTGCATGCCGCGATGCTTGTGCTGACAGCGTGGTCTGGTTCTCTGACTCAAGCTGCCCTGAAGGGTTCCCGGTGCAGCGATGTGAACGCATCCCTACCATTAACTTCGAGGTCCATATGGTTCAGGATTGTGTAATCCAGCACTGGAGAGTTCCGGGCAGTCAAAAGCTTCGCCATACATGCATGCATTGCAGCCACTGTTGGCTGTGTCATGCTGGGCAACCGGTGGTAATACAGCTATCCTTGTGCTGCCACTGCGCCGGCCGCGGCGGGGACGGCCTTGCTCAATAAGTTCAGTGACAACCGCGCCGCCCATGCTCTGCACTACAAAGTGTACCCGGTGCTTTTAATTATGACAGCGCAGCAACCTTGTCCCAGAGAGCGCGGGGGCGTCTGGCCTCCATGTTTGTCCTCCGAATCCATGTAGGGCGACAAGGGACATGCCCTCGACTCCAGCGCAGGCAGCGAAAACAAGGTGTCTTCGTGCCTGATGAGCAGACCTTCGAGTTCACCATGCGCAGGGTCGTCTCAATGAGCGGGTGCTAGTTGATAGCGTGGCGGAGCATGGCGTGAAGGGCCGGGTTTCTCACTGGTACAGTACTCCAGGAGACTCACGCGCGTGAGTCTGCGAGTGAAGGGCATGCCGGCTCACCAAGGGGTAAGATGGTCTCGGAGGACTGTCCTAAGTACATGATGCATCCCTACGGGATAGAAAAACTATTCCCATTAGCCGACTCGAACGACTGACCTCGTCATAGCAGAGCAGAATCTTGAAGCCCATGTACTAGTGACGCGCTCTACCAACTGAGCTAAACGGGATTTAAAAGGGACTCTGATTGGTAACTGTAGTGCGCAGTGGGTATTGTCGGAAGTTTGCGGGAAACTCCGGATCAAAATGTTTCCTGATTGGGCCGTATTTAATCTGGATGACGATCTGGAACCGATCCCGAGGCGTGGCAGCATCCAGATCCACCGGTATCCTCGGGATGCGATGACCCGTCATCGCGTGGGTATCGTGAGACTGTGAACCGAACCATGTTCAAGTTTGTCTCGCTTATAAACTCTCCTCACCACGTCTCTCTCTCTTGACCTCAGTGTTCACTCTCGTTATTCTCCCAGTATTATTTCGCTCTCTCTACCTTCGTGTAAGTATTCGCTCGGTACGTAGCCTCCACATAACTCATCCCACTGATGTCTCTTGGCTCACATTCTGCCTAGGCCAAGATGTCTTCATCGCTTGAGTTGTGCGTACACTGTGGCCACCATATCCCAGCGGACACCAAGGTCCATCATGAGCGCGCATGTATTGAGCAGAGAAGAGCAGGTATGGCTGGAAAGCTCATGCCGTGTTCCAGCAACATCTACTGATCACTGCATGGATCCAGCCGAACTGGCTGCCCACCAGCGACGCAGAACGGCAGCGATGCAATCCGGACAGCGACCTCTTGGAGCCCCGCCGACCTTCAAGATTCCAGGTGAGTAGCGGCTCTGCGTCGGCATCGCTTTGGAACTGAAGTCGGTCAGCTGCACCCCCCCATCCACCCGCCGCAGATAACAAGAATAGACCAGGAACTGAGCGCAGTCACGGTGAGATATCTACCCACGTCCTCATGCCATTCGACTCAACTGACACCGCGATCTGTCAACAGTTTCGGGAGAAGTGGCCCCTCCTGGGAGCCATGACATTCGTACCGCGCAGTACGGCTCCCCGTATCCTTTGCAACCAACTTCTATTCCCTCGAACACCATCCCACATCCTCAACAATCGTACGAGGAGACAACACCTCTTATCCCGCAGACGGCTCATTCTCGTGTTGCTGCCGCTCGGCAGGGAGCGATGGCCGCGTCTCAGGCGACTGCTCCCGGGGCAGGCTCCGCTCAGGATCGTCCCGGTCCGGCAACTACCGGTGCCAATCCTCCTGCTCCACGTCACGCTGCCGCGGAGGTAGTCCCGGAGGGTGGCTTCAAGACTGAGTTCCACCCACACGCCCGCCGAGATCCCATCCGCGCTCGTCTCGACTACTCCCAGCCTCAGCAGCTGTTCGACATCACGAAGGTCAACTATGAGCCCTGGCGTCCATTTGCGACTCGGACTGACTACGAGCTCGCTGAGTTCATGCTCACCAGTGGACTGAACCGCGGGCAGGCCACCACGTTGTTCGATATACTCAATCGTATCGTGGTCGACCCCAGGCAGCTGACCGTGAAGTCCTACGATGACATCCAGAAGGCGTGGGATTCCGCGCGGGGGAAGCAGCCCGCTGTTTGTACGATCTCGCTCTACATGTTGTAATGTTCTGATGTATCACGGTAGTTCCAAGCCAATCAGTTCACAGTCCCATACGAACATGGCGAGAAGACGTACACATTCCAGCACCGTGACGCATGGGATTGGGCAGAAAGCCTGATCATCGATCCTCTGATGTGCCGCCACTTCGTGTGGCACGCGTACAAGCAGTACAAGGGTGTCAACGGCAAATGGGTTCAATTTATCGACGAGCCCTACACGGCCGAGCGTTTGTACGAGTTCGAGGTACGTCACGTGCGAGCATGGCGGCTAACAGATGTTGATTGGGCTTCAGTCCTCTCTCCCGCCTGATGGCGTTCCCCTCGCTTTCGTCCTTTATGCTGACAAGACACGCCTGTCATCATTTGGGACACAACAGGGCTATCCTGTCATTGCCCGTCTGGCCAACTTGCCGTCAAGTATCCGAAACAGTTCTGGCCACGGTGGCGGTCAAATCGTAGGCTTTCTACCTGTCGTAAGTCCGCATCTGATCTTAGAGGCGCTCTAACCTCGCACAGGTCTCCGACGAGAAGGAGAAGGGCAAGCCGCAGTTTGCTACACACAAGCGCGACGTCTGGCACGAAGCGCTGAAGTACGTACTCAAGAAGATCGCCGAGTTCTCGCGTTCAGGCAAGAAGGTTCGGTGTGGCGACGGAATATTGCGTCGCTTTTTTTCTCTCATATTGATATGTGTTGCTGACTATGAAGAACAGTGAGGGTCATCTTGATTTCGTTGTCGTGGCTGCTTGCTGACAAACGTGCCGATGTAGGGCTGTGATGACTCTCATACGTGGAGTAAACGGTCTCTTTCCTTGTCCGGTATGCCTCGTGCCTGCTGCCGAGCAAGCTGAACTTGGTATCAAGCCTCTCTATCCTCTGCGCACTCAGGAACAGGCGCAGTCCATAGTCATGAATCCCTCTCTGAGCGACAGGCAGAAGGAGGAGAAACTCAAGAAAATTTCCATCCGTGATGTCGAGGTAAGTCAGATTACAGTCATGGAGAGGTTCAGAATGATGACATTAGTAGAACGTTTTCTGGAGCGTCGTAAGGAGTGACCCTCACGAGACCAACTCGTTCGATAGGCTCCACGCCTACCACTCTGGCCTCTTCGCTGCACACCTCCTGGACGAGTACCAGAAAGTGATCCTGAACGCTGATGTGACCGCAACTGAGATGGTCCATGATCAGTGAGTAGCATATGTTCGAAACATTCATGGTAGTATGGAACTGACTGAGCTCCTCATAGAGTGGACGCGGTGCCGCGATGGGCCAACCTCTACCACGCCAGTGAGGTCGTCACCTTCAACTTTGCCGACGGCTCGAAGTACGAAGCGCTCTCTAAGGCAAGTGGATGCCGTCTACCGGATGACGTTACTCATCTCATGTCCTTTCTAGATCCTCATTCCCTCCACATACAACGTCCTTCTTTCCATTGATAGGTGTGGATTGCCGCTGTTGAGGGCAATGCGGATATATTGCGTGCTCGATATGTATGCTGGCCTCGAGTTGCAAACTGAGGATCGGCTTGCCTGCTTCGAGAAGAACCTGCCAAGGTTCTCTGCAGCGCTCAAGGTATGTGGGATTGCTGATCTAGCTGAACAATGTGATGCTAAACTTGCAACTCTCCGTAGTTGTACAAGCTCGAGCGTCCACAGAAATCCTGGAACTTCCCTAAAGACCACACCCATCAACATACTCCTGCGGACATCCGCGCGAAGGGCGCGACGTACAACTACAACACCAAGCCCAGCGAGCGCGCACATGGTATCATCAAGGCCATATATCAAGAGCGGACTAACTTCAAGAACGTCGAGGAGCAGGTAAACCCTCACTCAGCTCGCGAGAAAGCGGATGGTCTAACAACCCTGTCAGATCTCTCGGATTGAACATCAGTTTGTCGTAGCCAGGTTCACACGCTATCAACTAGACTTCCTCGACAAGCTGCGCGCACCGCCCGCTCCGCCCCCTGTGGAGGATAACGAGCCGACCAACTTGCACCAGTTCTACCACGTCTACGTTGGCTCTCACGATGACAATATCCCTCTATTGTCACTTCGGCATGCGTACGCTGCCCAGGAGACCTACAAAGACTTACCTGCTCGGCTGACCCTGTTCCTCGCGTCTCTCCGCCGCGAGTCCGACAACGCACCTCGAATCAATGGATATCTCATGGCAAGCGCTCTCTCTTTGCTCATACAAGCTCGGTCTAATGCTGATACCACAGATCACACCTTACAAGTATTTGAAGATCAGTTACGAGTCCGTGGAGACATGGAAGCTCGAGGTCGACAAGTTGCGCATCACCGCGAATTGGTACTCCGCGCCGCGCTATGACTGGGTACTGTTCAGGGGATCTGGGCGAGGCGAGTACCGCTTCGGTCAGCTGAACTCAGTGTTCACCTGCAACGTCGAAGGTACCATCTATCCGCTTGCCCTTGTCACGGTCTACGACGTCGTCCTCGCACCTCGGTCCAGAGTCGACCATGAACTAGGTCTGCTGCGGATTCGCCGCTGCCAGGACCAGTACGCGGGCTCTGCCTTCATCCATCTCGGATCCATCATCCGTGGTGCACTTGTTGTGCGTGACTATGGTTTACCATCGACATACCAGTACAGGGCGACGGCAGAGGAGGAGAAAGCATACGCTAGGCTCAACAGGTACCATGGTGCTGACAACCGGGCTAGTATGGACGCATTCTGGGACATGTTCTACGATCCGCGGCAGGTAGCCTCTCCCTTTGACGACCGCCTCGTCATTGATCTTGTCGATGCCGACATGTTCCTGCGGTTGCGAGGGTACTTCAACTTGGATACGTGATAGTCATGTACAGGTGTGCTACGTCGACCTCGGACTACGTGTATGAACTGTATGATATGGTAGCAGATGGCAGATGTACGATACAGCAGCAGACGGTTGAAATGTACGATATGTAGTACGATGGTATATCAAGTCGGAGACAGTATGTCACGTGCACTTTCCGGCGGTTGGTCGTCCAAAAGCATACGGGCTCGTCCAGTTCTCAACATCCATCGTTCGGTTCCCGACGTTCATTGTCTGTCCCTTCCACTCTCAGTCCGCAGAAGACTAGCAGTAGCCTAGGTCTTGACATCCAAGCGACTTCCTTCAGAACAGCGTCTGCATTCGCGAAAGGCAACATCCGGTCTATGCTCATATTATATTCAGTTCGTCCCTCAGCTTCATATATTCTCACTCGCTGATCATTTCGAATGTGCTCTTTCTCAGAACCACACTACAACCCACTACCACAGATCTGAACATCGATGGCCAAACTATCTTCGCACCGCCTCGACATCCGTGTTCGTAGGAAGTACTCGTCGGGCTCCTTCGGTGCGTGGCCTCATTCAATGGTGAACTCGACACATTCACTAACACGCCTTTTGCAGGTGGCATCTACCTTGGGATCAACATCACCTTAGGTGAGGAAGTTGCCATCAAGCTTGAGTCGGGCAAGGCCAAGTACCCCCAGATTGAGTCCGAGTTCAAGGTCTGCCAGGCCCTTGCTGGTGGTGTTGGTGTCCCCTTTGTCCGTTGGTTCGTGACAGAGTGCGACTACAATGCCATGGTCATCGACCTTCTCGGCCTGTCGCTCGAGAATCTGTTCATCTTCTGCCACTGCAAGTTCAGTCTTAAGACTGTCCTCTTGGTCGATCAGCTGGTATGTAATGTCCCTTGTAACTCCCATCGCTAATTGTACCAGCTTATCGGATTGTCTAACGCCACGTCATTGCAGATCTCCCGCATTGAGTACATCTACTCGCGCAATTTCATCCACCGGGATATCAAGCCTGACAACTTCCTCATGGGCATCGGGAAGCGCGGCAACCAAGTCAACGTCATCGACTTTGGTCTGGCGAAGAAGTACAGAGACCCCAAGACCCACCTTCACATCCCCTACAGGGAGAACAAGAACCTGACGGGTACCGCTCGTTACACGCCCATCAACACTCACTTGAGCGTTGAGCAGGCTCATCGGGATGACTTGGAATCCCTTGCCTACGTCCTCATGTACTTCCTCCGCGGCTCTCTCCCTTGGCAGGGTCTCAAGGCTGCGACCAAGAAGGAGAAGTACGACCGGATCATGGAGAAGAAGATGACTACTCCGACTGATCTGCTCTGCCACGGTTTCCCCAACGAGTTCGGCATCGTCTTGAACTACACCCGCGCCCTCCGCTCCGACGACAAGCCGGACTACTCGTACCTGCGCAAGCTTTTCTGCGACCTGGTCATTCGTGAGGGCTACCAGTACGACTACGTGTTCGACTGGAGCATGCAGCGAGCCATGGATGAGGGTGCCGGCTCCAGCAACAAGGCCACTGCTGGCAGGCGCAAGGTCCTCCAGGAGGGCGAGGACGGCCGAGGCGACGACAATTGTGAGTCCTGGCGCAACTTAAGGTTCACCCACTTTTACTTACTTGGTCCAGTCCCACACTCGCCAACAGCAGGCTGCTGCCGGTGCCGTCGGCCAGCGTTCCATGCCCCGTCGCGGTGAAGACAACTGGTAAACGCCTCCCTCTAACATGACGGGGGAGCTGCGGTTACAGCACGTCCGGGTCCGGCCGAGCATGGGGGGTGGAGGGCAGATGCATGGGAGCGCTCGGTATAGGTTTGATCGCCTACGGTATGGATGCCTCGGATGTCGGTTACGTTCTCGGTTGGTCGCGTCACCCGCGGTCGGGAGGGTGGAGGATGCGCAAGTTGTAGGAGCACGCTGTGGGAAGAAGGCGTGCGGGCGGTGGATGGACGTACGCGTCAGCCCCGAGTTCAGATCGTCTCCACAAGCGGGACGGTCGTGGCTGGCGCTCCAGGTCTTTGCGATCCACATACCCGCCCCTCGCTGAACGGACCGGTCTCTCGCACGCTCGCGACTTATGCGCAAGGTGTTTGCCTCAAGAGCTTGCACCCACGCACCCCTCCCAACGCTGCCAAGTTTCTATCTCGTACGGACGCTATTTCCTTTCAAGCCTCCTATTCGGCGGCCTGCTGAGGCCGCCACAGGATGGCCGCCTCATCCCCCTCGTATGATATTATTCCCCTCGCGCCGTACCTCGTGATGATCGCTCCTTGACTCCATGATGATTCCCTCCTACCCCCACAGTACACGCATCATCACGTCTTCATGATTCATTGTATATCTTCCAGGTTCTCTTCCGTTTCCTCCTAATACGCCCACTGTACGCCCTGTGCGTCATCCCCTCGTTCCTTTGTTGCAGTCTCCTTATCCCTCTCCTCTCGTATATTTGCCTCGTCGTCACGTTGCTGGATCTCGCTACTTGTTTTCCTCCCTCCTCCACTTCTTCGGAGGCCGACCCAGGACATTGGTCGGTCCCGTCGAAGGCGCGCTGGAGAGAGAGGGCGCCGCGTCTGGTCCGGGTGGGTGGAGGTCGCTGGTGTCGGTAGTCGGTGGCGGCCGGTGGTTGGCAGCGGTCGCTAGCGTGGAGAGCACGCCGAGCTCTCCGCAGATGCGGACGAAGTCGGCGGGAGGTTGTTGGTCGCGGCAGGCGGCGTAGACGGAAGAGCAGGCGAGGTCGGTGACCAGGCGCGGTATCCATCGTTGTATTCGTTATTGTGTGCACACTCATCGTCAACCAAATCACTTGTTATTACCCCATAATCTTTCGAGTGTCTAGTACTTCCACGCACACTTGCCGCTCTGACTTGTTGGTGTAACCAGGATAATCCAAACTTGTGTAGATTGAATAGTTTCTCCGAGTGACAGCAAGCATATGTGAGACAAGGAGCAATTTCTCATGCAGCCCTGTTGTAGCAGGCCTACGCATGCAAGGAATTTCGACTTACTTTCCGAGGCGTTGAGTAGAACGCGACGTGCTGTGCCAGCGAGCCACGTGGAGCAGTGCGAGTCGCGATGATGTGGGCGCCGGACTGAACCTGCAAAGTACACACCTTCCACGTCGTGCTGCCCCGCGCGCGCCCTCTTCTCTGCTTTCATCATGTCTTTCGCGACGAAAAAGGACGAGGAGAGCGGGCTCAGCACGTACTACAACAACAAGACGACCGTCATCCAGGAGGCCCGCGTCTTCAATGAATCCCCCATCAGTCCCCGCAAGTGCAGAGCTCTGCTCACGCGCATCGTGTACCTGCTCTATGTCGGCGAGACGTTCAACACGCAGGAGGCCACGACATTGTTCTTTGGGACGACGAAGTTGTTTCAGCATAAGGACGTGCGTATGCTCGTGATCCCTCAGTTATTTGATGTGCGTACTCATACCGCGCAACGGACAGAGTGCACTGCGCCAAATGGTCTACCTCGCGATCAAGGAGCTTGCCATGACCGCGGAGGACGTCATCATGGTCACGGCGAGCATCATGAAGGATATGCAGCCGAACTCGGAGGTCATCTACCGGCCGAATGCCATCCGCGCACTCGCCCGGATTATCGACGTGAGTACTCATTCTCCCGTCATGGCTGACCGAGACCAATGCAAGTGGGGGATGCAGCCGTCTGTGGCCCAAGGCGCAGAACGTTTCTTCAGAGATGCAATCGTCGACAAGAACTCCTCCATCTCCTCTGCCGCGCTCGTGTCCGCGTACCACCTCTTCCCGAACGCGGAGGATGTTGTCAAACGATGGGTCCACGAGGCGCAGGCTCGTCAGATCCAGATCCTACCCCAGGTTTGAACGCTCGGATGCGCACTCTACTCAAGGCGGTGTGGGACGTCGCTGGCACACGAAGGAGTATACCGCCTAACCTTCGTCGACGGTCCAGGTAGGACAGCTGCAGCCTCTGGGTTGACCACGTAATTCACAAGAATCGTCAACGAGTTCGTCAGGTCTTAGTTCGGACAAGAGACTGCTTGATGTGCATACCAAGACCGGTTTGCAAGATAACACCGACCTCACTCGCCTTTCGGTTGTCATCTCACGATCTCTAGCATGCAACAACTCAATTCATGGGTTTCCGCCCTGTCAACGCGACTAAGAGTTTGCGAACATCAAATAAAGAGATCTACATCAGTACCTATGGATCGTCGGCGATTCAGAGGGATGAAGGTGGTGTTGTCGGTATGGGTTTAGCTGTCATCAGTCTCTACTTTTGTTTCTTCTGGGCTCCATTCATGTATCCGCATGTATCTGTGATCTGTTCAAGGACTAATACCAACCGTTAACATTCAGACATACAAACTTGCGCGACTTGCAGTTATGCCAGACTGCCGCGGTGATTGGAACTTCTTGCCAGTGCATGACGTACTAAACGTATATTTTTCAGGCTCTCGGAAGATAATCCGGCAATTATAGAAAACGGCGTACGCTGTCAAGAATTTCTGTCGAACACCGTGTTTGATGGGGAGCCCGATATTTGTGGAGGGCGAAGTTGGCGTAAGCCTTGAGTTACTGCCACGTCGTCCTCCCTCTTCTTGCACTCTGACGTTCACCTTCCCTTCTGTTGACTCACCTGCCTCTGCTCTTCTTCCCTCTATCGCTTGACTTCCTTGCAACTTGGCCATTTCTGCTTCCTCTCACACCACAGAATCCGAACCCGCGACCTTCACCTTACGTCTTCACGCATATCTGCTTTTCCTTCTTCGCGCATTGAGACGCCTTGCTTGCTTCCGACCTTAGAGTACGATCTGCGTGTCAAAGGTAAGAAGTCGGCTCTCTTTGGCGTAGGTCGCGGGGAACGATACTAATAACGGACCACAGGACTCCCGAGATGCCACAATTCCAGGGTCGAATGCGCATCGGCTACGACACGGGGGAGCACATCGATATCGACGTCTCCAGTTGCGACGAAGAGACGTCGGGCGAGGACGATGGAGTGCAGCCCACAGTAGGTAGCGACGGTGGTCAAGGTGGTGGCCGCGGTAGTGGTCGAGGTGGCGGGCGCGGTGGTCGTCGAGGTGGTGGGCGTGGTGCTGGTGAGGCAGGACGACAACCTCAGAGTCATACCCTCGGGGCCGACATACTACCTGGCTCGTATCAACCCGGGACTGCTCAGCTCGCGATTCCTCGCTTCGCGTACGCTGGACCGTCGCAACTGCCCCCTCCTCCTCAAGTCGTCCCTCAAGCCGGTCCTGCATATCGCCCGCCCGCAGCGCATCCCAGTGCTGCCGCTCAAGCTGCTCATGCTCCTGCTGCCGTTCCCTGGGCTGCACGTTCTGCCGTTCACGCTGATGAAGGACTGTATCCTGCAAACTTCGCACCCCAGGACATGCGCAGGACGACGACTTTCCATGACGTTCTGCGACCTCCCGCCGTTCCCACTCATGCCGCACAATCGCAGGTCGCCGTTGCTCAGACAGAACGTCGTCCTCGTTCATTTCAAGATGCTGGAACGTTCAATGTGTACGCTGGCCAAGCCGCACCTCTTGGTCTCCATCGTCAAGCGGCGGGTTCGTCTGGCGGCTGGGGTACTACCATGCCTGTTGCGCCTAGACCCGTTGCTCCACAGGTCTGCCCGCCACCCGATGGTTGGCCAGCTGCACCTACCGGTGGCTGGACTGGGCAGCACAACCCGGCGGCTGCCTTTCTCAGTGGACCGACGATCAGCGAAGCCTTGGCGGTAAGTCTTCTCCTCGACGGCATGAGCCGCTGTCAATGTATTGATGAGCGTTCCTCTTTTGTAGATGTTGCGCAGCGCAAACGAGACCATCCTCGATCTCTCGCAGCAGCTCACGGTGGCCAATCAAAAGCTTGCCTACTATGAGGCGGAGGAGGCGACGAAGAAGAAGGGCGGCTCGCGAACCAAGAGGATCGCCGGAAATGAAGACGACCCGGACCAGCCTGCTGAACTGAGCGGGAAGAAGCTCAAGCTGCGCAGTACCATCCGCGCCTTTGCGCTCATGCACTCCCCATGGCCCAACTTGCGCCCACTGGAGTACACCTACACCCCGAACTTCGACCCACTGGACCCCTTCGAACGCTATGCGAACGCCACTACTAACGAGCCTCGTATCGAGGCGCAGGTTGTGGAGCTTCGGAACTTCTTCCCCGAAGAGTATCTTCCCTTCACAACGACCGCATGGATGCAACGGCAGGTAAGATATGATGTGTAACGACTTGCCTATGTATACTGATTGACTTGTACTTCAGTTCACGGAAGTGATCAACGCGTATAAATCGCACATCGTGAGCGCGGTCAAGGACAACGCGCACATCATCTTCCGCCACATCCCTCATCTCGAACGCGACCTTGATTACTGGCGCGGTGTCGCTGGAGACCGCTACCCTGCGATCTTCTTCCCTCGCGATCAAAAGGGCAACGAGGAGTATTTGTTCCAAGAGGCTTCTGTTGCCAAGGTATGCAATTTTCTCTCTGGTATGCGCTCTACTCATTCTCATGCTTCAGGCCTGTCGCATCATGACGCACGGTCGCACTGCTGGCAACGCCGACCATCGTATTCGCGGGAACACCAACAGCTCCAAGTGGAAGCTGCAGTCAGTGACGACAGCGATGCTCGCCATTGGCTTGGTACTGGTACGCGCGATGATTCACTTTGATGATTCTCGCATGCTAACGCAAATTGTAGGTTCGATACTTGTTGTCCGATTTCTCTTCGTTCGAACGCAAGAATTGGCAGGAAGCCTTCTACGAGTATCACCGGAAGATCCTCGAGTCGATGCACAAGCGTTCCATGCAGAGACTCTTTGCATGGCTCGACCTCTACGTCTTCGGGCCCGGCTCTGATGTGCCGCTCGCCCAGACTCAGGAACCCAACCCGATTGACGACATACTCTTGCCAGGGGAACGCAACGCACGCCTCGCTCCTCCCGCTGCTCCTCATCTTCCCCAGCAAGCAGACGCTCACGCTCACGACCACTATCTCCACCAGGCTGATCGCCATGACCACCCGTACAACTACTCAGACAACCACGGCCCCCTGCCCCTCGTTCCCCTTCATGCTCACGACAACCACGCCGACCACCCGACAGGCCATGAAGACGTCTTGCATGACAACGACGACCACACCCGTGGCAATGGCGGCGTCAGGAACGTCCATGACGATGCCCATGGTGCCTGCAACACTGGAGGCCCCCGCCACATCCATCAGAATGAGGACATCCGCGACGGCTGGCACCTTGTTGGCGATGGGAACAACTCGGGTGGCAACGATGGAGTCTACAACTCGGATGGTGTCAATGACAATCCTCGTCATGACTCTCGGCATGCTGATCTCCACCCGCCAGCTCATCATGAACTCTCCTATGAGGACCTGCGTTCTTCTCCGCCTGTTTCCGTCGGACATGACCGCGGTAACGTCCCCATCTCCCGGCACGTTCACTTGCCTCCAGGCATTGGGGAACATGAACTCCCTGGAGACCATGTGAATGCTGGAGCAGCATCTGCATTCGCATCGTCGTCATCTCATGGCGCGTCTTCTGGAGATACCCGCACTATGCTCGGAGGGTCGGTGGATGAGCAAGCGGGGAAAGCAGATCCCGTGGTTCACCTGACCACTGCCACTGCTGACCTTGCGTTGGTGCAGCCTAAGAAGACCCCACGTCCACGACGCAAGAAGACCACTGCGACAGACTCTGAACAGGTTCCCGCTCAGCCCAGTAACCCCAATCTTCGTTTGAGGTCCCGGAAGCATGCTTAGTGCAAATTTGTTCGTTATCAGGCGATGTGGTCGGACGTGTCTGTGGCTGCTATCTTTTCTTGTTTTCGCATGTGCAGTATCACCAGGTCTCGGAAAATGCTCTCATATCATCCATGTACAGTACATCTACGAAGTACTCATAATGCGTGATAGATTCTTGGATGACAACCTCAAACGACCCTCAACATCCCGAGCCCATCTGGATCAAACCGAGCAAGGCAGTAGCGTCCATCCGGATTTTATCTTATCTTCCGGATCTAATCGGACCATCTTAATCTAATCTAGAACTAATCTGGGAGTTGCCGCTGGTTCCCCGATGGCATCGGCCCGGCTAAGCTTCACGAGGGTCTCCCGAGGCATCTGGATTCACCTAAAAGCGTTCCGACAATTGACACCATGTCAATGGTCGGCTCAGCTCAGTGTACACCCCGGTCATATTTCCGGGTGCATATGTGGCTGTCACGGCATGCCTCCTGTAAGCCTGAAAGCAATCTTCGCAGTGTAACAGCACTATAGCGAGAGGACTGGTACCGGTGGTGGTCGACGAACTTGAACTGAGAGGGTCGAGCGTCTGTGACACCCTATGGACGCGATGCGTCATAGGCGCCCCTCTCTAATTCAAGCTCGCGCCCTTCTCCAGCCACCCTCGAGTCCTCGCGTTCGTTCGCCGTCCTCTTACGAATCCGACTTTTCGAAGGCTATAGTCTCCCTTTCCAGCGCCACCTAGGACTCCCGCGGATTATCTTGCGTCTCTGCTGGCACATACGTGCAGTACTGTTGGTCGAGTCGGAGTTATTCTGAGCAGTAGACCATCTAGAGACGCTAACCGCGTTGAACGGGAGAGTGAGGATGTCTACGGCAAGGGTGTAAGTTGTGTTGTCTGCAATTGTACGCGCAGTGCTGACGCTTCCCCGAAGGTTAACAGTGGGCTCAGCTGTTGGCTCCATCCGCGACCTCTTCGCGAAGATCAAGAGTATTGACGACAAGCACGGCAAGTTCGACCTGGTGCTATGTCTCGGCGACTTCTTCGGGCCCCCGAAGGACGCGGCAGACGCATATGAGGAGGATCATGAGGTCATGCAGCTGCTCGAAGGTCGTTTGGAAGGTCGCGTTGTGTCGCAGTTCCTTATACGTATCCTTCGCTCAATGTATTGTCATCACAGCCCCCGTCGAATGCTATATCATGCAAGGCGAGTACCCACTACCGGCCCCTGTCATCGAGAAGTTCGCCAAGACGGGAGGGGCATTGAGCAAGAATGTCTTCCTGCTCCGTGAGTACATTCCACATAAGCGTAGCGCCACTCGAACTAGAACAACCCTTCGAACGCGCAGACAAGTCCGGGGTCTTGACCACAGCCCAAGGGATCCGCATAGCGTGTCTTGCTGGGGTATACGAGTCGAACGTGTACACTTCCGAAGATGCCCATGTGAGTTCGCTTTGACCCATGGCGGTACCTTGCGCCTGACGGAGCACACAGGGATTCACCTCCCCCTACTTCACCTCAAAAACGGTCGAGAGGCTTCTCGCCAACACCATGACCACGTCGAAGCCAAAGGAGCAGAACTACACCTCCCTCGCCTCCATCAAGTCCTCAACAACGTCCTCCCAGCTCGTCGACATCTTCATCAGCAACGCCTGGCCCTCGGGCATCACACACTTCTCATCCGCTCCCTTGCCCGCCCCGGAACTCGCCTCCATTGGAGTAGAGCCCGTAGCAGAGGTTGTGCGGAAGACGAAACCCCGATATCACTTCACGTCCGGAGGCGGCCACCCTCCGCGTTTCTGGGAACGCGAGCCGTACACCTGGGACGAAGATAACGGCCGCGTCAGCAGATTCGTCAGTCTAGGCGCATTTGGTGGCGAACAGCCATCTGGCAAGAAGCCGCGGGTGGGTACCAATTCATAGCTGCCCGAACCCCGAGTCGGGACTGACAAGGGACATGGTGCAGTGGTTCTACGCCTTCTCGATCGCGCCGCTGAGCGCTACGAGCGAGCCTCAACCGAAGCCCGCGAATGCGACTCTCAACCCCTTCCTGCATCGCCCTCCAAAGCGGCCGCTCGACGCTGGAGCGCAACAGCCTGGCAAGCGAAGCAGGACAGGTATGTGCGCTGTGTACTGGTCAAGTATTGCGTCTCTGAACTGCAGCAGATGGTCCGCCAGACAAACCGCCTACTGGATATAAATGCAAGATCTGCGAGTCTCCAGAGGTACATAGTAAACGGACACTCACGGTGCTTGCGCAATTGACTTAGTACCTCCAGCACTTCATAACTGATTGTCCAGAGAGGGAAAAGCCTCATGAGGGATACATATGTAGGATCTGCAAAGAGGTGAAAGGGCTCAGTTCCATCCGTTTTGACCGAAGTAGTTGCTGATACCGAGCTCACAGTCTGGTCATTTCATCCGCGACTGTCCGGTCAAGAACGCAGTAGGTGACACCGGCGGACGGAAACCCCGCGAAGGCTACGTCTGCAGAGCGTGCGGTAGCGAACTACACTACATCGAGGACTGTCCCGTCGCCAATCAGACTGGGCACGGTAATCGACAGGGCAGACGCGGCCCGCCTAAAGAGATCGCTCGTACGTGCAGTTCTGCAAGCAGGGCAGCGGTGTACTCACATGTTCCGCAGCGGATGAATGCTGGTTCTGCTTGTCGAATCCTAACCTTGCGTAAGCGTGCCTCGCGCCTTGTTCGAGGGTTTAACTGACGGCACCCGTAGCAAGCACCTGATCGTCTCCATTGGCTCGGAGTGCTACGTGACTCTTCCCAAAGGACAGATCATTCCGACGCACCAGGGCGCAGACCACCCGAACGTGCCGCGCGTACCAGGCGGAGGCCATGTCCTCATAGTGCCCATCACGCACTACCCCACATATCTCTCCATCCCTCCAGATTTAGCAGAGCCTATCGTTGACGAGACGGAAAAGTGAGTCGTCCACCCGGGCCTCAGCCGGCGCCATACTAACGTGGCTCGCCGGATAGATACAAGTCCGCATTGCGCGCGATGTACGCCAAGCATGGTGCCGTTGCAGTCTGCTTCGAAGTCGGGCGGATGAGCGCGAAGGGCGGGCATGCGCACGTACAGGTCGTCCCGATACCCAGCAAGCTGAAGAACGCCGTCGAGGACGCATTCAATGAAGAAGCCCGTGCGCTGAACATCGCGTTCGAAGACGACCCGGACGAGGCGCTGCGTGCGTGTGCGGGTGGGCGTGGGGGTTACTTCCGGGTCGACCTGCCAGATGGGAAGAAGCTGGTCCACTTGATGCGTGATCATGGGCCGTTCAGTATACAATTTGGAAGGTGTGTGGTCCGGTTTTGCGTGGTGCTGGTTTATGGGTGATAGCCACTGACGGCTTCGCAGACAAGTGCTGGTGTCTATCCTCGGGATGGCAGACCGGTTCGATTGGAAGGCTTGTACACAATCGGAGGAAGAGGACAAGGAGGATGTGGCGGCGTTCAAGGCGGCCTTTGCTCCTTTCGATCCATCGTTGTGATACGGAAGTGTGCTCCCTCTGTAATATCTGCTGTCACTCTACCAGTTGTAGGGCCCAACGGACATCTCTTGTCGTTTGCGAAGAAAAGCGAACAGATCAAAGCAGGGGTATGTTGTACAACTATAGATACAAGTCTGGAGAGGCGGAGCGTACAGTACAATCCGAGGTCAATCGTCGGAGTCCTCTTCCTCGGAGCTTTCTTCAGAGCTCCCCGTCTCTTCTGCGTCGAGGTCAGCGGTGTTGTTAGCAGTCTGATCCATATCTTCCATGTCCGCATCGAGGTCCTCCTCCTCCTCTTCCGAGGAGTCGTTCTCGTCTTCGTCCATGAGCGAGTTCGCGTCGCCAGTGCGGTCGGAGCCAGTCCGATCCTTCCGACGCGTCGTCGGCCTGTGGAGGGCGCAGAACGTCCGCGAAAGGGATGCTCAGTCTTACGCTTTGCAGCAGCAACGGACTCTATCACTTACGTCGTTCTTCTCTTCGTGCTGCGTCCATGTCCGGCCGATGGGGATAAGGAAGTTGTACCCTCTGTTCTTGATCTCCGCGTTCTACCGTCCGCAATCCCCAGTTCCCAGACACGCGACGGACAAAGGTGAGATGATGCGTTATGCTATCAATGAGATGACTACGTGGGAGGTAGGGACATACCTGGGCCTCAATCGCGCTCTCTCGTCGCTGAGCTCGTCCATCTCGCGCCATATGTCCCGGTAGTTGATGAACCGCTCGCGTCGCTGGAACGATGGAGCAGGAGGTATTGGGTGTGGATGTGGTGGAAGGGGTAGGAGCCGCGGGAAGACGGGACTGCGAGGGACGACAGTGGGGGAGGACACCGGAGCCACCATGGTCACTGGTGGTCGCTTGGTGGTCGCGCCTCGCGACTCGCGGTCACGAAAGTCGCGTTGAGTGCCCAGCCGCCCGAATTGTTACGGTTGTAGTCAAGTCCTACATAGCACTAGTACAGTTTAGTTACCTTAGTAAGTACTCAGGTAAGTACCGGTTGTAGTGTCTACTTATGTACTGTTGACCGCTCCGCTTTCCGGCCGGATCTTGAACTCGGGCCGGACTCGTCCTTTCCCCGCACTGGGGTAAGTTATAGGGTACACAACTTCCTCCTCAAACTTGCATCAACCTCACGACATCCAGGACGCCGACAATGCTGCGCTCATTCACCCGTCTGCCTGGATCTGCTCTGTTGAGGGCGCGTGCTAAGCCCGCGATCGCTGCCGTCGCACACCAGCGCAGAAATGCGTCGTTCTACAACACCGACGTCGCTGGACTGACAGAGGACCAAGCTGAGGTGCGAACATTCTCTCTTTCGTTTTGACTTGCGAGAGCTTATAGGCTGACCTGATGTGGCCGTCGGTGCGTGAAACACAGTTCAGGGATGCCGTACAGGAGTTTGCGGAGAAGGAGGTTGCCCCAAGGGCCGCTGAGATCGACAGGACGAACAACTTCCCCCCAGTGCGTGTCCATCTCCTCTCGACCCACCTCCCCCATTTCTATCTCCTCCACTGTGATCACGCTGACAGGCCGTCTCCAGGACCTCTGGGAGAAGCTCGGGGACATGGGCCTGCTCGGCATCACCGTCAAGCCCGAGTACGGCGGCCTCTCCCTCGGCTACTTCAACCACACGCTCGCCATGGAGGAGCTCTCGCGCGCCTCGGGGTCCGTCGCGCTCTCCTATGGGGCGCACTCGAACCTGTGCGTGAACCAGATCCACCGCTGGGGCACGGACGCGCAGAAGGCCAAGTACCTGCCCGACCTCGTCGCGGGCCGCAAGGTCGGCGCGCTCGCGATGAGCGAGCCGGGCAGCGGGAGCGACGTCGTGAGCATGCGGCTGCGCGCGGACCGCGTCGAGGGCGACGGCGGGGGCTACCGCTTGAACGGGAACAAGTTCTGGATCACGAACGGGCCCGTGGCGTCGACGCTCGTGGTGTACGCGAAGACGAGCCCGGAGAAGGGCTCGAAGGGCATCACGGCGTTCATCGTCGAGAAGGGCTGGGAGGGCTTCTCGACGCACCAGAAGCTGGACAAGCTGGGCATGCGCGGGAGCGACACGTGCGAGCTGGTGTTTGAGAACTGTTTCGTGCCAGAGGGTGAGTCGGGCTCTTTGTGTCGCCAGTGTCGCGAGTATCCGGGCTGACGCTTGTGCTCATGTTCGTAGAGAACGTCCTCGGACCCGTGGATGGTGGCGCAAAGGTTCTCATGTCGGGCCTTGACTTGGAACGCCTCGTGCTGAGCGGTGGGCCGCTGGGGTAAGTGTCTGGCCTTGCATGCTCCTGCTCGGATGCTGATCGCGTGGCCCCGAATTAGGTTGATGCAAGCGGCCTTCGACATCGCGGTGGAGTATGTGCACGATCGGAAGCAGTTCGGGCAAGCAGTCGGGGAGTTCCAGCTCATTCAAGGTCAGGATCAGCTTCCATAGTTCTTGGCGGATATGTCGTTCCTCATGCATCAACAACAGGGAAGGTCGCGGACATGTACACGAAGCTGAATGCGTCCAGGTCGTACGTCTATGCCGTGGCGAAAGCATGCGATGCGGGCAAGGTTAGCCGAAGGGTACGTATATCCATGTTCGTTCGTGGGTGTGAAGAGCGTTCAGCTTATCGTCCTTGGCTCGGATAGGACTGCGCGGGCGCGATCCTGTACTCCTCCGATCGAGCAGTGGAGGTCGCCCTTGACGCCATGCAATGTCTGGGTGGGAACGGTTACATCAACGGTGCGTACACGAGCAGCTTCTTCAGGACGCAGCATGAATGAAGTGTCTTCTTATCCCCGGCAGACTACCCCACAGGCCGCATTCTGCGCGATGCACGGCTATATACCGTCGGCGCAGGAACTCAGGAAATCAGGCGGATGCTCATAGGGCGCGAGTTCAACGAGGAGTTCAAGCGACGGGCGTCGTGAGCGGCCGCTCTACTGGACCTCTTCGCGACACAGGCAACATCAAGGATTGACGACACGCAACTGACGGAACTCTTGTATAGTAACCCTCGCACAATTCTTTCATTGGCAACATCGCTATCTGCATACTCTCACTGGCATCTTCCCAGAGTGTTAACGGGACCTCAAGCCGGGTCTCTACTATGCCGGTGAGATTATGTTTCAAGGTTATCGTTCAATGTCGTGCACGTTCAGTGGCAAAGAGACTCACACGAGGCCGCGAGATGTCGTTTCAGTCGGAGAGAACGCGGCCAGGGGTGACCAAGGCCTGCCCTCATCCCGCGTCCGCCTTCGCTGATCTTGTCCAACCAGGCTGATCAGCAGTTTCGAGTAGCTGCATATATACTCTGCCTAGTCGAAGGGGCTGCAGACGGTGTGGTCAGATGGGCAGCCCAGGAGAATGCCGAGCGATCGTAGATGGACAGCTGAGAAGCAGGTGAGCTTCGCGTGATCGAGAGAAGAGGCGGAGAGAGGCGGAGGCCCGGATCAGGCACCCGGAACGGCTATGTGCTTCTGCGCGGCGCCAGGGATTGAAGCGCGTCCATGCGGTCAGAGCGCGTCGGTGCTCGTCCGCCGCAGTGCACTCTTCGCCTCCGTGGCCAGTCGCGAGAGGGCAAGGCGTCCGTGGCTCGCAGGAGGACATAAGAGGAAGGTGGATGCCCAAATAAGGCTAGGGCGGGGAAGGGCGCTACGAGCGAAATTATATGTCTGACTAGGGGCGATCCAAGATGACTTGTGCCAGCTGATCTGCCCCCGCCGACGCATAAGAAAGCGTTCGCAGCGCCCCGCACAGTCCCCGCTGCCTGTGCTCTCTCTCGCCCTTCTCCCCAGAGGCCACCGCTGCACACAGCATGAGCGACAGTCAGTCCCCTGCCCGTCTCTGTCCGATGACTCGAACTCACATGTGCTCCCAGCCACGGCCTCCCTCCAGGAGCGCGTCGTCTCCCCCGACGTCGAGAAGCAGTACAACCTCGCGCCGTATGTCAAGGCAGAGGGCGGCGACTACAAGCAGCGCTTTCCCAATGTCGACGAGGCAAAGGTCGTCCGCAAGATTGACATGCGCGTCGTCCCCGTCCTCTGCGTCCTGTACCTCCTCGCATTCCTTGACCGGTGAGTCCAATCATCCACAGACATATCCCCCTCTTGCTCATTCGTACGCAGGGTGAACATCTCCAATGCCGCCGTCTTTGGTCTCAAGGCCGACCTCAAACTTGGAGGAAACGAGTTCAACACGGCACTGGTCGTATTGTGAGTCATGCTTCCACCCGCCCCCCGTACGAATCCTCAACGGTGTGCAGCTTCGCACCATATGTCCTCTTTGAGATACCCTCCAATGCCCTCCTCAAGCACTTCAAGCCCCATGTCTGGCGTACGTCCGCGCGTTTCCTGCGCATCCACCCTCGCTGACCCGCCGGACCTCCAGTCTCCCTCTGCATGTTCCTCTTCGGCCTCATCACCATGCTCCAAGGCTTCACGCAGAACCTGGGCGGGCTCATCGCGACCCGCTTCTTCCTCGGCGTCGTCGAGAGCGGTGTCTTCCCCGCCTGCTTCTACCTCATCGCGATGTGGTACAAGCGTGCCGAAGCCCAGAAACGCTACTCGTTCTTCTTCTCCTCGACCACCCTCGCCGGCGGCTTCGGCGGCCTCCTCGCCAGCGCCATCGGGAAGATGGACGGCATGCGTGGGTACAGCGGCTGGAGGTGGATTTTCATCCTCGGTCAGTTCCCGTGTGCCCGCCCCGAGCTTAGTGCGCGTTTGTGCTGACAAGACTGTGGCAGAGGGGACGCTCACCTGCGTCGTCTCGTTCATCCTGTACTTTGCCATCGCCGACTTTCCCGAGGAGGTGACGTGGCTGAGTCAGGAGAGAAGGACTTCGTGAAGGCGCGTCTGTACGAGGACGTCGGGCACTCGAAGCGTCATGACCCGCTCACGCCCAAGAGCGTCCTGGAGGTCTTTAAGGACTGTGAGTCGTCTCCTCCTCTGTGTCGCGTCTTCTGTCAGTGTGTTGACCCGCATCACAGGGAAAATCATCGTCGGAGGCTTCATGTACCTCGGCCTCATCGTCCCCGCCTACGGCTACGGTCAGTCCACAGCGCCATGCCCATCTGCAGAACGCGGTCCTCACTCACGCTCGCTCCCCTCACAGCGTACTTCGCCCCGACGATCATCCAGAGCCTGGGCCACAGCGCGATCCGGACGCAGCTCCTCTCCGTGCCCCCCTGGGCGTGCGCGTTCGCGCTCGCGATGCTCTCCGCGACGTTCTCCGACTGGCTGCGCATGCGGTACGTGTTCGTGCTCGCGACGACCGCGGTCTCGCTCGCGGGCTTCGTCATCCTGCTCGTCGTGCACGACGACGCGCACCTGCAGTACGCCGCGCTCTTCCTCGCCGCGATGGGCACGTACTCGGCGATGCCGATCATCGTGTGTTGGTTCAACACGAACTGTGAGTCTCTTCGCTCTTGTGCGCGTGTTTGCTGTGTGCTGTGTTTGCGCGAGGGTGCATGCTGACTGACGTTCGACGATGCGTAGTGGGCGGACATCACAGACGAGCCGTCGGGACGGCATTCCAGGTCGGGTTCGGAAACAGTACGTCCCCTCCCTCCCCCCTCCCTCCCTTCCTCTCCCTTCCCCTCTCTCCCCCTCCTCCGCACGAACCTAACAATTTCTCCTCCCCCTCTTCCCCGTCCACAGTCGGCGGCATCATCGCCGTGTTCTCCTTCCTCGCCAAGGACGCGCCCAAGTACATCCCCGGGTACAGCATCGCGATCGCCTTCATCGCCGTCTCCCTCGTCGCGAACACCGTCTACTTCCTCGGCGTCTCGTGGGAGAACCGGCGGCGCGACGCCCAGGCCGCCGCCGGCGTGCACGCGCACCTGTCCGAGGACGACAAGAAGCGCATGGGCGACCTCAATCCGGATTACAGGTACTTCACATAGGTAGTGGGGCGGTATCCTCCGGGGGTTCCTGGCCTGCATGTGCGCGCGTCCGGGTGCATGCACACGCACACACGAAAAAAAAACGAATGTATTGATACCACAGTCTACGGTAATACTCGCGCGGAGGCCTTGTTGGATTACTTAGGCCGTGTAGGATATAGTCATGTCTGTGATGCCCGCCAGCGATGCCATGCACGTAGAGTACTGTACGCTTCATACATAAATGAACAGAAAGATAGCCTATAGCTAACTGGTTGCTGAGTTGTAAGCGATGCCCTGCAGGTCCGTCCACACGGTACACCGTTCAGGCGGTCTTCTACCTTGAAGTGCAAACGTGGAAGCAAGTGTTTATTTAGTTCAGAGGCACCTCCAAGCGGGTGCGGGTTATACAGGTAGTATTGGTACATCGTGACGTCAAGCGAAGGCCAAGCCTGCCATCCTTGGCGAAGAACTTCTCCGGTGCACGTATCTATGCCAAGACCTATTTGCGCGTATAGGTCCAAGGAAGCGAACCACAATCTGGTCGTGTCGTGTCGTACAAGGCAAGACCGTTGAGGAAACGAATATGCGCGTTTTCAGACGAGCTGGTCGATGTGGTGCGCGCCCTCGATGCTCTTCTTGTAGCTGTGCCCAAACGCATGCCCGCCCTCCTTCTTCGCCTTCTTGAGCACGCGCCCGATCGCGTCGAGGCCCTTGTCGAGGTCCTCGAGCGGCGGGCCAAACGAGAGCCGCACAAAGTGGTGGCACGACGAGTGGAAGAGGTTCCGGCGGTGCGCGGGGTTGATGTCGAAGAAGATGCCGGGGATGACGATCGTCTTCTCCTTGAGGAGCTCCTCGAAGAACGTCAGCCCGTTGTTCAGCGGGGCCGGCAGGTGCTCGAGGTTCAGCCAGATGTAGAACGTCGCGACGGGCGGGACGGACACTTTGAGCCCGAGCTCCTCGAGCCGCTTCAGGACGTGGTCGCGCTTGTGCTTGAAGTGCTTCTGGAGCGCGATCTTCTCCGCGTGGACGCGCTCAGGGTCCAGGAGGGGGATGGCGGCGAGCTGGAGTCTGCGTTGGAGGCGAAGGTTAAGTCACGAAGGGAGCGGATGGCGTAAGGAGACACTTACGGGTGGTTGGCGCCTCCGTCGAGGAAGGATCCAGACTGCGAGAGAGCGGTGATCAGATTCTTCGGACCGAGGACCCAGCAGACACGCCAGCCGGGAAGACGCCAGTTCTGAAACAAGGTGTCAATATCTGGACAGCATATACGAGATGATCTGGCTTGCTTTGGTGAGACCATTGACGATCACGACGGGGTCTTGGTTGACGTTGTCGATGTACTCGGCGGAAGAGATGGACTGTCCATATTCGCTCTCGTCTTCGGGGTAGTTATACCACGAGTAGAACTGCATGCGCGCTGTCAACGGACCGTTCCGAAGCACTGGACGATGACTCACCTCGTCCAAGATGAGTGTCGTCGCGGCGTCCCGACAAGTGTCAACGAGCTCCTTCAATTCCTGGCCCTTGATGACTTGACCAGTCGGGTTACGCGGGTTGGAGGCGATGATGACCTCCAGGCCTTGCGTGCGGATGTCCTTTTTGATCTGGTTCACATCGAGGCGGTACTGGTTCTCCGGTTCCAGCCTGGTGTAAACGTCAGCTCCGTCACAAGGGCTTGAATGTAGATACTTACGCCGTTGGGACCGGCACGAGACGCCTGAACGCGCTCAGAACCTGATCGTATGCGGTATAATCGGGGACTTGATACGACTGCGGCAACAACCATATCAGCCTTCATTGGCCAACTGGGCCCGATGGCGCATGCACTCACGCAGTAGACGTCACCTATGACAGCAGCAACACGAGAGAGTCCCGAGCGACCTCCGGGCACGATGCATACGTTCTCGTAGGTGTACTGGCTAATCTTGCCCTGGCGATACTGCTGGTTATAGAGGTTCGCGACGGCCTCGCGCAGCTCTATAACATCCGAGATGCAGATCAGTGGCGCGCATATAGCGGATGCTTTCTGTTCAAGCTCACCCTTGACACCAGTCGTGGGCGCGTACTCCAGAGAGTCCTCAGGGAGAGGGATGCTGGTTGGGCGAGGAGGGGCATCCGGGATCTGACCGACCTCAGGCGCGCCCTGTCCGAGGTTGGCCCACTCGTGCGAGGATGCGTAGGAGAAGCCATTGGCCATGGCACGGTCGGAGCAGTAGATGACGCCAGTGCTACCCGGGTGCACGATACCAGGGACGGTCTCCTCGTCGGGGTTAACAGTCTGGGGGAGGATACCTCCGGCACCAGTCTTCGGTTTGTGGCCTGCGGATTGCCGGAAGATCTGTGCTTATGCTGAGCGACGCAAAATGTCAATATATGGCATGTAGGCGTACTCTATGTGCCTCCGAATCCTTCTCATGGCGGTAGTGCCTCACGACCTCGTGGACCTGGGGATGGTTATTGGCTGCTCGCGTCTAAGCTGGACAAGGATGCTCACGATGTCGCGGAAGTGCAGAGGAGTGGACCTGCCGGACCTGGAGACGGGCGTGCTGGTGCCAGACATGGTGGAGGAGGCGAGGAGAGATGGGGGGCATGCTGCTGGGGTGCGGACTACTTATATCGGGGCCAAATCAGAGAGGACAGCCAATGATAGATCACAAGGGTGGAAAAGAAGATGTGTTGCCTGGAGGCATGGGGCGCGCTGCTAGCCTATGACACAACGGCGTCCCTCGGTCGTCCTGCGCGGTGCTCTCCTGATGTCGATGCGCACCTCGTCCGTATTCTTAGCTGCCGATTAGATTAGATCAAGCGCGTCGGTCACGGGCCACGCGTCATCTCCGGAGCTTCGTTCTGCAATGATCGCAGGCGCCCATAATCCTTCTTAAACGCGTCCGAAGTTGCGGGCTTGGCCTGTCGCTATCCGTTTCACCATCTCTCTTGTCCCCCAGAGCAATCGCTGGCACGCATATATCCCGCAATGGCGTCTCATCTCGAGTCCTCCGTCTCCCGTTTCCTCCCCGACCCAAAGACCGTCGCCGTAAGCGTGCCTTCTGCTTCGATTCATTTTCCGTCGGCTCTGACCAATTCAGTAGATCGTGGGCTGCCCGTTCAGGTGAGCCAGAGTGTCGCACGACATACAACCACGCATCTAACACGCGTTGGGTCTGATCACAGAGGTGGCCAGGTATGTGTTACGAATCGACGACCACCACCCTGCCGCTGACCGCCACCACGTCCAGGCAAAGCTCGGGGTGGATAACGGTCCCATCCGCCTTGTTGAAGCCGGGCTGCCAGAACAGCTGTCTGAGCTTGGCTGGCAGGTTCACTTCGACGGCCACCACCAGTTCGAAGCGATCGATACCGAGAATGACCCGCCCATCGGGAAGCTTAAGAACCCCCGGTTCGTGTCTCGGGTCTGCAAGGCCGTTGCTGAAGTCGTCGGAGATCATGCGAAGAAGGGCCAGCTACCCCTTACGCTCGGTGGTGATCACTCTCTCGTAGGTGGACCACGACTCTTCCTCGGCGTAACTCATGTTCGGCACCGCAGGCCATGGGCACCATCTCCGGTACTCTGGAGTACGTCCCGTACTTGTCACACTTGCCGCACTCTTACAGGACTCATCGTGCTGACGTGCCACAGGAAGTACCCCGATGCATGCGTTATCTGGGTAGACGCACATGCCGACATCAACACCGCCGAAACTACGGACTCCGGTCCGCTTCTCTGCCTGCATGCACGTCGCTTGTTCGCGCTCACTTTGCATCGCAGGTAACATCCACGGTATGCCCCTCTCCTTCTTACTTGGGATCGGGCCCAAGGTAGACGAGTTTTCTTGGGTGAAGCCGCTCCTCAAGCCGCACCGGTTGGTGTACATCGGCCTCCGTGACGTCGACCAGGGCGAGCGCCGCATCCTCAAGGAGAACGGCATCAAGGCATTCAGCATGCACGAGGTCGACAAGTACGGCATCGGGCGCGTCGTCGAGATGGCGCTGGACCACGTCAACCCTGGACGTAAGCTCCCCATTCACCTCAGCTTTGACGTGGACGCGCTGGATCCTACGGTTGCGCCCTCGACGGGCACGCCTGTCCGTGGCGGTCTGACCTTCAGAGAAGGCCACTATATCTGCGAGTCGGTTTACGAGACCGGATGCCTCGTTGCCTTGGACATCATGGTAAGGTCGATCGATCGTCCCGCCTGCGTTGAGCACTCATTTTGCTACAGGAGGTCAACCCGTCGCTTTCGGATGCGGAGTCGGTGAAGCAGACCGTCGCTGTTGGTTGTTCCCTTGCTAGATCCGCTCTTGGTGCGTGCTTTGGTGCTTGCTGCGTCGATCGATTGGCTTATCCCTCCACAGGCGAGACCCTCCTCTGATTCAGCAATCTCTGGATACCACAAAGAAGCCTCACTGTAAGCCATAGCTAGATGCAGCATACTGCGTGTAATACAACAACAAACCTACTGGCACGACTCTATCTGCGACACAAGACCGGTCATGGGCCTGAGTACAGCATAGACGGGCACGTTGAGGCGCTGAGCTACGAAGCGCAATCTCAGCGTCGTCCTCAGGATCCGTCCTCGTCGGAGGCAGGCGACGGCGATGCTCCGACGCGCCTGTGAGATACCTTGGTGAGGCAGGCAAAATGGCAGATGTATTGTACAACGGTGTCTGAAAGGTGCAACTTACATTGATCCTATAGATCTACTCTCGATACCCAACTTCAACTACCCAGGGGACCGACTGCTCCAATCTCGCACGGATCATCGGCGGGAAGGCGACGGTTTCCAACCTGGCCAATCCTCGACCCGCGGACGCACGGGAATGACAGCATCGCTCGAGGTTCCAGAAATCGTCCGCGGACGGCTCGTCCTGCCATGCCACGACGAACTCCCGCAGCTCCGGACAGAGAACGCCATCCCCCCGTCTTCTTCCTCGTCCTTGGCAACCGTCGCGAGCGCAGTGAACACATGCACGGAGTCCTCGGGATGGACGTCGACCGCCAGTCGCTGAATGGACCGTACGGCCTGGAAGAGGCGGTAGAAACGTTCGTGGTCGAGGACCAAGCCGCTATCGGGGTCTGAGTATATCCTTATGGACAGAGACGTCAGCGCCGGGAGCGGAATTGCTAGGAAACCTTCGCATAGGCGGCCCGTGGGTATGCCCTGATCTGGCCCGGGCTCGTCGGATTCGTAGTCCGCGACCTCGTAGTAGATGCCGAGCTGGGGGGTCCGTGACACGATATACGCGTGGTTGTCGTCGAGGGTGAAGGTGGCGTGCTCGAGGGAACACGCCAGCGCCTCGAGAGACTCGCAGTCCTCGTACAGGCTCGACGCAAACCGGCCGGTGAAGGAGAGGCGCACTGCGGTCGATGATGGGAAGACGAGGTGCGGAAGGACAGAGAACGCGCCGTTGAAGGTTGGGTCGACATGGAGCTGCAATCGGCGGAGGCACGGTAAGATTGCGGTAGGCTCGTCCTCGGGTACCGCATCGTCTTCAACTTCCTCGCTGATCAATGCGATGCGCAGAGTCAGATATTGGAGAAAAGGGGAGTGCTGGAGTGTGTCGAGCAGTGCGGGTAAGGGAGGAGAGGTTCCGCATGTCAGCTCGAGTTGGGTAAGGTTCTGAAGAGGAAGCCAGCAGATGGCTATCTGG
Organism: Cerioporus squamosus; assembly: GCA_022592435.1. Lineage (NCBI taxonomy): Eukaryota > Fungi > Basidiomycota > Agaricomycetes > Polyporales > Polyporaceae > Cerioporus > Cerioporus squamosus. The sequence continues at coordinate 541,242 of JABYQS010000002.1, read as the reverse complement.
TGTACGTGGATAACACGCAGGGAAGGAATCATGATGTCGAACGTGGAGACATGCTCGGGCGAGTATTGCGCGCTCTCGAGCCACAGCTTCTCCAGGCGGGGAAGACTGCACTTCGAGAGAGAATCGAGGACCAACGCTGCGTGCTCCCCGCGGAGGACTACACCGAGCTCTTGGATGCGCTTGGAGTGGTCGCCGATGACGCTGGTGACGCCGATGAGGTCGTAGACAGCGTACAAGTTGTTTGGGTCGTGGGCCTGCTCGGAGTTGGTGAGCAGGATGGAGAGTGGGGTGTCGACGGATCGCTCGATCATTTCGTTAACCATGATCCTGTTCGAGAACGAGCCGGTGACGCGTATGAATGACCACAAGTGTGGCCGGGTGAGCATGAGATTGCGCCAGTGACGGCACACGTGTGAGAGCGCAATGACGTTGGCCCACAACGGCACGGCCTTGTGTTCAAAGTTAGCTGGGAAGTCCCAATTGCCCTGTCCTTGCTGGAGAGGTGCCTGTTAGTGTGTTTCAGTGGCAGTGGCCACAGTCATGCACAGCCATTCACTTGAATACGCACATATGGTGGTTCACCAGGAAAGCGCATGATGTCGCGCATGCCATGGAATATGTCTTCCAAGATATCGTCAGGAAGGTCGGTGAGGCGTATCATCGTGCGGAGCGAGAGTCAGAGCTGTCTACACTCGATGCACAGGGGAATCAGGTGGGAGCCCCGCTTCAAGCGTTTAATCTCGGTGTTTGAGAGCCTGGCTTTGTCTCTGCCGCTCAGGTCAACGATACAAAGGCGTTTATAGATGGACGGGACATACCGTATATCGCTGCAGTACCCAGTTCGGTCGACGAGGGAACTAAGAATGCTACAGTCACAACGGGAACAATGCACATCAATCATGTCGCGACCGTCCGGAGTGCGATTAAGTCCGTGGTAGTACCGGCGTGCCCGGCGCTACCAACTGATCTTCTAACGCCGGAGTGTCCGGTAAACGACCTGCGAGACGGGGGTTCTGACGTTACGTCTACCCATGAAGCAAGCCTCCACTAGAGTATCTGACGTAGGCCACAGCCTACGCATGTCGATTATACACGAAATGTGACCCCGACTTCACGCTTGTCATCATCGCCTTGCCCTAGTACGCATGGATGTTCCTCCAAGGCGGTAGACGTCAAGCATTGCTGAGCTCGTCGAAGGTGACGCGAGACGCGAGACCTTTGTACTCAGTAGAGGCCATACCGACGGGCCACGTACCTTGCTTTCGACTACCATGTGTTATACTCTGTGCGGTCGTGCTCCTCGCAATCGAAGACAGGGAAGGAAGGTCTGTGAACGGACAACACAGTGAGCTACTGTATAGTCACAGTGAAGAGGGTGACACAACGAGGTCATGATTCGTGGTTGCGTCTTTCTCCTTCGAAGCACTGTGCATGACAGGCTTAGTCGGCGCACAATCCGGCGTAACCGATGTACCGCACGACGTACGCAAGGAAAAGAGTGCCGCTGTTCGCAGAGGGTCCTTTCTGGCGAAATATCCTGGGGACGACAGTCGGCATCTTAATGACTGACCGACTGTACAACAGTGCCCTCACCGGAAGTGGTTCCTGCCTAACAGACTCTCGAAGCAGCTCCCGAAGATCGCGTTTCCGAAGTCTTGGCGAAACTCGACCGTCTGGTTTTGGGAGCCGTTCCCGTCGCCGAGGTTCGCAGTTTGTGGGGCCCCGAGGTGGAAGCCCAAGCACCCCTGGGAACTACATGGGGGGCGGCGACGAACGGCGGTCAGTGTGAGAGCTCTGAAGCAGTATACGAAGCGGGGCAACGCACAAGCCAATCGCCTTCGCATAGTTCAGCACACCGTCATCAGTGAGCACATCTGAGGAGCTCATTCCGGAGTTGATCACCTGGGGATGCGAGCGAACGCCGGTCAATACAAAGGGCGAGAGGACAGTGCTGGGCGCCTGGAGGTAGACTCACGTTCAAGGGTTCGCCGCCAAATGTAGCGTTGTCAAACATGCTCCCGTCGCCCTGCGCGGGGTCGAAAAAGTCCACAGCTCGTCTCTGGAGAGTCATGCCGGTGACCACAGAAGCGTACATGAGACCGAAAATGGCAAGAGATGCGGAGTGCATGTTGTCGTGAAGTTATCGTTCAACAGCGTGGGGGCGGAGGGACGTGGCTGATATACAACCGGCGAAGACCAGGGCGGTGAGGAAAAGGAGTGCGAACGTGAAGGCAAAGTCGACGACCAGCGATGGACCTGATCATGAGAAACGTGCCCAGTGTGAATACTGGTTTATATCTGGGACCGATGTCGGCGGCTGGCGCTCGAGGATTGTGGGTGCCTTGGTGCCATGGATATGCGGCTGGCATGCCGTAGGAAGATGCCCCAGCACAAACCGTCAGGACCAGGCAAACATCGCGTTGTAGAGCCTCCTAGGGCACGTCTCGGCTTGTGAAGACACGCGCTCACGGCTCATCCCGAATGGTATACCAATGATGTAGTACGAGCACGGCGGTCATCGTAGCCCCGCTAGGGCGACGCGTGAGCCTAGATACGACAATTCAATCAGTAACTGAGAAGCCCCTCTGTGAGAGGATTGGACGCACTGTACCTCACGCTGCAGCAACCGCTAGCGGCCAACAACGGCCAACGGCCCTCCGAGAGTGCAGGTCCATGCCGGTGGGACTGTGACTCGGAAGTGCTCTGCGCTGGAAGCATAGATCGTACTGATACGGTCAGAGCATGAGGTGTACTACTCTTGCTGGCTGCACAAGGATACCTTCGCAATGTCGGACGCAAAGTTTGGTCAAGTTCGAGAGCAGCAAGGGTGACCCTCGAAACACGGTAGGTCACATCCACGTGCTGACGCCTGTTACTGGCGTCACTTGGAAGTTGGCGTCACCCTCAGCCTTCTCGGTCTAGCGCCGCCACGAGCTTGCCTTCGACCGCCACAGTTCTCGTTGACCGCCCTCCACGACAACACATATACATGGATCGCCATCGACGGGCTTTCCCCCCGAGCTATACTATGGAGGTCGTATGAAGAGTGCGGCTGACCATGTCGTCGCCGAATAGAGGATGTCAGCCCTCGAGAGGTGCCTTCAACGCCAGCCTCCCTTCTGCATCGATGCGTGGTCGTTCTCTTCTTCGTTTCCATTGCTTACTGCTCTGAGGACCTGCGTGCGTCTCTCCTCCTCGTGCTCTTCTATCGGTTCCGAAGATGAGGATCTCCAACAGCATCATCCCGTCCGCGACGCTCCCCGCTATCCGCATATCGTCTTCCAAGTCCTGCAACCACGTGGAACAACCCGCACCTATGCCCGAGCAGCAAGGAAGCACTCCACAGTTTGTGTACACACAGCAGTTCGGCTGGACCCCGGTCAACCCGCAAGCCCTGATTCAGCTTCAAGCTCAAGGCGGCTACCTCGAACACCTTGCCCATAACGCTGCCCGGTCTGTAGCCCAAGCGCTGTACCCATTTCCCGATGCCCAATCTGTCCAGCACGGCCTCGACATTGCGGCTCTCCAGTATGCCCAAGCTACGCAAGCTGCTCAGGTTCAGCAGTCCGCCCCGTCCCAGGAACTCGCGTCTATCGTCCCGGAGTCGTCTGGTCGGTCGAAGTCAGCCGCAAAGTCCCAGCGTGGTCGTAAGGATCCCTTCGTCTACGTTACCCCTGCGGAGGAGGTGCTGCTAGCGATTCGCGAACGGGCGCTGTTCGTCGCTCCTACATACCAGGTTCGGGTGAGGACCCCGCAGGCGTGCCAGACGTGCAGGAAGAGGAAGGCCAAGGTGCATCTGTCTCTTCGCTCGTTGTTGTCGCCTTCTTGACGCGACGTGCAGTGTTCCGGATCCCGGCCTACGTGCAAACGCTGTACCGATCGCAAGCTCGATTGCGTCTACGCCCCCGACAACCGTGGCAGCAATGTCCGGAAGACCACGCAGGCCGCCCCGCGTATGGTCGCGCTACGACAGGGAAAGCCAGATTCGCAGGAAGACCCTATGGACGTCTGCCCGGTCGACGACTCTACGCTTGCTCCGGAGCCCGCCGCTGCTACCAGCTCGTCTGTCCCGTTGCAGGAACCCTCGTCTGCCGAAGCCTCTCCCGACTATCCTATGAAACCTCTGGCGCCTCCCGTACCCCAACAGACTCCTTGCCATCCTCAAGCTATGGCGTCGCGTTCCCTCTCTGCTCCCACTCATGGACCTGGCTTGACGATCGACCATCCTGCTGTCTCCGGAAATCGTCGTCCTCAGGCACAGCTTTCCTCCGTTCCCGTCTCTCAGACTCCGGCCAGCTACGCCTACGCGAACAACCCTATGCATCAGTCTGCTGCCTTCGCCGCCCAACAGGCTCAGTATGCTGGCTTGCCCCCGCCTCGGAATCCGTCAATGTTTTACAACTACTCGCAACCACCCGCCATGCAGCAGCGTTCCCAGAGCCACTCATGTCACCACGCTGCGTCTGCCCATTACTTGCAGTACGTCATCACTTTGCTTGTCGTCACTAGCAGCTCGTGTTCCGGCGATGACGGCAGCGTTGAATGTTGACTACACGATTGGCTGCAGAGACCCGGCATATCTCCACATGGTCGCGAGGTCCTATCAAGCCTCTGGACAGGCATCATCACAGCGGAAGCAGCAGCAGCCGGCCTTCTACGCTGTCCGTCCTCCCGTACACAGCACCGAGCTGCAGCAACGCCTCAATGCGCTCTCTCAGGAGACGAGATACTACTCGGACGTCCCGCCTGCTCTCACGCGGGCCTCGTCCGATGCGTCCGCGAACTCTGGCGTCCCATCGGGCGTGCAGACCCCAGCTGACTACTTCGCCCGCATGCCCGCGGCGGCGTACGAGACATCCGGACCTGGCGCCACCGCAGTCCTCGACATGATGCAGATGGCGCGGACACAGAGCGTGGCGAGCACGGCGAGCGCGTACTCGGTCCCTGCCACGCCGATGGATGGGGTTGGGATGGACCAAGTTTCTGCCGGAGGTCTGCCTGCGGACAAGCAGATCTTTGACTTCAGCGAGTTCTTCGAGGGGTTCTCTGTCTCTGGGTCTGAGGGTGGTTGTTCGGATAGGTCATTTGCTTGATTGTGTCCCTTGCTTGGTCGCGTTGCTTGCTTGTCTTTGACGGTGCTGCAACTGTTTGTATCACGTATGCCATCGACGTTTCGCTCTCTTCTGACTCTTCGTGGCCCTCGGCCTTTGCCGGTCAGCGCAATTAGAGTTTCGATCGTGCCCTCTGTTTACGAGAAAGGAAATAGCGCCAGGCAAGGGATCGGACCCAAGGTGACAGGACCTCCCCATTGGGAGAGCCAGTTTGCTCTTCCGCTGCAGGGCCGCAATGCTGCGTGCACACCGTCCTCTCCCGCTCTACGCCCGCCGCCATCTCCCCAGCAGTCCCCCTTGACACAGCCCAGATGGCCGACGCTGCAGCAGGTCCCGTCCAGCAGCCGCTGAGCCCGGTCAGGGAGATCCCTGTGTTCGAGTTCACGAAGCGCAAGCGGTGGGCAGATCTGCTCATCACGGAGCTCAACGATACCGTCATATTCGTCCTCTCGGAGACGTGCCAGGTGTGGTACTGCGGGAACGCGGTCACGGAGTTGTTGGGGTGGAGGGATGACGAGCTCGTGGATGCGGACCTGATAGACCTCATGAACGGTGCGTCGCGTGTCTTGCGTAGAAAAGGAGCTTCATTTGCTGAGGCATGTCTGGACGGACGTACGCAGTGGATGACCGGAACAGCTTCCGCGCTGCGTTCACGGAGAGCGTGCGCTCGAAGACGGAGATGCTCGCCTATGCGCGGCTACAGTGCAAGAACGAGTTCTACGTGTCGAGGGACTACACATCCGCGCCGAAGGAGGTGCTCTTCGAGATACGTGGGAGGCCGCACCATCTCCCCGACACGGACGAGTTCAAGTGCTACTTTGCCATGGCGCAGCCGTACCCTAGCCGGAATACAGCAATGTATGTTTTCTGCTTTCTGGATGGCGCGGAATGCTGACATTTTCTCGGCTCACAGGCTCAACACGTTCCTTGAGTTGAAGATGGAGAACGAGCGACTGCAGCAGCGTGTTGCACAGCTCAGGGCCCAGACGCAGACACTCGAAGGCCACGGCGACAGCTTCTTTACGACGTCTGAAAATTTCGGGGCCCCAGAAGGTGCGCGGACTGGGTATGACATGAGTGCAGCACCAGAGATGGAGGACGATGGACCTCGGAAGAAGGTACGGTCCAGAATGCTCGTGCACACGAGACATGCTGAGCACTGTGTAGGTCAAGAGACTGGCTGCCGAGCAGCATGTTTGCGTCACCTGCGGCAGAACCGATTCACCAGAGTGGAGGAAGGTGAGCTGAACTGCGCATGTCTATGTTCACTTCACGGATTGTGTACTCATTGCGCTCGCCAGGGTCCGTTGGGTCCGAAAACCCTCTGCAATGCGTGTGGCCTGAGGTGGGCCAAGAAGGCACGCAAGACGGGCGACGAGGGCGAGGGTGACACGGGCCAGAATGGCGCTTCCGTTGTGTTCTGAGGCTCCTGCAGCGTCCTCGCTACCCGCATGTAAGATACGGACTCATTTACTTGGAACTTTTGGATCTTCGTCTCCTCCTGAGACCGTACGGAGCGCCCTCGACTGGAACGCGACCAAGACGCCCAGCACAGCTTGCCTCCGTCCTCGATCGATCATGAGATGCAGGCAATACGCATCCGCCCTCCTTCGCTCTTGTCCGCCAAGCAGCTCGCCAGCCAGGACCCAAGACCTCACTGAAGCAGACCAAGGATGACCTCCGAGACCCCCCACATCGCCGACACCTCCCCGCACGACTGGAAGTACATCTCCGAAGGCGGCTCGACCATCGTCTTCTCTTACTCCGGGCCCGCACACCCGCACTTCGACGGGACCGCGCTCCGACTCCGCAAAGGGCCCGTCCCCGCACACGAGGAGCCGGAGAAGTACACGCAGCCGCAGCTCGCCGAGACCCTAGACTTGGACGAGGATGCGGGGGTGGCCGAGGAGAAGCTCGAGGAGCCGGACGATCCGACGATCGTGTTCCAGCGCGCGGTCATCGAGCGACTCGTGCCCAAGGAGCACCTCCCGCGGCTCGACGCGGTGCACGTCGAGCGGAAGTGGCTGCAAGAGCTCGCGGATCTGACGGAGCCGCACAGGCCCTTGGAGAGGCGGGCGAAGGACAGGATCGACACGAGCAAGAGGAAGGCCGTCCTCGCCACGGACCTCGTCGGGGGACAGGGCTGGGCAGTCGAGATCAAGGTGCGCCCGACTTCTCTACCTACCACCTCTTGAGCACCTACCCCGCCCCATTGCAGCCCAAGTGGGGCTTCCTCCCCTCGCCTAAGCACCTCTCCCCGGAGACGCGCGACATCAAGACGCGGACGTGCCGCTTCTGCATGCACGCCCACCTCAAGAGCACGCAGGGTGAGGACGTCTCGCTCGGATACTGCCCGCTCGACCTCTTCTCTGGGGACGCCGAGCGCGTGACGCGCGCGCTGCACACGCTCTGGGACGTCTGGATCGGGAGCGGCGGCGCCGTGAACAACCTGCGGGTGTTCGTCCAGGGCAAGATGCTCAAGCCCACTGCAGACGTGCGTGTGCTTCCGTTTCCTCTTTCCTTTTGTTTTGCTTGCATGCCGACACCACATCACATCCCCTCCGCACATCCCCACATTCGCGGGAATGTTAGGTGATGACCCTCGCCCCGCTCGCCGAGCAGCTCTTCCCCGCCGCCTCGCCCGAGGACCCCCCGCCGCCCGCGCACACGCTCACCGAAACGCGTGACGCATTCACCGCCGTGCTCCTCCCGCTCCTCTTGCACACGCCCGTCCTCCGCACTCTCGCGACGCTTCAGCGCACGCTCGACGCGCTGGACGTCGAAGGGCTCTCCGCGCTCTGGGCCGCGCTCCGCCCGGATGACGCGCACAAGCTCGGGAAGGGCGAAGCGGACCCGGACATGGACGCGTGGGCGCGCTTCGTCGACGAGTACCTCGCGAGGCAGGCCGGGGACGGGGAGTCTGCGGACGCCCTCCAGACTGAGGAGGAGCTGCGGTATAGGCTCGCTGCGTACCTGCTGTCGGCATCGTTCAAGGACTGTTCTATCATCCTGCGTATGCGGCCTCCCTCAGAGGGCGGGGAGCATGCGGGGACAGTGACCGTGATTGACCTTGACGTCAAGAGCATCGATAGGCTTTCGAAATGGGCGAAGCTAGACAGGGAGATTGTGGATACATACAGAGGGATCGCTCCCCGAGACTGCGTGGATGCTCGGGCGACTTCATTAGCTTGAGAGTTGGAGGTTGTTTCTCATTCTATCCTCAAGGATCCACGGGAGAGGATGATCAGGGCTGAAGGAAATGAGGAGCCATGGACATTTTAGGAATATGATTAGGTTACAGTATGTTTCGTCTGTAGGATGGGGTAACAAACATGACGAGGTGATGAAAGGGAAGATGACGGGGAGACGGAGTAAGACAAGAGAGCGAGCTAGCAAAGCGACAATGTCCCCGAGGAATAGCCAAAGCATGTAGGTTACATCTATGTTGAATGTTCTAAACGTCATTCGTGCCAACGTCCGTTTCGAAGGCGACCAAACCAGTGAGAGCGCGAAACCCGGATTTGACCATGTTTTGGGCTTAGATGATGCAGTAGCCACCGTCGACACGGATCTCAGCACCGGTCATGAATCGTGATGCATCGCTGGCCAGGAAGACAATTGCGCCTGCGAGATCTTCTGGGTCACCCATCTGCCAAGCGTAATGTGAGCCACGGAGACACAACTAGTGTGGAAACTAAGGTCACTCACCCGGCCCATGGGCGTGAGGCTTTCCCAAGTTTTCTGCGAACACGCCACCAGCATCAGCAGATGACTAGACACGAGCGACACTAAACTGTACCTTGAGTTCCTGGTCGTGTGCGAGAATTGTTCGCGTGAGCTTGGTGAGCATGTATCCTGGGCTGCAAAGACGAACACGACATCCGTGAGCGAACGGAAACATTGAATGATGACGTCATCCGATACCTGAGCGTGTTGACACGGACGCCCTTCTTGGCCCACTCAACACCCAAACTTGCCGCCATATGCTTGACCGCTGCACGTCGGACAACCGTCAGCAGATGTCCTCGGCGGTGCGCCCATAAACCGCAGGCCACGTACCAGCTTTTGCGGCGTTGTAGGGAGTTTGTGGCTGCGGAATGTTGACGATCTGTGGTGCGGGGTAACCCAAATCAGCAACGCAACTCCGAGTAATGATCGGGACCGGTTACTCACGTTGGCGCTCATGCTTGCCACGAGCACAATGCTGCCTCCACCCTGCGGGATCATGTTTCTTGCGGCTTCGCGCGCAGTGAAGAAGGCACCGTGGACGTTGATGTCATAGAGTCGCTTTATGCGATCGAAGGGGTAACTGCAGGCGCAAAGATGTCAGAGCACTGGAGCACCAGGATGAAGAAGGGACGGACGTACTCGAATGCGGAGTAGTTCTCGACGATGCCTGGGAGCGGGTGCGTGAGCGACGGAGCGGGAAAGGCAAGCGGCGCGCGATGACGCACCAGCTGACGCGACGACCGAGTCTATGCGCCCGTAGGTGTCCATGACGCGCCTGAACGCCTGCTGGACCGAGAGCTCCGAGGACACGTCGCAGCCGACGCCGATGACACGGTAGTCGCTGGGGACCATCTCACTGTCAACTTCACACCTTATCAGTAACTGGTCGGGCTGGTCGGGGAGGGAAAGAGGGGCGGGAGGGCGGTTGGAAGCCGTGATACTGACCGCATGCTGCCTTTACGAGCTCCTCCGCTGCGTGCTCCGCCTCCTCTTCCTTGAGGTCAACAATAGCAAGGGATGTGCAGCCGGACTGGACGAAAGCGCGGCAGAACTCGTTGCCCAGACCGCGTGCGGCGCCGGTGACGATGCAGACCTGGTTAGGAGGAAGGGTGCGCGGGTGAGCGGAGGACATGCGGGGCGCGGAGGGGGCAGCGGACCTTGTTGGACATGGAGAAGTCGGGGAGGGTCTTGACGACACGGGCCTTGGCCGCGACAGCACTGAGCTTGGCAGCAGCGTCGGAGGAGTTCCACCGCGCGTGCACAGTGGCAGCGCGGGGGGTGCGGAGGGCGCCGCGGGAGGCAGCAGGGAGCGAGCGAGCGAGGAGGGCGGGGGCCATGGCGGAGGAGAGATGGTGGTGGGATCTGGGAGAGAAAGGGAGAGGAGACGTGGGGCGGAATATAAGGGGCGGGAGAGGCCGCGGTGGAGGGGTTGGAGAGCCTGGCGCGGTGGCCAGACTCTGGCGAGGGACTGGAGACTGGGGGAGCTGCCTGACACCTGTGCGCGCAGGCCAAGTACATAATCGTGCGAGCCCCGCGATTGGCTGCGCCCCCGCGCGTCCCTCCCCACTCGGATCCCCGGTGCGAGCTCCTGTGCCAGCTTTCTGCGGGGCATCACTTGTCCCCGACGTCCAACCGACGTCTATCACTCGCCTCGGCCCAGGCCTCCACGACGCGTCGGGCGAGAGGAGGCACGTCGAGCTACATATCTATGTCATCTCCGCCTCATCCTACGGACAAGGCATCGGTGGTCCTCGACGTACTCAAGCCACAGGTTTCTTGCCCTCCCGCACACCCCGGCCCAGGTCCTCGCCACCAATGCCAGTCAATCGATAGCCCTGCTGTTCCCAGCAGTCTCACGACACTCTATCACGATGCAGCCGTATTGGTCCCCGGTGCGTCCACTCACCCGCGTATACTTCGTCCCAGAGTCCCGAGCGACCTACCCGCCCATCCGTGCATGATGTGCCTGTCGAGCAGAGTCGAGCCCCCGCGGCCAATATGGCTAGCTTCTGCGGAAGGTGCTTCCGCCGCAGGATCAGTCTGTTCACGTTCCACGATCGCACACTGACACAGATCGACGCGTTTGCGGCCAATTGCGGAGCCCGATCACTGGAAGTCTAGACAGGGCTGAATGTCTCGAGGAGGGGACACGGGCAGGGAGTATCCGCGTACCATACGGGGTACGCATAGTTCAGACTATTGTCAGCTATTCAGCCTACTTCGCAATAGAGTCCCGAACGAACCTTCTTCGTCAAATAGCATCCCGGTGTACACACGCCGCGCAGAGCATATAAACCGTCGATATAATCAACGCTACTGATAAGGACATAGGAGAGGGGACAGGGGACAGCGGGATGGTCATATGTAGAACGAGCGTGGGGTATCCGTACGACGCCGAGCAACAACACAAGACACGAGTAGTAGTAGCAAAAAGCCTAAGTAATAAACATCATCTAAAGTATATAGCTCTGCGGGAAGTAGAAGTAAAACGTGAGACTGATCGAGGGAAAGCGGGAACGCAGAACGCAATCGAGACGAACGTAGGAAAGGAACACATGCGATCGAACAGCGAATACCGTGGCGGAGGGACGAAATTGGAGGCAGGCCGGGGCGCACTCAACGCACCGCGGCCCTCCCCGCCGGGGAAGGATGATATTGTACAGGCTGCCTGCGGGCAGGCCGTCATGAGGATGTATGATGAGGGAGCGTGGGGGACCAGATGGCTGAGACGAGATGAGGAAGGATGCCATGAACGACGATGGACGAGAGGAAGAAACGCGCATGAGGATGAGGGAGGACACTAGTGAGAGTGAGCGAAGACAAACAGCGAGAAGGAGATCCGAATCCGGCCATCCACGATTCTGAAGGAACGTACAAGAGGAAACCACCAAGCCCGATCATAGACACGCAAACTTGGACTTGCGCCGCTGCAGCTCTTCCATCCGGCTGTCCAGCTGCGCTCGCGCACGCTCCTTGGCGCGCCGCTCCTCGTCCAGGCGCGACTCGAGCGACTGCTTCTCCTCCACGATGGACCGCCGCACGTTCACAACCTCAGCCTTGGCCTCGGCGAGCTCCTTGCGCAAGTTGACGATCTGCGAGTTGAGGTTATCGCGCTCGCGGGCAATCTCGGTCGCTTGCATCCGCGCCTTCCGGACTACGGGAAGCATAAAGTTAGTCTCATATGAAACCGCAAATCGCCGAGCTGCCTTCGAGAGAAGCTTCTACCCCGGAGCGCGGAACGTGCCGCACGTAAAGCAATGCATAATCTGGGGCTGGGCCGCCACGGCACCATGTTCCAGAGCAGAACAACACGGGACCACCAGTGCAGTCGACCGGGGGAAGATATCTCGAGACACGCAGCACAGAATGAACGGAAGAACTTACGATTTTTCTCCGAGTCGCCAAGCGACGCCTCGAGCGTAGCGACCATGTCCATGTGAGCTTGCAAATCCGACTCGCAGTGGGTCAGCTGCTTGTTCAGCGTTTTGATCATCGCCTCCTGCTCGTCAATGGTCTTCGCCTGTGCCGCGAGCTGAGCCGTTGTCTTCTGATCAGGCCCGGCGAGTGGTGATGGCAGGCCTCCGGCCAGAGAGTGGTTAACGGATGTCGCTGGGGTGGACGGGGACTCGCTGTCGACGCTGATGCTCCGTGATGAGATAGCAGCTGATGAGGAGGAGCTGGTCTGCTCGTGCAAGCCGCGAGGGGCGGGAGGAATAGGGACAGTAGGCGGGGGAGTGGGAGGAGGGAGCTTCCCAGGCGACATGAGGCCATTGGCGCGCTGGTACGAGACGTTGCGGTCCATAGGCGGGCGGGGACTCGGTGTTGGGCTGCCGAGTTGCTGCTGGAGGTCTCGAAGGAGAGCGTCCTGGCGATTCTTCTCCGCCATGAGGCTGTCCATCTCGTCCTTCGTGCGTTGGAGGTTCTCCTGCATATCCGCGATGACTGAACGATGCCTCTCCAGCTCGTCCACAAGCGACTGGCGCTTCGATGCCTCCTTGACGAGTGCGCTCGTCTCCTCTCGCGTACGGGACAGCTCAGCGCGAAGTTTCTCGACCTCGGTAGCAAGCTCATCCCGCTCTTCATGCACACTCGAGAGTTCGCTCTGGAGAGCGGTGATGGTCTGCGTCTTCTGCTGGATCGCAGAATCGTGCACTTGACGCATCTCTTCACGCGCATGTGCCCACTCATCGGCAGCAGCCTTGTGACTCTCGAGCTCGTCAAGAAGGACGTTCTGTTCCTTCGTGAGGTTCTCGAGCTCCTCGGCATGCTTCTTACGGAGGTCTTCCAGGAGGAGGTTGTGGTCCCGGAGGAGGGTCTCGCGTTCTTCGGTGTGAGTCTTCGTCACCTCGGCCAAGGTTGCCTGCAATTGCTCCTTCTCAGAAGCAAGAAGCTGTTCTGTTTGAGCTCTCGACGCTTCGAGCTCCGAACGGTGCTGCTCCTGAGTGGCAACGAGCGCGTTCTGTACCTCGGTGATTGCGGCTTGATGTTCCGCCTTGAGACGAGCGACCTCTTCCGTGTGCTCCTTGACAAGGGACGTTCTCAAGTCCTCCAGTCCGCACTCTGAAGAGCTGAGCGCAGACTTGTGAGACTCGGAGAGATGCTCGAGTTCTTCGGCATGAGCGCGCTCGACCTCGGCGAGAACAGCGGCCTGCTGCTCTTTGACCGTCTTGATCGCCTCCTCCATTTCCTTCCGCAAACTCGCCTCGGAGGCAGACCGACCAGCCCTGCTCTCCTCCAATGCAGCAGTGAGGCGCGCGATCTCCTGCGTCGACTCTTCCTTCAGCCTGGCCAGAGCTCCTGAATGCTCCTCCGCAAGCTTCTCGAGTGCCGACTGGTGCGCCTTCTCCTTGTCCGTGAGCGCGCGTGTGTGCTCGGCTTGCAAGCGTTCGATCTGGTCATGGAACTCCTGCTCCTTGATGGCGAGATTGGAGGCATGGTCGGCCTTTAGCCGCTGGACGGACTCGCGGTGCTGATCGAGTTTGACATTCAGAGCCTGAGTATGCTCGTCCTTCAGCCGCTGCATGTCCTCGGCGAACTGCTGCTCCTTGTTCTTGACAGCGGATGCGTGCTCCTCCTGTAGTGACTTGAGGGCGGCGTCCCGAGCGGTCTCGGACTCAGAGAGCGAACCCTGCTGCGAGATCTCGGTCATACGAAGTTCACGAGTGTGCTCGTCCTTCAACCGCTCCATTGCAGTCACAGCCTCAGCAGCCTGCTTCTCGAGAGCTTGTGCGTGATCGTGACGGAGCTTAGTGAGGCCCTCGTAGTACTCCTCCTCAAGACGGGATAGGTGGGCTGCATTCTGCTCCTGGAGGGACTTCATGGCGTCTTGATGCTCCGTGACAGCTTTGGCAAGCGCCTCAGCATGTTCAGTTTGCGCTGCCTGCGCGGCCTCCTTCGACTCCTGAGCGCGACGCCGCAGCTCCTCTTGATGGTCGGACTCCAGCTTGCCGAGAGCGGCAGCGTGGTCAGCTTTCAGGACGTTGAGCGCTCCTTCGTGGTCGGAGGTAGTCCTCGCAAGAACAGCTTCGTGCTCGGAACGAGTGCGCTCGAGTAGCTGAGTCGCCTCGTGGAGGCGACGACGTAGCTCCTCCTCATGCTCGGCCTGCAGCTTGCCGAACGCCTCCTCGTGCTCGCGCTGTGCCTTCTCCAGAACAGAAGACGTCTCAGCGATCTGAGAACGGAGCTCTCCGAGAGACGCCTCGTGTTCGTCCTTCAACTTCGCCACATGGCTCTCGAGCTCGGCCTCCTTCGCGTGGAGGGCCTCCTCATGCGCTGCCTTGAGCTGCTGAACTTCAGATGCATGAGTCTCCTCAGCCCGCTTCAAGGACTCCACGAGCTCAATCTCGCGCTTCTTGAGGTCGTCTAATGTGGTCTGGAGCTCCGCCTCGTGCCGCTGGGACTCTTCGAGGGATTGAGCGAGTTCAGCCTGGCGAGTTTGAAGCGTTTCCATCTCCTTCAGGTCCTGAGCGTGGTTTGACAGATCCTCCTCGTGCTTCTTGCGCAGAGCCTCAAGCTCCATGCTCATATTGATGGCCTGGAGAGTGATGAGACCTCAGACTCGACCGCTGTTGGGTGGTACACACCTGATCTCGGGAAAGGACCTGCAGCTCTTCATGTTGCTTGCGCACCTGGCTAAGCTGATTGGTGAGATCGTCAACGACCTCCTTGTGGCTTGACTCTTTCTGAGCCATGGATCTACGGGGGCAATCAAAATTAGCACCAGCAGCTCCCTGACAGCGACAAATCGTCCTACCGCATCAGCTCGTTGAGTCTCTCCAGCGACTCATCGACATCGGAAACGGTATAGTGGTTGGCGTGATGAAGGTCCAGGCTCTTGCGAATCTCACTGAAGTGAGTGATGGTCTTCGGGGATAGGTGAACAAGGGCGTCGCCATTCGGATCTGACACGTCGCGTTTGGATTCCACGGGGACGGTGCCATTAACCTCCTGTCGGCTCTTCTCTATAACAGTCGCTTCTAGGGCCGATATCTCTGCTTCGCGCTCCTTGATGACATCCTGGAGGCGCATGATCTCCTCCTCAAGACTCGCCACGGACCGCTCCGTTGGAGATATCGAAACAGACGGCAGGGAGATGGAGAGATTGGGGCGGGAGTGCCCTGGAGAGTGCGAGATCGAGCTACTTGTCCCGTGACTGGAGATAGAAGCTTTGCGCGACCTGGCCGAGGATAGCTCCTGCGATAGCGAAACAGATTGCGAGAGCGATCTGACTGCCGTGTGATTAGGTGGCACGTCCATACCATTAGTAGATGCATACCTGGAATGCAGTGACTCCGACGAGGCCGCGTTGCGGAAAAAAAGGCGCTTCCCTGACGTGGAAGAGGGCTCCTGATCCCTCGACCTGTTCATCCTACGGCGAGGTGAGATCTCTCCAGAGCGTTCGGGAGATTCAGAAGGAGGGACGGGGGCGTTGACCTTAGCTTCTTGAAGCTGAGCAGCGAGATCGGCAATCTCGCGAAGCGCATCGCGATACTTGGCTGTGACCGATGACAAGTCCGCGAGAGTTGCAGTGTGCGTCTGCTGAAGGGCAACCAGCTGACTTTCGACGGAGTTGTCAGTTTCATGGATGGAGGAGACTTCGGAGTTGGCGCCAGTCGTCGTGGTTCCATTTGTGGTCGCACCGTTGGTCTTCGTAGGGGAAGATGCCTCGAGCTGCTTCTTCGCCTTCTCCACCTCGTTAGCAAGCTCACCCAACCGCTCACGCTCCTCATTCGCCGCCTGCCGCTTCGCCTCCCACTCCTCCATCTTCAGCTCCAGGGCGCGAACGCTTGCCTCTCTCCGCTCAAGGTCTGTCCTCCAGCTCTCGCCATCGTGTTTCAAACTCTCGAGACGCGACTCCAGAGCCTCGACCTGATCGCGGCGCTTCTCGCACTCCCGCTCTAGCTTCTCGACGGTTTCACGAAGGACAAGAACCGACTCGTCAGACTTCGCAAGCCGCGCCTCGAGATCAGCGATGTATGCAGAAGAGCGCGACTCCGTGTCCTTGTGCTTGGCAAGCTCCCGTTTGAGATCGGTGATGGAACCGCTCGATGACATCTGCGTCTCGTCATACTGGCGTACTTTCTCTTCTAGGTCGTGAATGTATGCCTGTGAAACAGTGAGCAACAGCATCAACCGTGAATATCTCGCATACATACCTCTGTCGACGCCTCGCGTTCCGAGAGCTTCGCCGCACGGGCCTTCAGCTCCTCTACATACATCTCTGTCGTGGCATGACGCTCTGCAAGCGCGCTGTACTCGTTCTCCTTCTCCTCGTAAAGGTCGTTCGTATGACGCAGAGCAGCGCGGTTCAGCTTGAGCTCGGCTTCCATAGCGCTGATGGTCTTCTCGTACTCCTCGATAACCGGCCCAACGATCTCCTCGTACTTCGCCGTTCCGCCCAAGCGACCACCAGTAGAGTTCCGCTGCTTGTCCGCGAGCTCGTTGCGAAGACGTGTGAGCTCTTGCGTGCGCTCAACGAACTTCTCGCGCAAGTCCTCGTAGTTGTTCTGGAGCTCAGCCATTTGTGCAAGGACCTTCTTCGGCGCTTGTTCCGAACCCTCCGAAGACGTCGCCGCGACCGAACCTCCACCTCCGCCCTCCTTGATTGCCTTCACCTCCTTCCGCAACCTCGTAACCATCCCTTGCAACCACTCCACGTCATCCCAGCCCTCCTCCTTCTCGTTCACGACGGCACGGTTCTTGATATTCCTTGCACGGTTGGCGTACTTCAGTGTGTTGACCGTCTCATTGGCGTTCCATTCGGCGGGACTGACACAGGCAATCATGAGGGTATGGGCGTTGCCTCCGAGCGAATCTTGCAGGAGTCGGGTAAGCTTCGAATCTCTGTACGGGATGTAGGATGCGGTGTGCGACTTCGCCCTCGCGGGGTCGCCGAGCGCAGAGATGACGTTGCCAAGCGCGAGAAGACCGCTGTTGATAGAGATGCCTTCCTTGATCCGCTCACCGGCGGCCGCTGTACGTTTCAACTGGAGAAGTGTCAGTGATGTATCTTGACTTTAAATGTGCTCGCAGTTCCTACTCACCCGTTCAGAACCGGCCAAATCTACGAAGTGAAACTTGGATGTCACTGTTATCCATTCTCCACCACGATCGTCACCCGCGTCCTTTGCAGCCCCATTCCGACTGATGTCCGGTGACAAAAAACCGAGAGAGCTTGCCGGGCGGGAACTGCGAGCGATAGCGGACTGGAAGCTCGGAGTTGCCGGGCGACCGAATGTCGGGGAAGAGACTCGACCTCCACCAGTAGCACCAATGACGGAACCCGGTCGCGCGATGCGTGAAGGAGAACGACCACCTGGAGGAAGAGGTGAAGACGAGCGCGGGGGCGGTCCACTTCCTGTGAACTTCTTCTGCGTCAGCGTCAGGGAGAAGATGGCATGCGAACGCGAGGACTGTGCATTCATGTCGGTCTCGTTCGTCCGCCGCATAGAAGTGCCCTGACGGATCAAGCTGTGAGGTGAAACAAGCATTAGCATTGCCATAGCAGTGTGTACGCAGTTGACCGGCTGCGGACTCCACGCAGTCGCCTGCGGGGTCCAGGAGAACATGACATGTAGGACAGTACTCACTTCATGACCTCGTTCGCACTTTTGACGTTCACCTCGCGTAGACCCTCCCATATGATGTGACCCTGCTTGTCCTCTCGAATCTGTACCTCTCCCTTGGCGCCATCGGCGAGCAGGTCAATTAGGTCTTCGTTATAGATTTCAATATATGAACCCTTGATGCTGTAGTTCCACGAGCCGCCACGTTCTTCCTTCAATTCCCGACAGCGAGCGAAGATGGTCGAGACAGCCCTTGGGATGATACCCATGCCGTTGTTGGGGTCCGTAGGGTCAGCGTCCAGGTCGATACCGGTCATGGTGAACGTCTTCCCACTACTCGTCTGGCCGTATGCCAAGATAGTACAGTTGAACCCTTCGACGAAACGCGAGATGAGGGGTTGCGCAGTAGAGACGAACATAGAGTGTTGTGTGGTAGATGGGGGGTGGACTTGGTCGAAGCTGAACATCTGCTTTTTGGCGTTGTTGGCTGAGGAAGATACGGGTGCGGCAGGTGCACCGGGTCCAGAGGAAGGAGTGGCATCCACGCTGACAGTGGTGTTCGAGATGGCATTGATAACATTACGTTGAAAGCGGGTCGGGATGGAAGTGAGGTCGTGCTGGGTGGTGGGACGGATGCGGAGGGCTGGAAACGCGGTATTGGACACGAACGAGATGACCGTGCGCAACGGAAGACTCACCGACTTGCACCGAAGTAGAGGCCGCATTCGACGGCTGCGACGGCGCCATTGTAAGAGGCGTCGGCAGCGACGAGAGCGTCGACGACGTCTGGTATGTCGAGGAAGGAGGGAGTAGGAGGGAAAACAGGGACCGGGAGCTTCCCCAAGCAAGCGAGCTGTCTGACGGCCAATCACGGTCTTTGATGCACTTATTAATCGCTTCTAAGCAACATCAAGGCGGTCTTACACCAGCGCCAACCTCACTCTCTACTCTCATCTATAGCCCCCTTGTATCGAGGTTATCATAAGTCTTGGTTAGAACACACCAGCCAAGTCGTCACTGCACTTCCACATGCCGGCGCTGGTAAGCAGCCCTATCATGTACGAGTACAGTCTGATACTCTTGCAAGTTGTCAAGACTCAAGAGCAACGTTTACTGTGACTCTACGACGGGTTCGCACCAGGTTCGCACTAGGTCAGCTCATGCCCCGACCGCACTAACGTCAGCGGAGGCACCGGGGTGCTACTACACGCGGTCCGTCGGAAATGCGTGTTGATCGTTGATCGTTGATATTGCGCATCCCGGCATCCGTCGATGTCAAGTTGTCGCCGTAACCATCCTGCTCCGCCGCACCTATGACAGCATGACGCGTGACCACGATATAGCCTGCGTATTAGCCCCGGCACTCCGGTTCCAGTCTTTGACGAATGAACGAGCCAGGACCCATGAAGCTTGCATTACTCCAGCATTCCAACATTCAAGACTTGATGCATCGCTCGTGATGTCCACTCGAGCACACGTCTGAGGTTGACGAACTGAAGGGAAAGGTGTCTGATAATACTCTGATTCAGAGGTGGCTATGTATACGCTTGTGCGATGTGAACTGGAAGACCGGCTTCAGCCTTCTGTCGGGGAAGTGAACGCAAGTCGAATGGAAGTCCGTCATGTCGGGTGCAGCTTGCGGCCGTACCTGTCCCTGGATATTGAGCGGGTCCGGGAAGATGACAACAGAGGCCACTCACCGCTGTGGAGAGTCGCTTTCAATGCGACGGTTCCGGCTCTACGCCCTGCCAAAGGGCGTGGTACCATACCTTCTGTCCGGTACTGGGATCGCGACCTCCAGACAAGGCTTCACCGGACCGGTCAGGAAACAGGAACCCAGCCCGCCGGTAGACCCGCTCCGCCCCTGGATCGTCGACGAGGAGGTTCACTTCCTCGTTCACGCCGACTGATGGCAAATCTTCAGGAATGCCAGATGTGTGCATTCCCAGATAGTAACGTGTAATTGCTCGAACCATCGCTTCGGCAATACCCTGACGGCGATGCTCTGGAGCAACGTATATATTCCGCAAAGAGATGGTTCGAGGTGTCGCTCGCCCGAGGATGGCATAGCCGACAACTTCGTCGCGTTTGAAATTTTTCACCCACGTCAAGTCGGCGGTGATGGTCCGTGCAAGAACAGCAAGAGCCTCGCCACGGGAGATCGTCCCTGGCCAAGGGCTGGTCATCACGAACTCGACATGAAGAGGAGCAATCATGACTGCATCCTCTTTGGCGGCAAGAGTGGCGATACCTGTCGAAGACGTCGTGCTGGTAGTAGGTGGTGGAAGCGAGGCTCGGGTCGCGTAGCTGACCGCCCAGGAGAATATGGGAGTAGTGAGACGAAGGCGTCTTCCTCTGCTCACGATCAGGGCAACCCAGGATGTGAGGATAGCGGTCGATAGGTCTCTCGGACCGCTGAATTGGTCCATGACGGATGGATCGACATGGACGAGGAGGGAAGTGCAGAGAAGGGTGACGGCAGCGGTTCGAGTCTCCGCGTCCAGTGCGTCTTTCATGAGGGACGGGGAGTACAGATCTTCCACGGAATGTTGGGCCTCTCCTTGGTCAGGATGAGCCTAATTGTGCGATGGTGAGTGGCTCTCTGGCAGTTACGCAGACAAAATAGCTCACAGAAGCTCATCCACCTGGTACATGAATGGAACAGCCGACACTCCAGTTCATGAAGCTATCATCGTAGGCCTTCGTGGCTTCGATAAACTCGGCCGGAGTCTGAAAGCGAACGCAACGCAAGTCGCTCATGTTCGACGAGGTGATATAGTACTTAGCAGCGTCCACGTCTCTGCTGAATTGATAGCAAGTACATTACCACATGAAGACTCAAACCGCAGTAACAGACGTGACTCGAACGAATCCGATGATGCCGCAGAGGCTCGCAAACTGAGACTCACACAGGGAAGATGTGCGCACGGCTATATGCCACGTTCTTGGAGGCTTGGATTTGGTGTGGCCAGCCCAAAGCCTTGCCTAACTATTACATCGAATTACTGCCCATTGATGTGTGTGTATTGCAGCAGGCTGCCGCTACGGCTACAAAACGAATCTAGGTTAGCAGACCGAGCTCACTTCCACGACAGTCAACAACCTGAGATGCCGGGCTTACCTTTGTACATGCGATGCGATATCCAGGTTTCATCGGCTGACCTCTATGAGTGTGGTAGTATGCAAGGACAAGGAGCAGCGCGAGCCTGAGGTCTAGTTCGGATGATCTCAGAGTCAGACGAATCAGTTCGGTTCGTCGGGTACAAGCGCCGAGCTGTACGGGGCTCTGAGTCCTGATGCGCTCTCTTGACCTCCACCCCTCTAATCCTTGCGGAGTAGACTGCCCAGAGTCCTCTGCATCATCCGAAATCTCGCGCGAGTACACAACATGGCACCTCCTGAAGTGTTTCCTCTTAGCCAGCAAAGTCCGGTGACTTGCCATGCATTCAATGCAGACCGCAGCCGTACGTCCATCGATACCTCCGTCATACATGGGTTTTGAGCACCCGTCTAGAGGTCGCTGTGAGCTTGAACTCTAACGAGGTCCGCATCTATGCTCGGCAGGGCAACGATTGGAATCACATCGACACTTTGACCGAGGTATGTTCAATTCACGTCAACTGCATCGGATCCAGAGGCACCGACACCTTTGGTGCTAGCATGATAAGCCGATCACTTCCATCGACTGGGCTCCCAAGTCCAACCGCATCGTGACGTCCGCGCAAGACAGGAACGCGTATGTCTGGCAGCAGACTCCCGACCCGCAGACTGGGCACACGGTGTGGAAGCCGACTTTGGTGCTACTGCGCGTCAACCGTGCCGCGACGTTCGTCCGCTGGAGCCCCAACGAGGACAAGTTTGCTGTTGCGAGTGGTGCTCGGTACGTCTAGTTGTCACTCTCATAGGACTTCCCCCTTATGTTTGCTAGTGCGATCGCCATCTGCTCCTTCGATCCTGAGGGTGATTGGTGGGTCTCGCGGCTGCTGAAGAAGCCCATTCGCTCCACTGTACTGTCCGTCGACTGGCACCCGAACAATGTCTTGCTCGCTGCAGGCAGTGCGGATATGAAGGCCCGTGTATTCTCTGCTTACATCAAGGACGTCGATAAGAGGTACTTGCTTGACTTCGGTTACGCGAGACTGCAAGTACTAACCGTCATTCAAGACCCGCTCCATCAGTATGGGGAGAGAAGCTCCCGTTCAACACCATTTGTGGCGAATACGCAAGTCCCTCTGGTGGATGGGTTCACGGCGTCGCGTTTTCTCCTTCAGGAGACGCTCTTGCCTTCGTCAGTGAGTACAGTGTTTTTGTTGCTCATCCGCTACCCTTCATCTATGCATATAGGTCATGACAGCTCCATCAACATCGTCTATCCCGGAGGTCCTGCCGTCTACAGCATTAAGCTGTCCATCCTTCCATTGGTCACTCTTGCCTTCACAACGGAGGAATCGGTCGTCACTGCGGGGCACGACTGTCAGCCGTTGGTGTTCGCGGGCAACCAGGGCGGCTGGGAGTTGGTCGGCAGCCTAGACGACCCCCAGTCAAACAAGTCATCCGGTGGAGCGCGCTCTGGCATCGGCGCTGCCTCGCCAGTTGGACGGCTTAATAGCGCGGCCTTCAACACCTTCCGCAACGCGGCCGAGCGTGGTATCTCCAATGTCCCCGGCTCCCCGACTGCTTCGTCTTCCACGGAGTCGGAGCTCTTCAGCGTGCATCAGAACACCATCACCAGCGTGCGGCCGTACGAGGGCGTCCCGGGGAACGTCACAAAGGTCAGCACGTCCGGTGTGGATGGGAAATTGGTTGTCTGGGATGTGAACGCCGTTAGTCCTGTTACTGCCGCGGGGTTGGCTGGGAAGTTGAGCAAGTTGCATATACGGTGAAAGTAGCAATACAACAATGTACAGTAGACGTAGGAATGCCGAGTGGCGGTACAAACTGACTTCCCTGCACGAAAGTCTGCAATTGAGGATCCTCATTGTCTGATGGTGTCGTCTGCGGTACTGGGCTCCGTGTAAGCTCCTGACATATCCGCCAACGGCTGCTCGTTGATGACAGCCCATACGGATGCCTTGAACTGCAAGTCACCGCGATCATGCATCGATGTTGCTTCAGCGACGCTCTTGCCGAAAGGGCTACGATCCACGTACCAGAGTTAGTACCAGCCCCATCTTCACTTCCAATGCTCGCAATTGCTTCAGCATCTTCTCATCGGGAGCCTCGCTCACGCGTCGCGTCTCTGCAATGAGCTGCGAGAGACAATCAAGGAGAGGAGGACATCAGGTAAAACGCACGCACCTCCTTGATGTTCTGGGATAGTTTGGCATATTGCCACAGCACCTCCGCCTCTAGCTCAGACAAATTGGGATGACCTTCGTATGGGTTCGCCTCGAAGACAGAGCTGCTAAGAGAAGTGGCCATAGTGCAATATGAGAAGAGGGAAAGGCCGTCACATGAGAGTTGTTCGACCTCAAGGGGATGCGATGGGAGAGGAGGTGGACGAGCGGGTGATCGCGAGACGCGACGCGACGCGACTCTGGGCGTCAAACTGCGTTCACTCCTCTCCACCACTCAGTGTGCGCACGTCCTTGGTAACGGAGGAGGTTTGTCGCGGCCTTCTACAGTACGGTTCGGTCCTCATATCATTATATGCTGTTTCTAACAAATATACAGTATGAAAAAGATGCGATCGAACACCTCCGCGGCCACGAGGCCCGGCCCACTTCTAGTGGCGGCGGAGACCGCAGCTGTGGCATGAGTATCGCTCGATGTCACTTTCATCACCCATGAGAAAACACGCGTGGTAAGGTTTTGTCTCATGCGGCATGCCCAGAGGTGCACCAAAGTGGGATGTCTTGGTCGATTCACGCAGGTAGACTCCGGTGAATCCTGGCTGCCTGTTTGCACGAATATTTATGGCGTCCTTCACGCCGCCTTCACAGAAAGCTCGCAAATATACGCGACAATGACACGTACTCCGGAGGCCGGACGCATACCACAAGGACGCCTAGAGCTGCTCGTACGTGATGCCGTCGCATGTTGCTGCGTGCTGCACTGATCGGGGTTCCTCCCTATGCTCTCATAGTGCGGTGAATGGAAACAGTTGAACGCCTGTTATTCGGGCACCTTGTGGCCCGCAGCGCCTGGACGCGAAAACATACGGCAACAACGCCGCACTTCAGTCGAGGAATGGAGATGCGCTGCCTCCAACTACACGCGCGCCCAAAGGTACCTAATACGGTCTTGCGAAGGACGGCACATACACACGCTGTCTGCGTTGCGCGGACACAGAGGCCCGACCAGACCACTTGAACCGCATTCAATGAAGCCGTCTTCTTCTCCGCCGGCTGAAAAGATGCGGCGCAATAGGCACACGCGCTCGCACGCTGCGGTTGTGCTGCCGGTGGTCAGCGGAATGGGTGAGTTACACCGAACTTGTCCGCGTAGCAACATCTTGATCCCGCGAAGGTAGTCCTTTATTGTTTTCACTACGCGATGGACGCGGCACAGGACTCGTGCAATGCAGCGTAACATTCCCTATACAGATGCGTTCGCATGACACAAGTCTGGCCACCCCTTTCAGACTCATCAGGACTCATCCTAAGGTGTCGAGCCAATGGCAGATTGTCGTAAATCTCGGAGGTGATCCTACATCCGTGATTGCGGTCCTCCATTCCCTGGTCTCCTTCATAGCCGAGTCAGGTATGTAGGATCACCTCATATCGTATTTCGGCACTGAATGATTTAGTAAGTGAAGAGACGTCTGCTGCAGTACGCTTGCCTCATGTTCGTACAGATTCTCCACCATCACAGCTGCTTGCAAGGTGAGTCCCGCCGTACGGTGGCCATTCCCTGCCATTCCATCGTCTCTTCTGCCATCACGGCGATTGGCGCAATGTCCGGCTGTTGGGAACATGAACTGGATGAGCCGCTCCGTTGGTTTGGGTTCTTCTCACCGTCCTCGAAGCATTCTGACTGACTGCCTTATGCGACAGTCCCTTTGTGCAGTGCCTGCCCGTGGGCGTCGTTCGCAAACGACATTGCTTCAAGTGCGACTCGGATCATACCGACAGCACTCACGGGTCCCGCGGACGTTCACCTGCGCGACGAGGACAAAGAGAACGCCATATCAGAGATGGCTACGAAGTGACCTTGAGTGGTCGCTTTACGTGAGTGTGTATCTCCAAAACTGACTATTTCGGTGCGCAAGTTGCATCTTCACACTAGCAGCAGCATTCCGATGCGTCTCAGGAATGCATCCGACCGGGGAGGTCACAAGTGCGATGCGACCGACACGGTTCTATATGGATCTGTGCCAGCCCGACTATGCCGCGCTTGGGACTGTCGCCCGCCCTGGCCTCTACTCGCGGATAGGTGAGCATCTTGTGTGGTGCACCCTTACACCAAGACAGTTAGTGCCATGCTTAGTGGACAAGCGTTGGGGAACCGAGCCGAAATGAACCCCGGGAGATCAGAGGGCGCACGAGGCTATTTACCGCTGAGGCTGAGATCAGGCGCATTCGATCAACCTAGGTGGGCGATCCATCTGTTGGAATGCATGTGCGGCCTGACATCAGGAGTCAGGACACTGTCAGGACTCGCAGCGAGCTAAGGGCGAGATGACGGCATGGCCGGAGACCCTGACTCGGGACGATGCGCGAACCTGGGAGGGATCATATCCCAGATTCTGATCTGCAGTTCTTGTGCGCACAGCTGCACCTGGACGCCGACGAGTCAGCAGATCATGATGAAAAGTATGTCGCAGGAGTAGACGGTTGGTGGGTAATCCCTTGCTGCGACATGCGTTGGACACGAGGATCTCGAACAGGAAGCGAAAGACAATAAGAGCTCGGGAACAAGGCAACGCTGGGAGAGCGCCCGCGCGGGGAGGCACCCGACGGAGGGACGGATTGCGGCGGAGCGCGAAAGAAGCATGCTGAGTGCAGATGTGATTCCAGAAATCTGTCCTCCTTGCCAACATCTGCTGTCGTCTTGTCGTCGTCGTCGTCGAGTGTGTTGCGAGGCAGACGGCATCGCCGCCCTAGACGTTCTATAAATCACTAGCCCATTACCCTTGTAATCGTTCAAGTCTCTTCCCGCCTCGTCTCCTGCGGGTTTCTTCGTTCTTGCACTACCGACTTGTCTTCTTCGTCCAATCTTTGTCGCGCGGAACGCTCACTTTCCGTTTTCATTCTTTTCTTGGGCGAAGCCCCGAGTCGAAACAATTGACCAGTGATCCCTCCTAGTTCGCCTCACCTCCGGCCCAAGGCTGCCTAAACCAGGTGGAGCCCCTCCCCGTCCCACTTTACACAACATACCTTTCCCGACAACATGTCTCCGGAAGACAATAGCACGTCCACCCCCGCATCTATAAGCCATTCCGCTTCCGCTCGTCTGCCTCTCCTCGCCCGGAACCCTGGTGCCCCGTCCCTCCCGTATCCTTCTTTGGCGCCCCGCCGTGCAATGCACCAGGTCCCCTTTGTTCCTCGCCCATTTCCTCCTCCCGCCCTCGCCGACGTTCCCCTGGAATACATCGTTGACCAGCTCCGGCGCCTGGCCCCACACTACTGGAGCAGACCCGAGACGTCCGACTGTACGATCGGTACGTCCGCCAATATTGACCTCTTGGCTTCATTCTCTGACTTCGCGTTCAATAGTTGTGTCTTTGGATAACGAGGCCGTGAAGAAGATGCCAGCACCCTCCGGCATGTGCGATGCGTTCCGCAACATGGGCATCAGCACCGAGTTATCTTCCGATTCTTATGGACTCGAGGACACGCCAGCCTTCCTGGGCTCCTCGCGGAAGCCTGTACGACCGCGACGGATGATCATGAAGGTCAGCTGGCTGCTTGTTTGGATGGTCTGACCATGCGCTGACCATGTCATAGTTGCACATGGATTACCTCTGCGCTCACTCCGCACTTCTTCGGGGTCTTTTGAGCGGCGCATCACCATTCGACCTCGCTATGGATGCGCCCCCTGCTATGCCCATGTCAGCGCCGCCTTTCACACGCCAGTCCCCCGTATCTGCGCCACGGTTTCCATGCATCCTCCCGTCTTCCACATGCACACATCCCATTGTTCATCTCCCCGTCCCCGATCCTGCGTCCTTCCATCACCTTGTCCACTACATCTATTTTGGGTCTACCGCCTTCATGGAAGAGGCTCTTGACAACGGTGACTTGACCTGGGAAGGTCTCGCTCGCAATGTCGAGTATCTCCAGATGGGCGCGGACATCAAAGTCTTCCTTGGACGATATTGGCGACAGGCGCACACGTACCGCGGTCACAGCGACGAGTACGACTCGGACTTCGACTACGACAGCGACTCCGATGACTCCATGAGCGAGGACGATGCCACCCTGGCCGATCCTGACGAGGAGGGCATGTGCCTGGCAGATGACGAGGACGACGACGTGAGCATCATGAAGGCCAAGGCCAGCGCGCGCGCCCGGGACCCTCCTCGTGGTCGACAACGCACGACACGCCGGTTGGGTCACTCTACCTCCGATCCAGTGATGAGTTACCGCGCCGTCGAAGCAGGGCCATCCATGGCTCGTCGCAACAACAGCAAGTAGAGCAGTGTTCCCCAGGAGCTCCCCTCACGACTACTCTCATGACCTCCGTTCCTTCCACACGCAACTCTCATTGCCGTCCGTGTTCAATTCCGGATATCACACACCTAATGCTTCGCACTATCGACTTGCTTTCGGTCTCACCGGCTCCCTAATGTTATTGTAAACCCTATTGTCGGATGTTTGTAAGTAAGTCTCCACGAAGAAGGTGAGCCGTGTCATCCTACCTTGCCAGCATAATCATGGCTGACGCGTACGATATCCAGATCTTGTTCACCACTGTGTCAAATATCGCTCAACTGCGCACCCAGCCCACTCCCTCGCATAGACATTCCTTCGTCTTACACGTACCGCCGGCCGGCCACCGCCCGCCTCTAGTCTCCTTCCCTCTTCCCTGCAACTGCTGAACCTCAAGACTCGCATCATATCACCCGGCCAGGGTGGGCTTCCAAGAGCCTCGCCCGGCGTCGTAATGCGGCATTTACGCCTCATAGATTACGCGCGCCGCCCTACGCTATCACACTGAATAACTTGGGAGTTGTAGGACGACATATGTTGACGGGGCTTCACTCGCACGCGCAGGAGGATGAGAGGAGATGTTGAGGAGGACGATCGAGTGGAGGTGCCGCGTGCCAGTCTGCCAGAATGCTCATTTTATCCTACTCCTTCAGTGTTATTCTTGAGTTCACCACGAACATTCGCTTCTTGATCATTCATCACAATCTGTGTCGGACAGCTTCAAGATGCCAAGCTCGATGCAGCGCTCGAGGTACGTAGCGCTAAGTATTTGCAGTTCGAAGTTCGGGGCCGCCCGAGAAAGCCTCGTGCCAGTGCAGGTTAGTCTCGAACAAGACCCATAACATGTCAACATCCTCGGTACGCATTGCACAAATGCCCAACAACCAAAATTTGTGACGTTGTAGATGCCTGAGATACGTAGATGTCGGAACCCTGGAGCGGTCATGCATTACTTATGGGTGTACGGTACGTACAGCCGTACCGTACGCACGTATGATAGAGGCGATCGTGCTCCCCGATCGTGGTCTTATTGTCTCGAGCGATCTCGCGTCTTGTTCTTACTGCTCTGACTGTGTTGTGCAACACTACTTTCGGCCACTCTGGGCCAAGGGCGGGCACGCGTCGTCGAGTACAGAGCATAATCATCGCCGCGACGTCACGGTAGGACTGGGTCTTGTATCATGATCGAGTCCGAACCCCCACATAACCAACGTCATCCTGCACCATCGCGATGCTGAGGTACCGAAAGTACTTGCCGGCACTGAAGAAGACTTGAAGTTGAATGCAACAACGCGGCTGCTAAGATGCTTCGCAATTAGGCAAGGGCAGGCACACTGGCGGCAGCCTGAAATAGATGTCCAGAGCTTCGTGGAGAACGGTAGAATGCTAAAAGCATGCATGTCTTTCGAAGATTAGTTACAGTGATGAAGCAGGGTGTGGAATCAACTTTTTACGCCAGCCTTGCTAGAGCCCTTCGTCGAGTCTTTGCTTCCGAAGCTTGCGGGCCGCCAAGATATCATTTTGGACTAGTCTTCCGGTGAACATATGCAACTTGCGGTTGGAACCGCACCGTCTGCTTGGCCACATCCGCCCTAATGCACTTCCTATTGTTATGTCTCGCTCGGGCTAGAACCATGGAGTCATTGCTTGCCGCCACGCATGCACGAGGCGGCGCGGGCGCGAGAAACGGACGCCGCTCCGTCTTGTCTGCTTCCATCCTATGCTCGTTGCTCCGAACCGAGGACCACCATGAGGCAGCGCCGACAATGATCGCCGCTACTTCTCGAGCCGGAACCTGAAGGCATGACGCATAGAAGAGACGTGCGGATGGTTGCAACTTCAGGTAGGGGTCCGCGAGCCTCGTGAAGGTTGAAAGTTTACCGATTGTCGAAGAGTCGAGGATTATATCAACGGGCGCTGCCGGATAGCAGATACGTCTGCGTGGGTACTGTCGCACCGACTCAGCAAGTATGCTTATTATGTCCAGGTTAACCGACATCTGCGACATTGCGGAGGGTTATCGATGAAAGGAATCGGTCGGAGGTGTTGGTACAGTGGTGATACAGTGGAAGGAGTATGATAAGGTGCCAAGAGCGAGCTGAGAGAACGACGAGAAAGCAGGACTAAGTGGTGGTAGTCTCCGTAGGGGCCGCAGTGCGTTGCCGCTTGCTCGGCCTTCCAGCCGGATGGGAGTCGCCTATAGCATCGCACTGGGGGAACCTCCGCTTCAACCGCAAGCCAGGCACCTTCTTCTGCGTTGGTAATGAACGATCGTCCCAACCCGAGGTCAACATCGGTACTGGGTCTGGCCATTTCGGAGCCTAGGGGTAGGCACCTAGGTCAGTGCCCATGGAAGAATCAACCGAGAAATGGAGTGACGTACGCGCTCAATCCTGGCCTCGAGACGGTCCCAACGGAGATCCTTCATCCATGCATGCTCCCGCACGTCTTCATTGACCTCAGATCCGTCCCTCCCCACGGGAATAGTTCTGGAACCATACCGAGAGGACAGTTGTGGCGTGAGCATTCTCTCTATAAGATCCTCAGCTTGCTCATCGAACGGGTCCGTTGGCCAGTGGATGTTCTGTTGCCAGTGTTCCTCGACAAGTTCCGCATACTCTCCTTTCCCTTTGGGATGGAATGGCTGCAAGAACGATGAGTTTTTGTAGAGAGATTAATCAACGACAACTCACGATGGAGGTGGTCAACATCTCAAATAATGCACACGCTGCGCTCCACCAGTCGGAAGCGAACCTGGCCTCCGTGGTGTTCGCAGTCTTCGTAGCAATCTCCGGACTGACGAACGCAACCGTCCCCAGCCGGTCCCACTCTTTGCTGTCGTGCACAAATTGCGAGAAACCAAAGTCTGTGATCATGGCGTAGCCGTCTGCGCCAACGAGTATGTTGTCGGTCTTGATGTCTCGGTGAATTAGGTCGTGACTATGGAGGAACTCGAGACCGAGAACGAGATTTGCGAAGTAAAACTTCGCTGCCTCGGGAGAAAGTGGCCCGTCTGCGAGCAGGTCGCTAATAGAACCGCGCGGGGCGAGCTCGAGCAAGAGGTAAACGTTTCGAGGGTCCGCGTATGCATCAAGGACACCGGCGACGAAAGGATTCCAGGGAAGTGAGGTGAGCGCTCGACGCTCCAGGTTCTTAGCTTCAGCTGCTTCCCAACGATCCTCTCGTGGGTCATTCTGCACGGGTTGTCAGTCAGCTAGTTAGGTAGTAAGAGAATTGACATACTCTCTCGAGGTCCCTGTATGCTCTCTTCTCTACACTCTTCAATGCCAACAATGCACCAGTCTTGCCAGTGGGTTTCCCGAACCGTCTTTTGACTTTGACGAGGTATGCAGCACCCCAAGAACCTGTGCCTGGATACAATGAGCTTCGGAGCCCAGCGGGAGTGCTCAGACTATGTAGTAAGGACTTACCTAATGTTGAAATGCACTCGAGGTCATGGAGGTCAGCCACAGGACGTCTGCCCGTAGACTTCTCAGCGTAGGAAATTGGGATGCCGGTCTGCATATCCCGGTGATTAGGTGGATTCGCGCGATCTAGCTATAGTTCAAGTTGTAAGATTACACGGATATGAGCAATCGGTGTCACAACATACAGTATGCCTAGAAGAAGATGCCACCGGTGTTGCTGGTGCACGTTTCTTGGCCCAACGCCCCATGGAGCGTGTTGCAGACACAAAGCCGCTGTCTGCTGTCCTTGCCAGGCTCCGAGGACTAGTAGTTTTGCGTTCTGCGCTCAAAGTAGCCGCCATGTGAAAGCTCACGGAGAATGTCAGGTTAGAGCAGGTGTCGTGTGCGTAGGATGCGGTCGTAAAGGAAAAGGCGGGACAAGGTCGTCGCGACGAACGAGAGACAAGCCACCCCAGCCACGGCCTACGCGACGGTGGCCCTCGCGCTCACGTGCTGCGTGTAAGCGCCAGAAAGGCCGGCGTCGACTACGCAAGCGCGTCTCTTTCCACCAGCCAGCTCCGAGTCTGGGGCGACTGCATTGCTGCTTACTTCCTTTCCGTATCTCCTTCGCCCTAGTCTGTGTCCCCCTGCTACCTCGGAAACTCCACTCTGCGACAGTTACTCTGACCCCAAACGGCAAGCTTGAGGATGGACTGGTAGGCATGCCTTGGCGTATAGTGGCGAACCCTTGATTGACATACTTACTACTGCAGCCTCGAACTCAATATACGACAACTCATCTTGTCTGATCTTGCCTCAAACATTGGTGATGCGAAGGCGGACGCTCCTGAAGGCGAAGATGTTCTGTCTGCCGTTGTCCTCGTCACCTCTAGGGTGGAGACGAGAGCGCTTGCGGCTCCTGAGCACCAAGAGGTCACATCTGGCGAAGATGGCGTGGAGTCCGGGCAGGAGAGGGTCTTCATGGTATGCGCACCTACTCGTGATATAGCGTCAGTTGAACCTCACGTACGAAGCCCAATTCTCGAGTGCAATGCAACATCGGTTTCGCAGAGCTTGCGGTCAACCTCCCAAACTCACACGTCGACGACACGGTTCCTGTTCTGATTGATATCCTGCGGGACGTACCCTACATTGACTTTGACCAGTGCCTCTCATGGGAAGGTATGTCCTCACTGTTGGCGAACGTCTGTCGCATTTTAAGCTCTACTCCAAGAATGGGCTATGCCCGACCAGCTGGTCTCCACAACCGTGACTGCCCTGTTGAAAAT
This sequence comes from Cerioporus squamosus, assembly GCA_022592435.1. Lineage (NCBI taxonomy): Eukaryota > Fungi > Basidiomycota > Agaricomycetes > Polyporales > Polyporaceae > Cerioporus > Cerioporus squamosus. Next base: position 509,048 of record JABYQS010000002.1, on the reverse strand, counting down.
TGCGAGCACCCACCCCGAGCACAGAGGAGGAGCGTTCAGAGCGATTGTGTCCCTGGTGACGGAGATTGTCGAGAAATTCAGGACGGCAGATCGTGAGTGCAATCTCCATTCGCATGCTCATGTCTCTGAGATTGCTTGCAGCCTTCGATGTCTTGTCTCAGTATGCACCCGCCTTCCATGGACTATACCGAGCCATCAGCTCCATATCCTTCGACTGGGCTCCGGAGGAGTGGTCACAACTCGCGGAGCAGCTCAACGCGCTCTTTGCTCCCGAAGTCGTGGAGCGTCTGAACAGGCTACCCGTCGATGCTCTCTCGAGCACCGGAGAAGACGTCGAGAAACTCCAGTACATCCAAACGCTCGTGTCTCGCTATGTGTCCCGTGGACGACCGCTCACAGGTTACTTCATTGTTTGCTGTGTTGTCGAGGCGCAGTGGACTATCCTGGCGCAGGCGTTGGGGCGAACTCACTCCGCGGAGGATATCGCGTCAGCTCCTCGGGAGGCGGAGGCGGCCAATGTTGCTTGGCAGAAGCTCCTGAAGTATCATGAGCCCGGGCTGGGGCTTACCGACAGCAAGCAGAAGGCCGTATTGCTGTCAACGATGAAGAACGCGATGCAGACCTTCACAACATTGCTTGTCCAGATTCAAGAGATGGACTCTGACCCGGCTGATGACAGTTATGCATGGGAAACCATGTCAGAGAGCTTGGTAGGTCAATATGTCATAGGTGCACATCCTACAACTGACGATCTGCGCTGCAGAAACTCGCCGCCGTGTGCTGTGCTGCTTTGGACGAGCTTGAGGATAGCCTCTACGACCGACTGAAGACCCTTTTGAGTGGCGACTCACCTATTTTCGATAACATGATTCAAGAAGCGGCGCTCAAATCGACAGCAATACTGGTCCGGAGGTATGTCCCGTGAGCGATCCTTTGTCCAAAACTCATTGGTGATTCTTCAGCTTCCCGGATATCGCTGCGACTATGGCAAATCATCTGCGGCGATTTGTTACGTCTCCACTGTCAATATTTGAGTTTGAGTTCGCTACCACGACGCATACCCCATCGCCCCTGCTCGCCGCGGCGAAGACATTGTCCCTCTGCATTGACGTTGGTGATATTTTTCTTACAATCGCGGCGACATAGCTGATGTCACCATGTGCAGCTGGCACCTGGGGACGACCTTATCATGTCCTACATGTACTCGCTTCTCAACTATATCGCTGCCACGAGCAAGGACATCTTTGAGACGTCTAGTGTGATGGTCATGAATCTTGGCGACGTCTCTGACCTGTCAACCCTTCACTCCGTGGAAACTGGTTTGAGAGGTCTCTCCGAGGATGAGAAGCGAACTATTGGCATCAGTACAATCTCAGTGGCCACTCGACTTGCGCTAGAGAGCAAATCGGAAGAGGTATATCTTGCTCCCTCCTTTGTGGGACTTCGGTCGCTGATCATCTCGGGCAGGTCACCCGACTGACAATCTCGATGCTGCTGCAACGGATGCGGTCTGCGGAGCCCACTGTCGAAGCAGCGATCGCCTACAACCTTGTGGACCTGGCTCTCACTGCACCGCAGAGTTCCTTCGTTGACATTATTCGCGCATTCTCGTCTATCAACCGGTCCGCCAACCTCGATGATACCCGTTTCTCGAATAACATGGTTAGTCTCCTCATGTGTCATCTCGGAACGAGCGTTCACGTAGGCGGGATAGGTCCTTGCCGCGCAGACAAGACTCGCGAAGGAGCTGGGAGGACGACCTGAGCTATACCAGATCTATCTGGTCGAGTTGCTCACTTTGTTCGCCGATAAAGGAGTTGCCATCCAGAACGCAGCGATCTCCAATCACCATGCGAAGGTACGCAAGTCCCTCGCTCCATTGCCGCAGTATTCTCAAGCAGAATCACAGCTTGAGGAGATGTCCGAACAACTCGCTTCCCTCCTCCTGCCAATTGATGCCCTCCTGAGCCACGAAGACTTGGAGATTGGCCCGGATGTCTCGTACAACGTCGTCACCTTGTTCCGCAATATGTGGTTTCTTTGTGTCCTCTTCGGGTTTACGGCGCCCGCTGACCGTTCGCACACCGCGATGGACTGGCGTCAGCCCGCACTCGCTCGCATCGCTTCACGTACTCCGCCGATTGTGCTCGAGGAGGCGCATGATACCATTACGAGCGACCTTGAGTACAACACCGTCATCCGTCAGGAATATGCGGAGACTGTTATTGCGAAGCCTCGTGCGCTTCTCACAAAGCACATTCCCCTCCGTGCGAGCGAAGTGCGCTACCTCCTACCTGGCCAAGTGCTCTTCCTGCTTGCGATGCATGACGTGGAGAGCATGCGCGCCGCAGCTGGTCGCCCATCTTCGTTGGTGTCGTACTTCGTCAACAAGGGCATCAACAAGACTGCCAGTCTACTCGGGTGTATGGAATCGGTTGCGGAGAAGGTCATTCGGGGAGCCATCTCTGACCTGAATGGTCAAGCGGCGAAGCAAGCGCTACCCAGCGGACTCTCCATGGAACTTCGCGCGTTGCTGGTGGCAAGCACACATAGAATCCCGAAGGCGCGGGACATTGCGGCGAGATATCTGAACAGGCTGATCACATCCTTCCCCTCGCTCATGTGCGATCCGCCACTCGTCACCGCCATCTTGGAGGTGTTGACTCTGCTGCGACAGGCAACCGAGAACGAGTTCTTGGATGAGGTATGTTTCGCCCACGAAACCAAACGGGCTTGGGGTTTGGTAACGCACTTTGCAGGACAACCCGATATACATTTACCACTCGGACCGTGCCAACATCACTCTGCAGCTCTCGGATAACTATCAAGCGCGCAACCAGATGCTGTCACAGCTCCAGCGAGAGTCCGGTACTTGGTTCGAGCTCGCTCTCAGCAGAGCACCTATGGAGCTGCACTCCACACTGCAGGTGAGTACTTACGAAGGATATCTTCCCTTGCTGCGCTCATAGGATGCATAGAAATACCTAGTCTTGCAAGGCGCGACTGTAGCGGAATCATCGGAACTTGGGGCGTCGATTGCAGTTCAATGGGCGAAGGCGATCGGATCCATTGACCGCAAGCTAGGTGACTACGGTCCATACAAGTATCTCGGCGGAGGCTCATCACGTACCATACAGCGTCCCTCTCGTCAATGTCGACCTTCAAGCCTGACCGGGCAAAGACCATGGCCGGCCAACTCGCATCCAAGGCTTACTTTGCTGGTGAAGCCACTGGGTTCAGGTTCGGACGCACCAGTGGTCAGTGGCATCATGGCGAGTGATAGAACAGTGACATGCTAACGCACTTCTCCCAGGCCTCGATCATCTAGAGGACCCTCTCAAGTTTGTTCCAGAACGCGAGATCACCCTGCTCAAGCAGCGAATCTCCGATGCTATCGTCGACATTCGGGGGAAACGGAGCAAGTTAACGATTGCGGACCTCACACGCTTGTTGTTCCGTGCCGCATCTACGTTGATCTTCATTGAGCAGGTGAGTGAAGATTACTGTTTATCCGGCCTTAGACCACTGATGAGCTTCCCAGTGGGACTATGATCTTGCGCACTACCTCGTAGCGCTGCCTTTTGAGGCATTCACTCAGTCAGCCATATCCGCCGGCATCGAGGCTTGGTCTTGGGTGATCGCAGAGAAACCAAACTACGAGATGACGCTCATGTCGGAGATTGCTGCTGCGTGGGACGCTAGCGTCAAGCTTGGCAAGGGCATGTTCTCAACGAGCCAAAAGTGAGTACATACCGCAAGAACCTTCACACTGGTTGTATGCTTACTATGGGGCCAAGCTACGTGGACCCCTTCTTGCATGAAGTACAGTACAGTCCCACTGACAAGACGACCATTGACCGCGCCGCGAGAGCAGTGTCGAGGCTTCTCGCTCCACATACACTTATCCTGCAACTGCTGTTCAGCAGGCTGCAAGCTGCGAGATACCGTCGGCCTGGACTCATGCTTCTGTTCCAACGGCTGGCCCTGTCGTCCGCCAGAGCGCACAAGTCTATCTGGTGGGTCTCGCTTTCCTCCTTGCATGTAGGCCGCATGCCTTACTATACCCCTCTTCAGCACGCATCCCTTGGCTCGCGAAGCTCGCTTCTCGTTGCTTCTGTTTGGGTTCGAAGCACTGAAGAGCTCGTACTTGGACGTTTTCTGCGAGCACCAGCTCAGAGACAGCTTGTACCGTGCAGCGTACTCCTGGTTCGCGGTGCGGCCTCAGTGAGTACACCATCTGATGTCGGGCAACCGTTAAGACTAACCATTGGATCAGGTGGTCGTATGGTTCGAATAGAGTCCAGATCGATGCCGATATCAAGCTCCTGTCCGAGTTCCTCTCATACCTACAGGCTGACTCCGTCAGGGGATATGCGCCGATATCCAGCCTTGCTCCGACATATGCGCCCTCGCAGCCATCTCGTAGGTGCCACGGTATGTCCTCCGTACCGAGTCGAACTAAGCATGTGCGCAGATTACGTTGCGTCGTTGGTAAACCTGAGCTTGCCCTTGCGACTGTTAGTGGAGAACGAGGTCTTCCGCCTCACAGTCTGGACGAACCCAGCCAACGACCCCAAGCGTGGGATCGACCACATATGCGCGTTAGAGAAGACCATGCTTGATGTGAGGAACCCTTAGAAGTTGGAAACGTCTGGCATACTGATGACTCTGCAGAGTACTTGGACGAGCACAATCCGCAAGACTTGGGATATCGATCCGGCGATCTCGGTCCATCTCGCAGAGCGCTTCGACTACCCAGTTGTACAGAACACTGTCGGAAGTCTCGTCCGTTCGGCCACGCAAGACGTACTGGACGTTCCAGAGGGTCTCCGCTTCCTCCTGGGCGATAGGCTGGACCAAGGCGTTCAGCGTGACCTCAGAGTAAGTAATCCCACAGCTCGGTCCATAGCAATTGTATCTGACCATGTGGATCCTCAGTATCTGCTGCTTTGGGCTCCTGTCACCCCTGTACTCGCGATAACGTTCTTCGAGCGTCGCTACAACAACCATCCCCAGCTTCTCCAGTATGCTCACAGGGTACTGGAGCAACATCCCGTGGACCTCACGTTCTTCTTCGTCCCGCAAGTAGTGCAAGCCCTGCGTTACGACGATCTTGGTATGGTTGCAACTTCGCGATTCCACATTTGGCTGATCGATCTCGTCAGGCTATGTCGCGCGGTTCATTTTCGAGACGGCAAAGATCTCCCAGCTCTTCTGCCACCAGATCATCTGGAACATGAAGGCTAACTGCTATCGGGATGACGCAGGAGAAGTGGTACGTGCTTCGTATCGTCGTTTGCCGTGCAATAGACTGATCTGTCTGCCTTGTAGGAGGACCCGATGAAACCGGAGTTGGACCGCATGACAGACATGGTTGTAGAGTCCCTCTCTGGCGAAGCTCGGGAGTTCTACGATCGCGAGTTCGGATTCTTCAATGAAGTCACCTCCATCTCTGGTAAGCTGAAGCCGTACATCAAGAAGACCAAACCGGAGAAGAAGGTGCGCCTAGGTCTCATAGTTGGACAGCGTTCCTTCGACTGATGCATCGCAAAGGCAAAAATCGACGAAGAGATGGCCAAGATCGTCGTTGAAGTCGGCGTGTATCTCCCCAGTAACCCCGATGGCAAGGTTATCGATATTGACAAGAAGTCGGGTCGGCCGCTTCAGAGTCATGCCAAAGTACCGTCCTTCTCCGCATATAGTGCAGGTGCATTGCGCTGATATGTCACTATCTGTAGGCTCCGTTCATGGCTACCTTCAAAGTCCGCAAGGAGCGTCTTGTCGAGCGCGCGAGCTCTGACAACGTTCTTGAAGCGGACGGGCAAGGAAAGGAAGAGGTCGAGGAGTATGACATCTGGCAACAAGCCATCTTTAAGGTCGGAGATGATTGTCGCCAAGATGTTCTCGCCCTTCAGATCATTGCGATGTTCAAGAACATCTTCACGAGCGTTGGACTCACCCTCTACGTATTCCCATACCGCGTGACCGCGACGGCACCAGGTGTAAGTGTCAATAACCCACCTTCGTGTGATTCGTTGCTGACCTCTCGATAGTGCGGCGTCATCGACGTTGTGCCCAATGCGACCTCTCGTGATGAGATGGGGAGGGCGAAGGTCAACGACCTCCTTGACTTTTTCGTTGCGAAGTATGGCGGAGAAGATACGATCGAATTCCAGAAGGCTCGTCTGAACTTCATCCAGTCCATGGCCGCCTATTCGGTCGTCTGCTACATTTTGCAAGTCAAAGACAGGCACAATGGGAATATCATGATTGACGGAGAAGGCCATATCGTCCATATCGGTATGTTTGATGACCGCGCGGCACGATCATTGCTCACCATAAAACTTGCCAGACTTCGGATTCCTGTTCGACATAGATAAGTGCTCCAAATTTTGCTGTTGTTCGCCCGGCTGACTTCTGATCGCTTCGCCGTCTCTACGTCCGGGAGTGAGTATTGCTGTGTTTTAGTCCTGTCTCGCATTACTGACGCACAATCACAGGGTGTCAAGTTCGAACCGAACTCCTTCAAGCTCACCCACGAAATGGTTGTTTTGATGGGTGGACGATATTCCCAAGGCTATCAGCTGTTCCAGCAGCTCACCGTGAAAGCATTTCTGGCGATCCGCCCACACGCCGACCAGCTTGTCAGCACAGTACAACTCATGCTCGACACCTGCCTTCCCTCGTTTAAGGGCGAGCCTACGATTCGGCGGCTGAAGGATCGCTTCGCGTTGTCACTGAACGAACGTCAAGCGGCCGACTTCATGATGTCCATTGTGAGGAACGCGCACGAGAACGTGCGAAGCACAGCGTACGATGAGTTCCAGAGGGTGCGTGACTTCAACGAGTCGTTTGCTTCTCGTTGGCTGAATTCCTGTGCAGCTTCAAAATGGCATCCCTTACAAGTAGGACGGTGTTGTGTTCCGTTTGTGCATATATCTATTGTACACTTGTTCTTGCGTAATCGAGTCTCCCGAGATGACCGTCTCATCACGACGGCATAGCGTGTATACACTGCAAAGAAAGCATCCTTTCCGGGGTTAGTAAAGGCATCGGAAATGGATTACTGAAAGTAAGTGTTTTGCGATATCTCAAACCTCGCACGTAACCCCCTTACGCTTGCCACAATAGGTCTTTTAAGCCTCCCCAAACGAGACTTTCCTTGCAGGATTACCGTCTCGTAAACGTAAAATATCCCGCCTGGCGGGATCAAGCAACGTTATTATTTTTCCAGGATTTCAGTAGGGCAGAAAGGATGCGTCCGTTGCAGTGTATGTTCCTCTCATCTATCCAGCAAATGCTGATCGCGCCTGCCAATTCACGGATGGGGACGAACCTATTTACGTTACTCCGTGTTTTTGTTCATGTATGGGGATTGCCTTTTTGGTCGAGCCACACGCGCTACGAGACGCTGGCAAGGTGAGCCACCGCAGCACGAACGGAACATGCTTTTGTGTTGTGCAATGACCATCTGCTCGCTGGATCTACGCTTTGACCTGAGCCATATCTGCCACGGACCACCAGATATCAAGCTGAGCCACAACTCTTGTTTGACTTTTGGATTTAACCGCCTTCCACCTCTCCACACATCCCAGTCGTGAGTACCCATGGAGATCGAGTTGGCCGACGTGTCTCGGGAGGCGACCCAGTGGGACGTGAAGCGTGTCTTTGGTGATATCCTTCATGGTGAAGCCTTCTACGACGCGTCCGATCCCAAGGCGAGGCCCATGTGAGTACCGCTACAATGGCTAGTGGCTCGCGTCTCCGTGCTCACCTATCGTATACAGCAACTTCAAGATCACTCTCAACCCTGGACAGGGAGCTCAGAACAATGGCACCGGAAGCCTCATCCTGCCACATCGCAAAGTCGGGGAGAAACTGATGAAGTGGGTATATGAAGAGCGTAATCCTGTCCTCGTCAACGGGCGCAAAACGCGACTATTCCGGAGCAAGAATCGGCCTGGCAAAGGCTTGAAGGAACAGCTAGAGAAGACGCCATATCTGGAGCCTGATGTTGAGGAGAAGCGGGAAGAGAAGCTCCGCAGACTCGACGTAGGCTTGCATGTTGACAAGCTGCAGTTCGGGGTCTTCTACCGCCGCCCCGAGGCACCTATGACTGCGTCCCGCATTTTCTCCAACGAGTACGAAGTCAGTCACAAGGACAAGGGCGCCGGTTTACTCTGGTTCGACTACGATCACAAGATCATCCGCATCCAGGCATGTTCTTTCACTGTCACTGCAGAGGCGAACGCTTTCCAATGTACTCACGTCTCGTCAGCTTGGCGACAGAATGACGGAGGAGATAGGATCTACCGTCGCTATCAAGTTCGATAATCTGCGTAAGGTGGCAATAGGCTTAGACTTCGGCAATCCATGTGAGCATTTGTTCTAGCGTCCGCTTCGTTTACTGAGATGTATACAGTCGTATGCTTTGAGCTACTCACGCCTCCAATGCTTGAGCGTGAACGATTCAATCGTACACTTACGGGTCACGATTGGCAAGATCAGCGCAAATTCCGCCAAAGGCTCGATAGCCTCAACGAGGCACATGCCGTTGTAGCCCCATACGCTCACCATCTCCGTATCATCCTCCACACAGATGCTGATATCCGGAAGTTCGCCGAGTTGTGTATGGTTGCGGATCTCAAGCGTCCCATATGGGCCAACGTCGAGGCGTTCGACAAGGGTTTCTTCTCGCCGAAGCAACTCTACATTCTCCACAATTGGATGCGGCAGTTCAGTTGGCCAGTGGCGTTTCAACTCGAGGCACTTGTTCGCAGCGGGCTTATGCACACAGAAGACCTGCTCGTCCACTTCCGTCAACATATAGAGCTTGTACAGAGACTATCCTGCAGATGCCGCAGACATCCTGCGCCACTTCTCTGAGACACTCCGCACGCGGAACCCTTTGGACACCGTTCTTGAATGCCTCGGCCGTGTTCTACCCAAAGGTGGGCATGACGGGAAGTGGGAGAAACCATACAAGAACGGCGCGAAGAAGCAGAAAGGCCGGGACTCGAAGGACGACGCGCTCCCCAAGGACAGAGACATGGGCAAGTTCAAGTGTTATCACGTTACCTTCACTCCAACTCGCATGGTCCTCGAGGGTCCCTACGTCAGCCAGAGCAATCGCGTCATCCGTCAGTTCGCTGGCTACGAAGACCACTTCCTGCGGGTTGATTTCCGCGATGAAGACCGTCTACAGTATCGATGGGCGCGAGAGGTGAGTGTATGCGACCCTATCGAGTCAATGAGCGAAAGTACTGACCGAACGTCGGAGGTTGACGGGACTACTCTTCTGACGGAGCGTGTGGGCGGCATCCTGAAGAAGGGCTTCGAGTTGGGAGGTCGCGACTTCTACTTCCTTGCCTATTCGTCCTCCGCTCTACGAGAGCATGCTGTGTGGTTCATGAACCCGTTTCAGCATCCAACACGAGGATGGGTCACCCCGCAATCTGTCCGTGACAGTCTCGGAGACTTCTCCAAGGTCATCAAGTATCCTGCGAAATATGCCGCGCGTCTTGCCCAGGCCTTCACGGCGACGGACCCGTCTGTGTCCATTACGCCTGATCAATGGGAGAAGATGCCAGACCTCGGCCCCATATCGTACTTGTTCACAGATGGTGTGGGCACTATCTCACCCAAGCTCGGAGACATGATATGGGAGGCGCTGTGCGATGCGAAGGAGGACTTGAAGCGCCTCGAGCACAAGCCAAGCGCGGTGAGTATTGCTCGTCTCCCAACCTTTACTGGATCTGACCCTTGCGATAGTACCAAATTCGCTTCCTAGGTCCGCTTCGCTTCTCGGTTCTTCTGCGGTCTTTATCTCACTACGACGTTCTTAGGCTTCAAGGGTATGGTTGGTATCGACCCGAGGCTTGAAGGGATCAAGATGCGCCTCCGCCCCTCAATGGACAAATTCGAGGCCCTCGACACTGATGTTGCCGAGATTGAGATTGCTCGATGGTTCGACAAGCCAGGTACTTGCTACTTGAACAGGTGAGCGCATTGCAGTATCCATACAAATTGTCTTGACTAGTTCGCCAGAGCGCTCGTCATGATTCTCGAGGATCGTGGGGTTGAAAAAGACGTCTTCGTCAAGTTGCAAGACCGCGCAGTGGCCGATGTCGTGACTGCAATTGATACCATCGAACAGACTGTCACGCTGCTTAAGGGTCATAACCTCGGGATCAGTTTCGGCCTTCCGTGGCTTCTGAAGGGTCTTGCCGCGGCCGGGATGGTGATGCACGAGGAAAAGACTCTGGGGAGCCTTAAAGAAACCTTCCTGTACAGCCTGATCGGATATGCGCAGAACCACGTGCTGCGCGACATGAAGCACGGCGCGAGGATACCGATCCCTGACAGCTACCTGCTCGTCGGACTTGCTGACGAAGGCCCAGCGTATGAGCAGGACGGGGTCGCGAACGTGTTCACTTTGAAAGAGGGAGAGATCTATGGTAACTACTCTCATTTCCTGTCCATCCATACAACAATTCTCACGGCCTGTCACAGCTTGCGTTCAGGTAGAAGGGGATGAGCATCCGAGATATTTGACAGGCGAGCGAGGCAGCAGGTGAATCTGCAATGCGGTTAGCTAATGTTGACGTTATAGGCCATGTAATTATCTCCCGGAGTCCCGTAGTCCATCCTGGTGATGGTAAGTAAGACGCTTCGCCATCCATTTACAGAGTCGTTTCATGATTCTTGGCCCACGACAGTCCAGCGTGTGGTCGCAATCGGCGAACCCCCGGCCGACATGGTCTGCGCCTTCCGCAATCTCAAGAACGTCGTCGTACTACCATCAGTTGGTACGTCGTACTCCAGCATTACTTTCTGGAGCATCCAATCTGAACGTATCGGCTAGGCAAGCGTTCCTTGGCTTCCATGCTAGGTGGAGGCGACCTCGACGGGTAAGGGAACGTCATCACACACCGATCAGCCTCTCTGACGGCGAGTATGCCCAGTGACCTCTATTCTATCATTCAGTACCATCCGCTCTTGCCCACGGAGAATGCCGCTCCTGGGCATTACACTCCGGTTGGGAAGCGAGCACGCCCAGATGGCCAGGACAGCACCGTCGACGATATTTGCGACTTCATCGTGGAGTACATCAATTCCGACGTCCTGGTAGGTCGCCTTTGCAAACAACGTACACACAGTCTGAAGAGTTGCGTTAGGGACTGCTCTCAGACAGGCACCTAATGATTGCTGGTGAGTAGTCTCCAATTGTCCTCCGCACACTAAGCTGACGAGGACATCCATGGTGACTCAAGACCAATCAAGTGTGAGTCGTTCTTCTATTTCATTCTATGGTCCGCTCGATGCTGAGTACTTCTCCAGGATGGTACCAATGACCCCAGATGTATCGAGCTGGCGCAATTGTGCAGCCAGGCCGTGGATTACCCCAAGAACGGCATTCCTGTCGATGCCCACGACTCTCCTCGGCTGCTCATTCGTTCCAAACCGGATTGGAAGATGGTACGTTCGAACGCAATCTCTCGGGCTCGCCTGCTTAAGTGTACCATATTGACAGGCCGAAGACAATGATCCTCGCGACACCGACTACTACCTATCTAGTCGCGCTTTAGGCGACCTCTTTCGCGGCATTGCCATCAACAAGCCGAAGGCACCTGCACAGTCTTTCCCTGACCCGGGGGGGCCGCAGGTCGTGCAGAAGCTTCCGACGCGGGAGAAGCCGCTCTCTGACGTGATCTCGCTCACCCTCAAGCCTCACGTTGAACGGCAGCTACACTACTTCCTCAACGACGATAGGAACGTTGCCGACATGAGGACCGTGTTTCTGCGCTACGAGCAGGAGCTGCGGTACATCTGTGTCACGCACGCACTCTCAGACGCACCGGATATTCGACTCCAGGAGGAGGAAGTCGCCATAGGCACGATTCTTGCGAACTGTTCACAGCACCGATGGAGGAACGACCGGATGCATCGGATGCGGATGCACGCGTCAGAGCTCGTCCGGGAGACCAAGCACAAGCTGTTCCGTCCTGCGGATATCCTGAACCCAGAGCAGGGCGAGTTGTTGTATGGACTCTCACAGGCATGGCTCGCTTGGGACTTCGGCATGAGGAACAAGACGGTGTTTGGTGCGAGGAGCTTCAGCCTCGTGGCGCTCGGGGTTGTTTTGGACACACTGTCGAAGCTTGGTGGACTTCCGTGAATACCCAGAGTATGTCCGTGCTTCATGGCTGATATAACTTCGGATACATGTGTACTTGTAGCGTGATCATACATCTCAGGTTCCGGGCCAAGCCAGGCTAGAGTCGTAACATGCTCCAAGACGCCCGTTCCGCTCTTCCGTCCACCACGATGCCCGATTGCGCTGGACGACCTCGACGACCTGCAACATGGCATCCTCATAGTCTTTGGAGCTTCAGCTTGCTTACCTTGATTGTGCTTTCTCTTTCTTGCAATGCCTACAAACTTGGTCCGCGTGAATTCACCTCACTGTCATCCAAAGCTCTCGCGTCATTGGTCGCGTCCCCCGACCCCGTCCGCAATGTAGACCCTCATAATCCGAATTCGCATCTGTCAAAAATCCTCATACCTAGACCTCCTGACACGGAGAACAACACGTTGGTCAAGGACTACATCGTGAACACCATGAAGAAGCTGAATTGGCACGTCGAGGAGGACACCTTCACTGACAACACACCTTATGGCACTAAGCGTTTCACGAATGTCATCGCAACGAAGGACCCGAAAGCCCCTAGGCGCGTCATACTTGCTGCGCATTTCGACAGCAAGTTCTTCGCGGCGTACCCGCAGAACCAGGCATGTTGAACGCGCCCATACCCGGGAGGTACCCATGCTGACGTGTCCGGTAGTAGTTCCTCGGAGCAACAGACTCTGCGGCACCATGCGCATTCATGCTAGACCTCGCCGAAACCCTTGACCCTCTGCTGAACGAGCGCCAAGCTCGTCTGGAGGACGGAGAGGAGGAGGATGAGGATCTGGCTGAGACTACGTTGCAATTGGTGTTCTTCGACGGGGAGGAGGCCTTCAAGGACTGGACTGCCACGGACTCAATATACGGCGCAAGGTGAGTTCCTTGACATCGAGCATCCAACGTAGTTTCACAATTGCAGGCACCTCGCGCAGAAGTGGTCTACGACCTATATTCAGCCGCATGAGAAGCGTAGGCTCCTCCCAGCCTCTGAGACCGAACTCGGCACCATAGAGCATCTCATCCTGCTGGACCTTCTTGGCGCCCCTCATCCGCAAATCCGCTCCTCCTTCGTTGACACGGCTTGGCTGTTCGACAAGATTGCTTCCGCGGAGAAACGTCTGGCGGACAGTGGAGCCTTTGTCTACGAGAAGGACAGTGTCAAGACAGAAGAGAAATTCACCCCCTTCTTCGTCCCCCGCGCCGGGCCCCAATATGGTTTCGGCGGGATCGAAGACGACCATATACCGTTCCTCCGACTTGGAGTGGATGTTCTGCACATCATCTCTAGTCCGTTCCCGCATGTATGGCACACGTTGAAGGTTGGCACCCCTGCAAATTAGCTTCATCATGGTCTAATCATGACGAATGTTAGGACGATGCGTCTGCGCTAGATATCCCCACCATGCGGAGATGGATTCTCATCCTTCGTGTCTTCATGGCTGAATATCTCAACCTGAAGCCTCCCGAATTGTCACGGGACGAAGACGAGGACCTCAGGATAACACGCTCGGAGGATGAGTTGGTAAGCATCATACACCCAACACCTGGATAGTCCTGATATCATTTCAGTAGTCTCTTCTATAATCATCATCGGGACAGAACGTCTGTATGATCGGAACATGGGAGAATGTATTTGTATAGATACCACCACTCAAGTGCGGAGTTGAATCCGCCCGAGCACTGAGCACTGCAACGGATCGCTACTTGTCGTCGGCGAGAGGGGTCTTCTCATCCGCAAACGGATAGTCTATGAAACCGTGGGGATCTTCCGGCGTGTAGTAGGTATCGTGGTCCCACTTCTCAAGACGCAAGTTCTTGCGGAGACGTAGAGGCAGGTCGGGCTGTATGCACGTCTCAGTCATGCCTGTCAACCATCGCACAGATCCTGACTTACGTTACTGATGAAGAGACGGCCGAATGCAATTAGCTCTCCAGTTCGTTCGGCCCTCTCAATGGCCTCTTTGCGGTAGTACCGTCCAGCGCTAATCAAGGTACGGGGGAGCCAGATGTCGCGGATGAAGTCGTTGGACTATGCATGTACGTCAGTACTGTTCACCTGCAAGGTTCATCCGAAAACTTACATGTCCGGGTCCGATGGGTATATTCCAGTAGTTGCTGACGCCAGGTTCAATGACATGAAGATACGCCAGCTCGGGAAATTCCTCCGCCAGACGCTGGACCAAGTAGGAGAAGGTCGGGACAGGATCCTTCATGCCCATGTCTGTCAGGCATAAGGTCAGACTGTACTCGATACATGGCAACAGAACGCTTACCGTTCCCGGTCGCCCAGGGACTGAACCGTATCGCTGTCTTCTTGATGCCTATAGCCTTGCTGACGGACTCGACCAGCTCGAGCGGGAACCTCGCACGGTTCTCGATCGAGCCGCCGTATTCGTCCGTGCGGTGGTTCGACACATCCTGGATGAATTGGTCGATGAGGTATCCGTTCGCGCCATGCAACTCTACACCGTCAAACCCGGCGCGTTCGACTGCGACAATGGCCGACTTCGTGAAGAGCTCAACGTAGCGTTTGATGTCTACGCACGTCGAGGGGCGACGGTGAGTAGTTCGTTCGTCAAAGACTCGCTATCCCTCACCGTCAACGGTCATCTCGAACAGCGGTATATCTTCCCTGCCCTTCACGGGGATTGCGGACGCGCTGTATAGGCGTGACGATTTGTTGGCACCGACTGCCGCCCGTCCTCCAGCCCAGAGCTGCAGATATATGTAGGATCCCTTCGCGTGGACAGCATCCACAACCTGCGAAGAGGCCGTCAGTACGGGGGCAGAGCGTGCAGGGGAGTCCGCACCTTCTTCCATCCAGCGAGCTGCTCGTCCGTGAAAGTGCCAGGGATATGGGGTATCTGTGGCTCCATGATGGTAGCTTCGGAGATGAGCAGTGTGCCGGGGACAGATGCGCGCTGGTCGTAGTACGTGACCCCCAGGGTGGTGTGCACGTTGTCCTCGTTCGCGCGCATGCGGGTGCAAGGAGCGAAGACGACGCGGTGGGCGAGCTTCACCTCGCCGACCTGGACAGGCTGGAAGAGCTTGGGGACGGTTTCGGCGGGTTGGACGTCGGTCATACTGTTCGAGTCGCGATGGAAGGGCTGGTACTGTGAGTGACTTGTTGGCCATCGTTGTATGTCGATGGTTGCTTTATATCTGCTACGCAGTGGTTGTGAACTGGTCGAGCAGTCTGTGTGCCATGGAACCCTCGGCCGAACCAAGTTGGAGATCACGGTTAGATGTCTCTCATCCACTGTGTCCTCCGAGCGCTTCAGTCGGCCGAAAACAAAAGTCACGGTCAAACATATCGCAAAGGCCAGGTTCATCAACCGAGAAGCGTCGAAGTGCACTTCAGATTCACATGGCAGTAAGCAGTAGTCGGTCAGCACAACAAGCGCGGCGTACGAACTCCGAGCTAGAATTGGCCACAGGTAACATCGAGGCACGCCTCCATGCATGCAGATAACCAGATGCTAAGTTGCAAGTTCACTGGGCAGCGATGCAGGAGAGGAATTGCGTATACACGCATTCTCCGCTCTACCCGGACCTGCGGTTGCTCACACGCACGATCGATACTGTACGAGCTATGTCCGAGTAACAATCGTCCTTAATGAGTAATGAAGGGTACAAGAAAGCATGGTTTAGAGGTCCGACAGTAACAGCGGACGTGATCCGCTGCAGGAGCTTGCTACGGTTTGGTTCAGGAGAGGAGCAAAGACTTGTAGTGCTTCATCAAGGCGGAAGCATCCGCAGCGAGCTGGCAGTGGAAAGGTCAGATATTCATGCAGTACTGGTGAGGAGTGCATGAGACAAACCTTCTGGTTCTCGATATTCTGCGCCATCTGGGATCGGGCGAAAGTGCACAACCTCTTGCGTGACTTCTCTCGCGCAAGAGGATGTGACTCCACTGGAACAGAAATCAGTTGCCGCTAGATGCGCATGTAGTCATTAGAGACTTACGAGTAGCACTGGATTCGTTCGTCTGGGCCGCACGGCGATGAGATAGATCTTCGATTACGCCCGTAAGGTGTCCGAGAAGACCCTCAACGGTTTCCTGAGAATTCAAGGAGTGAAGTATCCGACCAGGAGCGTGGTCCACAACGTGCACGTACGTCGTGGCTTTCCCGCAACGCTCGGAGCTTGCTGAGAATCGCCTCTGGGGAAGCTTCCTGGGCCTTAAGTTCGGCTACTGTCGTGCGCGCCTTCTCACTGGGGCAGCATTTAGCGACGTTGCGGACGAAGCAGAATGAAGTACCGACATGGACGTGGTGCCGGTGCGAACAGCTCCCTCTGCACGCTTGCGCGCTGCAGCAAACAAGGCAGCCTTCTCATTCTGGAATGCGGCAGAACGTGCGGATGATTTGCTAGCCTTTCGTTCTGTGAAGGGATCATCACGGTGCGAGATGACGACAAAAGCTGTTAACTCACTTTGCAACTCCTGTAACACGGTGAACATCTCCGCTAGACTGCATATATGCGGAGTCAACATTGAGCCACAGTGAGAGACTGTCTATACTTGCTTGTCATCCTCTCCGTCGTCCTCAGCGCCATCGTCGTCCCCGTCGACGACCATCTCGTCTTCTCTGTCGCTCTTCTGAACCGTCATTTGTATCTTGCGAGTGAAAGAAGGAGGCCGAGCCAGATGAGATTTCATGTGAGCCGGTATTGCCGGATGTGCTTGGCCTACTCCTGGATGCATATAGTAGCTCAGACCTGCCGACCGCACTGTATGCGTTCAATGGGAGTGTACTTACGAGAAGCGTTCGCGCCTTTCTTTGGCATAACGAGCGTGATGGCGTGGCAACGGTGACGGTGGATGGTGTTGGGGGAAGATGGTGGTCGAGTGCAGAGTCGTACTTGAGCTTGTGGGAGGAGTTACTTGAGCCTCAGCGGACACGTCGTGTCGTGCCCCCGCGGTACGCTTCGAAAGAAGCCTGTCGATCGTACTTGCCTTATCGGGCGCACAAGGTTGCAGACGATCCAGCAGGGCTCTCCAGTATCATACAAGCTGCGAATAAATTTGGAGGCGAGTCGGATACAAAGGTACAAGCCGAATGAGCTCAGCCAAGAAGTGCACCTATCCGAGTGTCGAAACCTTCAGTGCGGATGGGCATCTCGGGTGTGTGGAAGGGATTCTTCATGACTGCGTCGGCGTAGATTTCATAGACCTTTTGGAGGACAGAGTCCGCCGTCGGCTCAACTAACGACGTCAGCAGGACAAATTTGGTCCCTGTGTGGGCGGATGAGAGAGAGACTCGCGTGTTTGCTGCATATGCGTACCAGTTGCGGTCAAAAGGATGTTCATCTTGAACGTCTCACCAGATATGACATGAGCACCAGAACTCGATCCTGTTGGCGAAAGCCGACTTGTAATCGCATGTATACCGTGCAGCGTTCCGGCGAGCACGAGATACTCGTTAGATGTCAGATGCGGAAGTCCATCTGTTGAACCACGTCAGCGTCCGGATGCTCGAGCTGCATGATGAGCGGCGTGCCTCCAAAGCTCCGTTCATAGACCAGGCCTCCAGCTTTGTTGATGACCTACACAACTCTTCTCAGATCGAGTTCAACTCGCAGCAACACACAGCGAGACATACCCAGAGACCGAAGATGGTCATGGCGGTGAGCAGCGAAGCGCCGATAAGCGCTCCACGAGCATGTGAGCCGAACGCGTGAAGGACGCGTCGCGTTTAAATCTCCGCTTGGATCGCCCTTCTTCCCGTACCCCATCTCCCCCCTACTATCGGCGCGTCCTCCAGGGTTCCGCCATGCAAGCTCAAGCCCTTCAGACGGAACATCATCAGGTCCGGACTACCTGCTGTGCTTCGGCGTCGACAATATACTGAGAGATACCGGGTAGGCCGTCATAACTTCGCAGCAGAGCCTGCAGTCCATACAGACGCTCTTACGAGCCGGTTTGGGTTGCATAACGTATCTCAGGTACGGTGCATGGCTGCCACTCTGTATCATGCTCACTGGCGTACTCAGGAACTTATTGCCTTCTGACAATTTCTCTGAAAGTGAGTCAAACCCTTGACTATATGCGCTCGGAAACGTATATTAGTCCGCATATATCTAGGTTACCTCACATCGGCCGGACCGGAATCGCTGTCGTCGCAGCCATCCCGGACAGACAGCTCATTTGGCTCGTCGGACGTCCGGAAGAACGTCAGTGGCTTCAAGATCATGACAGTCACTCGTGGGTTTACCGAGGAGGCAGACAAGCTTCTGGACTACCTCGTGAGTTGTCGCAAGACTTCACATAGAAGAAGTCGTGACATACGTGTGCAGGATAATGGTATATTTGATGCGCTGTCAAAGCAGTATCTACGCAGCTTCATATTCGCCATATACCTTGTGAGTCCGCTATCCGCGTCTGTTCACTACAGTGTCTGAATATGGTGCACACATCAGGATGATCAAGACCCCAACAAGTGCGTACGTATGCCTTATACCGCCGAACGTTTGCTCACTGCGTTTTCAGTATCATCGAGGCATATACCTTCAACTTCAGCGTGAGCATCTTCGTACTGTCTCCCTGCGGACAGATCATGACGCTGCTCTCCAGTACTGCAAGGTTCCTGGGACGACGGAAGTAGTACCTGTCATGACTCTGGGTGATGAGATGTCGAATCTTTCCCTGTCTGGTTCTGGTCCCAGAAAGGCTCAGGACCCTGTCGCCGAAGCGACGAAGAGGGGGAAGGTCCCGACATTGGGAGACGTCAAACGAAGTTTGAAGGTTCGTTATACGAAAAAGTTCCATATTATAACTGACTGAACGCCGTTGCGTACAGACTCTCATCAAGAACCTCATACAGGCCACGACCCAGATGGACGCGCTTCCAAGTGAGTACGATGTTGCCATCCTTCCTCCTGCTAACTGCTCCATGACTTTTTAGAACGACGATTTGCGACATTCAAACTCTTCTATTACGACCACACCCCGGACGACTACGAGCCCCCACACTTCCGCGCTGGCGACGCGAACAAGGATAAATGGTTCATGACGACGCACCACAAGGGGGAACTGCCCGAGCGCTGCAGCGTCGGCTTTGTACATACAGGTTACCACGGTGTGGACGTCAAGGTAACGTCAGTCTCTGGGTACTTACCTTGCGGCGAAGACAACAATGCGCCATTCCTGGGCACTACCGATCGCACCATGTTTGCGGCACCCCCTCTGACACCTGCTGAAGAAGCTGCTCAGCGCGCTCAGCAGGTGGAGGTACAACGCCAGGACGCTGTGGAGCGCCGAGTAGTATGGGATGGAGACAACGGCATGCTTTGTGATAAGCCGCAGATTGATCTTGACATGGACGATACCGGTCGGTCATCTCAACGGGACTAAGTACTACCCGCGTGTATTGACCCCGACTATCCTCTTTGCAGTTTCGAGGGTGCAGCACCTTGCTCTTGATCAAGTCGTGCCCGTCGGGATACGGAACGAGGATGGAACGGTCATTTCCCTGTCTTTGGAGGAACAGCACGAGGCGTTAGGTGATTCTGTGGAAGCCCACTATTCAGGAAGGCTCGAGAGTGTGCCTGCTTGCATTGGTCAGCTCGTGCGTATCCTGTCGCCTGACTACCGGAGTAGCTCTAACTACTTGTTACAGGCCAAGAAGGGACAATACCCCGGAGAGGACATGTCGCCGACACAAGAGCTTGCAGAAACTCAAGTAGTACCGTCACCCTTGACGTCTGGCCCCATTACGCCCACTCGATCACCAACGCCAACGCCCAGACCGAGAAGGAATACACGTCGTAACACCACCAGGGTTACATCGCCTTTGCCTCCTTCAGACATTCCTGCATCTCTACCTTCGTTTTCAAATGAGCCAGACGCGACTGAGTCCCAGTTGGTGGATGACTTAGCTATGGTAGACGGGTCCAATGCCGTCGCCGATGACAGCATGATGTTGGGTAGGTGCGCTGCCGTACCTATACCGCAGGATGCTGACGTGTTTTCGTCAGACATGGAGACGCAACAATTGCCCGAATACTCTACCCCCGAAGATCCCATTGAGTCCTTCTCTGGGGCGGACGCCGACGCAGTTCAAGAAACGCCCATGGACCAGGACAGTGAAGCAGAGAAGCCAGACTGCGAGTGTGGTGTGCAGGTGAGCCGTAGACCCGCCTGATGCCCCTCCGATCTAATGATAAGGTCTAGGTTGACGATTGCGACTTGTGCATGTGCGACGGCGGCTGCCGAAGATGGTTCCATTTGTGGTACTGTGTCGCTGGATACTGGGTCGAGAAACGTGCTGAGTGTATGAACTTCCATAGGTGCATGGGCTATCATTGCGCACAAGATTCTCGACTTCCAGCCAAGTTCATATGCTTCGACTGCCGTGTCAAAGCTGACCGCAATTGGGATCTCATCGTGGTACACGATCTATACCCACGAATGATAGCGAGGTTCAGAACTCTCGCCATCCAAAGGTGACTCTTCCTATCGATGCCGAGCGATCGTCCTTCGCTCACGCGACGCACAGGCGAGGTATCAAGGTCTTCGAGACTCACAGGCCTGATAGCTTGTCGGCGTTCACGAAGCTGATTGGTTAGTCATCTGCACACGCACGTGTGCTCGATTCTAATTCAATCTTTTCATTAGGGTGCGACTCTACTGTCGCCGGCCAGGTGTTCAAGCGACTCGAGTCGGAAGGTAAGGGTCTCCCACCGCAACTCGGACAGTCAACACATCAATCGGATCATACAGGTTTCATCGCACAAGAAGTCCGAGAAGTGGACGACTCAGGCTTTATCGAGACGACTACTCTGTCGACCAAGCGTAGAGGCAGGGGAGGTAAAGCAAATGCGAAGACGAAGGCATCCCAGCGCCGCAAGAACCTGCAGAAGCCCGTCTATATGTTCGTCCAGGCGATCAAGAATGAGGATGCGTACAAGGACTACTTCAATCCTGATCCGGAAGTCGAGAAAAGATTGCTAGAGCTGTCTGACTTGGTCAGTTGCGTCGTGCTTGTCAGTGCTATATACTGATCGAGTGTCTTCCGCAGAAACCTGAGCGCAAGAGTCGCAGAAAGAAAACCGATGCCCAGCTTACGGTCGCAGAGTAGTGACCTTTCCTTGATCACCGTGCCTTACTAATCCCGTCGGATTTGACAGGAGCGCGGCGAACGTCCTTCCCACTGGTCCGGACCAGAGCTTTCCCGACCCTGATTTGGAGAAGACTCAAGTGCTACCGTCAGGCTCGCAAACTCAGGAAGAGACGCAGTTCCTAGTTTCCGATAGCCGCGCCGGGGAACTCAAGCGCAAGAGCAGCCACACAGAAGAGCATCCTACGAAGGCCAAGAAAATCAAGATATCTCTCGGACCACCCGTCGACCTTGGAGACTGAGCGACTGTGCCGGCTACGTCTCTCGCACTCTTGCTATGCTCAAGGCCGACGCTTCACTCTGTTGGTACTCTGTTGCTGCTAGACTCCGAATCTTTCTTGCCGAGCTTGCTGTCTGTTGTCGATTGCTTTCGTTCGCTATGCATTGCATGAAATTACTAGCTTATAACATCGGTGTTTTCCACGGTATAGACGATGGCGTTGTCAGCGTGATGATCCCGTAGCGCTCCATCACCCGCCGGGTCGCGGCCCTACCAAGCTATCGTGGCCTGGACCCGCTATGCCTACAGGCACACGAACCGGGCTGCTCACGCAGCCACATGAATTGAGGTACAACTGACCGAATGGGGGATATAGAGGCGTGTTCGATTCGAAAAAAAATCGCCGTGCCTTTAGTCCTGAGAGTCACTGGCAGGGGCCAGAGTGCCCTCGTGCTGAGTCTGACGGTACTACCCGCCCGTGAGTGGCACAGTTCATCAGAACTCTACAGTGTGCACTCGTAAGTAGCCTGCTGCACGCATCCACATCTACCCGGTCTGCGAGGATGTCCTTGATTGTGCCGTACTAAATGGGAGGTGGAGCTGGCGGCCGTGTCGAGGGACTGTCTCGCCAACGGTCTAGATCTGCCGCAAACTAAATGGGCGCCGAGGTTTGGCGTGCGAGGCTTCTGGCTTATGAGCAACGCTCGGGGATGGATGACTCCTGGCTGAGAAGCCCGTCGAGGCCTAGCCGCTATGTAACCTTTGTCAGGGGAAGGGAAACTCGGTGGAAGCGTACGGACGCAGTTACGGGCTGCACACGGGCAGTTGGCTGCTCCTCGCCCAATCGCGTCCGCGACCTAGCGTCTGGCGTTACGTCCACAAGACGTCGGGGATTCCGAGTTGAAGGCGTTGCTCCCGAGGAAGGCTATGCGCAGGCACCCGGGCCCTCCTACCGTCTTGTTCAAGTTGCCCGCTATACGGCGGCTCGACACGTCTGTCTCGTGGTCAATTAGTTAACGGCAAGGCACTGAAGACACCCATACAGCGTTGTGCAAAGGCTCACGGTCGCTGGAGTTCCGGTAACTTGACAGTCAGAGCCGGCGGGAAGGTGTAACGACCGCCCCACCGTGTCAACGAGGGTCTGTACGCCTGTTGGAGCATGTGGGACGTCGCGCCATACTTCTTTGAGGGTTGGATATAATACTTATCATATATACCAGGTTAATCTTGCATTCCGCGCACGCCACAGACGGTAAATACATGGGGCCAGGGGAGCCCCCGCCGTCACCCTGGATATGCCTGCTGCAACGGGACGTTGGGTGGGAGTATATCAACGTTTGCGGAACGGTTGCCGGGCCTGGGGGTTGTCGAAGAGATGGGGCCTCTCCCATGCGGTCGCGTGCACTGCTAGACGTCTGATTGGAGCGTGTTCAGCTGGAGAGATGGTGGGTTAAGGCAAAAGACGGTACCAAGACGAGTTTACTTGTTTCCACTCGGAGCTGAGAACGGGGGTTGTGGAGCACTGGCGCAAGTCCGACATCAGACTGTCCCGGGGCGCATGAGGCCCCCATGCGCTGGCCTCGTGGTCCAGGTATCGGGTAGCAGCTGTGTGCAGATGGCACAGAGATGCTGGCGACTGTAGCGAGAGAGAGGACGCGGACGCGCAGGGATCCGAGTGGCGGAGATGTTGGTTATCGCGATGTTTTCCGAAATGTCGGGTCCATCTGCAAGATTGAAGCTCCACGTGGATCGAGCGAGAGATCTTGGCTATGGGCGTGAGAAAGACCTGCCCTAAAGGCGGAGGGGACAAAGAAGCGGGCGAGAGGGTCTGGCCGCTCTTCATCCCCTCATGATTTGGCAAGTCGTCGAGCCTCGCAACCCCACGGTCGACGAACTGCATCGTGAGGCACTCGCAGGAGATGAAGTAACTGGTGCAATGGCATAGTATGCACCTCCGTATCTCCCTGGCTGCGGTTGTCCACGTATCTGGGGCTCGTTAGTGTGGTGTACATTCATTTCTGTTTTACGTGGATGTAGCTAGTGTGGCAGGTTTTCTTCCGCGCCGTCAATGGATCGGAATACATGATCTTTCATCACCGTCTGCGAATTCGAATGGCCCGCGTGAGACAACCAATGACGGAGAGCAGAGCACTTGACGCGACCCGATATGGGGAGGACGAGCAAACGCGCAGATCTTCCCACTGATGCGGGGACGCGTCTCGACTGTCGGTGGGTGCGGGTGTGAGCGACAGTCGAGGCGCGAGGGATGCGGGGGCCGCGCGTACTGTACTGCTGGTGGCGAGCCGGGGACAAGCAGCGTATCGCGGGATCATATATACAGCAGCGGGCAGGAAGGTGCAGGCCGATTGGCGGGAGGGGGACGCGTCGTCGGAAGTTTGGGCTGAGCAGGGCTGAGCACGGTCGGTTATCGAAAGTTCGAGGCTCGACTGAGTTCGCTGCGACTCAAATCCTCTCGTCGCGCTCTGCGTCAAGTCCGTTGCTCCGAACCACGCCCAGACTCTCTCTCGCTCCTTCACGATCCGTTCACGACGCCCTACCCGCCCCGCTATGCCGTACAGACTGTCTGCCTCGTTGTCCGCGCACGCCAACGATGTGCGTCGCTAAACCCGCTTCCTGTGCTCACTCCAACGCTCATGGATTCCAGGTCAAAGCCGTCGCGTCCCCGACAAACGATCTCATCCTCTCCGCCTCCCGCGATGCGACGGCGATCGCATGGACTCGGTCGGCACAGACCTCATTCTCGCAAGAGTCTGTCCTGAAAGCCAGTCAGAACTACGTCAACTCGGTGGCGTACCTACCACCAGCCCCGGGTGCACCGCAAGGTGAGTCTCACTCTAGCTTATTCACTTCCCAAGTCTTCCCCCACCGGCCGTGCTTAGCGCATATCGCAGGCTACGCGGTTACGGGAGGTCAAGACTCGATAATCAATATCTACGCGCTACCCTGTCCCAAGGGAGAGCCTAGTTTCTCCCTCCTCGGTCACAAGCACAATGTATGCGCGCTGCACACAACAGAAGATGGCACTATTATCTCTGGTTCATGGGACAAGTGAGTCTTTCTTCCGGGTGGCTGTTTCCTGCATTCACGCTCCCAAAGCACCGCAAAGGTATGGAAGGACTTCCAGCTGCTGTACGACCTCGTCGGACACCAGCAGGCCGTATGGGCGGTTCTGGCCATCGACGGCGGCCAGTTCCTGACAGGTCAGTCGCTGTTCTCACTTCCCACCCGCGTAACCTTGACGGAAGAACGATGAAGGCTCCGCGGACAACACTATTAAGTTGTGGAAGCAGCACAAGAACGTTCGTACCTACCCGGGGCACACACAGGCCGTCCGAGGACTGGCCTTGATCACCGACATCGGCTTCGCATCGTGTTCAAATGATAGGTACGTCCCACCGTTGTGGTTCCGAGGGAGAGGCCTAGACCCGTCTCTGGCAGCGAAATTCGTATCTGGACCATGGAAGGCGACTGCGTCTACACGCTTTCAGGACACACAAACTTTGTTTACAGTCTCTCGGTCCTCGCAAACGGCGACATCGTCTCATCCGGCGAGGACCGCACAGTCCGCATCTGGCGAGGTTAGCCCCCTTGCCCCTGCCATAATATTTCCGTGACAATTATTGACTATGTTCGGCGCCCGGTATAGATGGCGAGTGTGCCCAGTCCATCGTCCATCCAGCGGTGTCGGTCTGGAGCGTCTCAACGATGCCAAACGGCGACATTGTGACCGGGTGCAGTGACAAGGTCGTGCGCGTCTTCAGCACGTCGGAGGAGCGGTGGGCATCCCCGGAGGAGCTCAAAGCCTTCGACGATGCCGTTGCAGCGCAAGCGCTCCCGAAGGACCAGGTTGGAGACGTCAAGAAGTCCGATCTCCCAGGTCCGGAAGCTTTGACGCAACCAGGTGCGCCAGGCAGACGGTCCAAATGTGCGCAGCGCGGCATGCTAACGAGCACCCAGGAAAGAAGCCGGGTGAGGTCAAGATGATCAGACGTGACGATAACGTTGAGGCACATCAGGTTCGCAATCGCGCCCCTCATGTGCACCTGTCAATGTCTGATCAGAGTTCGACGAGCACAGTGGGACAGTGCGTCAGGAATGTGGCAGAAGATCGGCGACGTTGTGGATGCTGTTGGCTCCGGCAGGAAACAACTGTATCAGGGCAAGGAGTATGACTACGTTTTCGACGTGGACGTGCAGGAAGGCGTCCCGCCGCTGAAGCTCCCGTACAACGCCAATGGTGAGTGAGACCGATTGTGCAGCATATTCTGTGGTATCCTCATTCCGCATCCCAGAGAACCCGTACACGGCTGCGCAGAGGTTCCTCGAGAATAATGATCTGCCTCTGAGCTACCTGGACGAAGTGGTGCGATTCATCGAGAAGAATACTGCCAGTGCAACCATTGGCAGCAGCACCCAGTTCTCTGACCCTTACACTGGTCTGTGATCAATCCATTCTGCAGGGGGCCGTAATGCTGAACCTATCGCTGTCCCAGGCGCTTCAAGATACCAGGCAGCACCAGCGCCGTCTGCCGCTAGTGCAGCAGATTTCTCAGATCCCTTCACAGGTGAGACATCTACGCTCTCCCTCAGGCTGACACATGTTAAATGGTCTTTCTAGGTGCATCTCGTTACCGCGGCTCAGCACCAATGTCACCACCACCTCCTGCGACGCCGCCGGTGACAACTGGTGGCGACCCGTGGACAGGGCCGTCGCGCTACTCATCAAGCAATGCCACTTCGCCTGTGACATCCCCGCAACAGGCGAAACCGACCCTTGGGAACGTAATCCCTGTGGTATGTGTTCCTGCATACGAAGTATGTCGGCTTCTCTGACGGCTATCCCTAATTAGCGTACACCACTATCGTTCCGTCAAGCCCACGTTTCTGCAATGCAGGCCAAGTTGTATCAATTCGACCAGGCTCTACGGAACGAGATTGTATGCGGTTGATCTTCGTTTCACTGTGGCAGGACCACCACACTGACATAACTGCACCCGCACAGTCCACTGGGTACCTCGCGATGTATCCGCAGGAGCTGAACTCAATAGAGGAGACATTTACATACCTTACGCAAGCAGTATCGCACCCGCTGGATCCTCCTTCAAAGAAGCTCACCAGCAACCACATCGATGCCATCATTCAACTCCTCGAGCGATGGCCCCAGTCACAACTCTTCCCTCGTGCGTGATATGCTCGTCGCGATCCTCTCTGTCACTGATCGCGTGCACGATGCACAGTCATGGATTTGAGTCGCTTGGTTCTCGCCTTCTGCCCTACAGCATACGTTGATCCTCCCCTCCGTGCGAGATTCTTCGCTGCTCTCTTCAAGGGCGCGGGGTGGAATGAGCCATGGTCAACACCGCTCCCGAAGTCGCGCGAAACCAACCTACTCTTCCTCTTCCGTTCCCTCGCAAATGTGTTTCAGGACGGGACGACGCTGAGCGACGGCCCGTGGGTGCAGGAGGTGCGTTCTGGTCTTTCGCTTCGCAACGATAATAGACGTGCTCACTGATCTCTTATCCGCGATGTGCATAGATCCTCGACACCCTTGGTGGCACACCGTACCCCGTTCTCACCAGTTCTCTCCGCGTGTCACTGGCGACCATTCTCTTCAAGTAAGCCCCTTTCTCTCCTGGTTGTTATCGATCCGAGACAATTTTTCTGACTCGCGTTGCAGCGTGTCATGCACCGGACTCAGGGAACACCTGTCCCCAGCTCTCCGGGATCGTCTGGTCGGCTTGGTGCTCGAGGTGCGATCATGCGTATGCGCAGCACGCAGGAACTCGCTCGCTGACACTCCGCGCGCAGATCCTGCAGTCTGAGAAGACAGAAGCCGAGGCGGCGTACCGGGCCCTCGTCGCCCTCGGTGACATCGTAAGTTCCGCTCTCCCGTCTCCTGCGCTTCTCCCAGTTCTCCGCTGACATCCATGACAGGCCTTCGCCGCCAAGGAGCAGTCACGTCCGCTCACCGCCGAGCACCAGGCGGCCGCCCGACAGGTGCTCTCGACGCTGCCCACGACGTTCACAGAAGCGCGGATCAGAGACGTCTCAAAAGAGGTCTCCGCGCTCTTGTGACCGCGGCCTCGTCGGGCGGTGGTCCTCTCCATCATGCATCACGTCTTACTCTCAGCCACTGCTTCAATCCGTCCCTCTCGTCGCAAACCCCAAAACGCAGCATCTTTCGGTCTTCTCTTCGCATTATGCACATACAGGTTTTTCTCAGCATCGGCCTCGATATTCTGCAGCGGGTGAAATATGGGGGGATGTGTGTTTCATAACTGGTGTATTCATGGTCTGGTCAAAGTTCTCGTGCTACTCAGGAGGTAGAAGGTCTCGTTGGATGGATCGGCTGGTGGTGGTCTTTGACAAATGTGCGGATGGCGCCTCGATGGTGGCGTCCGCAGGTCTCCCCGTTGTTAGACTGGGCGGTGGCAAGAGAGGAGGTGGTGGGGAGGGGTGCACGGCGTCGGTGTATGCGTGGAAATGATACGGATGGACTCTTACTGTAATACGACTGCGAGCCTCCAGACATCAATCAATTGTAGCGTTGCTTTTCTCTTCTCAACCCATGTACCCCTTCCTTTGTGTCATTCACGGGTTCTTTGGTCTGCTGGTTGCTCACTGCTGGGCACGTTCGGATACTCGGTTCTTGGTAGGGTTAGAGATAACACACGTCATGTAGTTTGTACGGTACATATGTTATAAACCTCTCGCGACACCACAATGTATGATTCAGACATGCATATGCGCTTTGTTACGAGGCGCTGTGAACGAGAGAGAAGAAGCACGTACTAGCGAGAACGAAACTAAGGTGCAACCAAGGAACATCTAAGCGTGTATTCAACCGCTCGAGCGAAAGAGCCATCCTGACGAAACCGAATACCTCAGATCTGAACTAAGCCGAGTAGCAAGGAGGAGTCCGGCGAGCGCAGATCGTCGCCCCTCTCTGGCCGCCCGGGGTGCGTAGTGTATGGGAGATGAAGAGGAGTAAGTAAGCAGAGCACGGGACGAGACAGCGTCCGGGAAGGAGGGATTCGGGTGAGGAGGGCGCAGGGTCGTGTGGAGTAGGATGCCCTGTTGGATATATGGGAGGGCAAAGGGTAACGTCGGGTGAGTGGCTAGTGCTGCGCGCGCGGAAGTGATGGGGTGTCGCAGCGGGATGTGCAGGCGCGTGTTGCGGCAGCATACAACAGGTTCTTACGATACCCAGACTAGGGGGGATTAGTTTGTTGCAGAACAGGAACATGGGAGCTGCACTCACAGGCGAGCGCAATGACGAGGTAGAGGGTGACCAGCATGAGACCCTCCATGTAGTTCGACTTGCCGTCCCTAAATGCGTCGTGTCAGCAGGGCGAACAGCATGAACTGACATGCGGAGTGCGTACTGAATGAGGAAGTTTACAAGGAGCACAGATACGAAGAGCACAATGGTCTGTGCAGGATGTGTCGGTCAGCTTCCACCTGGCGAGAGAGCGAGCGCGCGTACCTCGAAGTCAGCAAAGAACAGGGTGAGGTCATGGCCCGTCATCCAACCGACGATGACGAGCAGTGGTACAACAAACGCGGCAATTTGCTGTGTAGGAACGATCAGTATGTGAGGTATGTGGTCAATTCGCAAAGACTCACGATCGAGCTGCCGACGCATATGCCGATGGTGAGCTCCATCTTGTTCTTCAGTGCCATCCACACCGAGGTGACGTGCTCAGCAGCGTTCGCCTGTGATGATGGTCAATATCATACAACCACACGATGATACACAGCCAGGCATGTTGAACAGCATATACTCACCACGATCGGGAGGAGGATCAGACCGATGAAAGGCTTGGGAATCGAGTACCGCTCGGCGGTCTCCTCAATTGAGCCAACAACTAGGGAGAGACTAGAGTCAGTACATGAGGGACACAATAACTCAAACAAACACGTACGATAGTCTGCGCAGAAGGAGGTTATAATTGTGGCCAGGAGCAGCCTATGACGTACTGGCGCTTAGGATCAGAGCATTGAAGAATGCATGGGTGAGCTTACCCAGAGCCGGCGGCCAGGATGTTCATCTCGGGCTCTTCAGTCTCCTCGTCGGCCTGCACCTCGGCGGTGTACAAGTACGCGTGCGTCTTGAGCTGTGTGCATGTGTGAAGTGAGCATGGCTTCTCGACCACATGCGCGCCCGTCGCACGCACCTGGAAGACAAGGTAGGCGATGTAGACAAACAGCAGAAGGATGGCGGTTCCACGCGAGATGATCTTCAGGCCGTGGACTCCATCCGCGTCGAGGCTGTCGAGACCCAGGTCGATGTTGGCATCGACAGCCGCCTTGATTGTACCGTTTATGATGGTGCCAGCTTCGTCCCCAAGGCCGCCAGAGTGCGACTTGGCGCTGTGGTATGCGGCAGGGATGACCAGAGCTACATGACGATACCACAACACATCACGCGAGAATGGGGCAATACGAGGGTAGCACGATACGGAGGAAGTGATTCGGCTGTCAGCGTCCGGTCTCAGCAGAAGGTTCAGGGCGGTGCGACGTACTTATGCACGCAAGTGTCATGAGCTGGAAAGACGGTCAGCAAGGATGATGAATGGACGCGTCACGAGCGGGGGAAAGCCGGAGCGAAGTCCGGGAGCAATGCAGAGACACGTACCGAGCTCGAGCTAGACGTTCCATTGGAAGGCGTTAGCATACGGGCGGTGCTGGAAGGTAGAGTGCGAGACACTCACGCTTGCGCCGCAGTTACTTGGAAGTTGCTCTCAGGGTACTTCAGGCCACCTAGGCACGGAATGCTCAGATCCCCGCAGCGAGAAAGCGACTGAGTAGGATGCGGTGGCACGCCACATACCTGCGAGGAACGAGCATCCCAGAACAAGGAGGATGTTGGACAGAATGGAGCCGAGCAGCTGCGTCATAGTGAGTATGACCGCATAAGGTCGCGTTACCATCTACGTACAGAGGTCTGCACGATACGGAGCTCGCCTGAAGATGGAGTGAGCAAGTAGGTGTGGTATTCATCCATGACGCCACGTACCTTGGAGGAGAGCGGCAATGCCGACAATAATCTCGACCGCGTTTCCGAACGACGCGTTCAGCAGTCCGGAGAGCGTCTGGCCGAGCTTCATGGAGAGCTGGTCCGTCGCGGTGCCTAGCAACTGCGGACATGGACGCGTCGCGTGAATACGGTGAACAGCACAGCAGAACCACACTTGACGTGACGTACAGCAGCCAGGGGCATGATCGCGATGAAGCTGAACGAGAACACGAGGGCAGCATCCCAGTTCAAGAAGTGCGAGATGAAGCTGAGCGGGACGAAGAGGAGGAGGACGTTGAGATAGGAGCCAAAGAAGAAGAACTTGTAGGACGCGAGCCAGGACGGCTGGCCCTCGACGCTGAGCGAGTCTTTGAACCGCGCGAAGAAGGGCTTCGGTGGCTGCGCGCCGTTTCCGTTTTCAAGGAGCGGCGTGCGGTCGGTGACGGTCGACATGGGGGCAGAGACGAAGGAGCAGAGGGCGGTGGTGGCCGGCGGGAGCGTGTGTGCGCCCCCTTATAATGAGTTCAAGTTCAGTCGATGATGATTGTCTTGGACGGCGCGCACGGTCTACAGCCTCTCGCTTAGGTAAGCAGCCCCGACGTCACCGTCTTCTTGGTCGCGGTGGGCGCCTCTCGATCGCACTCCCACCATGGCCGCGGAACACACCGCCCTCCCCCCGCCCGAGCTCATCGCAGAGGCGGCTTCACTCAACGTTTTTGACGACGCCGGAAAGGAGGTTTCTTTTGGAAGCATAATCAAAGACCAGAAAACCATAGTTGTCTTCATCCGTGAGGCCGTAACCACCCTTGTGGCGCTTGCTGTGAACGCTTACCCCGCTTCCGCCTCGTTCCCTTACCCCGCCCTCGACAGGTCACTTCTTTTGTGGTGTGCGTGCCATGCATCCAGCGGGTTGAGATACTTGGCTTAACAGTCTCCCATTGACACAGAGCTGCCAAGTACTGCGTTCTCCTGTGGGAGCATGATGAAGCGGTACTCACCGTCTGGACGATAGCAATATGTCATGCAGCTCGCCTCGGTCCGCAAGGACGCCCTGGAGGCAGCCAATGCTCGCCTCGTGATCATAGGATGCGGCGATTGGAAGCTCATCAAGAACTACTGCCGTAAGTTACGCACCGGACTCCGCCGTCTACTAGGCTGAGGGCGGTGTTGCTCTACCGCTTCGTCGGACGTTCAGAGACAACTGACTTCAAGGGGCCCATGTACGCCGATCCCTCGCGCAAGCTGTACAGCACTCTCGGCTTGGTCCAGAATCTGGACACCACGCCCGCCGGACAAGAGAAGCGCAGCTACCTTGGCAGGAGCATCATCGGGAACGTTCTTCACAGTCTTTGGGTCCGTCTTTGCACCGCCTCAAGGATGCGATCGAACATGGCTAAATGGCAACTCTGTATGCAGCAAGGGCCCCTGAAGAACCCGCAGCACGTAGGGAAGCAGGGTAACATCTCCCAGAACGGCGGGGAATTCATCTTCGGTCCTGGTACGTTGTGTCGCTGCAGATACTAGCTGCGGTCTTTCTTACTCACGACGCGTCTCTTCAGGCGAGACCTGTACTTATGCTTCGCGCATGAGGCACACGGAAGATCGTAAGTGGTCACCGCCATCTGCAGCCGACCGCTCACCGATCTCATATAACCAAGATGTCGAGGTGGAAGACCTCGTGAAGGAGGCCGGAGTTGCCTACCCGTGAATCAATACCCCAAGCGATACCACGTGTTTATGATCTATACTGCTTTCCAGTTACCGTTGTCCCTCTGTCTGTGGATATGTACCAGTAACGTGATACCTCGACTCGTCTATGGACTGTATCTTCCTCAAACTCTATCAGCTATCGTACAACATCCGCATTGTCCTGCACCAGATCCACGTTCAAGTGCGTAGTATCTGCATAGCTCACCAGCACGCCCTTCCCATTCTCATACAAGTCCACCACCGAGATCGACGCATTGAAGCACCGCCCGATGGCCACGCCCTCGCCCGCGCGCAGCTTCCTGCTCCCGAGCAGGTTCACGACGAGTGTCCCGATCAAACCTCCGTGCGACACCGCCAGGATGTGCACCGGCTCAAAGTCCTCGAGCTCGGTATTAGGCTCGGCCGCCAGGCCCTCCCCGTTCACTCGGGCCGAGCCATTGCTGGCCTTCGCATGGCCGTTCTGTGCGTGCGGTGCGGTCTTGCCAACCTTGCGCTGGAGCTCGGAGGCCTTGTGCTGGGCGTGTCGCAGGACGGTGTCGTTCCACCACTTCACGCTGCGCGCGTTGAAGTCGATGATCGGCTCGATGTTCGCGGGCGGGTCGCTGCGGTTGGCTATGCTCCCGCCCTGCCAGTCGCCCATGTGCTGTGTATACGTACGACAGGTGTGGCGGAGTGAGCATATGTAGTAGCCTACGCAGCGGGACACGGACGCACCCGTTCTCTCAGAGCCGGCGTCGTCTCCAGCTTCACGCCCGGATGTTTCTCCAGGATGATCTCTGCCGTCTGCGGACACATTCAGTACCAGTACCCATACGAACTCAGCAGTCCGGGAACGTCATGCGCTCGATCATGCCCACTCACCCTGCGCGCCCGCTGCAAGTCGCTGCTGTACGCGACCTCGAACGGCGTGTCCTCGAGCGCGTCCGCGGTGAGCCGCGCCTGCTCGACGCCCGCGTCGTTGAGCGGCGTGTCGATCTGGCCCTGCACGATGCCCTGCCGGTTGAAGTCCGTCTCGCCGTGGCGGACGATGTACACCCTGGCGACGACCGTCGACATCGATGGGTGAGGTGTGCGTGCAGCTGGTCCGAGGTCAGGAAGCACGTGCACTGTGCTCGCCCGCAAATGTGGTGGTGCACCGCGATCGGAAGTCGCTGAGCATGCAGTGTGTCACGGTGTGGTTTGAAAAGGTATGTCCGAGGATCTGGAGATCGGACCGAGGTCCGGGGTGCGCAGGCGGTCAACTTCAGCGGCCGGCCCCTACTGAAGCCCACCAATCGCAAGCCTAACGTCAGGCCTGCTGCGACATGAGGCTGTTCAGCACCACTGTGCTGCGAGAGGCAAGTACAGTACAGGTACAGGTACGTTTATATGGTACAGTAACATAGTCGCGCGCGGCATACAGATCATACGCCCTCGGCCCATCGGGACACCCCCAAGTGGGCATCCTGCAGCAGGCCATCTCGACCGAAGGGTTTATCGTCGTCGGGGACCGTACCAGACGAGTGGTCGAGCGGCGCCCCTAACGGCCCAAGGAAACTCGACATCGAGTTGGGCGCTGGACACCAAGACTCGTCGAACGGGTAGAGCGAGTCGAGGTGCTGGTCGTGCGCGGTGCAGGATGCGGCGTCGCGCAGGTTGAGGATGAAGCGGGAGACGAGTATAGATGTCACGCTGAGCACCACAGATGGTGAATCGCGGCGAGTGGAACAGAACAGGAACCACGCACGCATCGGTAAAGATCGTGATGTACTCGACCGCCTGCAGGAGGGTAATACTGCCTCAGGACTGCGGCGTACGAGATAGGCTGGGGGAATATACGCACTTGAACGTATGTCCCGACTATGTGGATCGTATTTAGGATGGTCCAGATCCTTCGGGCAGGGCGTAAGTCAGCTCTGATAGTCAGATGACGTGAGTACCTGCGTGAACGTACGCGAAGTATGCCGAGCCTTCCGAGTCGGAAGAATACAGTACTGTGTGAGCCCATCTTTGAGAGAGTAATCGCAGATCTCACCGTCGCGCAGCAGGACGGTCGTAACGGAGAACGAAGAGTTGACGCTGTGCTTGCTTGCCAGTCGTACGATGCCGTACGTCTTCCTCCAGGTGACGCTCAAGACGAGCATATCGGACAGAATCAAGCACGCTCGACCGATGGCCGTCACTGTCCGAAGCAAGAGGCGCGTTAAAGGCCAGTATGCATGCATGATGTGGCGACAGGCACTTACATCTGTAACGAGAACCCCGTGAGTGATACTGAGCCTCGTGTGCGGGCAGAGGAGATGAACGCACACCTACCGGGCGTCGAGTTCAAACGGGTATGTGGCTGATGTGGTGCATTTCCCGGAGAACGGGCTTCTCAGCGCTGTCTCATGGATGTCGCGGAACTGAGCGTGCGGTGAGAATATGACCGACAGGGAGAAGAAGTGACCACTCACTATGTACGTCCCAACAGGGACCAGGGACAGAAAGACGACTAGGATGGAGACATGCCATCCGGGACTGACTATGGCGTACACGCGCAGGCCGGAGAACGCTACAGTATTGCAGCCGTGAGCGATTCTCTCCGAGTCCGGGCTAGCAGTGCAGCGAGGTTCAGATATGCTTACCGGCCCAGACTATGTAAGGCAAAATGGAGAGGACCTGGGAGGCGCGGATCAAGACACCGCAGCTGAACCAGCAGTTGAAACGTTCATGAGCAGCGCACGCGACAAGCAACCTCACACAAACCTCTGCACCGACTAGACACGCCCAATCAGCATCGCGGACATAACTTGCAGGCATCGTGACTTACCGCGTCGCTCGCACCCAGTGACACCGCCAAGTTGACCAAGTAGAGCGAAAGGACCAGATATCGGTTCAGAAGGTATATCCAACTTGCAGCGGAGAGCTTCCGTCTCCAGACGTGCCTCACTTCTCGATCGAGCGTTATGCATGTCTCGTGAAGGAGCAGACCTGCGGCGCCTGCATGAGAACGGACGTGCCGGGGGTCAGTCGGAAGCAGGATCACGCACCGACCGCCGCGACGTAGCACGAAGTCTCGTCATTGAACGGCATGCCCGACCGTTGCTGAGATCTGAGAGCTCGGGCAGATCGCCCGTTCGGTAGCGGGGAAGGTGTGTCGTCCTGGAAAAGCGGGGAGGTGCAGGGAAGAGCGGGTCAGCCCAGACGACTTTGCTTGCCCCCAAGAAGACAAATATATTGGAAGCGTCCTCAAGGGCACGTCGGGGCGCCGGCAGCCGCGCACTAGTCGGCCATGATCAAAGTCCTCGATGTTATGCAGGGAGGCGTGAAACGTAACATGGCCGCAGGTGGCCGAGATAACAGGCTCCCCTATGTTTGATACTGTAAGCTGGATGTCCATACGCCCAATGGATCTTTTGCGCTCCTGCAAGACCGAAAGCGACTCGAGAGCGTCGGTCACGAAGCCGTCCTGGGCTAGAGGGTTCTCTGTGTTCAGATGCAATTCAATGAAGAGCATGGCGATCTGGCATGATTTGCGTACAGTGTTCGTTTCCGATCTCCACTGACCGCAGTAGTATGCTCATCCCGTCAATGGCCCAATGGGAATATTACTGCGGAAGGCAAACCACACCGTCGCAGGGCGTCCAGACCTTATCTGGCGATAGTACTCGGGCTGGGCGCTGACGCAGGTGTTTCATCGCAGATCACAGTGCAGCCTGGCAGGCAGCGTCAAGGCAGCGTCGGCTGGAACAGTTGACATGATCTGTCCGGCAGCGTCGATCAATGCGGGGTACATGCTCACCAAGAGATCCAGCGTTCACACAATCTCTCAAGCATAAGCCCTAGTATAAAGCAAGTCATGACAACAAGCACTCCGATGTCTAGTCGGTGAACTTGATACTGTAGCTCTGCATCTGTTCAGACTTCAGTACCCCGAGTCCCGCGCTTACAATATCGCTACTCACCGTGATCTCCCCACCGCGATAGCTCCCCCGCTTCTTCTTGTTCTTCTCCTTCCTGAAGCCCGCTCCCCGCGTCACAATGAGATCGCGCGACGCCCGTGCGCCATAGTCCGACGCGCTCGCGCCCTGTACCAATCCTCAATCTCATGCGCCACAACACACAAGTCGGAACGATGAAGCTTACCCTCGACTCGAACCGATTGTCCTTCAGCCGCGGGTCAATATATGTGACCTCGTCCGCCTTCACGCGCTGGAAGGGCGCATTGACTTTCTTCGGCTTCTTGCCCTCGCCATTCTTCTTCTCGCTGACATGCGGCTGGGGCGTGGCGTCCTCGCTGGAGGCGTGCGTTGGCGCATTATTGACCGCGACTGCTGTTGGCACGGATGCGCCGTCTACGCCCGTTCTCCGCTTCTTGGTCACCGACACTTCCTCCTTCGCAGGC
Organism: Cerioporus squamosus; assembly: GCA_022592435.1. Taxonomy (NCBI): domain Eukaryota; kingdom Fungi; phylum Basidiomycota; class Agaricomycetes; order Polyporales; family Polyporaceae; genus Cerioporus; species Cerioporus squamosus. Next base: position 472,406 of record JABYQS010000002.1, on the reverse strand, counting down.
TCGGCCGCTGCCTTTGCCTTCTTCGTCTTCGTCGCTTTTGCGGACTCGTCGGACGAAGAATCGGACGACGACTCTAACTGGTCCGACTCGGAAGAGCTCGATGAGGAGTCAGACGCAACCTTCTTCTCCTTTGGCTTCATTGCCGGCTCTGAGTCGGAATCTGATGAGTCCGAGTCTGAGTCTTCTGACTCTGACGAATCCGAGGAGTCGGAAGAGCTGGAGTCCGAGTCCGAGTCTTTGCCCTTCTTGGCCTGCTTCTTGCTAGACTTCGCCGCGGGCTTACTCTTCGCCTCTGCCTTCTTGTCCTCCTCGTCGCTGCTGCTCTCGTCCGAGTCGGAGCTGGACTCGTCATCGTCGCTCGAGAGCGTCTTCGATGACGGAGGGGACGGAGACTTTGCCTTTGCCGGTTTTGACGAGGTTGCCTTGCTCTTGACCGCGGTGGGCTTCGCAGCAGCTGTGGCTTTTGACTCTGGCGCGGAATCAATATAAGGTGCATGTTAGCCTAACGAGGATAGGACATACTTGACTTCGATTTGGCCTTGGAGCTGGAGGCACTCGAGGAAGACGAAGACGACGCTGACCCAGGGCGTCGCGTCCTGTCAGGACTCAGAAACGATCCAAGACAGTTCGAGCGGACTCACATGAATCTGAGTCAGAGTCTGAAGACTCTTCCTCGGATGAATCTTCGCTGGAGGACTCTTCACTGGAGGACTCCTCACTGGAGGATTCTTTCGACTTTTCCTTCAACTCCTTCCATTCCTTGATGATTGCATCCAAGGACGGCCCCTCCACCTCCATGCCCTCCTTCAGCACAACGACAGCTTTGACCGCTTTCTTGAGAGCCTCCGCAGCCTTTTTGTGCTCCTGCTTCAGAAGGAACGCGTAGATGTAGGTGTAGGTGGCTGAAGTGACAGGTTAATACATCACTCGCTTACTGTGCTCGAGTCCACTTACAAGCCAGATTCCCATCTGCCTGAGGAACAGCCATCTCGCCCGAGTAACCCGCAGAGCAGCAGACAGCAAGCAGCAAGAGAGAATAAGTCTATGAGGATGAGGAGGGTAAGCCGGGACAGAGGCAAGCTCGATCGGCGAGCCAATGGGAGACGCGCATGCCGAAATTTCTGCCACCGGCACCCGGTCCCAAATATGGCCAAAGCCGGACCGGGGCGACGCGCGCTGCTGTGACGTCGCGGCGCGTGAAGAGCGCGCGCAGCCTCAGCCTGCGCACTCGCACTCACCGACGACCATGTCCGACTCTATCAAGGGCCCCGCGCCTCCTCCCACCAAGCTCGACGGCTCTCCTCTCCGCGTCGCCATCGTGCACTCGCGATGGAACAAGTCCGTCGTCGACGCCCTCGTCGCCGGCACCATCGCCAAGCTCAAGGCGACCGGCGTGAAGGACAGTAACATCGTCGTCCAGTCCGTCCCCGGCAGCTTCGAGCTCCCCCTGGCTTGCTCCAAGTATGTATAGCTTCGCCTCATAGTATGCATCCTCTGACCGTTATGCCAGGGTCATCTCTGGCTCACATGTCCAAGCCGGCGCGACGGCAACCGACCTCCTCGGCGGATTGACTTCGCTCACCTCCCCGAACCCCAATTCTCGCTCCGCGACCCCTGCACCCGTCGCTGCTTCCATGCCCCATCAACCCTTTGATGCAGTCATTGCGATTGGGGTGCTCATCAAGGGATCCACCATGCACTTCGAGTACATCTGCGAGTCCGTCTCGCACGCGCTCATGAGGGTGCAGCTGGACACCGGTGTCCCAGTCATCTTCGGCGTGCTCACTGCGCTCACGGATGACCAGGCGCTCGAGCGTGCGGGTATCGGCAGAGGGGAGAACAAGGGCCACAACCATGGAGAGGACTGGGCTCTCGCTGCGGTCGAGATGGCTTCGCACTCGCGGCGTTGGGCGCAAGGGAACTTCTGATGTGGCGATGGCAGACACTATGCTGTAGGACTGTTGTACGAGTGCAGAAGTCGACAATGAAACACATGTATAACACCCTCGTCCACCACTGACTCGTCCGTGCGGGGAATTGAGCAGACAGAGAAGGCTCGCCAGGCGCCTCCATGATTTACCTCATACTGCCATGATCGTCTCTTGCTCTGTAACTGTAACGACCAATCTCAACGTTCCAACGCCGCGCTGGTGCTCGTAATCGCGTCTTTCTACTGGGATTGGGCTGCTCATTGCTGTCTTGCTTTGTCTTGAGTCCTCATCTGCACTTTGGACGTTACTGAGTTACCATCCCTACTACCTCACATTGGAGTACAGCGAAGCAACGATGAAGAAGAAGGTACAGTCATAACTCAATCGCTGCTGACAGGCCTTCGTGCTTATGACATGGCTCGTACAGGTGTTGTTGATGGGAGCCTCTGGGAGCGGGAAGACTTCCATGCGCTCTCTCATCTTGTAAGCAATGTGTCCTCTCGCACAACTGTCATCGCTACAACGTCACTCCCAGTTCAAATAACCCTGCGTCCCTCACCTCTCGTCTTGGTGCGACCATTGATGTCGAGCAGAACCACGTTCGATTCCTCGGCGACCTCATCCTCAACCTCTGGGACTGCGGTGGTCAAGATGCGTTCATGGACTCGTACCTCTCCATCCAACAGTCGACCATCTTCCAGCATGTCGGTGTCATGATCTACGTTTTCGAAGTCGAGACGCGGAACATGGAGAAGGACCTCAACTACTACAAGGAATGCCTGAGTGCGCTGCAGCGGTACAGCCCCAACGCCGCGGTCTTCCTGCTCGTGCACAAGATGGACTTGGCGCGCGGACCGAAGGCAGAAACGCTCGCACGAAAGACGAAGGAGCTGAAGGAGGCGAGCGAGGGCACCGAGGTCACAGTGTTTGGTACGAGCATATACGATGAATCGTTGTACAACGTGAGTTGCTCCTGCGAGTGTCTCCCTCCGATAGTTGCCTAACTGCGCTCTTTGTGCGCCTGTCTTCCAGGCATGGTCGCGGATAGTACACATACTCATCCCAAATGCCTCGGTCCTGTCCCGCTACCTCGCTAAACTTGCCGCAGTATGCAGCGCAACCGAGGTCGTCCTCTTCGAGCGCACGACGTTCCTCGTGATCGCGACCTCGACACCCCCTCCTCCGCCAACTACCGCATCCGATGTACCCTCCGGACCTTCCTCACCGCGAACGAACGGGCACCTGTCCGCGACGAGTCATTCAGACCATGAAGGGGAAGTGGACTCGGACCCACACAAGATGGCCCCCACGCGCTACGAGCGGACGTCGGAGCTCATCAAGGCGTTCAAGTACTCATGTGCGCGCGTGCGCGAGGAGTTCCACGCGCTGGAGATGGAGTTGCCGGAGTTTACGGCGGTGCTGGACGAGTTGACGCGGAATACGTACGTGCTGATCGTTGTGCACGATCCGACAATCGGTGAGCCCCCCGTCGCTATACTTCACCAGAGGCTGCGTGTTTCTGATATTGCGATATTGCGCAGAAACGGCTGCCCTCAGGATGAATATCCGTCTTGCGCGGCCAAAATTCGAAGAGCTCCAAGGCGACAGCTTGCTTACATAGTAGTTCCCTTGCTTTGCTGTGTGTGTTTTCCGCATTGTTTATACCTAATTAGACCTTCTAGTAGTGTAGAGCCTCGTACTTCGCTTGCTTAGCACAGACCCAGTCGGACCCGTATCTCCATGTCGAAATCTCCGAAAATCGGTAGTATGACTCTATGCACACCGTGGATCGTGTTCCAAAGGCGATGAATCATATTGCATCCAACGTCCGGATGAACTTCATCCTTATCCAGGACTGCCATAGGGGCGGTCTCTTTGGCTGCTGCCATCCGTCGATCCGCCAGTAGAACCTCCCGATTTCTCTAGGTTTAGGGGAGTCATTGCCAAGTGTGACACTGGGCAAGAACCACCTAGTGTCGGGTCGGATCACAACCCTCGCCTCCCGCTCGAGAACCTCCTTTGCAACGTCCCGCGGCATGCGCTTCAAGTCGAAGTCGATGAAAAACCGGCAGTCATACAGGAGGGAGTAGCCCCCGCGTCCGCGAGGGTTCGTCAGTGCATGGAGCAACGTGTCCGTCACGTCAATGGTGGTGGCCCGGTCGGCCGTGGGCGCAGCGCTCTGGTACGGCTCTGCGCGTGCGAGCAACCAGCCCTCCGTCTCGTGTATCAGTGGGGCAGACCGGAAGCGGACCCCGCGCTTGCGGATGGCGACGGGGTGGACGACGACGCCGGCCCCTGCGGTGAATGCGCGTCGTTCACGGGATGGAGTGGGAGGCCAGAGTTGGCTGGCGATGCGCTGGTATGTGTCGCGATCGCCGTGGCCTTCGGCCCAGAGGGAGCCCCAGGGACCGGGACTGGCGTAGCGCAGGCAGCGGCGAATGAGTTCGGTGCGGGCGGTGTTGTCCGTGACGTCTGCGAGACCGGAGCTTTTGAGGAGGAGGGTCGAGGGCGGTGAGGGTAGGCATGAGCGGTTCAGGATCTCGGTGACTGCAGGCGGGCGTTAGTGATGAGATGTAGCATAAGTGGAGGGGCGGACGAGCCTTGGATCTCAACTTCTTCGAGTTGCATGCCCAACAGCCGAACGGCTTCTCGGGGCTGTTCGGGAAGGGGGACGTGGGGCACCATCACACGGAGTCTGTCGAGGTAAGGAGCAATGTCCAACGTAGGCGCTTCTGCAGTAGATTTCACAGCGCACGGCCCCTCCTATCGGGTCAAGTCAGTATGAGGATTTATGCATATGGCAGGTCTGGATGTTCCTACCTTGGCGGATAGTGTTTTTCGGATGGCATTGCGAATGGTTAAATCTGGCTGGAAGTTCGTAGGGTCGTTCACGTAGTCGAGACCGTTGGCTTCGCAGGTAGCCAGTAGTCTGTCCTGACCTATCGATCAGATATACGTTACTCCCCCAGAAAGCAGCAGGAACTCTACCTTGGGAACCTGCAGAAATGGCCGAACGATCCAGCTCCGCATACCGTTCGCACCAAACGAATATAGCTTGTTGTCTGTCTGTCCCATGCCCCATCTGCGGACAGGGCGCATCCCAGCAAGGCCGCGCGCACTGCTACCCTGCGACATGCGCATAACTGCGGTCTCCACCTGGTCATCTGCGTGGTGCGCAAACGCGATTGCATTTGTCTTCACCCACTGCATGGCGCCAAAGAGCCTGTTGTACCGGGCCTCGCGTGCCACTCTCTCTCCAGCAGCCTCGTCTCCAGGCCGAGCTGGGAAGGGAGTGCTGCCCCATGGAATCTTCTCCACGACTGAGCGAGCACCGCATGCCTTGGCGTTCTTGTCGGCCATCTCCTCCATGGAGCTCGCAGCTGCTTGTAAGTCATGGTTTACGTGGATGGAGGTGACCTCGTGGAAGAGTCCGTCGTTATTGAGAGAGGGGTTCCGGTCCTGGGAGCCTGATGAATCGTCAATAACGCCGAGTACTATAGTATTCCGGCCAGTTGGCCTCGTGCGAGGTTATGAACATACCTATACGGCTTCGGGCGGTGGCGGTGAGTAAGAAGAGTAGTGCCGTGGAGTCAGGGCCCCCAGAATTGGCCACCGCTATAAGTGCCAATTGAATATCGCGGAGAAACATAGATGACGCGACGCACCTATATTTCTCGGCCAACCGACGGGCGGTATGCACCGTTGGAGGAGATGGAAGAACTCTGCTGGAGTGATTGGTGCAACGGGTCGCATCGTCACTCGTGTCGGCCGGCGCAGTCTCAGCACAGATTACTGCGAGATGGTTGTCATAGTTTTGACTTTCGTACGTACTGCGACTGTGAGCTGGCAGGCTGTATCAGTACTTGGATAAACATGAGGTGTCGGCGAAGAACAAACCTGGAGCTGCCTCGAGCGCGGCAGTTGCGGCACCGGTATCCATACACGGGCGGCATTGTCCGAGCCTCGGGCGCTACTGGGCCGGTGGACGAACGCAGCCCATGCGGCAGTCGAGATTTCCATCTTTCTCTTCTCTCCCGAGTCCCTTCCTGTCCTTCTTCCTTCTTGACCCCAAGCTCGACTTTGTCCGCAATGTCCTCACAGTCGGGGAACCCAATGTCGCCCCCGCCTGTCCCTGGCTCGGCCGCCAACGCGGGCGGCGTCCGCAGGCATCACACTATCTCTGCCTCATCGCGCACCGCCCGCCCCACATCCAAAATCGCCATCGGAGAGCTCGATGACCCCCAGGCAGAGCAGATCTGGAACGACGACGAGGTTGTAGACCAGGACTGGGTCGGAGGCATTGGTGCGGTGGGCGAGAAGTCCTCGCTTCACAGGCAGGCATCGCTGCCGACCAGATACCATCGCGGTAAGTAGCCTACAATTAGCCTTTACCCTCGATCGGAGGCGCATTACGCCCGGACTTGGCTTCTGACTGTGCATGCAGCATTCGGTGGGCCAGGGGGCAGGCAGGCAGGCTCGCACACCCCCCGCACGCTCAATAGTCTATCCGCCATCGCTGGGCACGAAGGCGACGAGGAGGAATGGGAACGCGAGATGCGAGGCTTCCGCAATGAGGATGAGGTACGATGCCCTCCCCTGCAGCACGCGATTGTCTCTCAACTCCCCTGCAGCATCCAGGCATGTCCGTTTCCGACCACGGCCACGGCGTTGGGGACTCCTCGGCTTCTGCATCACCGCTCTCCCCCCACTATGCCGGCGGGCTCCCCCACGTTCCGTCTCCGCCTCCGGGATCTGCAGGCGGCGTTCGGCGACACCAGTCCCTCAATTACCCACAGGGAACCACCGGCGTGCGGCGGCTCGCGAGTGGTTTGAAACGTGCAGGAACGTTGCAGGTAGGCGGCAAGGCCGCGCCAGGCGTCCCTTATTCCGGTGCGCAGAGCCCAAGCCCCACCAATGCCGACGAGGAGTACGACAACGAGAGCACGCACGCCGACGAGGAGTCCTACTTCGCTGCTGCTGGTCAGTATCCGGGAAGTCCCATCGGTCGCTCCTCGCCGTGGAGCACGCCTGGAGGCGAATGGCGAGCCCAGATGGGCGGCAACAACAACACCTACAACGCTGGAGGTAATGCTGGTATCGACGACGTCTCGAGGGCACTGTCTGCCATGGAGATCAACCAGCAGTACGGTAATGTACAGCAGGGTCAATCCGTGCATCCGCCGAGATTCAATCCTTCCTATCCTCCCCCCGTCCAGGCAGCTGGAATGCGCGGCGGCAACGGGAATGGCTCGCGCAAACTCCAGCTCGTTACCGACCTCGACGGCCGCAGCAACCAGGCGGTCCAGAGCGCATCTGCATATGTTCCTCCTATCGGTCAGCAGGCACCCCGCGACGAGCAGCAACCACAGCAGCAACAGGGTCATCCGCACCAGCGTGACCGCGCCTTCACGGCCTCCGGCGGCACGCCATGGGACAACAAGGAACGTCTCCTGGTCGGACGCGCTTCCAACCCCAGCCTTCAGCAATTGTACCAACAAGGCAACATGGCAGAGAACGTGCCCAAGGTTCCCTCGATTCCCCAGCAATTCTTGAACCAGGGCCAAGCACCGCGTTTGGGTGTATCGGGCTCTTCGGGCAACGTAGCCAACCAAGGTGGCCAGCCCCAGGGACAGGGGAACCAGAACGGTGGCATCGAGGGCTTCATCGGCTCTCCTATCGACGTCCCCACGCTGATTGCGACGAAGGGATACAACCCTGTAGACTTCGACACGCGGCCTGCCTTCGTAAGTATCAATTCCTTATTCGCATTGTAGGTAGACATTGAGTTCTATTCCAGGCGCGATACTTTGTCATCAAATCCTATACCGAGGACGACGTCCACAAATCGCTGAAGTATGAGATCTGGAGCTCGACCGACCCTGGCAACAAGCGACTAGACAAGGCATTCAAGGAAACCGCAGGGCGAGGTCCCATTTACCTCTTCTTCAGTGTCAACGCGAGGTAATCTCCTGTCGTCGCAACCGTCAGGACTTCTCTGACCGCAGTGTCATCTCCGTAGCGGTCACTTCTGCGGTATGGCCGAGATGTTGACGCCGGTTCGTTGATAGGTTCACCCCTACTCGAGCTAGGATGCTGATTCAGTGCGTATGATACAGGTTGATTATACACGGAGCAGTACCGTATGGGCCTCCGACAAGTGGAAGGGTGTCTTCAAAGTGCGTTGGATCTTCGTCCGAGACATTCCAAATGCCAGCCTCCGGCACATCCGATTGAAGTACGTTGTCAAATGTGCTTCTCTTCCGATAAGAATGATGCTGACTGTCGGTACAGCAATACGCAAGAACGCAAGCCTGTGACGAACTCCCGTGATACGCAAGAGCTTCTCCCGGATGCCGGCCAGGAGATGCTGCGTATCTTCCATACCCACCCTGCTCGAACGTCCCTACTCCAGGACTTCGCGTTCTACGAGGTCAGTGACCTCGGATCGGAAGCAGAGTGGTCGTTGCTCACACCCTCGCAGCTGCAAGCCATGCAAAAAATCCAAACGCAAGCACTCTCCCAGGGTGTATCTTCGCCGTCGCAGACGCCCGTTGGCGCACAGACTCCAGGCAACCAGCCGCAGAGTCTGTCTCCCACGACCACTGGTCAGCATCCGTTTGCCATGTCAAACCCGGCCGCGCTCGCCTACGCCGCGCAGCAAATGGGCGGTGTTCCTATGAACATGAACATGGGCATGGGTATGGGCATGGGTATGAACCCAATGCTGCAGATGCAGATGAACATGGGTACGCCCTTCGCAAACCCTAACACGATGCAGAGCGTCATGCGAAACCCGAGTCCAGGCCCTATGCCCCAGCAGAACTTCATGAATCTCGGCGGCATGCAAGGGTTCTGAAGCGCGGAACGTCGTCCCCTCCCCACATCAGCCTAATCCCTCGCCCCTTCCACTCCTCACAATACTTCTCCGCTCTGCCCGCGAGTGCGGAGTACCGGAACAAGAAGAATGCACATCTGCTCCAATCTTGAATAGACAAATGAACCGTCACCCACGGACGGATGGAAACCCGTACATTGTGCACTAATGTCCTTGTATGCCCTTCTTTGCTCTTCCCCCATATGTTGTCTTCGCTCGTACCCCTCCGCTCTTGCACACTCGTCTGTGTATTTGTATTACATGCTTGCACTACAGTTACCATAATGACCGGTTCACGCCTCTAGCTCTCCTGCGGTATTCCCCTTCCGAGACACAGCATACAGTTAGCTCTCAGCCTCTTCCTCGAGCTTGTTGCGTCCCACGTTATCTGACTACTTTCCTCACCCCCATGCATTCTTCTATCTTCGTTCTGCTGCTTTATCGTTCTTCGCGCTACTTTACGTTATTTACACTGCACGACAGCACCACAACACGGGACGATGAATCTGAACGGACGTGGACTATCGAATGTGTTCGCATGTAGTTGTGTCCCCATACATACGCACTGTAGTTTTTTGATTCGTTTTCTAAATCGTATCTATGTCACCGTGTAAGACAGCCTGCCCTGTCTAAGTACTGCGTGTGGTTACTCGCCTCCATTCTCCGAGTCTGTGTTGTGGACCCTTGTGCTGCAGTCACACGTGGGCGCGACGTGACGCGACGCGTGCAGCACCTAAGTACGCGTGGGTAAAGCTGAAGCTGCATCATCATGGCGGCATACATACATGGGCTAACCGCGTGCCTGTCGCTTCTCTGCTCCTTCCCCACCTCCTCCACCACGTTCATTTCCGTTGTGTATGCAGCCCGTCGAGTACTATCAGATCAGCGGGTTCAGGGCCCACTTTCGGTGAGCTAACTCTGTACGGATAGTATGCCGGCATGCTCAGCCAACGCGACCTCGCGTCGGGCTAGGGAGAACTCGAGTGATGCCTTAGCAAATAGGTTGCTGGTGCCTGGTCAGAACGGAGGGGAGTTCGTCTTAGGTATGTACCGGTCGCTCGCTCTACTTCCGCTTCAGAACGGATGTCACTGACCGCCGTCACGGCGTAGGGATCCGCCCCAACGGCGCATCCTACCTCCTGCTCCCGGTCCGCGCCTTCAATCATTTGCACAGGCTGAGACGACCGTCTCAAAAGCCCTGGAATGCACAGCAATTCGAGTCGCTCTCGCCCATACAGTTCGCCAACAAGCGAGAACTGGTCGCGAAGCTGAAGATGCTCGAGTCGAACAAGAAAAGTTCGGATAGGCCGCGGGATCGGAGCAAGGCTAACACGGAGTATACCGCGGGTGGAGAAGGCCCGAGTGAGGCAGGGTTCGCCAGGGCAGCGTTTGAACACCAGAGGTAGGCAAATGTGTATTCTGAGTTCAGGGCTCATCAGCAGACACTGACGTACTCCGCAGGGTGCTTTATCGTCTGCACCAGAACTTGATACTATATCCCGAGGACTACGCGCTGGGTCGGGCACCGCGGCTCCCCAACGTGCGGATCTACTCGTTCGCGTTCAACCTGTGGGCGTCGGACATGCGCTCCCTGGAGGAGCGCCTGAATGACCCGCGCGTACTCGATGTCGGTTGGACTGAGTTCGCCGCTCCTACGGACTCCGACGACCTAAGGACCGTGTCTACCACTCACTTGGCTCTGGAGGAGAACCGTATCCTTATGAACAAGGGGAGAACGCGTTTGGTGAGTTTCGTTGCATATTTGACGATTGGCCAACTGACCGGAATTCCCTGTTCCAGACCTTACCGGACATTAGCCAGGCCATGCCGCAGGCTTCCATTGCGCAGCTCCTGCAGGACCTCTTTGCTCCAGGACGCGATGGCGAGCGGACCTCTCCGAAGCTGCTGCTCGTCCACGATGAAAAGACGACGCGTCATGTCCTTCGCAGCTTCGGCGTGGACGCTAAGTCACCGCGCTGGGTGCAAGGCATCAAAAACCTTTTATATGGCCCGCTTCCGGAGAGAGGCTACGACCGCTCAAGCTATGGCAGTGAGCGGGATGACTGCCGCAACTACGCGCGCGAGCCTCGCGATCGAAACTTTGAGTTGCCTTGCAACCGATCGCGTTCACCGCGGAGACGCCCAGAAGAGGAGAAACACCTGCGATCCCGCTCTCCTCCTGCGCGCATCGAACCGGCCGCCGTATACGTGGTGGATATACGACAGATGTATCACTACTTGATGCTGACGCCCACAACAAACGAGACCGTGCTTTCGATCGCGAAGGCCTTAAACGTGCGGGACACGGCCATGGCAAGAGGCGAAGACGACCAGGTGATATACGAAGATATCGACCCCAAACACTGGTGTGCTGGGAGAGAGAGCAGGCTAGTACTGTCTTACTTTGCGATGCTTGCTTGCTCATCGCTGGCACTTCAATACAGGTTGTTGGGATATATATGGGAGGAGATGGCGAACAGCCTGTCGATCGACGAGCAACGCGCTCGGCGACAGGTCTACGCCAGGGAGGAGCCCATTGAACCTGCTGGTGGGATAGTAGCAGCGATAGCTGCATGTGACGAAGGGGACTTCGATCCAAACGATATCATACAACCCATGGCACAATCGGCGCCGGCGTTAAGAACGGCGGCGAAGCCTGTGGGCATGTACGACTCGGAAGAGGAGGATGAAGACTGGTAGATCTATTGGGGACAGCTACGGAGGCCTGTTGTATTCTGCGTGTTACCCATCAATTTGATACCGCTGTATTTTTACTCAGACATAGACCTCGTCGCGCGGTGGGTATTCTGTGCGAACTACGTCGCTTGCCAAATCGGGAAAGGGCACAATTAGTCTGGTGTTCATTCCGAGCTTGACAGGCGCGCCGACAACCTCTCCCGTGTTACGCCCCATTCACGCTCGTTTTCTCTTTCTGGCCCTTTGATTTCGCTTGCTGAGTTTCTGAGAAACACGTTCTGGACTGCCTGCGACTCTGACTGCCCACGATGTCTCTGCTCTCGGAGCGGCAAAAGGAGGAACTGTATGTGACAACGTCTGCCCAAGCGCTAGCTATCCTCATGCACAGTATCCCATGAAGTCAGAAGTCTATCCTCGAGTATTTGCACGCGAACAACTTCACCGATGCTTTCAACGCGCTCAAGTCGGAGACGGGCGTCGAGTACTCGCCGGACCCGAAGGGAAAGTATGTAGGGCTGCTGGAGAAGAAGTGGACGAGCGTGATACGGTTGCAGAAGAAGGTGCGCATGTTCATGTCCCTTCACGCGTGCATGATCTTTACGAGAAGCCTTGAACGTGCCGGGTACATAATGTGGTCCTAGATCATGGATTTGGAGAACCGCAATGCCGCCCTTCAAGAGGAGTTGTCGCTATCCCCAGCCAAACGCGCAGCCCTTCAGACGGACTGGGTGCCGAGGGCCCCCGCTGCCTATGTATTAACAGGCCATCGTGGACCAGTGCTCAAAGTCGCGTTCCACCCGACGTTCAACGTGATCGCGTCCGCAAGCGAGGACGCGACCGTGAAGATCTGGGACTGGGAGACAGGAGAATTTGAGCGGACACTGAAGGGACACACTAGAACCGTGAACGATGTTGCGTTCGATAGCAAGGGGAATCTTTTAGGTGAGCAGACAGTTGTCACTTGATGTGTTACATGTGTCCGTTTGGCCCGGGGGATACTAACGACCGCGGAAGTAACCTGCTCTTCCGATCTCTTCATCAAAATCTGGGATGTGCAGAACGAGTGGAAGAACACGAAGACTTTCCCTGGACATGAACACACAGTATCTTCTGTACGATTCCTGCCTGGCGATCAACAAATCGTCAGTGCCAGTCGTGACCGGACGATACGGATATGGGATGTCGCATCAACGTTAGTCCCCCTTCTGAACGCGCCGTCGCGTATCCCTTGACCGATCGCCACTTTCCACAGGCATCTTGTCCGGACGATTACGGGCCACACAGACTGGGTGCGGTGGGTGGAGCCTTCAGACGACGGACGGTTAATTGCGAGCTGCTCAAATGACCAAGTGGGTGCATATAACGACCTCGGGGTTTCTCCCGCTGACTCCTGGCGGTAGACTGCCCGTATCATCGATCCCTCAAGCGGAGAGACGAAGGTAGAACTGCGGGGTCATGAGCACACGATCGAAGTAGTCGCGTTCGCTCCTCTTGCTGCGTATGCTGCGATCCGGGAACTTGCAGGAATTCCGGTAAGATTTGTCGTGGGATATGGTTGACGTCCGCACTGACAGTGTTCAACGTAGAATACGGAGCGGTCGAAGCGTCCAGGCGCATATGTGGCTACAGGTTCCCGCGACAAGCATATTCGCATTTGGGACACCCAGAGCGGGCAGATGCTCCGCAATCTTGTATGCATCTTTGTCTCACCTCGCCGTCCTCGACGGTCTTTGTACGCCGCAATTCTGACCGTTGACATGCGCAGGCTGGCCACGACAACTGGGTTCGCGCCCTAGTCTTCCATCCCACAGGGAAGTTCCTCCTCTCTGCATCGGACGATTACACAATACGCGTGTGGGAACTGGCCACCGGGCGGTGTGTGAAGACTGTCCAAGCCCACGGACACTTCGTGACCTGTCTGGCATGGGGACGACAAGCGCCTGCGCAGAGCAGCGACGCGTCCGCGAAGCCCAACGGCACGGGCGACGCGAAGCAAGAGGTCGAGAAGTTCGTGAACGTCGTGGCGTCCGGGAGCGTCGACCAGACGATCAAGATCTGGCTTCCATGATCTCCCAGGCTCCGTGCTGGCATGGGCTTGGCTCCTCCTCGATCTGTGCAATTTGCTTCCATGGACCTTCTTCGCGGGGACTATGGCGCTGTTTAGATGTTGAGTAATGTTCGGGCGGTCTCTCCAGATGGTCTTTTCGGTGAGTGATCCGCACCGCTGCTATGCTACCATGCACTCCGCTGACCGTTGAGACATGTACGGTATCGCGCGGTCTTGCTCGCCTATTGATGCTACGACTCGCCTTGTGGTTGTGCTGTCAACTGTCAACGCTGTGCGCCATCCAGCAACCGCACAATATGTTTTGCTGTCCGATCACGTACGGTCGTCAACCTCTGCTCGCTCACATGTGTTTGCTGATACTACTACCACTCCACTTTCGTTGCCTTCTCGCTCTGGATCATGGTCTCCTTCTCTAACCCGCAGTATTGTTACCCTCCTTCCGACACGCATACCCCGTATACACCGACTACGTATCAACGAACTCTACTTGTACAATTTATTCTTAACCAGGGTGTGTCGCTGCTCGAAGCAATCGAATCGTCGTTCGCTATGACCTATCGGCTGGCAGCTGAGCTGTGTCCCTTCGGCGTTGTCAACCGGTATGGTTGACTATGCCATGTATGTGCGTGTGGGTCGCGGAGCCTCCGTCCTCTCGACGTAATCCAGCGGGTGCCGGTCCTGCAAGAGCCTGCCAGCCCGCGAATTTGTCAATGGAAACTGAACTGAGGCGTTTCGTCGCCGGTCTCTGCACAGGATGATAAGCTGCCGGGGCTCTCGATAGGACCTGCTAGGACGATAAGCACCACTGCCTCCCGGCCCCGTTGGTTGATGTCTTGATGCGGACAGTGCTTGAAGATTTGGGGTCGTGTGATCTACTAGTGCGATTCGACGGATACCAGAATGTCTTGGGTAGCGGGCGGAGATGTCGTGTGCTCGAGCTGTTTGAACACTGTCGGGTCGGTCGGCTGCAAACAACGGCCAATTCGCCACAGATTCATTGGGTGATGTTCAAGGAGATCAGAGGGGATGCGTTGTCGCGTGGATCGCTGACGCTGATGGACGGCGACATCAATCGTATTGTACTACTAAGGATCTGTGAATGTCTGGGCGTGGAGTTTCGGATGGGGAGAAGGGAGTGTGATCAATTCCGGCGGACTGTCTGGGGGTTGTGCGCTGATGTGCTGGTGTACGATTCGGGTATCCTCATGGGAAGGAAGGGGGAGGTTGGTTCTTCCTCCGAGGTGTACGGCTAGTGCACCTTCGATATTGAGGCTGTGCTGGGAAGGCACAGAACGGAAGGCTTCTGTCAGGGCGAGATAGTTGGGGGAAGCTCAAGGAGCACCGCGGGCCCTACGTTCGGAAGCAGGTACCTCCGAGCTGCCAGCCCTCGGGGCTAGAAGCGACTTCCTCCGTAACGTACTGTATCTGCCCGCCGGGGTGCCGTAACTTGCACAGGTGAAGCACCCGGAAGCTCGAAGCTGCCGCTCACCAATGGGGGCGGCGTGTGGATGCATGCGACGGTGCTTTGTGATAGAAGCGGTAGCAGGAACGTCCCTAGAGGCAGCTGAGACGGTTAACTTCGACTGCCTGCGAATGCCCCTCCGGACCGGCCCTCATACGTCGGCGACGCCAACTCTGCAAGCTCCGGCCGACGAACCAACGGTTAGAGATACGCATGCGGCGATGCTTCAGGAATCCACGGCATCGTGGAGTGTGTCCACATGGGATACGAGACGAAAATACAGCGCCGATGTGATAGTACCTGTCAGGAAATTTGTGAGCGGCGGGATGATAGTAAGTTTTGAGACACCAGATGCGCTCACCTGTTCTCAAACGACATCATTCACCGTTTCACCTTTGTGTGTCGATACCGGATGTGTTGCCCAATACTGTAGTGACGGTCCATGTCAACTTCCACGGAATAACGATCATGCCTATCCATAAGTATGAGTACGACGCTCGTGCGGCGGAAGTACTAGTGCACAGCTGAAGGGCACACCTACTAAGTATATGCATGACGCAATCTACCGCGAGACGGAGAAAGGTCGACGTCAACATTGACTGGCGTCCCGAGATTGATTTTGGATGCTCACATGTGTTCAGGTGCCGCCGCTACATAGGCTAAGGCAAGAACGGCTCGATAGCAGCGATTAAAAATGGGCTTGTTGCAACACTTGCAACTTACGCTGTCCCTGCAGAACCAGGCACATCGTGACGCCGAAAACCGTCAGCGCCGTAAGTATGAAATGTCGATGCAGGAGAAGATATCTCACAGGTGCCACTGTTAGCATGAGAGCGTCGTCCACAGAATAAGCTCATCGACTGCGAACAGAAGAAGCAGCAAACAAAGTTGACACGGCGCGTTTGTGGTTTGTCTCACATACAAACTGCGTACAGGCATGCGTAGTCGATATCAACGATGGAGTGGTCAGGGTCAGCTCGATGTATCAGATGGGGTGGCTGGGGTCCTTCCGCCACGGGCGGCCGTGGTTCACGGCTTCCAGCTTCCCACTTGCGCTCATCAAGCCCTGCTCCGGTCGCACGCACGCCGCCAAAAGTTTCGGTTCTTTTCATTAATTGTGAGGCTGCCCGCATGGTCGAGATGCTGCTGCGATCGGTGGCGTTTGTACCGCGCATACGACGGAAAGCCTCCCGTACTTAATCGGTGTGCTACGATGTCCACTTACCGCGTTCTCCACAGAGCCAGACTCGGACTTCCTGACAGATCATGGGGGTTTCATCCTGCAATAGCCCGAGAGTCTGCAGCTGCGAGCCGTAGCCTGCCGTAGCTTCGTGCATTGCATCGCGCCCACCAACTAGGCGATCCCTGGAGCTCGTTTCGCGAATTCGGAACCATGTCTGATGCCAAACCGACCACGCCTGATTGGACTCTCCGGAGTGGAGACACCATCAATGGCGGACCGAGTCTATCATCCGAATGCACAGAACCTTCGCATTCCGCCGCAGATACACGCCTAATCCCTTTTCGGTAACGTAAGTACTTTGGTGGGCGACTACATAGCAGTACTCTTGCTGACCTGCCCACGCGGTGTCCCAGCATCCGTAGACGTCGGGTACCATGCCCTATAGACTCGTACTACGCTACTAAATAGACCAGCTGTAACGTCTATGATGCGCCGGCTGTGTGAGCATACGGCGGGCAGTTCGGTCCATCATGGCATGGTCTACCCGCCTTACGGCCTCCCACCACCCCGCAATCGCTCACGACCGGTTATCGCCCGTCACCGCCCACTTATCGGCTGCTGGTACCGCCGGTAGCGTAGGCCTTCCCGGAGTTGTGGGAACCCGATAGCGATCCAGGTGAGTCTTGGGAATATGGTGAAACGGCGAAATTCAGGATGTTCGCATCCACACCTGCTAAGAATGTTATCACAGCGACTGATGCAACGTCGATGGTTGCTCGCGTGCCTGAATCCTTCCACGATAACGCACCGGAAGGGCCATCCAGAAGCCATGTGCTGCAACACCACCATGGCTGGACCACACGGTCGCACGAGCTCCAAATGTCCGTATATAATCCCTCGACGCTTCTCACGTCCCGCTAGGGTCTATTCCCCCCCTTGCCTCCACCATGACCGACGCAGCGAACACACTGCCGACGTTGGACGACAAGCAATCCACCTCCGACGCCTCCCTCGAGAAGAAGGGCCTCGATGGCGAGGTCTCCGAGGACGCCGTCATGGCGAAGGAGGTCGAGGAGTTCGAGGAACGCCTGCAGCGGGACGAGGCTAACGACGAAGAGTACCTCGTCCAGGAGGCCTACGAAGTCGCCATCAAGGTGCGTTCCTGA
The DNA here is from genome assembly GCA_022592435.1 of Cerioporus squamosus. Classification (NCBI taxonomy): domain Eukaryota; kingdom Fungi; phylum Basidiomycota; class Agaricomycetes; order Polyporales; family Polyporaceae; genus Cerioporus; species Cerioporus squamosus. Next base: position 455,025 of record JABYQS010000002.1, on the reverse strand, counting down.
AACTCCGTCACCCGTTCGCGCATGTAGCTGACCTGGGCACGCTCACTGACAGGTCTTGTCCACCCGTGACGACCCCGAGCTTCCCTCCCTCACCTTCCGTACCTTCTTCCTCGGTCTCGGGTTCTCGGCTTTCGGAGCGTGAGTGTAGCTTGTTCCTCATACATAGCTCCCAAGTTGACCGATGTCCTCAGTGTCTTGGCTCAGATTTATTACTTCAAGCCACAGACGCTGCTTGTCTCCACGCTGTTCCTGCTCGTCTTGTCATATTGGTTCGGCAACGCGATGGCCATCCTACTGCCATCTCACGGTATCTTCCGGTGGATCAACCCCGGTCCCTTCAACAGTACGTACCTCCTCGTCGGTCGAGAACTTGAGCTCACATCGTCTTCAGTCAAGGAGCACGTCGCCATCATCATCATGTCATCGACGGCTGCTGTCTCTGCGACCGCCATCCAGGTCATTTCCGTTCAGGACTGTGAGTGCTCCCGCAATGCAACAAAGTGTTGTTAATTCAGGAGCTGACTTTTTGCAGTGTATTACAACAAGAAACTGGTAGCTACTACTGTAATCCTTCTCTTGAAACTGCGTTTGACTTCCACTTCCGTAGAACCCTGCCCTGGCAATCTTCACTCTCATCGGGTCTCAGTTGCTGGGATATGGGTATGCTGGCTTATTGCAAGACATGTTGGTCAAGCCCACGAAGTGCTTCTGGCCCACGACGAGTATGTATCACCTACCCCCTCTGATACCGGTATCGCTGACGTTCCGCAGTCTCCACCGCCAATCTCTTCCAGGCGCTCCACTTCGATAACCAGATGACGTCGAAACGTGTTCGCCTCTTCTGGACAATATTCGTTGTCATGTTCTTCTGGGAGATCATTCCGCAGTGTAGGTCCAATTCACAAATTCCTGCTGTCAGTCAGTACTGACCGCAGCTCGGCGCGCATCAGGGATGTTCCCCTTGCTGACCGGCGTCTCGATCTTCTGCTTGGCCAATAACCACAGCACCGTGTTCAGAAACATCTTCGGTGGTGCTTCCAACAACGAGGGCATGGGTCTGCTGTCGTGGTGCTTCGACTGGAACCTGATCGGCAGCGACTGTCTGTTCAACCCGATCTGGCTGCAGATCAACCAGGACATCGGTATCTTCCTCACGTACTTCCTCATGGCCGGTGTCTACTACGGCAACCTATGGCGCGCCAAGGACTTCCCCTTCATGTCTCAAGCCATCTTTGTGAGTCGCTCCCATGCATGACGTACGTTCCATTGACCCATCCCTTGCAGGCTGCCGATGGTTCCCAGTACAACCAGACCGCGCTTCTGACGAACGGCAAGTTCGACCCCGTCAAGTATCAGACGCTTGGCCCCGCATTCTTCTCTGCGACCAACGCCCTCTACTTCATGACCTCGAACTTGTCCCTCGGCGCGACCTTCACGCACGTATTCTTCTGGCACTGGCAGGACATCAAGCCTTTCCTGAAGACGTTCAACCCCTGGAACAAGACGCCTCTTGTTGTTCATGACCCGCACTACGAGAAGATGAAGGCCTACAAGCAGATCCCGCGCTGGTGGTACTTTGTCCTCCTAGCGCTTGCATACGCCATCGCGCAGGCGACCAACTACGGCGGCCACTCCGGCCTCCCGTGGTGGGCGCTCACCGTCATTCTCCTCATCTCGCTCACCATGTCGATGCTCTTCGCCACTCTCGCCGCCACTATCGGTTTCCGCGAGTTCAGCAGTTCCGCGAACGGCTTCTACCAAATGATCACGGCGTATCTCGTCCCCGGCGATCCGATCGCGAACATGTACGGCGCGCTCTACGGCCAGCACCCACAGGGTCAGTGCATCGCCATGCTTGGTGACTTGAAGCTCGGCCAGTATGTCAAGCTCGCACCCCGCGTAACCTTCACGATGCAGATCCTTGGTACCGTCGTCGGTGCAATCCTCAATTGTACGCCGTTTACTTTCCTATTCTCGTCTTTCCGCTCACTCCCTCATCTCAGACATCATGATGCTCACCATCATCGACGCCAACCGTGAGGCTCTGCTCTCCATCTCTGGCACTCGTCTCTGGTCCGGCCAGAACGCCCAGGGCTTCAACACGAACGGTATCTCTTGGGGTGGCCTCGGTCCTGAGATGTTCGGTATCCACGGTGTCTACCACATGGTGCCCATCTGCCTTGCCATCGGTGTCTTCTGCCCGCTGCCGTTCATCGTCGCTGTAAGTGGCAGCTTCAGGATCCCGTCATACGGTCCGCTGAACGGACAATTTCTAGTACTACATCTGGCCCAAGGCTGGCTTCGAGAATTTCAGCACGCCCATCATCCTGCAGTACTCGTGCTTCCTCTCCGTTGGTATCAACACCTCGGTCAACCCCTCGATGGCGATTGGTATCTTCTCGCAGTGGTGGGTGCGCACGCGCTACCCGCGCTGGTTCACGAAGTACAAGTGCGTATTCCAATGCCCTTGGCAGACTCTTAATGCACTAACCGCTATTCTTCTTCAGCTACATCGTCGCCGCGGCGCTCGACGGTGGCACTCAGGTCATCTCGTTCATCCTCAACTTCGCGGTGTTCGGTGCGTCGGGTACGCCGCACAACTTCCCCGAATGGTGGGGCAACGGTACGTCGCACATTGCTTCCTCGTGCATCGACCGGTGGTACTGATTGTTTCGCTTTCCTGCGCTCTGTCCTCTTTTCCAGACTTGAGCTTGTCTGCCGACCGTTGCGCGCTGCCCGAGAACTAGTTCTCTTCCACTCGTCGTCTCTCGTCGGACCGCACTGTAGCCTAGTAGTAAGCCAATGTTCTCTTCCTCTTGGGGTTGTTGCGTGAATAGAAACGATACATTCAAACCCACTCCTCTTTGCGGCGTGCTGGGGTAAACGATGGGCGCTATCTCACCCTCTCCGCTCGGCATGCCGCTCTTCCATCTTCCTCTCGGCGGCCTGTATTTCTTTCCCAGTGACGCCATGCCGTCACCGCACCAGTGCGATAAGAGAGCGCTTTGGTCTGTGACCATGCGGATGGTGATGACACATGTAGCTGATTCTACTGAGTGATCCGCTCTGCAGCCACATTAGGGCTGCCAGTGCCAAGATGAGATCTGGGCATATGTGTCCCCGAAGATAGATCGCGCAGACTTTGCTGCAGATCTTGTGCGCAGTCACTGCTTGTTCAGAGACCCCGGACACTCTGGGGAAGGTGCAATTTGTGGTGACCGGGCCCGGCAATCTCGAGGATACGAGGCTGGAGCACCACTCGACGTCTACGGAGTAGGTTGGGAGGAGGGGTGAACTACATACATATGAACATAGCTGTGCATACACGAAGTCAGAGACCTATATGTGCTGCGTCCGTGGTCGAATACATTAGGTATAGATACTGGTACCGTATCCAAGACAGCACCACAAAGTCAGTAGATGATACTGTTACACTAGTGCCACATGTACAAGTCAGCTGCTACGCGTCCGTCTGCGATGCGCGCCGCAACGCGCTCTGTGTCCGCAAGTGACGATGTTGGACGGCAAGCGGCCTAATCCAAAATTTGATATGCCCGGCCTTGGTGGCGGTCAGCAGACCGCGAGGGAGGAAGGCAATGTCGGTGAGCATGTCGTTACCAATGTGCTTCACCTGGCAGAATGGCGTCAACATGGGACACTCGGAGCGCTGTTCGGCGAAGGGGCTCACCACGACTGGCTGCACGACTGCGACTTCATTGCGTGACGGCGCTGGATGGTAGCGCGGCAGGGGCGACTCGCCTCCTGTTGGTGGGAGGTACAGCGTCGACTCGCCGCGTCGGCGGAGCGCCAAGGATATTGTAGATGTCATGGACATGCGCTGTTGATGAGCGGCCTGAGAGAAGGTCTGTCAGCTCGAGCGTCCCGATGTCATTCGGGCACACAGAGGGAAGAAACTCACATGCAGTTTGGGACGATGCAGAGCACCGCTGGAGAAATCCCACTGCGCTCACATTAGGCGTGCTGCTAATTTGTAAGGCGGAATCGAGACGTACCAAGATGAGCTTGTTGTCTTCTCCTATGCTGGCGAAGCGATATGTTCGCCCGTCGCAGCGGATTTCGTCAAAGGCAACGCCGGAGACGAAAGACGAATGTCCTTGACATCGTGCGATCACTCTCTGCTCCCACGGAGAAAAGATCGTAACAAGATCATCTTGCCCTCCGGTCTAGAACGGTATAAGTCCCGAGGGCTAGACATGGCATCGGATGGACTTACGAGAATGAACCGGCCATCTGGTGACCAGGCGACGCAAGTCAAAGCGCCGAAATAGGATGCATAACAGTCTACCAGCCTGCGAAGTTGTCATTATTCAGGGACCGTACTTTGGCTCGTAGCAAAGGAACACCTACTGTTCGGCCACCGTGTCAATTACTCTAAGGCAACCGTCTTCTGAGATGGCCGCCAAAAACTTAGCGTCTGGCGAAAAGACGAAGTCTGAAATAGCTATCAGAATAATCCGATGACACGTCAGACGAAACGCTCTCACCTACGATACTTCTACGAGATACTCTCCAGTGACTGACTGGATTTTTGGCAGTCTTCTCCTTTTCTGCCTTGGTACCCAGAGCAACAGGTCCACCTACCGTCACCGGATGCCACGGAGGCATGGTCACGAATATAGAATCCAGGGGGTTCCATTCTCCCTGTGAACTGCTCGACGAGGAGCCGTCCAGCGGAGACGTCAAAATTGGCGGCGACGTTCCAGGCTCGTGTGGCGTGAAAGCACCGTCTTCGCGTTCCTTGTCGTACACAATGATCGTGCCGTCGGCGTGCGACACCAGGAATAAGTTTGGAGACTCCGGTACCCAACGGATGGCGGTACATGGTGAGTTGCATATACGCCCCTGCGCAGCAATGTCAGCTGAATGCCCCAATCACGCCGCAGTGCGAATCCCTACCTGCTTGTTGAAACGACCATAGCGGGAGGAAATAGGGTCTGCCAACATGTCAATCACTACGCAGTGAGGGCGCGGGCGACCGACTTACCAAACCACAGTATGTCCCCTGAATAGAATCCAATGATCACGTCGATTCGATCGGGGGAGACTGTAGCGAGGTTCACGTCATGGCAAGTTGGGTACGCAGAGAAATATATTCGTGCCAGAGGTTCCTATAAGCAGTGAATCACGATGCGCGCACGGATAGGGAGGCATGACGGTAGACACACCTTGATCTTCGTGCCCGCCTCAGTCCAGACGAATGTCTTGGCGGAATTATAGAACATGAACGTAGTCTCGCCCTGCTTTGACCCTAGGGCCTTGTTCAGGTTGTCTGCGTTCTGCAACCGAGTGATGAACGTAGACGAGGTTGTCCGCATGTTATGCTTCGGTCGCGGAGCAGACTTCCGCTTCCCTAGCCCGCCTGGCGAGTGCGAGAAGGGCGTGCTGAGCTGCTCATGGGGGATGACCGGCGTGGAGACGGACGTGTCTGGTGCGAGGTTACTCGAGGCGTCCGGGGAGCCGTCGTCCGGATCGTCGCTACTGGACACACTCAGCCCATCCTCGCGCTCCTTCCCGACCACCTTATCCTTCTTCAGCTCCTTCTCCCGATTGCCTCCCAACAGGTGCGCGAGACCAGCGGTGTTCGTCGCCTTCGACACGGGGAAGCGTACTGTGACAGTTGAGACTTTAGTGGGGTATAGGACGGGCGCGGCTGCGATGGTATGCTGCGCGAGCGGGTTGGGCTTGTGCTCCTCCGTGACCGAGTACACGCCCTCGGGAGCGACGAACGTCGAATCATTCTCCATGGTTCATCGTCGTTGAGCCTGCGTGGGTGTCGGACTAGACGGGACAAGAAGCGGTGGCAGCGGCGGGCTGAGCTCTGGAGAGATGCGAGTGGTCAGGGTCAAGCTCATGAGACCAGATGACGCTCCGGATCTCGAGTCTCTGCTGAGTCCCATCCCGTCTTGACCTTGAACGACGACGACGACGTCTCTCGCCCCCGCAAGACATGTATCGCTCTCTGGGAGTTCTCTCGAGGCTTCATGTACGACTTGCATGCACAGAACGTATCGGGCAACACAACTGACGACATATGTGATACTTCCAGCGCGTAAGCCACCGGTGGTCGAGCACCCAGGCTAATCCACCACCGGCCGGAGGACATTTGCCCTCCATCGCGACTTCAGCCTTCCTGAAGCCTACGCGCGATGTCTCTCTACGCACGTCCGGGTTGAGATGGGTGGACTCAGCGGATACAGACCCCGCGCACGACATGGTCGGACGCGAGACGCGCAAGATGAACATGTACCAGGCGGTCCGAGACGCGCTGAGGTACGCCAGCATCTCGCCCCCACGCTACTTGTCCCTGACAGATGATCATCATACTATCTCTGAAGCATCGCGCTAAGTAAGGATGACACTGCTGTGGTCTTTGGCGAAGATGTCGCATTCGGTGGTGTGTTCCGATGTACTATGGTGAGCATCCTCTACCATGTCATGGTGGCGGGACCCGCTGACATGTAAGTCGGATGATAGGGCCTCGCGGAGGAGTTTGGTGAGTGCTATCTGAGCTCATCACCTACGAATTCTCACCATTGGTCCCAGGTCGCGAACGTGTTTTCAACACGCCCTTGACCGAACAGGGCATCGCTGGGTTCGGGATAGGTCTGGCCTCCATGGGGCACACTGCCATCGCTGAGATACAGTTTGCGGATTATATATTTCCGGCTTTCGACCAGGTACGTCAGCGAGTGCATGCAGACAATCTGTCACTCCCCACATGCTGACCTTCGCCATTCGGATAGATCGTGAACGAGGCTGCGAAGTACCGCTACCGTAGTGGCGGTAGTTTCAATGCCGGCAAGTTGACAATTCGTTGTCCATCTATGGCCGTTGGTCACGGAGCACTGTATCATTCACAGAGCCCTGAAGGGTTCTTCATGGGAGCAGCAGGTGTGAAGGTAGGGTACCGTCGCGTTTGGCCCCGGAGACGTATGCCCATTGACAACGTTGATAGATCGTGATTCCGCGGTCGCCCATCCAGGCGAAGGGCCTCTTACTCAGCTCTATTCGTGACCCCAATCCTGTTATTTTCATGGAGCCGAAAGTCTTGTATAGGTCGTCAGGTACGATGTTCGCATCGGGGTTCCTGCGGATTCTGACGCTATCCTCGTGCAGTTGAGCAGGTTCCCATAGACGACTACGAGATTCCTCTCAGCAAAGCGGAGGTGCTCACACGCGGAAACGACCTGACCGTGGTCTCATGGGGAACGCCAGTATACCACTGCGAGACCGCACTCAAGATGCTCTCGCACCCTCCGCAGTCTATCGCGCAACATGTGCCCGCATCATTACGTTCCGCCAAGGTCGATTTGATTGACCTCCGTACGATACTCCCATGGGACGTCGACACGGTTGTCGAGAGTGTCAAGCGGACTGGGAGGCTCGTGGTCGTCCATGAAGCGGGTCGCACAGGTGGTGTGGGCGCGGAGATTGGTGCAGAGATCCAGAAGCAATGCTTCTTGAAGCTCAATGCACCCGTGAAGCTGGTTACCGGCTGGGAGTAAGTCCAGTCATTTCTCGTAAGCATAGACAAACGTTGATGTTTCCTCGCTTAGCACTCCGGTACCAATGGTCTACGAGAAGTTCTATGTCCCGGACCCTATTCGGATCCTGGATGCTATGATGGAGACCCTAATCTACTAACGGACCAGTCCTTGTATAGCTGTACGCGACGAAGTATAGTGCACTGTACACTACCCTACACAACACATTTGGAACTGAGGTGTCCTCGATACACTTATCAAGTATGGGCGAACTTCGAAGTCGCTACCCAGCAGTTCCATTCGGGCCGAGGTGCGTGGTCATGACGATACCTGCTTGCTCTACCTACCCCTCCTTCGAGATGGATTCCTTCCGTGCGCCACTGAGTCCCTGGCCGGTGCCGTGCTACGAACCCCGCCCACATCACTTTGGCTCGCGCTTCTCCTAATGGCGGGGTGGAGAACAAAGGGCGGCGATGGTAGAGCCGTGTTGAAACTTCTCTGTTTGTATCGACAATGCGACGATGCCATACTTTCAGTAAAGCATACGATAGGTCTGTTTACGGGGCTTCTGTCCTCGTGGCCCCAGTTCAAAGCTGCTGAAGCGCCACAATCCATCACACATGGTGCACTTTCAGTAAGGCTGCATACTGTGAGTGCATCGAGTGTTTCAGTTGCAGATATGAACGGCCTGTCGCAAGGCTGTCGAGCCTGAAAGTGCTGTCACTTATACGTAACTGTACCGTATGCTGTTCTAATGAGGCTCGTCCAAGGAGCCAATCAGTTGGCCAGGGCGCATAACGCATAACAGCCCGTGGAGCAGCATGTTGAGCTTGCAGCTTGCTCGATATGCAGACCACGTTGGATGTGCATTGTGAGGTGGCCAGCTCTCGTAATAAATACACGTCACTCCCTGGCCGGATCCCTTGGGTATCTTCCACAATGGACCAAAACTGGGTTGCGTGAGTGACACTTGGACGTGCTCTCGTGGCCTCTACTCACGACAGCGTTTGCAGAGTTGACCTTGACGAGCGCGCCTGTCTCCGCAGCGGAGGGAAGCTGAGCGAGTTGTTCTGGAGCGACTCTGAATCGATAATCGATGCTCTACGCCTGCCCAGCACTGAGTGAGTTCTTCTCGGCGGTCTGTGCATGTCGACAACAGCAACTGATTACGACCGGTTCCGCCCAACAGCGAAACCATAGACTACATTCTCGAAGGCCGCTCAGCCGTCCAGCACTCCCCCCTCTTCCTTCTCCCGCCTGAGCTCCTCGACCAGATTTTCCAGGAGATCAACATATCCTCAGGGACGTACGACGCCCGTCTCGTCCTCATCGCCCTCACATGCAAGGCCTTGCTCGCTTGTGCTCGCCGGCACATCGTCCGCCTCCAGACGAGGCGCCATGCGCCGCTCGCTGGACATCGCCTGGTTTGCATCGGGGAGGGGGCCACAGCGCTCGAGGACTATCGTCCGGGAGTCCTAGCTCCCACAGACGTGAAGATACTCCGCACTCCATACTGGGACACACCTGTGCAGGCGGATGAAGCGGACGATGGAGAGGCGGACAACTTGTCGCTGTATGCGCACGCGACAACACGCTGCTTTCGCTGCTCCTTTCAAGTCAGCGGGTTGAGCACGCCATCGAGCCTCCTAGACTTGATATACCGCCCGTCGGCGGTGTCGCGCATGTCTATGGAGGACTTCGTACGATTCCAGGCGCTTACGGCGCCCTCGCATGGCGTTGCGGGTGCGGATACCTCCCAAGGGCCTCCATGGGCGTTGTGTAATTTGACGAAGAGGGAGTATGTGTATGCGGACCACTCGGACGCGTCGATTACCTTGTGGCAGATGCTGCTTGCGTGCATCTGCTGGACGTCATGCCGGAGAGGGTCGGAGACTGCGGCGAACAGCTCAGAGCAGTGTGGAGCGGCGCTGTGCAGGGGACGGTGGGCGGGCGACCGGTTCGCGATCAGGACGCTGGACTCTACCTGGACTGGAACCGGGTGGTCTGACGCGACGTGCGAAGTCAGCCGGTTGGTCAAAAACCTGCAGGCTCGTTGTGGTGGATGAGCGGGTATGGGGTCCTCGCCGTGCGGATGTGCCGGACAAGCCCCTGAGTCCGGCCTGAGGAGGCGACGGCCCCGACGGGTGCGGGTGCTGCAGTACGTCTCTCCTTCCTACCACCACCATGGACGGTTCCCGCATTGGGTGGGTGACTGTCAATGTCTATCGTGACCTGTTGGACTCCCCGTGTATATGGACGTGCACTGTCTCCCGCAACTGGCTCCTGACGAATGTCCGCGAGAAATTCTACGATGAATGCCTCGCCCGTAGCCTCCCGGAGACAGTCAAAGAGCGTCACCTTCATTTTTATCAACTGGTAAGCGACGCGGTGCGCGATATGTATGGCGCGTCTGAACATTGATGGCCAACGGCGAATCCAGGACAATACCGGGAGTCGGTACCAGTGGAACCTCGAGCAACTCTGGCCGATCGTGTTGGATTAGCCCTCTCTGAGGTACGCCGCCCTTTGGACTTATTCTTCCCAATATCGCACTTTGCGGACTACTTATATTGCGGACACGTCGTGCGTGCACTTTGTTGTGGGGACAAAAGGTACATCGCATCGCAGACTGGTCAGCCGGTGTCCTGTTCTCATGAACAAAATTCAGAGTACTACATCGCTGCGAGCTGCATGTCCAGGTTGCATCCCGGCCAGGCATGCGTTCAAGCGGTCGGAGGACCTTAAGCGGTCCCCGCCATCTGTCTTGATGCATGCACCCCCTCTCGCCGCGTTCCTCTCGCATCTCTTCGGCGCTCCCCGTAACGACTGCTCGTCGACAATGATATCTCCTGAGGATATGCGTGACAGGATTGCACAGCTGACGACGTGCAAGCTGGAGTGTGTCGACGACGGCATTCCCGTCAAAGCGATGGACTACACGCAATGTCCGGGCGATCCCAACTCTCCCGGCCCGTTCCACGTCCCCGCCCTCATCTTCGAGGAGAGCCCGGAAGATCTCTTCACTGACCGTATCTATATGGCCAGACTATGGGAGGCTCGAGCTCATGTATGTACATCTCTTCACCTCTCTCCCTCAGGCCTCAAGGCCCACTGCAGGGGATATGAATTGAGACAATACTTATTCATAGCCCGCCTGCCTGCACTACTCTGGCACCTGTCCATCACTCGTCGTCCGGCATACTCAAACACAGATTCAGGTCTACGGATGCGTCTATACCGGTCGTCGGTGGCTGTTCGAGCTGCTTGCTTCTACGTCCTCCAACCCCGTCCCGACCGGCGGTGGACAGCATCTTGAAGTATCTCCGGCCGCCTTGGTCGATGCGTTGATCGCAGGAGTCAACTCGCTGCGCACATGGTACCTTCAAGGACAGAGCGATGACTTCGACGGCCGAGACGAGTTCTTCCCGTCCCCCTCTCGCTTCACCACGCACGACGGCACCCCAGTCACGCTCAGCTACCTGCGGGAGTACGGCTCAGAGGGCCGCTCCTACATGGCCGTCTGCGCCATCGCGGGCGTACAGCGCTTCGTCCTCGTCAAGTTCGTCCCACAGGGCGATAGCGGCGGACGGACTCGCCCCCGAGCTGCTCTACTGTGGAGCGCTGTATCCGGAGTATCCTCAGGCTGCCGTCGTCGGCCCCCGGGCCTGGAGCGGTGAAGATGGTCGTGAGCACCTTCAATGGCGCGGGCAGCCACGTCTCGACGTGCCAGGAGGCGGCGGGTGCACGCGAGAAGGTCCAGTACGCCGTCGATGTGCTCCACAAGCGCGGGTTCGTGCATGGGGACGTGCGGTGGCGGAACGTCCTGCTGGCAGAGGACGGGAGCGTGTCTCTGCTGCGCTTTGACTGGGCCGGTCGCGTTGGCGAGCCTCGCTACCCGCAGAGCCTCTCGAGTGGAGTACCGTGGCCCAAAGGTGCCACACCGGGGGCTCTCATCACCGCGGAACTGGACCAAGAGTGGCTGGATCGGATGTGGGCAGTCGACAGCGGATGCCTCGACAATAACGGTGAAGAGTGAGACCCTCCGAGGTGCAGTTTGTCATCACGATATGAGTGTGGAGAAGCAGTTGGGGGAAGACACCGCCGGACCGTCCGAGTCGGAGGTGCACTAGCAATGACCTGTCCATTCCGCAGAATTAGCCTACAAATACACTAATGTACAACGCCATAGCAATGTAGATGCAGATAGCATGCATGACGAAGAACGGAGCCCCGAGCGTTCATCGTCGTCGGCAGTGATAATACAGCATGTTCATCCCCTCTTCTTCGTCGCGGGCGGGGCCTCCGGAATGTCCACAACTTCGAGCTTGCGCTTCACGCCTGAAGGCGAGAGACCCGCAGGAGCAGGAGCACTCCCAGGGACAGGTGCAGATGCCTGCGCACCGGCCGACGGCGGAGCGTCAAACGCCGGAATATCTAAGAACGCAGAAAAGTCCTCGCCCTCCTTCCCGGGGGTGGAAGGGTACGCCAGGTCGGGCAGCCCCGCACTGTTTACCTGGCTCAGCCACGAGTCGAAGGACCACGGCTCCTGCTCGAGCGCGCCCGAGGAGCCTGCGGGTAGTGCGCTGTTGTTGTTGTTGTTGTTGTTGTTGTGGCCGAGGGTCGGGTTCGGGTTCCCGACGGGCGGGAAGGAGGGGTTGTTCGGGTCGAGGCCCATGTCGCGGATGAGGGTGTGGATGTTCGACTGGAGCGCGTCCATGTCCGCGTTGATCTCGGACGCATTGTGGTAGGCTTTGTTGAGGCGGTCCGACTGGCCGCGCAGCGCGGCGTCCTGGGGCCCTGGTGGAGCAGCCGGGGCAAGGGACAGGGGATCGCGAATGGCGTTGTTGTTGCTTGCGGGCACTGTTGCGGGAAACTGGGGTTGCTGTTGGGCGGCGTACGCGAGGGCGGGGTAGGTGAGTTGTTGTGCGGAGGGGGCGACAGGAGGCAGGGGCGCCTGGATGCCCACGGCCGTGTCTGTGGAGAGATTGTATGGCTGCGCGTTGGCGAATGTCTGCATAACGCGCTGGAAGTGGGATGGTGAGCTCATCATTTGCTGCAGAGCTGCTTGCCACATTGAGTCGGGGTTGCGCGCATCGTAATCAACCGCCGCGGGTGCGGGGGCAGCGGAGGTACGCGGGGCGGGTTGTGGGTTGGAAGCGTTTGTTGATGAGACATCGAGGAGCTCGGACTTGACCGGTTTGGGAGGAGATTTGGATTGGGAAATGTCCTTTGCGGTCATAGCAGGGGAGTCGTTCGGAACCGAAGGCGTCTCGACAGTCGCGAACCGCTCAGAAGCTGGGGCGAGGTTGGTCACCCGGCACCACGTCTTGTAGCAGATACAAATATCACTCACCGACTGAGAAAGGCGTATGCTCTCTACTCGCTGCATCGCTGTTTCCTTCAAAGTCGCCGGCGTGGTCAAAGTAACCTGCACCCTCGCTGTGGCTCGGCCGACCATCCCCAATCAGCAATCGCCTTGGGGGCGCTGACTTGGTCTCCTCATGCGGCTGGTTCTGTTCGTGTCCTTGCAAGACCCTCCCAAACAGCCCTGCCAGGAACTTGAGTATACGGTTGATGGTGTCTTCATGTTTCGCATGCCTCTCTCTCGCCTCTATAGCCTCCTTCCACAGTGCGTCGTTTGACTGCTTGAGCGCGCTCAAGTCCGCGGTGATGGCCTGCTGCTGGCGGCGGATGGCATTGATGCCCTCTACAATCGATCGCACGTCCACGGCCTGAGACTGCCCCTTGCTGTCCTGGGATGGCGGGGCCTGGAGGAGACCTAGGGGGCCATCTTCAGCGTGATTCGGAGGATGCCGCTTGCGCTGATGAGAGCAAGGAGGTCGGGCTGGCCGCGGTGGAAGTATGGGTGTGCGAACTGGATGGTTTCGGCCTCGTTGTCCATGCGCAGGAGGCCCTGCTGGAGGGCGGAGATCTTGCGGAAGCCATAGAGGTTGAGCTGGCGGACGAAGGACGAGAAGTTCTGGTGCTTGAACCACTTCCCGAGCACCTCACGCGCGAAGCGTTCCTGGTTGAAGACTGGCCGATTGCTCGAAATGAACTGGTGAGCGAGGTTTAGTAAGAGGGGTACGTACTGTAGAACGAGTCTCCTGCGTCCGACCATTTGATGAGGTGCTCATTCCCGGGGTCACTGAGGATTCTGCAGCAGAACGGGGTCAGAAGGCGGACGACGGAAGGAGACAGATAGGACTGACTCATAGAGCTTGAGGAGGAAGCGAGGGACGCTTGTTCTGGTGGTGGATTGGGGGTTAACGAGAGCGCTTGGGCCGGCGATAGCGACCTGGGTGGCTTGCGACATGCAGGGCTGAGTACCAGACCCAGTACAGGCGGATCGATGTCGCACGGGGACTGACGGTGGCAGAGCGCGAGACGAGGGAGTCGGACTGAGCTGTACTGAGCCTACGAGTGAGCTCACAGCTTAGCTCACCGTCGGCCTTCGGTCCGCCGTCTCTGGCGCTTGGCCTTGACCTCGTCCCGCCACCATCCGCCAAGGTCTCCTCGTGTGCAGACAGCTGGCGATGTCGAAACTGGACATGCTCTACCACGACGTCTCTGGCCACTTCTTCGACTCCGCCGTGGAGACAGACTTGCTGCATCAACTCACGCATCGCTTGGAGAGTGCACTGGCTCACACCAAGGTCTCTGTTCGCAGCTTCTTCCTCGGCCTTGCAGTCCTGTTCCTATGCTTTCTGCTGCTGCTCCGGCTCTCACCGCGGTCGCTTCTCCGGAATCCTGCGCGAATCGCCCGTGCAAGGAAGATCCTCCACGCATTGCTCACCATCATCACGCCCACTCAATCTGTCTGGCCGCGCCAGTACGTCAACCTCGCCTACCGCGCCGCTGCTCTCCTGGAAAGCCTACACCTCTGTTGTTCAGAGGTGCCCTGGCTACGGATACGGACCCCAGCATGTCTTTTACTTTCAGCGTCGATGGTCGTTGGGCAAGTCGCAGCGTCCAGGATCGGCGCATGAAATGCACAATCTCTGCCATCTCGGTGAGTGACCACGCTTGTTTGAACGAAGAGTGTACTGAACCCGGCTCTCCCCCAGTCTGTTCAACCGAGTAAGTCCTTGTATGCGTCCTTCGCACAGGAATCTCAACGATCTGGCACGTCCTCCGACAGCCCCCGGTCCCCACGCACACATTGAAGGTGTCCGTCCGGGGTCTGCTCCGTGCTGCTCGCTCTTCCTGCACGTCTTCCACCAGGACATGCCCAGCGTCTCTCTCGACTGCGTCCATCCCGCACAGCTCCCCTCGCACCTCGAACAACTCAAGGCTACGCTCGCACCTGGCGCCTTCCTCATGCTCGGGCTCACGACCCTCGCCAGCACGGCCACGCAGCACCAAGCCCGCATCGCCTCGCTCCCGTTCCTGCCCCGCAAGGCGACGCCCTCTCCTTCTCGTGTTCCTTCTGGTTCTTGCGCGAAGCCTGTGCAGCGCTCAGCGACCCCGCTCAGGACGTCCCTCACGCAGGTCATCGACATGCTCAAGTCCGGCCGCGCCCCGGTCAGAGTGGAGGTCGTGCAGAACGTGTCGCGGGAGTACGCCGAGTTCATGCACGGTTATGTGGATGGACTGGAACAGGATGCGGGCGTGAGGACGCAGTTTGTGCGCGAGTGGGGCATGGAGGCGTGGGTCGAGGAGAGACTTTGTACCGTTTGGGAGGCGGCGCTGGTTGAGGTCGGATTGCTGGAGGCTTGGTCGATCGTTGTGTGCAGACCGGAGTGAACGGCTATGAACTGTGCTATGACCGTACGAGATGTGCAGTCTCTTTCTGGCGAATGTGACCCTCTCAAGTTGTCTGCGTGCGGGTATATGCGCTGAATACATGCATGAACGGAAATAAGTACCAATCTCAGGGCTACAGAACACATGTTACAAAATAAACAGCAGATAATGACTCCAAGATAGACCGCACCAACATCGTCCGTCACGCGTCCACGTCGCACTCAGAATGGTCCAAGACGATGTATGCGCGGGAGTCCGCGCTGTCAGGCTCGCCTTCAGGCAACCAGCTCCCTATCGTCAAGTCGAGCAGTGGACCGCCAGAACCTTCATCGTCCTCAGACACCGGACGCCGCCGCGCCTCCCCGTCAGACACCTCGAGCAGGTCCCCAAGGAGCGGCCGCACTCGTGCGACGAGCATATCGAACGCGCCCTCGTCTTCGTAAACGTCATCTGGCTCGAGGTCTCTCAGCACGGAGCACTGCTTCGGCGCGGCATCGTTAGCGCCTTGCCAGACTTGTGAGGCAGAGGGACGACCCACCCTTTTGTCTGAGACGGAGACGTCGAGCGTCGTGCCGTCCTCGTCCGCGATCCGGAAGCACAGCTGATAGAACGCGCGTGCGAACGACTCGTCCTCCATCGCGTCGTCGCACTTCGTGCACATCCGCCGCATCTTCGGTATCCTGCGTGCCCGAGTTTTATCATCATCGACGTCTGTTTTCGCGAGGCCCAAAGAAGAGGGAGGAAGGGAGTTGGGACGTACGTTTCGTTGCAGGACGTGCACCGCAGCACCGTGCAGTCGCGCAGATTGTCGGGGAAGAAGTCGACCACGCGCGCTTGCACGCGGTAGACGCTGGGGCAAGCGTCGCTGGCCTTCACGTCGTCGAGGGAGACGTATTGCTCTGCTTTCGGTACGGCCTTGCCCTTGCCTTTGGTCTTGACGGACGGCTCTGACGGTGTGGTGCGCCTTCCTGTTGTCGCCTCCGTTGCCTTGGCCTGGCGTGCGGCGCGGGCTTCCTTGGCCTTCTTGTTCGGCCTGGCCTTGGACTGAGCAGCCTCCAACTCTGCCTTTCGTCTTACGCCGAAGTGAGTATCGGCGTTTGCATTCTTCATCTGACTCGCCCACGTACCTGAGCAAGGCCCGCAGCTCGGCGTTCTTCGTCGAGTTCGGGTTGAGCTTCGTGATCAGCCTCTCGTCCCCGCCCAGACGCCCATGAACGCTACTCTCGCCGCCCGTCGAGCGCAGGCGGAGCTTCCGTATGGACACGAGGTCTCCGACCTCGAGGTTCTTCGCTGTCTCGACCTGCGAGTCGTGCAGCGAGATGCGCACGATCCGGTCGGCAGAGGCGGTCGGAGTGACGATGGATGGCGAGACCGTGACGAGGTCAGGGCGGGAGGTGTAGTCAGTGACGTAGAGGTAGAGGGAATCATCTTTAGGAGAGACGTGGACGACCTGGCGGAAGTATGAGGTGCTGTTGTCAGAGTAGGAGGGCGAATATCGTACCTCGACTGTGCAGTTGAAGTGCCGGTCCTTCTCAGCCTCCTCCACGAGCTGGTGGGGCCACTCGTGTCCACCCCCGTCCCGGTTTGCCTTTCCTTCCCACTCCTTCTTCCGCCTGAACCAGGTTGAGCATCGGCATGACGGGGGAATAGAGAACGAACAGAGAAGGCACGCACTTCAGGAGTTCGACGAGATGCGGCTCGCCCTCGAGCTGATCTTCATCGAGCTTGGTGATCTTCTGGCCCTCCACCATCTTGCCTTCCAGGTACCCGGACCCGCCCCATTTGAGCTTGATGTTGCGCATGGAGTAGAACTCTCCAGCCTTCATAGTCGGCCCCCGAGCAGCCGCACTTTCCCACAGCTCGACCGGGAGGACCACCTCTGCAAGCTTTGGGGGGCACCAGGAGCCGTGCGTCGGCGGCATGCACTGATGGCGGGTGTAGTCGGTAACGAAGAGCATGTACACGTCGTGCACGCTGTTGTTATTCTGGAAGCCGTGCAGAACCTGCGAGCTACACCATCAGCGTTGTTCTAGTGGACATCGCCAAAAGACTCACCTCGACAGTGCAATCGAAGTATTCCAGAGGCTCGACCTCCGACATCAGCTTATGATCCCGGGTGCGTTTGGTTGATATCAGTGGTGCTGGATCGATACCGAATGAATGGGCACTGGATGCAACGTCTCGCCACCAATCTCCCAGGCGCAGACAACGCTGAAGTTCGATCGTGTCAGCCTTGAGATGGCGGGGAGTGTTGGCGGGAGCTGTAGTAACTTTGCCCGTCTTGACGTGGAACACAGCCCATGACCAGGCCTTGAACGATGCGCCGACTGCCCCGTATGAATCACCCTGAGGCGGCTTGTGAGATTCGGCACGACACCCGAGAGTTGATGACTTACGGCAATGTTGCGCAAAAGCAGGATGTCGCCAGGGCTCTGGATCCGGGAATGACCTCTCAGTCTTGTTGAACAAGGTGACACTCAACCCATTACTGGCGAGATTTGTCGGATCTAACAAAGTGAAGGAAGCCATATACTCTGGACCGCTATCAACCGCCGCATCAATTACGAGAAGAGAAAAGGAGACACTAACCGCCTGTGGTCGTCGACTTCTCCTCAGGGGGCGCGGTGACGACTCCCATAATATGGCCTCTGGATCTCGCCTGTACGTCTATCAATGGGATATATGTACCCTGCGCTAATAAGTGAGATCATATTCATCATATTACCGTGCGCAAGACTCACAAAGCGTGTGGTGCAGGACTTGCGAAGGGAAGCGACCGGGTCCTCCTTCTCCTCCTTGGCAACACGGGAGACAGAGCTCTGTCTGGGTTCAGGTGCCTCATGCCGCGGCTGTCGTTCACCTTCGGTTGCAGCTACGGCTACAGGTTCGTCGACTGCTCCAATCTCAGGAGCCTTCAGCTGTTGCCAAGCGTCTCCATTGAGCAACTCGTCCGGGATATCTTCTTCAGCCGCGGCCCAAAGCTGCTCGTCATCGTCGACATCTGCACTCTGCGCTCGAGATTCTGCCTCGGGCCCTGCTGCTGAGGTCGCATGGCTTTTCTGTTTTCTCAAGGCCTTCTTGCGGTTTCGCGCATGATTTGCCCCACGTTTGCCAATAGGAAGCTCGGCAGTCTCAGCGGTTTGAACTTCCCATCTTTGTTTCGTCTTCTTCTCCGCTCTGCCTGCAGAAGGACGTGAGGGGGACCGCGAGCGACAAGGCTCCTGCGGAGCAACTTCCTGGGGTTGAGGTGGCTCTTCTGTGGTCGTGGGGACGGCTTCTTGACGGGAATCGGTGGTGTCACCACCTGGGGAGGTGCGCGGATGCCCTGTTACCTGTGCCTCGGTGATGCCATCCACCTCCGGTGGTGGCGAGGGTAAACTCTGCGGATTCTGCGAGTCGGACCCAGTATTCGCCTGCTTCAGTTCATCCGCTGCCTGTTCCTCTGGTGGGTCAAGCAGCATGCTGTCTGGCGGCGGGGGAGCAGGGGCGTTCTCAGTCAATTGCACTGTGGCTGCTGCGTGGTCAATTAGCGAGATATCAAGGTAAGCTTTGTATCTACTGCGCACCTGACAACTGTTCCGGACTCGGCCCAGCAGTGGTAGGGGCAGCCGGGGGTTGGTGAACAGGTGGCGGAGGAGTCCTCTTGCGCTTCCTTGGAACCATGGAAGGACTGGCACCACGAGTACCCATGACAGAAGGGCCAGGTGAGGCAGACGGTGCATCCTTCCGTGTATGTGCTACGAAGGTGCAGCACTTGTAGTAAAGTTCTGTTCATGGGGGTCCGTACTCACCTGCAAAAGTGTCTAAGAACACCTCTCCCGCCTTCGACTTGACATGTATCACCAGCCCTTCCCGCCATACGAACCTCTTCTTCAGCACCAACTTCGTTGGAGGTGCGTCTACGTCCTCCAACTCCAAACCACGATTGGCTATCTGCACTTCTGCTCCCACCCTGAGAGGAAGAGCGTCGAAGTACTCCGAGAGGTTTGCGGAGAACGACACAGGTGCACGCCATGCCTTCTCGACCTTCAGCTGGAACGTGCAGCAACCATCCATGATAGTTTTCTTCTCAAAGACCTTGCCTCCTATCCATCCCAAGCCGTCTGTGCCTTTGTCAGAGATCTCCCATGCGACTCTCCTGTCTTCTGGCTTGAACGCGGCGGTGACTGCAGTTTGGAACTCGGGGTTGCTAGGTGTCAACACTTCAGACAAGCCGGTCATAGTAGTCTCGTCATCGAGAAGAGTATCGAGGACTTCTGGAGGTTTGCTGCAGAGCGATAGAGCGGAACGCTAGGGTAGTGGTTGCAGACGCGTGATGATGATGGTGAGTCGCGACTCGCGCGACGCGTCTTGACGCGTCCACAGCGCCGGTACATCGGCCCGACCTCTTCCAGCTGAGGACTTCGAGGATATTCGAGTAGCAGTCTTGTGCTGCTGCGTCCTTCCCTCTTCCGATCTCCAACTAGCTCTACCTTCTACCACCACCAACATGGAGGAACTCCCACTGTCGACGCTATTCCACCGCGCTCTTACAACTGCATCGAAGGCACTCAACCTGCCGACGATCGAGGACGAGACTCAGGTCAGCTAGATGGACTTGCGTAGTGTCTTCCGTGCGCATGCTGAACGTACCACAGGAGCTCATTCAAGCCTCTCTCGCTGACCTGCGTCAATGCAGCTCCAGAGTAGCCAAGCTTTCACTCTTCAGCGCGAACGAGCAGCTCGCAGACATAGCGACCCGCGACCTCGTCTACATCCTTGTACCCTACGTACTATCCGAGGTACTGTCGCGCGTCCGGACGACCGATCGAGAGGAGAGGATTGACCTGGTTAGCAGCGTGAAGGTACGTACCTGCGTTGTCGTGCATACCCAAGTCTATTCACCGAGCCAGGCAGAGGCATCTGGAGTCGTACATCCACTACCTCGAGCTTTATGAGATCGTCACCGAAGAGGACAAGGCTCTCTATGGACGGTCTGCATCCTCGGTGACGGACCCAGCGAAACGGAGGGAGCTGAAGATCCAGCAATACAAGAGGGAGAAGGATATCAAGGCGCGGATTGAGGTGCGCACCGTGTAGGACCAACCCATCGCCTGATCCTGACATGAAGGACCAGGCCGTGAGGAAACGCATAAATCAGAATGCTGTTGAACCCAGCTCGAACATCGAGCTCATTGCTTCCGTCTTGCCTGACCCCTCCCAGAAGCCCTCGGATGCCGCTGCAGAGCACGACGCGGACACGGAGGAAGTCCTCCGAGAAACGTTGATACTCCTCCTTCGCTTCATCTACGCAGAGGCACGGTCGCAGCTCGAGAGTACCAACCAAGAGTTGGAGCTCCTACGTCATGCGCCCCCTGCCCCACCTCAGCAAGTTCCCTCGGACGACCCTCGTCAGGCGAAGAAACGCGCCGAGGACGATATGTGGAAGTTGGACGCGCCTGTCAACAAGGGAGGGCCTGATGGCAAGGGTCCGCTCCTGGACCCCCAGGGAAAGGTTGGTAGCCTGCTGTGCCCCAGGCCATGACGACAGAGATTGACACTACGTTCAGCCATTGCGTCCATTCATGATTCTCCCTTCAAACGCGACCGAGCGTGCAAGACTCCAATCGCAGGTCTTCCAGGCCGACCATCGACTACCGACCATGACCATCGACGAGTATCTAGAGATAGAGGCGCAGCGCGGCAATATCATCTCTGGAGGAGGGTACGGAGATTCCCTGCAGCACTCGCGTTGACCATGCTGACGCTGGCTCTTCAGACCTCAGTCAGAGTCCCAGCCCACGTCGAAGGAGCAGCTTGCCCTCGATGCTGAACAGGACGGCACTGCGTTTGGCGAGGAGAAGGAGGAAGAAAAGAGGCAGAAGGACGAGGCTTGGGCCCAGTATACCGATACCCATCCAAGAGGGGCCGGCAACACCATGAACCGCGGATAGGTGTCGGACGAACGTCGGGGTGGACCCGGAAGATCGGAAGATATGAATTGTAGTGTACAATGCTCATCATGGACGTGTCACATTTGTAGCGAATATGCGCTGTTGTAATGCCAGGACTCTGTTGTTCACGCTTGTGTACAACAACATTTCGAGCTGCAAATAAGATAGGCGACTCCGACAAGGTATACACAGTTAGGAAGTACATACAAGAATGGGCGAAGCAGGAAGGTGTATGGTACGCTCTATCACGCCTGAAGGAGCTCAGCACTGACACTGAGATGCGTCGGGAATCTCGTTCTGTGGTGGTGATGTAACGTCGATCTCTGTAGGAACGTTTGTGAGTGCAAGGATAGCATGTGGGGTGCTGACACATACTCGTGTTCTGTGCCTCCGTCTGCTCGTTCTCCTTCTCCATGCCGACTAGTGACATGGCTATCTTCTTGAACAGACTCTTAACGTTGTGACCTGCTTTCGCCGAAGTCTCCATGAACATAATGTTCAGTTGCGTTGCTTTCGCGTTCGCCTCCTCAAGTGTTACTTGTCTATGTCGCACACACGGCAGTTAGACCTCACGAGTAGAAGTCTCGACGAAACAGCGAAGCGTACCGCTTGTCTGATAGGTCAGCCTTGTTGCCGACAAGCACGATGATCACGTCGTTCCCTCGCTCGGACCGGACATCGTCAATCCATTTCGACGTCGAGAGGAATGATTGTCGATCTAGCACGGCCTAAGCCAGGGAGTCTGCCATCTGGCAGAGGGTGACCACTCACTCGTGATGTCGAATACGACGATAGCGACGGAGCAGTCACGGATGTACGAGGGAATGAGCGACCGATAGCGCTCCTGTAATCGGAGAAGGCGTGGCCGGCACAATGAACATCCCTGCAGCACGCAGTGAAGGTAGGTCCCTTACTTACTTGTCCAGCAGTGTCCCAGAGCTGTAACCGCACTGTCCGGTCCTCCAGGTACATGGCTTTGCTCAGGAAGTCAATTCCAATCGTGGCCTGGTACGTGTTGTCGAACGTGTCATACATGAACCTAGTGACAACACCATATCATTGAGCAGGGTACGAAGATACAGATACTGCGTCCCGCAGGCAATACACACCTTGTAATTAGACTGGTCTTCCCCACACTCTGGTCGCCGAGCAGCACAATCTTGCTCCGTTTCAGCGGAGGCGACGAGAAGTCGGCGGTCACAGGAGTTGTTGAAGACATGCGAGCACAGAAAGTAGAAGCTGGGACACAGAAGGCACGAATGAGGGAGGCGGGGATGCTCTCGACTGCCTGGTCACTGTCTCGGACAGCGGGAAGCTGTTTGGTGGTATTTGCCGCGCAGGTTCCATGGCTAGATTAGATAGGCGCTTTACAGATTAGATTGCGTACCCCGCGGGCCATTATGGCGATCGCGATTCGTGCTTTCCGTCGATTTTGTCTCGGAGGCCGTCTGCGCGTGCCCAACAGCGACCGCGACTCCCACCTGCTTGTCCCCCAACAATTCACTGTCTCTGGAGGGCTGCAACGATGAAGTTCGTCGACAAGATTGCGCAGCGCGATGCGCGGAGTCTCTTCTACACGTTCGAGTTCTTCCCGCCAAAGACGGACCAGGTGAAGACACGCAGTTCGAACTTGTGAGTCAGGAAGTGGAGGTGCTCATGTGTCGTGTGTGCAGGGATTTGAGAACCTGGTAGCGCGTATAGCACGGATGGTTGCGTTGAACCCGCTGGCGGTCAGTGTAACGTGGGGCGCGGGAGGGACGACCAAGGACAGGTCGTTGGACTTGGCCGGATTGACCCAGCTTGAGTATGGTGCGGACACGATCTTGCACTTGACGTGCACGAACATGGTGCAGGGGACGGTGGATGCAGCGCTACGGGTGAGTGGGCTCGTTCCCGACTTGTATGTGCTTGTTGAGCGTCCTTGCAGGGAGCAAAGGAGCGGGGTATTGAGAATATACTGGCACTTCGTGGAGGTACGCAGATTCCACATTCTGACAGTAGAGGGTTGCCGCTCAATGTTGTTCGTAGACCCACCACGCGGCGCAGAACACTGGATACCTACCGACTCGCGCTTCCAGCATGGCGTCGACCTTGTTCGTTACATCAAGTCGACCCCCGAGTTCGCAGACTTCTGCGTCGGCGTGGCAGGTCATTTCATAACCCATGTAGCTTTCATGCCCATGCTGAACTGGATATCGGTTTAGCCTATCCCGATGGACACCCGGACAGAGAGACTAACGAAGATGGCGAGCTCGAGCACCTGAAGGAGAAGGTCGACGCTGGCGCAGACTTCATCATCACGCAGCTGTTCTACGACGTGCAAGTTTTCCTACAATGGATTCAGAAAGTCCGCGCGAAAGGTACGTTACTGCCTGACATTCCTTCACTTGGGATGCTTACGGGTAGACAGGCATCACCGTCCCTATCATTCCCGGCATCATGCCCATCCAAACATATGCCTCCTTTCTACGCATGACGAAGCTCTGTGGTACTCGCGTGCCACCGAAGATGATGCACGACCTTGTTCCCATCCGCGTACGGGGTTTTCTACGTGCAGGCTCGGATGTGATACTGATACTGACAGGCGCACTATTACAGCACGACGACCAGAAAGTCAAGGAATACGGCGTGAGGCTGGCGGTTGATATGATCCAGCAGCTTCAAGCAGGCGGCATTCAAGGAGTGCACTTCTGCACGCTGAACCTGGAGAAAAGTGTCACTCGTGTTCTGGAGACGTTGGGTCTGGCCGGGAATGCCTCGCAAGCGACCAACAAGCTCATCGCTGTACGTCCTTCTGATAATCCATGCCAGGAACCAATCTCACCATGAACAGGATGTGGCCACTCCGCCGGAGCGTACCATGACCCCGCACGCCGCTGCGGATCGTGCGACCAAGGAGTTGGCATCTGTGCCTGCACCAGAGCCTGACGCGGGCAAAGGAGAGATTAACAACGCCGCGGACTGGGACGACTTCCCGAACGGTCGCTTCGGTGACTTCAAGAGTCCAGCCTATGGTGAGACGGATCGGTGGGGAAGCTCGGCCTTCCAAAGCAAGGCAACGACCGCGCCGCTGTCACATTGGGGTAACCCGAAGACCGTCGACGACCTCACTTCACTGTTCCTGCGGTACTTGCATTCGAAGGTCACGACGACGCCGTTCTCGTCCACGCCACTTTCTCCCGAGTCGTTGATGATCTTTCCGCATCTGGAACGGCTAACGAGCAAAGGGTGGTGGACTGTCGGCTCCCAACCTCCGGTTAACGGTGTTCCTTCTACGGACGAAGTTGTCGGTTGGGGTCCCCGAGGAGGTTACGTGTATCAGAAATGCTTCGTCGAGTTCTTCGTCGAACAGAAGGACGTGGCACGGATAGTGAAGAAGGTTGAAGAGGAGGGTGCAGGATGGATCAGCTATTTCGCTGGGAATGCTAAGGTATGCGCATGTCTTATTCCTGTGGACGCGGCTCTCATGCTTTGACAACAGGGTGAATTGCTGACGAATGTCCCTGAGGGTGGTCGCAATGCCGTGACTTGGGGCGTCTTCCCGGGTCAAGAGATCGCGCAAACTACAATTATCGAGAAAGAGTCGTTTCTCTCGTGGAAGGTCGGTTCTCGAGCATCCTTGGAACGAAACTTGCACTAACATAGTTGTATAGGATGAAGCGTTCTCCATCTGGTCGGAGTGGGCATCATTCTATCCCCCAGGATCCCGAGAACGCAGCCTCTTGGAGAGTATCAGCAACGACCGCTGGCTGGTCAGCATCATACACCACGACTTCATGGATCCTTCTGCCTTGTGGACGTTCATGTTCAAGGGGGACAATGCGCTGCTATAGCGCTCGCTTGGTATATACTATAGGTCAAGCCAAACTCGAACCCAAGTTGTATCCATACATGTAGGCACCACAACTGTGTAACATACTTTCGCTTCCTATAGTTTTTTTTGCGCTCACGTCTATATCATCCACGTCTCTTGGCGGTTGCTGCGCATGTTCAGGCTGTTCTCGAGCTCATTGACCCTCTGGGAAGCCAAGGCAAGAGAGGATGTGACATTCGGTCACACGGATCGGGCGCGGTGAGCGTAAACTGCGGGCTGTGACCGAGCGGATACTGAACGGACACCGGTGTGAACGAGCTCATAACCTGTTCTCCTCCACGATTCCCCTCGCTTGCTTGACCTCCACACGCAGCACGTCCTGCTGTCACTCGACGCGACATGCGTCTTCCGCTCACTCTCGTTCTTGCCATCCAGTCGGTCCTGGCCCTACAACCCGCGAAGCGACACTACAGCACACACGACTACTATGTCCTGGAACACGACCCTTTGGCAGGAGCATCGCTGGCCGAGTGCGCGGGGGCGTTGGGCGTCGAGGTGGTAGAGCAGGCGGGGGAACTGGCAAATCACTGGCTTGTCCGCGTCGCGAAGAGCCTGCAGAAGCGGGACGCCGACCCCGTTATACGCTCATTAGAAGACATACGGCTGGAGGCTCGTTCCCAGCACCCTTCCAGATCGGAAGACTCCCTGCGAAGACGAAGGGTAGCTTCCGCTGTCCGGCATGTGTTGCCCCAGACTCTCCGTCAGCGCGTCAAGCGCGCTCCGCCACCTATACGACCACCTTCGGAGGACATTGAGACGGCCGCAGACGCTGCACTTCGTCTTGGAATCCATGACCCCGAGTTTCAGCAGCAATGGCATCTGGTCAACGACGACTACCCAGAACACATGATGAACGTCACTCCGATATGGGACATGGGCATTACAGGGAAGGGTGTCATTACCGCCTTGGTTGATGACGGCTTGGACTACACGAGTGACGACCTCGCGGCGAACTTCGTGAGTGATCCCCCTGCTTTGTTCTTTACATTGCATAACCTTGCAACAGTATGCATATGGTTCCTACGACTACAATGACCATACCGATCTCCCCACCCCCGTTCTCTTCGACGACCATCACGGTACTCGCTGCGCAGGCCAGATTGCTGCTGTGAAGAATGATGTCTGCGGCGTTGGCATCGCCTACGACTCTAAGGTCGCTGGCATCCGTATCCTCTCCGGACCCATCTCCGACATTGACGAGGCTGCTGCACTCAACTATGACTACCAGAACACCTCGATCTACTCTTGCAGCTGGGGTCCCCCCGACGACGGCAGGTCAATGGAGGGACCCGGCTACCTCATCAAGAAGGCTATGGTCAACGGCATCCAGCAGGGTCGCGGTGGCAAAGGCTCTGTCTTCGTCTTCGCGAGCGGTAACGGCGGCCGTAGCGGTGACCAGTGCAACTTCGACGGGTACACCAACAGTATTTTCTCCGTCACGGTCGCCGCTATCGACTACAAGGGACTCCACCCCGATTACTCGGAAGCCTGTGCGGCGAACATGATTGTTGCTTACACATCTGGTAGCGGCAAGCACATCGTAAGCAAATCATATCCGTAGTATGTCCCCGCTCTAATCCAATGTCCGCAGACGACCACCGACAGAGGCAAGGATAAGTGTTCGCATTCACACGGTGGAACGTCTGCGGCCGCACCAAATGCCGCTGGTGTCTTCGCTCTTGCGCTACAGGCCAAGTACGTGCATCCCATGTACCAGGACGCACATTTCGTTGACGGCGTCTCACAGCCCCAATCTCAACTGGCGCGACATTCAACACATATGTGTGCGAACTGCACTTCAGGTTAACCCTGACGACCCCGACTGGGAGACGACCGCGGCAGGCCGCCCGTACAGCTACAAGTACGGCTATGGGAGCTTGAACGGCGTCGAGTTCATCAAGGCCGCACAGGAGTGGCAGTCCGTGAAGCCACAGATCTGGGTCGACCTACCCACCATCCAGCTCAACAATGGTTCCATGGACTCGTTCGGGGCCACGAGTGGCGGAGAGGACATCGTCGCTGACGGCGTGCAGAGCAAGATCACAGTCACTAAGGAGCTCCTGGAGCAGCGCAACTTCGATCAACTCGAGCACATCACAGTGAAGGTGTGGATCACGCACAGACGCCGCGGGGATGTCGAGGTCGAGCTTGTCAGCCCGAACGGAGTCAAGAGCGTCCTGGCGGCTCGCCGGTACGGCGACAGCGCGGACAGTGGCTATCCTGGTTGGACTTTCATGACCGTCAAGCACTGGTACGTAGTAACCCTCACGGATCCTAACTGACGGCGGCGGCTTATCAACACACATCTGCAGGGACGAGGACCCGGTGGGGGACTGGACGATCCGTGTCTCTGATCAGCGCAAGGAAGGCCAGACCGGCGTGTTCCTCGGTTGGACTATGAGCCTCTGGGGTTCAGTCATGGATCCTGGCAAGGATATACCACTATACCAGGTCCCAACGGAGGAGGATGTCCTGCCTCCCACACCCACGAGCACGACCGATGGTACTGGTGCGTCGACATCAGCGATGGCGTCGACGGCCAGCTCCAAGACCATCCCTCGTCCCACCGAACATCTCCCGGGTGATCATGGAGATTCTGAGGGTGAGAAGTCGAAACCTGCCTTCACCACGACTGCAGGCGCACCGAACTCAACCGAGTCGGCTAATCCTGTGGAGGATGCCGCTGAGTCTGCGTCTGCCTCCGCCTCCCCGTCCGCAACGATTGTCCCTACGCCCGATGAGGGTTGGTTCTCCGACCTTTCAAATCTCGTCACAAACCAGATATGGTTCTTCGTCGCAATCGGTGCCGTTGTCGTCTTCGGCGTCGGTGCCGGCCTCTTCTTCTGGCGACGCGCGGTCATGCGCAAGCGCCGTGCGAACTACTCGAGCCTGCGCGGCGACGACGACGTCGCGATGGGCTTGGTCGGTCGCTTGAGTGGCGGCTCGCGGGGTCCGCAGCGGACGAAGGAGCTGTACGACGCGTTTGGCGAGGTGTCGGATGACGAGGATGCGGACGAGGAGACAGCGCTGCGTCCACACTCCATCTCCCCTGGCCTCGACACGGGGCTGCACTCTGGCTTCCTAGAGGATGACGACCCACCGACAGGTGGCAGCGGCGGGAGACAGACGCGCTACAGGGATGAGCCTGATTCGCCAGTGAAGGACGAGAAGGCGCGCGAACGGTCGGACAGTCCGGAGAGTGCGAGCGGGAGTGGGAGTGGTAGCGGGAGCAGTTGGGAGCACGCCTCGGAGACGCGATAGTGTCTGGCTTGGTTTAGACGTAGAGATGTCTGTGTCGCTCCTTGGGATATCACTATTCGTTTTGACCATTTGTATTCCTCACATCGTACGCAAGGACGGGTAATATTTATGCGCTACAGAACAGTACAGACAACAGAGCATGACGGATGACGCAGCAGAGATCCGGAGACCACAAAATAACCTACACAGATGAGCGACGACAAAAGCAGTGGAGAAGGGTCCTCAGTCGGTCTCGATGAAACGCAACTTGGAATTGTTGGCGACACGCATCCAGATGTCCAGGTTTTCGTACTGTCAGAGAAGTCAGTATGGCAAGCACAGCAGGAAAGGGGGAGTGACAAACCTCGATGATCGTCTCCATAAGCTGCGCCTCCGTAAAGCCACTGCTGAGAATACGGGAGCGAATGTCGACCATTGACAGCTCTTCCGTGTCCTCCTCGTCCTCATCCACATCCATATCGCGCTCTCCGCCAGGACCCTTGCCCAACCTCCTGTTACCGCGCGTGCGCCGACCCTTCTTGCCGCCCCGTGCCTGCTTCGCCATGTCCTTGATGAGGCGGAAGATCTTGCTAACGTCCGAGCGGTCGGTGTGCTGCGCGACGTCTTCATCGTCGTGCAGGCTCTTCTTGCTGACCTCCATGAGCCGCAGAGCCTCTTCCACGTCCTCACGCGTGACATCGTCTGAGAAACGGAGTCGTGCGAGCGCTTGGGCCACGCGGAGCACACCGAGGAGGGTACGGGGAGATGTGTATGTGTGCGACTTCTTCTGCGCGTCTTCATCCTTGGACTCCTTGCGCAGAGTCACGTACTTCTCGATGATGAAGTTTGACACCTCCGCTGGGACGACAGGGCGGAACTGGCGAGCACGAGCGATGTAATGTCTAGTGCCAACGCATGCTCAGGTCTCGATGCGAGCAAGACTGACAGAAGGTATGCACTCACCTGATCAAAGTCGGGTCCACGACGTCGAACTCGAGCTCAGGATGCGTGTTGTGCATATGGACATATGTGACGTGATTCGCGAGCATCTCGTCGTCTTCGCGAGACGGCTTGTCAAGGATGAGGAAGAGCAGGTCGAAACGAGACAATAGGGCAGCGGGGAGGTTGATGTTCTCGACCGGCGTCATCTTGGGGTTGTAGCGACCGTACAAGGGATTAGCAGCGGCGAGGATAGATGTGCGCGCGTTGAGTGTGGTCGAGATGCCCGCCTTGGATATGGAGATGGTCTGCTGCTCCATGACTTCGTGGATTGCGGTACGGTCGGACTCCTCCATCTTGTCGAACTCGTCGATACAACATATGCCGTTGTCGGCGAGTACCAAAGCGCCACCCTCTGTCCAGCGTATTCATTCAGACTCAGCCACTTTGAATGAAGAATGAAGTCATACCAAGCACCATCTCGTCCGTGACTGGATCGCGCATCACTGCTGCTGTGAGACCGACGCCGGACGATCCCTTGCCGGTGGTGTAGACTCCCCGAGGCGCGACCTTCGAGATATACTTGAGCAATTGCGACTTGGCCACACCGGGGTCACCCATGAGACAGATGTTGATATCTCCCCGAATCTTCATGCCGTCGCCCACCGTCTTCGTGACGCCCCCAACCAGCAGAAGCAGAAGTGCCTTCTTCACGTCAATGTGCCCGTATATCTCCGGTGCGATGCTTTGAGCAAGCTTGGCGTACAACTGCGGGTCGCGTGCCAGGTCGTCGATCTGTTCGCTGATTTCGGGCGTAATCTCCATCGCACTGTACTGCTTCTTGAGCTGATGAATATAGTGCGCCTCCAGGAACGTGTCGGTCAGCAAGCCAGCACGGATGGCTTGGAAGCCTGTGTAAGGAATAGGGAGGAAGATTCCACCGAGATGAACTATGTCACCAGGGTTCATCTCGCGCGTGAGGGAGCCGTGGACATGTACGGTCATGGACCGCGGTATGTGTCCCACAGGCACTTGGTCGGCCTGACTGATGTCAGATACTGGCTTGGGATTTCGGGTAAGGAGCACATACCATCTCTTGGATCTTGACCTCCTGGAATGGGCTAAAGCGACATGCACGGGTCTGCATGTGAAGGGTACCACGAATACCGTTCTTCTTGCAGCTCTCTTCGTTCTGACAGTCAAAGATAGGCTGGAACTCCTTCCGCGAGATGTCCTGGAATGTCTCGGAGCCGCAAGAATCGCAAGTGTAGGCGTTGACACGCAGGAGGGGCTTCACTTCCGAGACGCGTGTCACGATTCCTCGTACCGTGATGAGGCTCCCAAGATGTGCACCCTTCACATCACGCACGGCCATAGCGATATCAGAGCGGAGGGGCTGGAAGTAGAGGTTACTGCATTGGAAGTTAGATCGACAGCTCGCATATAGCGGGGTGGTTTGCGTACTATCTCCGAAGCAGGTGGTTGGGGAACGGTTGTTGCCCAGCTTCCAACCTCTCATTCTGTTGTCGGCGTTGCTGGAGAATGACGTCTATGACCTCATCGTATTCGCTGATGTCTTTCGTGGGCTCGGGCATCAGCGCGTCGATAACTTCGCTGAAGAGGGAGATGTATCGTCGCGCATTTTTGCGAATTCTCGAGACCAGTTCCGACACAGTCCTCTCGTGCTATATAACAACGGTGGGCGACAAGCACAAGCGTCATGTAATGACACATACCTGCGAGATATCCTCTAGGTCGATAACCAGCCTCTCCTGCTCCCGGTTCGCCACCCTTTGCTATGGGTAGGGTAAGGCCACACGCGCGCTCGGGAGCATACTGGCGACGCACCAATTGCTTCATATACTTGAGACTCTTCGTCCTCGCGGGCATGTCGTCATCATCTTGCAGGTCTATGTCAGCCAGGCCATCGGCGACATCCTGCTCGAAGGTGGACAGGAAGTCTCTGATGCGCTCTGGATTGTCGTCAGTGGCTTCCGACGCGTCATGTCTGGCAGGACTCACCTTTTTCCTGGTTGTAGTCGACGTCAAGGAGGAGAACGGGGAGAGACATGGCGGAAAACGCGTGGATACGCGGGGAAAGGGGGAGGTCGTGGTCGTGGTCGTGGTCGTGGCCGCGTCGAGAGGGCGAGTGACTGACTGTGACAGGACGCGACGCGCGCCTTGACAGAACGCCGTTAGCGCCAAAGGCCTTCTTGTCTTCAGACTTCCACATTTTCCTCGGCCTGCTCACGCCTGCCCACGTCGCGCGTTCGGCTCTCGTTGCCGCTGCTGTAGGCTTACCTCTCGTATGTTATTTTGGGGGGGCTTCTCATCAACCAAGTGCAGGACGCCTTGAGTGGTGGTTCAAGGTCGCTTTCTCAACACTGTCGCAAACTCCTGAAAGGACGACAGTGTCCAACCGCGGACTGGGGTACCACAGCGTGGACTGTGCAAGGGCGTATCGATTGACGGGTAAGTTGTGACCGTTACGTCTCCACGTGTGCGCATACACATTCTTGCTGGGTGGTTGTCCAGATGAAGCGGAATAGGAACTCACTGGGCGACCGCGACAACGGATCGGTCAAACGGTTATCGCGAGGGTGTCAAGGTGTGTCTCTATCACTTAGCTGGAATGAATATATTTCCATCAACTGGTCAGAGAGTGAACCCTTGCGCGGTCTCAAGAACAGTGTATGGGTGGAGGTACCCCGTCTGCCGCCAACACACTACACCCGTCGCACCGACGAAGAATACGAAGACGAGGGCGTAACCATACTAGGAGAGGTGTCACCTGACGACAATGAGGATGACATCGACACCATTCCCGTCCGTACCTTGGACCAGTTTGCCCTCTTCGATGCCGACACCATGGCCCTTGTCTCTTCTGAGACTCTCCTCGCCGACGACCCACCCGGCAACATTGTTGGTGCTGGCATAGTGCGACCCTATGCAGAAGACGACGACATGGATGACTTTGCACCAGAGGGCCAGCGGCTGCTTGTATCAAATGTGCTCGAATGCAGTGTGCATTCCATCTCCGATGATGAGCGGCTTGACAAGTGAGTGGATCCTATTTGTCTGTTAACCAATAACTCCAGTTACTCAAGATGATACATCTATCAGGAAGATCTACCTTCGCACTCAGTATGCATGGTATATCTTGCTGCACCCTGCGCCGGCGTATGCACGGTATCACCGGTCACTTCAACTCCATCATCATATTGCCGACACCTTGATCTCTTTGAGTCTGGATGAGCCCGATACCACAGTCGGAAACCTTCTTGCCCATCTCAATGGTCCCTCTGCAGGAGCAAAACCTCCGTTCCCCAGGTACCCAGGCAACGTGACTGCAGAGGACCTCACCAGTTCAGAGTTTGTGAGCCATGTGATACTTGGTTGTTAGACATCTACTAATGCTTGTTCAGGTGTCATACTTTACACTGGTTATGGACCAACTCTCCGATGACCACCCTCGACTCTATCAATGTGTTGTGCAGGCTGGCATCATGCGAACCCTGTATCCAGAGCTCCCTCGTCCCACACCCTTGGTGTCACCAGGACCTGAGCAGCATGTCTGCCGCAAGCTGAACAACCCCGAGAAGAATGTCCTGCAACATTCCGACCACACTGTTGTCACCTCGAGAGTCAGTGCCGTTGCACACCAACTGTTCCCACAGGAGCTCCACACAGTTCACATGTCAGCAGACTTGGAGCAGGAGTCATTAACAGAAGCGCCCACACATCCTATCCACCACCAGGATCCAACATCTATGGTGTGGGTTGAGCCCACCGACGATCCACATGTCTATACAAGTGTTTTGATTGATGGCACACTGTACAAGGTATGCTTTGGTTACCTGTGAGAGTCTTAAACAAACCATTGACAGTTCTTCCTGCAGTCTGGAGACTTTGTCATTGTGCAGGTTGGAGATGACTTGGACAAAGGACGATCAAAAAATGCTACCTCTGCTGAAGCATGGTGTCCCTCCAATGGCCTTGCAAACAAGAAGTGGTGAGCACTGAGTATCTATCAATACATCTGTGCAGGTTCATCTGAATGGGTTGTACAGGTTTTGTAGAATCAACTACTTCTTTGAGGAGCAAGTTGATGGCAAGCACAAGAGCTGGAGGAAGTTCTTCCATGCTCAGTGGCTTGTACATGGATCAAAAACTCTCCTACAGGAGGCTGCGCATCCCCGAGCCTTGTACTGGCTCAATGAGTGTGATGACCTCAGCTTGGAGTGCATCTACTCTATGTGCAATGTCACAGTACTTGCTCCTGGTCAGCTTGAGCCCTTGGAGGATGTCACAGGCCCAGAGAACAACTTCTTTCTTGGGTATGTCTTCATCTTTCCCTCCACTGAATGAGCTTTGCTTATCTGGCTGCATGCAGGTTGACATTGGATGATGAGAGTCACTCATTTGTACAACAGTCACCCAAGGAGATTCACCAAGCCCTCTCCCACTGTGACAAGCACAAACTGTGCTTTCCATGTGGCTTGTCCATCATGCAGGGCATTCGTGCCACCTGGACAAGGCTGCCTACAGGTGGTTACACATACCATGGTCTTGACTACCATGTCAATGACTTTGTGTATGTGCACACCTGCCCTGCCTCAGAGGGAACTGCCACTCTCTTGGAGATTGCTCAGATCACCAAGTTTCTGGATGACCAGTGTGGTGGTGTTTGCTTGAGAGTCCGTGTATATGGCCGCTATGATGAGATGGTCAAGGACTTAGGGGCCTTGCTCCCTGGAGACAATGTGAGTACTTCCTCATGTTGTACAGCTCAATTGTTGTCTCATTGTTCAACAGCGCAGACTAGTGCAGACTGATGTCATGATGAACATCAAGTCTCACTGCATTGAGGGGAAGGCATTTGTTGCTTCCCTTGCATCAGCCAGGGCCAAGGAGGACTGGGTGCAGAGAGATGATCATTTCTATTGTGATCTCTTCCAGCCCTCTAGTGTCTACCCTTCACTAGAGCCTCTTGCCTCTGATGCACTCCCTCAGTGCACAACCTGCAATGCTGCAGAGTTGGACAGTCATATGGCTGAGGAGAGTCTCATGGCAACACATCACAGACTACGAGGTCTGGAGCTCTTTGCAGGTGAGTCTGATCAATTCCTCTCTTCCAGATTGTACTCTAACAGCTTTGTAGGTGCTGGTGGACTCTCTACAGGCCTGGAGATGTCTGGTTTTGTTAAAACCAAGTGGGCTGTTGAGTTCTCTCCTAGTGCAGCCAGAACCTTCCAGTGAGTGCTGAGCAGTTGTTCAACATTCCCATCTGACTGTTTGTCTTATCTAGGGCCAACCATCCAGGAGCTGTGATGTTCAACCAGTCATCCAACTGCCTGCTTGAGCATGCCATCAAGATGGCAGAGGGGAGGTCTCCTTGTGCACTCTACTCTATTGGAGGAGCAAAGGCAGAAGAGCTTCCTTCTCTTCCTCAGAGAGGTGAGGTGGACTTCATCTATGGAGGTATGTGAAGCTAGTCCATCAGTATATGCCTTGAAATCTAATGGCTAGATGATTAGGACCACCTTGCCAGAGCTTCTCAATGATGAATCACTGCAGACGTCCAGATGACAAAAGGTGAAGCTCCCTGCCTAATTGCCTGTGTTTGCTTCTCATGACTTATACAGGAGTACTCTTGTGTGCAACATGATCTCCTATGTGGAATTCTATCGACCTCAATACTTCCTGCTAGAGAATGTGGTTGGGATCTTCTCCTACCACCTGGACAGACAAGGTCGGGGGAAGCATGTTGTCAAGAAGGTTCGCATGGGTGTGGTGAAGTTCATCCTGCGTGCTCTGACAGCTTTGGGGTAAGTCAGTTGTACACCTCTTGTGCTGTTGACTGAGCTTGGCTGCAGATATCAAGTTCAGTTCAGGATCCTGCAAGCAGGTCAATATGGAGCTCCTCAAGGGCGCCGAAGAGCCATATTCCTAGGTGCAAGAGGGGATGTTCCAATGCCAGCTTATCCTGTTCCACAGTATGCATATCCCAAACCCCTCCAGAAGCTCAATCTCCCCACCCATGAAATACTCTACCCCACATTCCGAGTTGGCCATGGAGATGAAGGACACCAGTGTGCTCCTCTGCCTGCTGTCACCATCAATGATGCCATCTGTGACTTAGTGAGTTGATTGTGCATATATATTGAGTATCAATCACTGACAGTTTGGAGTAGCCCAAGTTTGACTGGTATGTGACCTTTCTCATTTGTTGCTGCTATGTATGTTGTGCTCATGACCATTAGGCAAAACCCTCACACTTTCTTGGATGAGTCCAATAAGGACATACGAGAACTCAAGACACGTCAAGGCCAAGGCATTCTGACCCTTGATGCTTCTTCACCATATGAGGGATCTGCTGACAGCATCTATCCTGGGTTCAATCAGCCCAGTGACTACCTATCCCCACCTCAGACACGCTACCAGATGTGGCTACGAGGTGAAGGTGGGGATAAACTCACATACCATTATACTGCAAGATATGGACCCGGTGTTGTAGAGAGGTGAGTGAGCCTCATGACTTACACTCATTGCTTGAATGGGCACTGACCAACCTTAGGGTGTGCAACATACCCATGTTCAGCAAACAGAATCCATTTCCAAACCACACAGGTAAGCTGGTTACTGAATATGTGTCAATCTTATGATTTTATGCCTTTTGTTCTTGTTAGATCTACCTACAAAGCTCCAGATGGGGACATTCCTGGAAAATGGGAAGTCAAAGCCACAGTATCAAAGTGAGTTCTTACTCAACAATGAACATGCACCCAGACTTGGAGTCTCATTACTCGATTATATCTAGCAGTATATGGGAGGCTTCATGGTCATGGCCAATTCCTAACAGCAATGACCTCAATGGCACCCAATTGCAAGGGTGGAAGGGTCATTCATCCCAATGTAAGCACCATTCATTCTCATAAAATTGGAAACACTGACTTAGCTTGCCTCAGCAAAAGAGGGTCCTTACTGTCCGAGAGTATGCTCGATCCCAAGGTTTTCCAGATGCCTATCAGTTCCTCTCAGCCAACACAAAACCAAGAAAGGTCATTGAGGATGTGAGTTGTCCTCATATTTCCTCCAGTCATTCACTCATGTTGTCTTGTAGCAACTGCGCCAGATAGGGAATGCAGTCCCTGTGCCCCTAGCTCTGGCCTTGGGGAAGGCAATTGGGAAGTCAGTGATCCAGCTATGGGAGGATGAAGACAATGAAGCATGATGGTGGTCATTATGGCAGATGCTCAGGCTTAGATACATCACAATTCATCTGGACGCTATGCTGCTCAAAGGACAAGATCATGCGACTGAGAATACAACACTGTACGAGTACACCCTCTGTCATACAAGTGATCTGCATGCCGGCGCTGCAGTGCCTCACACCTTGTTCAAGATATCCTCGACCCGCTTGACCTTGCTCTCGTTGCCAGTGCCCGGAGCGATCTCGCGGTCCACGCGCGTACCGATGCGGATGTCCGTAGCAATGCGCGGAGCGCCCTTGGCGTGCACGGCGGCGTGGCAATCATGGATCGCCTTCATAACCTCAGACCAAGGACCTTCTATTGACAGATATGCGCGACGTTAGACGTTACAACTGAGGGTTATCAACAGCACGACTCACCGAGGTTTGTTCCGTATCCACTGCATCGCGTGAGACAGGACAAAGCGACAAGGGAGACGCAACAACTCCGTAAATGGACGCGCGCAGATAGGAAGTTGAGGCTTACTGCATCTGCTCGGAATATTGATACATCAGCGGTGGACGGCGGACGCGGACGGCGGACGGATAATGCGCACCTTGAACTTGAGTCCTGTCTTCTCGAGGACGCGGACGCATTCCGCGATGTACTCTGCAACCTAGCGCGGCCTGTGAAAAGCATATCCAGAAGGGAACTCCTGCGCGCGCACTGAAGGTTCTCCGGTGCCCATCGGGATGAGACAGAAATCTGGAACGCGACGGACGTCGAGTTAGTACGGCAGGACCGGACAGCGGGAACAAAGTTGCTTACCCGCAACCGCATAGAGGTCTGCTGAAGTGTTCTCCGACATTTTGACGTGCTGATTTTGTCGCCAGCAGGAACGCGCTTTGAGTTACGAAGAGGTTCGAGAAAGAGTCGGTGGACGGACGCGCGCGCGGTCCATTCTCGAGGGACGCGCTTGACGCCCAAGACAGTCCTTGCCTTCCACCACGCCTGCGGGGCCTGTCTGCTCCTTCGCACTCCTCTACTGGTTGCTCGGGAACCCTGACGTGCTATGCTTTTTGCTGTTGTCTCTATTCTCTCAGTCGCTTGCCAGTCATGACTGTTACGGCCTTGAACGTTCCGACTCTGAAGGCGGTCAAGAACGCTGTCATCGGGAATCGCACGGCGAAGGGGAACTACGGACGGGATGAGGTATTCGTATCGAGGTACGTCTGCATTATTTATGTCTATCTATGATTGCAGCTGAGCGAATGCACAAGACTCGTAGAGTGCATAAACGACCCGCCTACCTCTCCCGGGGAGCCGGAGGGCTCCAAGACGAGTCTCCGCATAGAAGCCGCGCATATACTGGCGTCGCTGTCGTATGGTGCGTACTAGTTACCTATTGTGCCGTAGACCTCTCATGAAAGCCTCTAGGCTCCCCTGATGCCCTGCGGACGTTGCTCAGACTGAACGCATCCCAGGCATTGCTCTACGCGGTTTCGACCTTCCAACCAACGGACAGCATTCCCCTCAAAGCCGCGATTACTCGCGCACTTAGAGCTCTCGCAGCAGCTATCGCGGACACTGTGGGACCGTCGCAATGGGGGCTCTCACCCGCTGTCTCCGACCTCCGGCCTGAAGCGAAGGCGGCGCTCGACTATTTCTTCCAGGTCAGCTCTTACTCACTGGCGGAAACTCGCATCAGGCTAACGTTGTACAGCCCGAAATTTTGGACGTGTACATTCCCCAGCTCAATGATCGGTCGTTGCCAGTTAGTACGGCCATCGCCCAGCTCGTTGCTTCGTCGGTCAGGGATCCTATACATCGTACCAAGGTGTCCGATTGGTGTCCACCAGGAGAGAGGTCGGTAGAAACAAAGGGTAAACGTGGATGGGAAAAGGGTGATCCGACGAAATCGCCCAGCCGCCAAGGTGGCTGGATCGTCCGGACGTTGGCTGCGTTACTCCGCCAGAAAGACGTGAAGGTCCGTCTTCCTCTAACTCCGATAAATATGCTTCGGTTTCACCTCTTGGGCACAGTTGCAAGAGGCAGCGCTCTCTGCGTTAGCTTCCCTGACAAAAGAGAACGAGCCTTTAGCGTCACGCCTGGCGAGGGCACCGCCTGGGCAGGAATGTGCGTTGATTCGCGCTCAGCACTTCCATATCAGCATGCTTACACGGGTGTACAGCTGTTATGTCGACCGTGCTATCACTTTGCAAGTCTCGGAACACTGAGTTACAGCTGGCTGCATCGCTATGGTAGGCGAAGACAGTCTGAATCAGAACGTATGCTCATGTGCGCCTCAGTGCAACGAACATCCTACGTGCCCCGCCCGCACCGAAGAGTCACATAGCCTACATATCTCCGGCGGACCAGACTACAGCGATTACGATCATGCATGTTCTTAATCGCATCATTAGTTCGGATACGGCGAGCAACCAGTCCAAGACGAAGGCATGTTTCATTCTCTGTGAGGAGTCTCTTGCGCGGTGATCTGGAAGCAATTCCTGATTTTGTGTGCATCACCCCAGATTACCTTGTGACCGATCACAGGCTCTTCTGTCAGCTCGCATATGAGCGCAACTGCCTCGTCCAGGTTGCGCAACTGGTCACCTCAATCACACCAGTAGAGAAGACTACTGAGATCGACGAGGACGAACCGGAGAGCGTGTCTCGACTTCGCGAAGTGAGTGTCGTCGTCGTATGTTGTTCATTTGTGACTGACCCGCTTCTCTAGGCCGCTCTGATTGTGGTGGCAGCCATTGCGATGTTCGACAACGATATACGGACTGCTGTTACGGACGAGCTGAAGATCATACCTGCCGTTCAGGCGAGCTTGACGCATCGATATGTCGGAGTCCGGTATGCCGCATGCCAATGTGCTCGCGCTCTCAGTCGCGCGGTGGCCGCGCTACGCACGAACATCGTCGACACGGGCTTGGGCATCTCAGTCTTCCAGCTGTTTATGAAGCAGGACGAGGACCGCCAAGTGATGCACGCCGCTTCCACAGTCGTGTGCAACGTCGTGACCGACTTCTCGCCTTTACGTTCAGTACGTGACTATGTTTCTCCGCCCTGACGATACTGACGATCGTGTGTCTAGACCTTGATTGAGCAGGGCGTCATCACAAGGCTCGTCCAGCTGCTCAACACAGGCGACTCGGCCCTGCGGCTCAATGCTTTGTGGGCTTTCAAGAATCTGCTATACAAGGCCACGCCCGACCTTAAGCGGCAGGTGATGAACCGTATAGGGTGGCAAGAAGTTCGCAAGTGAGTGACTGTATCGCCAGCGGTCTCTACCCTGCTGCCTAAGTTGACCCCTTGCAGTCTCTTCGAGGATCCGGACCCCCGGATACGCGAGCAAGCCTTCCACATTGTTCGGCATGTTGCAGACGGGGTAGACGGGGTCGACCTGCTCTTCTCAGAGATGGGAGGTAGTGAGGTCTTGTTGGGGCATCTAGCGAAGGCGATAGAGTCCGAAGACGACGAGGACGTCGTTCTGCAGGTTCGTTCCTCGAAATCGCCAGCGCACTACATCGCTGACTTTAAACATCCCAGGCTGTATTCGTCCTCGCGAATATGGCGAACAGTGCTGCTCACCAAAGGAGTATCCTCGCCGACCAAAGAATTCTGCGGTGTCTACGAGACTGTCTGATCGACGCCAAAGTCGAGATACGGCGGCCCGCGATCTCTTGCGTTCTCGAGCTCGTCCGTCAGAATCCACGCAGCCACCGCGAGCTGCATGAGGCGAAGATCGACTCTACTCTGCGACACATGTGCGAGCACAGTTCGCATGTCAGCGCAAGCCCGACTACGCTTCGCCTGACCGGTGGTCGCCAGATGGGCGCAGAGGACGACTTGGAGGTGCAGGACAAGGCTCGGCAGGCGCTCCACTGGCTGGAACACAACGCGGACATGGACGTGTAATTCGTCGGACTACTGCTTTGCTCTCGGGAATTTTGTAGCTCTACGTATTATGCATCGTGCGCTCTGTGTTGTTGTAATCCTGGATATACCATGCTGTCGCTGTTGCTTTGCACTCGCACGACTGGGAGTCGAACGCGGTCGTGCGACTCGGCTGGCGCGTATGCGCGCTCTGGGGCAAGTGGTGTGACTTTGGGGCGTGACCGATTTCACCCGAGGCGCGACGGCGACACGTCCAGCATTTTGTCCCTTCCCTCCACCGCCAGCGGCACTTCCTCCTTCCCTTCCCTCCCCGACCACCATGGCCACTCTCGCCCGGATCCGCTCTGCTGTCCCCCGCCGTGTCGTAAGTCGCGCATCTGCGAAGTGTTTGCCAAGAGAGAGCGAGACTGACGTCGTCATAGTCATTACAGCCCTTCGCGCGAGCGATCCAGACCGCTGCAGACACGACGCAGCTGCAGCAGGACGCGTCGCACTCCGAGCCGTTCTCGGTCAAGCTCCATGAGGACTCCTTCCACGGTTACCGGACGGACACCCCCAGCCTCGACGTCGAGGTCTCGAAGGAGAACCTGCTCAAGTGGTACAGGCAGATGAATGTCATCCGCCGCATGGAGCAGGCCGCCGACGCTCTCTACAAACAAAAGCTCATCCGTGGTTTCTGCCATCTTGCTATCGGTCAGGTGCGTCTCTTCTTCCCTGCGCGCGGATTGCGCGCGACTAGTGGGAAAGCAGGCGCTGATGTAGCGGGTGTGATTGCAGGAAGCAGTTTCCGTCGGTCTTGACTCTGCCACGACGTTCGACGACAACATCATCTCGTCATACCGCACGCATCCCTTCGTTGTTTTGCGTGGCGGCACCATCAAGAGCCTGATTGGCGAGCTGCTTGGTCGTGTGTGCGGTGTCTCGAAGGGCAAGGGTGGCTCTATGCACGTCTTTACCGAGGCCTTCCAGGGAGGCCACGGTATCGTCGGTGCGCAGGTGCCGCTTGGCGCGGGTCTGGCGTTCGCGGAGCAGTACCTGGGCAGGAAGAACGCGACGTTCGCCATGTACGGGGACGGTGCGAGCAACCAGGGTCAGGTGTTCGAGGCGTACAACATGGTGTGCACCTGTTATCTCTATTCCCTCTGCAATAGTTCTGACTATATATGCAGGCGAAACTCTGGAACCTCCCCTGCGTCTTCGTCTGCGAGAACAACAAGTACGGTATGGGTACTTCCGCGGAGCGTAGCTCGATGAACACCGAGTACTACAAGCGTGGAGACGTCATCCCTGGTATCCAGGTGAACGGAATGGATATCATCGCTGTTCACCAGGCGACGAAGTGGGCGAAGGAGTGGGTTACGAGCGATAAGGGTCCTCTCCTGATGGAGTTCGTCACCTACCGCTACGGCGGTCACTCGTACGTTATACATTCTCCCCCTCCACCGTCGTCCAATAGTCTAACATATGTTTTATAGGATGTCCGACCCCGGAACCACCTACCGTACTCGCGAGGAGATTCAGAAGATCCGTTCCACCCAGGATCCCATACGTGGTCTCCAGCGCTACATCACTGAGTGGGGCCTTGCCGCTGAGGAGGATCTCAAGGCGATCGACAAGGAAGCGAAGGCTGAGGTCGATGCTGCCGTGGAGGAGGCCAAGGCGTCGCCCTTCCCCGACGAGAAGGAGCTCTGGACCGACATCTACTCTGTCGGCTACGAGCCTCCCTTCATGCGCGGCCGTGAGCGTGAGGAGGTTCACTTCTTCTAGGAGGAGAGCATTGGGCGGGCCGGTGCTTCTGCTTCATGGTTGGACTCGGGGCGAGTTTGTTACTAGTTCACTATAGAGTAATACATTATGCCGGTTGATACTATTGTTTTCCGTGCTATGCTTTGGATCGTTCATGCAAAGTCCGCGGTCATCGCGCGGGCAGCGTACATCTGAGGGGGCACGAGTGCCAACGTGTATGGGATGGAGGGACTCCGCTCTGTGAATTCGTCTATGAAGGGCGTGCGGGGGCGATGTTAACTTCTGTACCGTCGTCGGCGATGACTTTGAAGCGCACTGTGGACTATTGTTACAAGTGTACGCTCAGCCCCTTCGGTAACACTCACATATCTGGAAAGGCTCGCCCTTGACTCGCCGTATGCTCGTGAAGTACAGCGTCCCGGCGCCTTCGCGAGCAGTTAGTCGAAGCAGCTCTGGAAGAGTATCAGACGCACCTTTGTGCCCCTTCACGCGGAAACTCAAGTCAATGTTCCCTCCAGGTATGTGGATCTTTGAACTGCTGTCAGCGTCGCACACATGCATGGTCGCGTAGGCACGAGCACATACCGCGCCGTTAATCCACGGGTCGCCATTCATCCACCACACTGGGCTCAGGACGGATGGCCTCGCCGAGGACTTCTCGCAGCTCCGGGCTCTCGCGGACGGTGTTCATGACTTGCTGCATGATCGAGGACGAGAGCTTCTCCTGGTTCGTCACGAAGACCATGAAAAGGCCCCATGCGCTGACGCCGAGCGCCCCAAGAGCGAGGATAGCTGGCCACTTGTTCTATCGTACGAAAGTCAGCCTGCAGAGCCACCTCTGGCGACGATGTGGAGCGCACCTGCAATGGAGGGAGGTCCTTCGGGGATGGTCGGCTGTAGTACAGCCCAGGCCGCGCGGTTTTGTCGAACGTCTCTGCCTCTGGGAGGGATCTGTGCTGGTCTGCCTGCGAGGAGGCGTGGCGCATGCATGCTGAGGGAAGAGGGCGGAAGCTCTGCAGCCTCGATGCGCGAGCGGGGACGCGTAGGGATGCACGCAGAGACATGGTCGCAAGAGAAGACACGTCGTCCGAGTCGCTGAGTTTCCGCCGGTATCGCACTGAGGAGGCAGCGGGAGGAGGTGGTGGAATGCAGAGTCCGAGTCCCGATGCTGGTCCGAATCCGAGTCGCGTCGAGGCGCGTCCGAGCGTGATTTCGACCGTGCGGGGTCGCGCGGGCGGCAACGCGCCTCCGGATGACCGCCATCTCACCTTCGTCCTCCCGCATCCCCAGCCTTTCTTCCCGCAACCACAGAATCCAATCTCGCTACGCCTCTACAAGGTTCTCAGCGCGAACTTTGACGACAATGCAACACGCGAGGCGCTAGACACACTCGCGGAGCTGTATACTCCGTCCACTTCGAGGAGTGCCTCAGGGCCGAAGGCGAAGGAAGCCAGGACAGATGCTGAGGCAGATGGGGATGCCGAGGACGAGTATGATCCTACTGGTGTGTCTTGTCCGAAGCCAACAGGGATAGTCACGGCCGCGTCTGCACCGGCGGTAGACGAGAGCGTTGCGGGGGACATTGCTGCACGGGCGAGGAAAAACCTGCGGCGAGATGTCGAAGGCAAGCTCGCAGAGTCGAGTCGGCAATTCTTGACGGCATTTGGAGAGGTGGACAAGGTATGTAGACCCTCCAAACTCCGAATCCTCATGTGTTCATGGTAGTTGCGTG
This sequence comes from Cerioporus squamosus, assembly GCA_022592435.1. NCBI lineage: Eukaryota > Fungi > Basidiomycota > Agaricomycetes > Polyporales > Polyporaceae > Cerioporus > Cerioporus squamosus. The sequence goes on along the minus strand of JABYQS010000002.1, from coordinate 411,208 downwards.
CGTTAGCAATTGGACACATTGCAGGAGCACATAGGTCTTATGCGAGCGCGATGTGATGAGGCGCAGACCCAATTACATGACACGAACACAGCATGCAAGTCCCTCCTCGATCGTGCAGGCTCACTTCGAGAAGAACGGTATGTCTCCTCGTACTCCTCCCATTGCATATGCGGTCTCACCCCCATACCTAACAAACAGACAGGGAGTTGCCGTCCGCCAATCTATCATCACTCTATTCCTCTCTCGATTTACCCTAAGTGCAGATGAAAAAGAGGCCATCGCCTCGCGCGAGGTCCCCGTCGGGCCCCGCTTCTTCGCCGCGATGGACAAGGCGGCCAAGATCCGCGACGACTGCCGTGTACTCATGACTGGGGACGAGGGAGACACCAAGGCTGGCATTGACATCCTCTCAGCGACCGCCACACAACTCGAGCAAGCGTACGACAAGATCTTCCGCCATTGCTCGTTCGAGTTCCGCCAGATGGGTCGAGACGCAAGCCTGGACGTGGACCCTGCCATGCGCGAGGCTGTTAAGAGACTACGACAGAGGCCGGAGCTACTCACGTACGTTGCGTCAGGCTACTCCTCCTGCCGAGCAGTATGGCTGAGCGTCGTTGCAGCGAAGCGCTGGCGTACATGTCGCAAACCCGCCAGGCGACCCTTCTCTCTGCCTTCATGGACGCTCTCACCCGCGGCGGGCCTGGGGCCTCCCGCGCCCTATCGAGCTCCACGCACACGACCCTTTGCGGTATGTCGGGGACATGCTCGCATGGGTGCACCAAGCGATTGCCGCGGAACGCGAGTTCCTGGAGAGTCTCTTTGGGGTGCGCGGCGCGCGCCGGATGGTCGGCGCTGTGCGTGACTTCGGCGAGAGCGAGGAGGAGGGCTGGATTGGAGAGATGATGGACGGGGCTGTGAAGGGTCTGTGTGGGCCGCTGAAGGTGCGCGTGCAGCAGACGGTGCGGTCGCAGGAGAGCAGCATCACGTCGTACAAGATCGCGAACTTGCTGGGGTTCTATATGTTGACGATGCAGCGGACGATTGGGAAGGAGGCGTTGTTGTCGAAGACGCTGGAGGAGTGAGTGGTTTCGTGCCGATTGAGTTATGCTGTTATGCAATGGCTGACACGCGTATAGGTTGACGGACCTTGCGTACTCGATATTCTACGGTGCCATCGAGACACAAGGCAGGTCTCTCTTGCGCGTACCACTCGTAGGTATTGTCCCTCTTTCTGATGTAGGACGCAACTAACACTCACTGTGTTGTACACAGGACCTGGACGAAGCGGGCGTCTCACCACCGCTCGCGATCCTCGACCACACGCAAGTCCTCCGCGAGATGATGCTCGTATACGAATCATCCCTGCTCGGCAACGAAAACGAAGAAGAGCTCCAGGCCGGCTTCCGCGACATCCTCGACAAGATGGTCGACCCCGCGATCGAGATGTGCATGACGGGCGCGGACGAGAAGAAGCGGCAGCGACCGGCGTGGGACAAGGCGGTGTTCGTGCTGAATACCCTGGCGTACCTCCAGGATGTGCTAGAGCCGTTCGCGTTCACAGTCGAGAAGCGCGGTGTTGTGCAGGGCCTGATGGAAGGCAAGGTCCTGCAGCTCATTGAGGAACATGTGAGTCTGGTGTATCGCAGAATGCAAATGTGTCGCAGTAGCTAATGTTGCGGTGAAGTACAAGGATGTTCTCGCAGATGCCGGACTCGCGGAGATCGCGGCTGCATGCGACTCGCGACGGACAAACGTCAGTAGCTTCGCTTATGCATCATGCACTGCAGGACACTGACATCTCTGCAGGAGCCGCTATCGCACGTCCCGGCAGCAGAGCCTGCCGCCCTTCAGGCAGCGCTGCACCGATTCTCTGAGTGGCTCTCTGGAGAGGGCGTCGTCCACTCCCCGCGGCTGTCCTCGCTCACCGTGCGCAGCTTGCATACACGCGTGCACCAGGCAGCTTGGAACGACTTGCACGTACATACGAACACATATGCGAGGAGGTCAAGAAGCCCGAGAATAAGTACGAGGCTGCTGCAACGCTCCTCGGGAGTGAGCGACCCTTCGGGCAGGTTCGCTTGCTGTGGCAGATCTTTGGGTTGCAGGAGCAGACAGCAGGCTAGCACTTGCGTTATGTGGATAATACATGATTACATCGTGTTGCCCAATGCCGTCGCACCTGTCTGGGCACGTCACACCGACGAGGTTCTGATGACCCGTCACACAAGCGGGTTAACTCCAAGCATCCATGTCGACTCCATCTCCAGTACAATCGTAAACTAACATGTCCGCATAATATGCGAAAGATCGTCATCATCAATGTAACATCATAGAACGCGAGGTGGCCCTCGCCCGCGACCTTTGAAGTTCGCGCCGGTCCCATAGATCTGCGCCAACAGCCCCAGCACACCCCCATCCTCCAGCTCCTCATCATCCTCCTCCTGCTGCGACTGTCCTACGCTCGGACGCGCCCGCCTTCCATCGACATACGACTCCCCGAGGGTGCTGCCAACGCCCCCATCCGCAGCCAGATCCTCCTCCGGAATGACCGAGTTGACGACATGTCCGCTCGCCGGCATCACGCTGCCCTGCGAGTCGCCCAGCACCGCCGTCTGCGCCATCCCCGGCCCGCCCATCGTCGACTGGAGCATCGAGTCGCCCGGGCGGCCAGTCTGTCCGAGCTGGGCGGGGTGCAGCACGCTCCCAGCCATCATCATGCTCGCGCCCGGCCCGCGCCTGCGCACGCTCTGGCTCGCACGCAGCGCCCGGTCGTACTCGCGCGCCTTGTCTGCGAGCCCTGGGGCGTGCAAGTGCACCGTCGAGTCCATGTCCCCAGAGGGGGCGGGGGCTATATTCGGGGCGCCGCGTTGGAGGAGACGGCGCCGGCCGAGGCCGACGGGGTGTGCGGCGCTGAGGTCGGCCATGCGACTGAGGTAGAGCGAGCCGGAAGGGTCGTTGGGCGTCCAGTCTGGGTGTGCGGCTTTGAAGTTGAGAAAGCTCTTCTCCATCTTGCCCTCCTTGGACATGAAGCGTTCGTCCACGACCTTCGTTGGGGCGCCGAACTGCATTGTGCGAGATGGTCAGCGATGTCTTGCATCAGGTATTATCCATGCGACATACCTTGATATTACCGTGTCGCTGGAAGTCGAACACTGCGAACGAGCAAACGTACCCCAGCCCATCCACATGCACCGTGAACTCCCTGAAGAAGTCTACGATTGCAGGCGCGCATGGCGGCAGCGAGTACCACAGGACGAATGGCGTCAAGATGACGGAGAGTAATTCCTGCGCAAACGTGACGACTTTCATCGCGAACAGCTGCCCGAACTCCTCGTGCACCTTCTTCGAGTGGAGCTGCCCCTTCCACTCGTCCGGCATGTAGTGCGTGTACTGCACGACCTCGGTCATGAGCAGCTCCGGGTCGAACACACGGTTCTCCTCGGGGATCATGCCTCGCGCGACCGCGAGGATCGAGCCGAATACTGTGATGTAGAAGAACACCGTGCGGTGTGCTGTGATCTCAAAGTGCACGAAGACGTCTGGGTCGAGCACCGAGGAGAGAACCAGCACAGCGGCGAAGGAACCGGCGATGAAAGCGACGAACCTGCACACCTGTGAACACATTGCGTCTGCTAGACCACGATTCGAGACGCACCTAGCGATGATTGTGACCTTCTCGTTTGGGAACTGGCCAATGTACATGCTCGCTGTCTCGTAGGACTCGTTCAGGCGCCTCTTGAACAGGTGCGGAAGCTCGTTGAACTCGCGAAACTTCCACTGCGCATACGGGGTGTAGGCTCGGCCACCAATGTTTGACGGGTTCTTGTGGTACTCCTGACCATCCCGTTTTAGTACTGCTCCATGCAACAAGTGACGTATAGCACACCTCGAAGTAGCGAAAGAACGAGTACATGAGGAGGTACAACACGATGAACGGGGCGAAGATGGCGTTCAGGATGCCCATGAAAATCAATCGTCGCCGAAGCCTGCAACCACCAGTCAGTCACTTGTGACTATATATCGCGAGTGCTGTCAGCACTCACCCCTCGATCAGCACCGCCCTGTTCTTGCTTTTCAAGAACACCTTCCGCACCCTCCCGCTTTCGTCGAATAGGTACTCCATCAGGCAGAACCTGAGGTTCCACTCCAGCGCCCTAGTCAGGGTCTTGCCCTTGCCCTCCTCCGTCGTGCGGAAGAACGCAAACCGCTGTAGAAACAACGGAAGCGGCACACGCAGGTCAAGTAGCTCCTTGTTAAAGAGAGCGATGAGGTAGTTCTCCTGGCGCATGATCCGGTTCGCGATGTCATGCGCGTCGAGCTTGGCCGTAAACGACTGGTGTGCCGCAGTATTGGAAGAGATGGCTGTGAGCGGGTTGTCTTCCCTTATTGCGCCGATGCGTCGCACGACCTCTGGCCAGGAGATCGTCTGGATGTCTTCCTGAGGAAAAGGAGGGTAAGTGAGCACGTGGCGATGTGGTAGGAACGAGGGACACGTACGTCCGGTATGTGGAGGAGATGCGTGTAGAAACGATACATGTCCACGAGTCGCATCATGCTGAGCACATACGAGACGAGCTGCCATATGAAGAAGGCGGAGAAGAGCATAAAGAAGAGTAGCGTAAAGCCCGAGAACCTGTGAGTTCCTGGTTAGCGACCTTTCCTGACGACGGATAATCGAATGCCTTGTGCCATGACTGGGTTCGTTCATAGTTGAACGGGCTACACATGTCAAGCCATACTCACCTTGACACACATCTACTCACAACAACTTCCGACAGTCTTGTGACCTTCTCCGGTCGTATGCGGGAGTAATCAACGCATCCAAGGAGGAATGTCGAGAATCCAATAACAAACCCGACTGTTCTATGCAAAGCTATCAGTACATGGAGAGTGATCAACAAGAATGAGCACGACGGACAGGAGGTTGAGGCCGCGGGAGAGAGCTATGCTGTACAGTCCCTTCCCTTCATAGTAGTAGTAGGCTTCTTGAAGGAACGCGTCCAGGTTGTAGACGTTGACCCAGTTCCACAGGGCACGCTCATGCTCGTCGAGCCCGCGCATGTGCTTCGGCTGCGGTTCATGCAGAGGTTCCGACTGCGGTTGGGGCTCTGGACTTATCTCTGAGGGTCGTGGAGGTACTGAGACAGGCGTGTTCGCGGAGGTAGTTGGGAGGATGGGTTTGGAACTGGAAGGCCTACGGGACGAGTGTAGCGAATGCTTCCGCTCTTCCCGCTCCTTGCCCTTCGCACTCTTCACCGGAGGTGGGGACGGCGGGCGACGCTGGGCAGGAGCACTCGCCTCAATCATGAAATCTTGAGGTACCTCATCGTCAGACGACTCCTCGCCCTTGGGATCGGCATGGCGGTCATTAGGGCGAAGAACGTTCATCTCAGACGCCTCTCCACTCCATGCAACCTTGCGCTTGCCATGCGGCCTTGACGGGGAGCGAAGCACGGAGCCTCGCGAGGTCTGGCCAGCCTCAAGGTCGGCGTTCTCCTCGTCTTCTTCCTCGACGACAGACTGGTTGGCCTGCATGTAGCCTTGGTATGTGCGGCCCATGGGGTTGAGCATGTTCAGGAACGGGCGAGAGCTGCTGCCACCAGGGAAGATAGACTGAGAGCCGTACATCGAGCGGGAATTGGAGTTGCTAGCCATCGCTCATGGACGAGGAAGAGGACGGCGCGAGGTGCTTGCGCGTCGAACAAAGCTGTCTTTGGCGAAGTGCTGCCTCGCGCCGCCGCGTCGCGACTACGTCGGCGCTACCTCGTCCGCTAGCGCCGAAGGGGCGCGCGCGGCAGCGTGACTGATCCCAAATGAAACGCAGCAGAGTCCGGAAACATATGTCGTGTATTCCTCGATGCTCGTCATTTCCGAGCAACGAACTGCGACACAACGAGCCACATTGATTAGCCACGAAGAGGGTGTAGTCTCGCATGTCCAGATATGGGCGCCTGCGGATAGCGGTGCATGATGTGCCTCGCGCGCGAAGCCGCCAACGGCGGGAGTCTCTCCAGCTTTCCTCCTCCACCTATCCTATACCCACTCAATGTCCCAGCCTAAGTTGTGCGTCGTTCGCGTCGTTGTGCCCGCATTTTGCTTACGATGGCCTCAGAACACTACGCCCACCTCCTAATGTCGACTTCGTCCAAGGTCGGGCGCGTTTCTCGGAAGAAGCAGGCAGGAGGCGCGTATTGACTTCTACCGGTTCATACAGGGTATCCTGGAATCCCCCCAGGCGGAGCCGATCGTCCACAGGCTGCAGTGAAAGGCGTACGTAACATGTCCTTGTTCCTCCCAGCATTCCATGCATCCTCAGCGCCAACCACACACAGGCCATTGAAGTGCGGGTAGGCCAGCAGGGGGTCAAGGCCAAGTGGGTCCGCATCGAGCTCAGGAAGGTCGAAACCCTCCCGGGCGGTGGTGCCGCGAACACGTTCTTCGACTTCGTCGGCCAGAGCCCTATCCACCTCTGGCAGTCTCCAAACGATGAGTACAGCACATTACACACTGTTAGTACCCTCCTATATCCGCTTCTACATCCCCTCAAGGCATATCCCACAGAATGACTTCCCTTTCTTCATCCGAATTCCGGAATCCATACCTCCTACTATTGCTCTGGAGAAAGGAGGTGCGTTGTTCTTCCACGGGCCATACGTCTCGCTGACCACCACGCTTGCAGCTGGTATAAAGTATGAACTCATCGCATCCGTTTGCGTGCAAGGCAAGAAGTACGTGTTTCTGCGTACCCGTCCTCTCGCCCACGCTGACAGCTAGCGCAGGGGATTCCTGCGACGGGACAAGCCCACTATCACCGCGACGTCGTCGCCCATCATCATCGACAAACACGAATTGCACTCGACGTGGCCCATATACTCCCAGCCGGAGACTCGTAGCCATTCTCAAGATGGTGTCACGCTTATTGTCCAGCGGGAGCACACCTGTCACGGTCCTGGCGACCGAGTGGTGGTGAATGCCATCGTCAAGTCCGACACGCTGCATACTGTCATGCTGCGCGGCTTCGAGTTCATGCTTCGCGAGACTACGATCTTTCGAGCCGCGCCTCACACACAGGGGAAGAAGGGCAGTCCACAGGTGAAGGTGTCAAGCATCGGCGAGCAGAAGGTTCCCGTGAACGCAACGCTGTACGGGGGTACTCAGCACAAGGCGGAGCTGAGCGTGACGGTGCCGCCGCACCATACCTCGGCGACGATCAACGCTGCGCGGCATATCGACATCAACTACGTGCTGACGGTGAAGGCGTTGATGAACACTGGGCAGCCCATTATCATGGATTTGCCAGTAATGATATCAAACTGGCCAAAGTCTGTCTTCTCATGTCTCCACGTCATTCATCTGCTGATGGTAGTTGCGCAGATCGGTGTCAGTCGAAGCGATGAGGTATTTGGATTCAGCTTCTACGCATATATAATAACTGACAGAGTTCAGACGGATAGGACACGCTTTCAATGTCTCACTTCCTGCTGGCCACCCAAGCAACGCCCATGCAGCGCAATCCCCACCTGCTCACCAGCAGGGCTTCGCACCCTCGTTGGCGGGTAAGTCAGGTCCGGGTTCGAGCGTAACTTCGCCATCCGGCACCTCGCACAGCTATTCGAACTCAATCGACAAGAAGCCCTCCGTAACCGACTTCCGCTCGCCCACTAAGCCCGCCCCAGGACAGTTCAACACTGCACCGTCCAACTCCGGCGACAGATACGTGAATGAATTCGGAGAGCGGAAGAAGAGCCTCGATGTCGGCGGGCCATTGCTTGTCCAGACCGTTGGTGCGCGGGATATGCCGCTGGAGCTACCAATGGTTCCAGTGCGCAGAGATCGCGCGCTGGCAGCGGCTCGTCGTACGACAACCATGCCGTCCCAGTAGGCCGTCCGCGTTCGAGCAGTGGTAGGCCGAACACCGCACAGCGTCTCACGATCGTCAATGCCAGCGAGGATGAGCTTCGGGAGCAAATGGAGGCGGAAAGGGAGCGTGCGCGCAGGCAGCCATCCACGATCTTGGAGAGTCCCGTCTCGACAACTCCCCCACCTCAACAGACCCAGTCGACCAAGCCTGCGTCTAGGGCAGGATATCTCACGGCCGAGCAGGAGAAGGTGTTGTTGTACAACCGTGCTGTCGAGAACGTTGAGCGCACGCAAGCTCTTGGCGGGGTGAGTTCAGCTCGGTATGTTTGCAGTGAGATGTCGGCTTATCATTCGGGAGCAGGGGTCGCAGAACGGTCACACCGAACCCGCCATGAGTCCCGCGTCGGTCACTTCACCCAATGCAACAAGCAGTAAGCCACAGGCTCGATGGCTTACGGCGGAGGAAGAGAAGGCACGGTTGTTCGAAGATGCACAACGACGTGTTGCGCGCGCGCGAGGTATTGAAGGATCAGAGGCGTCAGGGTCCTCTCCCTATGGTGCCGGCCAGATTGTCTCATCTCCCACTCCCATGGGAGGTTCGTCCTCTGCGGGGGGCAGCAGTGCGGATGCGAGGAGCCCGAGCATGTCCGCTGGAGCTGCACTATATTCACAAGCTATGAGCGCCATCAGCAAACCCGTTACCTCACCCACCTCCGTAAAGTCACCGACCACCCCCGGGAGCGCACTTCCTTCCGCCTCGGACGAGAAAGCTATGCTGCAGCGTTACTACGAGGCGAAGAATGCGGTGTGGCAGACACAGTCCTCCCACTATGGACGGGTACCCGGTAACGCCGGCCCTGTACAGTATGACGCCCTTTACCAGGCCACTAGCCCCGCGGATTCTGTGCCCGGTCCTCAATCTCCTCCTCCCGTCATTTCCCCGCCTACGGACATGCCCCCTCCGTTCACTGATGCTACAGCGGGCTCGTCCTCGCATCCCATCCTGTCTGAGAAGGAGCGGCAACGCCGACACTATGAGGCCATGGACGCGGCTGCAGCGCAACAGCAGCAGCAGCCCTGGCAACCCATGCCTCCGTCGGCAGAGTATGCATCTTCGCCTCCTCCCGGCCCGTATCCTGTCTCTCCACCTGTGCCTGCAGGAGCGCCTCCGCCGTTTTCCCCCTCTCCCCAGTCGCCGCCGCTTTCAGCGTACGAAGAAAAGGAGATGCTCAGGCGACGGTACGAGCAGAAGGACGCAGGTTCACTCGGCTCTCCGGGCACGACCCCGACCCCTCCTCCGCGTACATCGCAAGTACCCAACGGTGCTGGCATTCGTGGGCGTCCACCCCCAACCCCTCCGATCTCGCCGAACGCTCCGGGGACGCCGGTGAGCGCACGGCCGCTCACCGCTGCAGAGGAGAAGGCCCGTCTGAGGGCCATGTACGAGGCTGAAGACCGCTCCGCCACCGCTATACATCTTCCCGCTCCTCCAGCCCAGTCGCCTTACCCCTCGCCTCCACCCTCCAACGGCTACCACGACCAGCGGGACGTCCCACGTGCGACCCCATCCCCAAAGACGCCCCCACCTCCGCCTCCGCTCGCTCCCAAGCCGCCACGGGAGTACATCGAAGAGACGCAGCTGGAGGACAAGCGCACGACTGCGAAGCTGCAAGCGATCGACGTCGCGGGGCTGGCATCCGACCCGGACCTCGCCTCTGTTGCCTCGGGCTCGAGCGACGAGGACCCCGCCGTGATTGAGGCGCAGGACAATACGTTCGGCCCAGGCGCGCTTTCCGCTCTCGCTGCTGCCTCCTCGCGTCCCGGGTCTGCAGGTGCGGGTGCTTCACCTGGCCCCTCGAGGCAGGGCTCCTACAGTGCGTCTGGCGCCCTCGGTGTTCCGCCCCCGCCCCCGCTCCCGCCGAAGGTGCAGATCGAGTGAGCGTGCTTCATTTTTCGTTATTTGAGGGCAAAATACCTGTCGCTCGCAGACATCGTGGCGACATCTTGCGCGAATGGGTTTTGTCCGTAGGTTTCCTCACTACTTACCCATGGACGATCGATCGCTTCTTCTAATCTACGCATCTGGATCCTAGTGCTTCAGTTACTGCCAGTTTCCGTGCGCCCCTTGGATATACTTGTATGGGGACCTGCCGCTCTATCGTGTTAAGGTTATCGCTTCTCTCCTCCGTCCACCAAGGTTCTCTCCGCCGACGGCCATAATCGTATCTACCTGGACCTCTTTCCAACTCTCACTTTCTTGTACATCTCCTTGTTCGCTCTCACTTCTCATCCTCTCTATCTCACTGGATATGAGGGCCACTTACTTGTCGACCCATAGGTCTTGCCCCGTCGCTCCTTCATCCCATCGCTATCGATATTCTACCCTCTCAGGAACACTCTGTTACTTTCTGTATAGTACGACATGGCGCGCACTCCCGCTCCCGCTCCGAATCGCGGCAGAAGTCCACCAGAAGAGCGCCTTGAGCAAATGTCCAGGGTGTCTTCTATAGCTTCTTTCTATTCCGGTGAGGGAAGAAGATGGTGAGGTCGTAGACGCCATGAGGAAGAGGGTGCAAGAGAGCAGTAGAGTAGCTTTCAGCTCAGAAAACAGACAAGCAGCGACAGAAGACAGAGCGAGAACAGAGCAAGCGACAGTGCTATGGAGGCTAGTGTTGAAGCGATCGCGAGCAGAGCAAGAGGAGAAATGTTAACCTCGTCACGCCTGGCGTGAGTCACAGGCATGTCATTGCCTTTCGGGCGTGTTGCTCTCGACCATATCGCAGCTTAAATCACTTGCCACAACAATCCCGATGGACCATCGCTTGCCTACGCCCCCTGTCTGCAAGTCTGAGATTCTCGCTGCTATGCCCGAGGACGAGGAGAAGGAGGGGGGGATACCGAAGATCTCAATCACGAGCAGCTCCCCGCTCCCCCCAAGAAGCCAAAGTGGCCGCAAAAGCTGAGGACCCGCCCGCCTCCTGCAATGCGCCAGAAAAGGGCCTTTTCATCGCTCTTGACGAGTCAGCGTAGGAATGTTGACGATGAGGTTAAGCAACTCGACCCGACCGCGACGCGCCCATTTTGTGTAGTGACCCGAGCCTCCGCAGACATGTACTACTACGCGCATGTTCTCGCAGTTGCTACATCGGACTCAGTTGTAAGAACTGGTTTTGTATCACATACATTATCGTCCAGCTGACGACATTTTGCAGTTGGATCTGCTGGAATGGGCGTGGAATATGCCGCATCGCACGCTCAACCTCGACACGCGAAAGCACTTGCATCCTCGTGAGTGCGGTACTTGTTCATATGCTTCAATCGCCTCACATCACGGATAGTGGATATTGCATTGCATCGGTACTTTGTTCGCACCGACGACTCCAACAAACTTAACGGGTGGTTCTGGTTTCCCGATGATACAAACATCATCTTGAACATGCACGCGTTCTACACGAGTAGGGACATCACCACGCCCGTCGCTACAGAAACGCCTTCGTATCCCAATGTGCGACGCAAGCCCGATGAGGTATGCGTTGTCCACCTTGTTATGCTCACTACGCTCAACAACCCAGTTTTACGGCAATGCAATTTTCTCAATTATCGACTCGTCCCATTTCCCGCCATGAAGTCAACTTGGTCGGTGCGGAAGCCCGCTCACTTCGTCTCACAGTTCGATCCGGGGACGCAAGTGCAACAACCCTTTCAACGATCTACCGATCATCTCGCTCCATGTCCCATGTCACTTCGTCATCTGCGACACGGGTAAGAAGCTAGTGAGCTTTTACGAGGGTGCTCGTCCGACGAGTTCCGAACTACAGCGAGACTTCCCCTCCCTCATCGAACCCCTCCAACGCCTCATTTTGTTGGCTGTCTGGGACATCTACGATGCGTGCATGTGTGCCCAGCCTGATGCTGAGTGGATGAGTACTGCGGGCCAGCTCACCACCGGTGGTCCTGGTGGTAGTGGTCACGACGGTCCCGGTGGCCCCTCAAGCCATAGTGGTGATCGCGACGATCCCGGCGGTCCTTCAAGTCATGGCGGTGGTCCCGATGGTCCCGGTGGCCCTTCAAGCCATGGTGGGAATGAAGGCGGCGGTGGCCAAGGTCTTCCCAACGAGGACGACGGCCCTCCGCAGGGGGCAAGTGGTGCTGGAGACCATGCCTTCGTTCAGTCGACATCATACCTGGCACCGGAGGACTCTGCCTCGTGCTCCGACATGGCTCCCGGAGAGGAGGCACCGGACGACGAGGACTCGGACGACGATGACGACGACGAGTGGGACGATCCCGCGTATGCTGCGTGGCTGGAGGCGTGGGCGGAGGACGTCTGGGAGGCGATGCAGGAGGACGCGTAGCCCCGTTTGCGCGCGCAGAAGGCGCCATCTCCCTCGCCTTCGCAGGAGGCTCTCGTTGGCAACGGTGTGCCCGCAGCCGGGAAAGGGGTGCTGTCGATGGGACTGTCCGGGTCTGGGCCTCCGACTATGTCAATGTGAACCGCCCAGATTCCCGAGAAGTAGCCTCTCTCCTCCATGATCATTGCCTGCGCTGACGTTCAGCATTGTTATCGATTCTGTATTCTTCGCTTGCCTTCCGACCTCAAATGCACGATCCATATGTGGAGGCGCCCTGCGAAAACCGGTCTGACTTCGAACCACCACCACCACCATCCTGGTAAGCACCGTGTTGACCAATGACTGCAACTCTATCGCAGGCGAGTCGAGCTCGTCGGTCTCCTCCAGGCCCGATGGCTAATCTCCTGCGTCCCACACTGAGCTTCTGGCCGAAGGACGAGAAGTCTGAAGGATGAAAACAAGATGCACTGGCAGGCCTGTATGTCCCTTCCACCTATCAACCCTCTCTAACCAGTCAACAGAGTGTGTTGTATCATTCTCTCTATTGAGGGAGCCCGGAGAGCCTCTCTGCTGTCTGCTGTCGATATAGGATTACACACTATATATCGCTACAAATACATCTAATAATTCACGAGCTACTGCTACTTTGGATTTCGCATGTGCCCACTGCCCCGTCACCGTCCTCTGCGCCCCGTACGCGTGCCTCGCGAGCCTGCCACTCAGCAAGCCCACAAAGACCAAAGACCAAGCCCCCTCCGGTTCCGCACATGTTTTGCATTTGCATGCTGCCGGCCTCACGGGCAGCGAGGAGGTGGGAGGTGGGGTGCATGAGGTTACAGTGTTCCCGCGCACGAGCACAGCGCCGCCGCCCGCCCAAGGTGGCAAAACGGATGGAGATGAGAGTAGAGTAAGAGGATGAGAAAGGGAAGAGGGAAGACCCGCGGGGGAGAAAACGGATCCCAAAACCAAAGAGAAACGTTCGAGCGGTGGGCGCAGGACGCAGTGAAAAGGCGGTAACCGTCCGAAGATGGACATGGACGACGACGATGGCAAAAAGCCGGAGGAGGGTGCAGACAGCGGTGCACGCGCCTCCTCCGCGCCGACAGGATGGCAAGGTGGCGTACCGTATACCACAGGCCGCCCCCAGGATGCCGGCCCCGCGCGCAGCTCATCGCTTGCGCTTCACCTTCTTGCCCGTCCCGCCCTCCGGCGGATCCGGCAGCGGCAGGTCCAGCGCGTCGCTCTTCCGCTTCTGGTGGTGCATCGACGCCGCGCCCGCGCCGCCCATTGCCATCGGGCTCTTCGCCATCACGGGCGAGTCCGCCGCCGCCGCCGAGCCCGCCTCGTCGAGGAACGCCGCGAGCTGCTCCGTGCTCGCGTCCTCGATCGACGTCCCGTCGATCCGCGCGCTGTGGTCGTAGTGGTCCGTGATGTCCGGGTACCCCGGCATGCCGCCCATGTCCGTGCCCGAGCCGCCGTGCCCGTCCCCGATCTGGCTGAGGAGCGAGTCGAGGAGGTGGTCCGGCTGCGACGCGTCTGGCCCGCCCGGGTCGAGCCCATGCAAGCCCCCGAACCCGTTCACGAACGAGTCATGCGGAAGGTGCGCCCCATACCCGTTTGTCGGCGGGGGCCCAGACATGTTCCCGTTCATGTGCGGGGCGTGGGGAGACGTCTGGGAGACGGGATCGTCCTGCTGAGGGGAGAGCGAGGTGGGGTCGATGCCGAGGTTCTGGATGAGCGAGTTGATCGAGGACTGGAGCATGTCCATGTCCGCGTCGATTTCGGTCGCGTCCCGGTACGACTTCTGCAGCCGGTTGTTCTCGTCGAGGAGGAGTTGCAGCTGCGAATGTTCGTCGGGGTGAACGGAAGCGAGGAGCGGTTGAGACATGGCGGCGGCGGATGTGGAGGGAACAGATGGAGTGAACCAGCGCGCATAGTCGTTCCCGTTCGGCTCGTACGCAGCAATCGCGGAGGCGTTGTTGTGCATGGCGTCGGCGGGTGTGGCCATGTTGGCGACGGGCTGCTGGTTCGCGAACGCCTGCATCATCTTCTGGAACTGACCTGGAGAGCTCATCATATGCTGTATCGCGGCTTGCCACATCGCATCGACGTTGCCGGGGTTGGGGAGATTGGAAGCAGGAGGCGTCTGCGCCGGGCTTGACGGCGGGACATTCGTCAGTGGCGACGGTGCGTTCGTCAGTGGTGATGTTCCATTTGTCAGTTGAGCGGTAGAAGCCGCGCTATTGGTTCTGGAGAGGATTTGGGATGGGCGGATAGGAGGTGACTTATCGGGAGGAACATCCGAAACGGGAGAGAACGCTTCGGATGGGGCGATGGACTCGAGTCCCGAAGGAGTGGTGACGGTCGCATCCGGTGTCTCGATGGAAGCAAAGTGATCTTTGGAAAGGCAGCGGTTAAGGGACGCAAGGGAGGCAAGATCGGGAAGAGAACTGACCTGAGTACGGAGAGCCACCACGATTATTGCGCATGTTCTCCACCTCGTCGTCCTCGACCTCCATGATGTCAACAGGCTTCTTCAAGGGCGACCTGAGGCCATTGCTGATCATCAGTCTCTGCCGGATGCGAGGAGTGACCTGTGGCGGAGTATGTGAGCCATCGGGTGAATGGGCTCCACTGTCAGTGTGGCCGAATACGCCAGCAAGGAACTTGAGGATACGGTTGATCGTGTCCTGGTGCTTCGCGTGGCGCTGACGGGCGGCGACGGCCTCTTTCCAGAGGGCGTCGTTGGACTGCTTGAGAGCACTGAGATCGGCAGAAATGGCCTGCTGGTGGCGTTTGATGGCAGAGACCCCGTTCACGATTGAGTTGATGTCCATGAGATGGCCGGGCGTGACGTTGGTGAGGGGGTTAGGGGTGGTAGGATCGTGCATGTCGATGGCAGGATCCTCGGACTGGATCTGAGTGGGCTGCTTCTTGCGCTGGATGAGACATAGGAGATCTGGCTGTCCGCGGTGGAAGTTGGGGTGTTCAAAGTGCCATGGTTCGGTGTCAGAGTCGCTCTTGAGCACGCCTTGCTGGAGATGAGGAATTTTGTGGAAGCCGTACATGTTCAGCTGGCGGACGAAAGACGCGAACTTCTGGTGCTTGAACCAGCGTCCGAGCACCTCACGAGCGAACTTCTCATGGTTGAGGACTGATGGGACGGGGAGGAGAAGGGAGAGGAGGATCGAGAGCCGGGAGTGGCGGAAAATAAGAACGAGGAGAGGAAGGAGGAGGAAGAGGACTTGCCATAGAAGGAGTCGCCGTTCTCGGACCACTTGATGAGCTCCTCGTTGGCAGGGTCGTTGACGATTCTAGAGATTTCCAGCGCTCAGCGCTGGAAGGGGAGCGAAGGAGATGGAAGACGACGGACTCGTAGAGCTTTTGCAGAAAAGGCGGGACGACCTGGCGCGCGGCCCTGGAGAGATGCGACGACTCTCCTCGCGGAGGCCGAGCGAGGGCGACTTGTGAGTCCATCGACGTGTATCGGACGGACCAGTGTGCCGCCGTCTGTCGCAGGATTAAATCGACCAGAGCAGCCCGCCGTCCTGGGATGAGCCCTAGACGATGATGGAAGCTATGACGCAAATCATAGCGTCTTTTCGGTCGAGAGCCTCCCCGCACAGCCACAGCCCCATTCTTGGCAAGGCGCCCATCTGCCTCCTCGCCTCTCCCTGACGCATACTAACTTCCCGCTCTCCTGCGCGAAAGCAATCAACCACTGTCTTCTTCCATCCCACGAGACGCATCCGGAGCACCCTGACGCGTTCAATGACTGCATGCATTCCCGCATCACCCATGGCCACGGTCGCATTCGCACATTCGCTCGCCAATCACGTATGTATTCGCTGTGGCCCAGCACGGGCCGTCTGAGCTGCACCGATGCGGATGAATGCTCAGGTCCGCGACCGCCTCATAGACGTCCTAATCTGTACCCGCACGCAGACCACCTCCGGAGCACTGTTGCCAAGATGCAACCGTTAGTCCGAGCGCAAGGCACCGTGCCCAGCTAGCACACCGGTGACGTATCCTCTTCCTTCATCCCTGTTATCGGTGCGTGGTTTGTTGATCTCCCTAGTACAGGGTGGCCCCTTTGTACGCACATCACTGTCATGGCGAGTGAACCGTAGCAACTTGCTGGACGCTGTTGGCAATCCGTAATCACGACGCGTCTGCTTCTTTCACGATCAGGGGATGAACGTTATCGATAAACGTTACGCCTGATCATTCGACAAACCGTGTCCACTGTGACCGCCAGAGGACAGGGGTGGGCAAAAGGTCAGCGGAGCGACATTGTGGCCAAGCAAGCGATCACCCATGTCATATGTCCTGGGCGTAGGTTCAAGAGAATCGCATGGTGGATACCGCACGGGCTCACACATGCCGTCACAGACTCTGGCAGGCTTCTCTGCCTGTTCGTCTCTCCCTGCTGGCCAAGGCCCCATCGAAAACTGAACGGATGCTCTCTACTCATATCACCACACGGAGGAGGAGGAGGCAAACTTCGTACGTACCTCGAGGGGTGCAACGCATGTGAGCAGAATCCGGCTCTCGTCCATCACCAATCACGTCCTTCTCACTAGTCCTGACAGTCTGATGGAAAACCGGGGCGGCAGGGTGGCCATCCATGGGGCCCAGCACTCGTATATACCGTCGACGTCTGGTCGCTAAATAGAAATCTGTCCGCAACTTGTCCTGTTACTGTCTACTCCAGAATCCAAGCTGTTGCGTATTGACGATGATCAAGTCATACGCATCACGAACCAACCGCACCACATACCCTCGAAGCTCAATTCTCCATAAGAGCCTGGATCATCGCCGAGCCCACCTTCGTCGCCTCCTCGAACCTGGACTCGAAGAAGCCTGCGGTGTGCATGAACCGCTGCTTGTACAACTCGAAATTTCCAAAGGAGATGCACTGGCTCCACCCCCGCGCGGCGACGCAGAACTCGAGATCGTCCGACCGGTGGCTCGTCTCGTACAGCGCAGCGTGGATCGAGGCGTCCAGTCGGGATTCGGAGCGGAAGAGGTACTCGGCGACCCCGATCCACATCCGGAAGATCGGCGTTGCGGCGAGGTCGAGGTGCTCGAACGGCTTGATGCCCAGACGCGCCCAGCAGTCGACCATCGCGAGCAGGGAGAGGTGCGAGTTGGGCGGAGCGGATTGGCGGGAAAGAGGGGAAAGGCCTTCCGCCGGCTTCTTTCCGAGGCTGAAGCGGTCGAGAATGTCTTCGGAGAGAAGGATCGGCGCACGGGGTTTCCCGTTCCCGCTCCCGTTCCCGTTGTCGCTCCCCGGGCTGTGGTCTGCGCCGTTCCCGTTGCCTCTAGTGTAGCCAAAAACCTTGGCCCGTGCGTCGTAGATGCGCGCACGGAGCCCCGCGGCGTCGCTCGCGAGCATTAACTTGAAGATCTCGGTCGTGGAGCGCGCGAACTGGTCGATCTGCACGCGGGCGGAGGGGTTGAGGATGGCGAGGCCAGCGTAGACGTGCCACTTATTCGAGTAGATGCGCAGCATAATGTTCACTTTGACGGTCTCTATCCCGCCGACGTACAGTCCGTGCTCCCATGGATAGGATAGCGAGCAGTGCCAGGCCGTGCCCATACTAGGCGACGAGACATGTCAGACAACGCCAGCGTAGAAGACGATAAGGGTTATGAATGACCGACCTGAGGAAAGCAGCGTGGGTTACAGCTTGGGTGTTTGCCGTAACTGTGTCGTGGTCTTCGTAGGATAGATAGACGTAGCGAGACCGCAGAGGTGCTAGGATGTGCTCGACCAACTTCACGGCATCATCGCTCGCGCGGTGACGTATGATCACCTGGAGGCAATAGCGTCAGTAACAACCGCCTAGCAAGAGGTACAGACCTACCAGAGGTTGTCCAGCAGTCGAGACTGTCGGACCATGCAGCGAGTGGCAAGAGACTATGTGCACGTCCGCCGGAAGGTATTTCTCGAAGGCTGCCTTCTCAGGAGCCTTTACCGAAGTCTGGCCCGCAACAATCGCGCCGACCTTCGTTGCTGTTGGCGATGAGCACAGAGGTCAGACAAGGTGCCGTGGATTGCCTACATGGACCATATTCCGCGACAACGCGGTCGATGTATTCTGCCTCGACAGAGTACACGACGTAGTCAGAGACGCGAGAGACGAGGTGTCCGTCCTTGAGCACATGGATGCCCGGAACGCCTGTAAGACTGCGGTTTGAGCGTCCGGAGGTTCCCTGGATCAAAAGCATGCGTACCTTCGTACTTGTCCTTCAGGGCGTCATACTTCGTGGGTAGATCGCAGATGTATATCCTAAAGAGCGAGATGAGGTCATGACTCCGTCCGAGTCTGTATTTGACGACTCACTTCTTCCATCCGGCTTCTGAGAAGCAGCGGGCGTATAGGCTGCCCATGGCACCCATGCCGATGAGCCCTATTGAGGGCTGCTCCTCGATGGGCGAGTCAGGGGTGACATCTGGTCGAACGACCATTATTCTAGACGATCATATGTTCGTCAGCTTTTGTGAACTTCGTGCTGGAGTGGAGGAAGTTGGTGAACAGTCGGGCATATGCGCGAGTCTAAGTCACAGTGGGCTAGAAGGCTCGGATGGCTGTGACCAAGTAAGAGTGATCCGGCGTCTGACGTACTCACCACCAGCGTGGGTGTGTTTGTGGGTGTTCAGATAGTCGTTTTTCGACTACCGACGCTGGCGGAAGAAGGAGGAGGGTACAAACGAGGCGGTCGGCTGTGGGATCAGCCTGGGGAAGGACGTAGGATGCAGTGCAAGTGCAAATGACTCGGAAAACCGCCGAATATTGTTTCCATCGCACGGATCTAAAACAGGAAGGCAGGTTTGTTCGACCTCGGTGTCTGTTCTGCTGTGTGAGTATTTCTTGGCACTTCTCCAGATGCAGATGAGGTATACAGCTTTACAGAGTCTGTGCTGCAAATAGGCGCTCGGCGCAAGACATGGCGTAAGAATACAGAGCATCCACAATTCTCGATCTTTCACTCTGACAACTCGTCCTCAGCGAAAGTCCCTGCCATCTCCCCTCTCATGCCCTCGACCCCGTTATACGGAAGCGGGTCCTTACCCCATCTTCCCAAGAGCCAGTCGACTCGGCATAGGCTCGACCCAGTCGCCGAAGCAAGCAACGGCGTATTCGCGAGCCCATTCCCGTCGTTCCACACTACCCGGTGGACTCCGACCTCCGGCGGCCACGCCCCCGTTCCTACGGGCATGCTTTTGTTTTGACGCGTAGCAGCGGGTCTGTTCTGCGTTTCCTGGGTAGAAGGAACTTTCACATTGGCGGAGGGGCGATCGTGATGCAGTCATGAAACCGCACCTTCGGAAGGAAGTGCTCGAGCATCCGGTACTCGCCGAGCGCTCTGCTGTAGTCGAGTTGATATATCTTGTGCTCGAGGAAAGGCTGCGGTACTCTCAGCACTAGCATAGAAGCCAGCAAAGCATTACTAGTAGAACTCACGATGAGCCCGCCTCTCCGAGTAGTCCGCATGGTGTTTGTCGTCATGCACGACCCGTCTGTCACCCCAATAGCGAGTTGCGGGTGATGATCAGATGCTGCTATGCTCTGCCAACGAGGTTAAGGTCAGCCTAGTCTAAAAGGTCCGTATGAGAGCATGGACTCTACCCAGATTGGTCCATTGGGTTCAATTATGGTATGCCCACGCCCGAGCATAACCGGAGATAGCGAGTACGCCTTGATGATATTCTCGTGGTCGATTGTGATCGCACTTCCGGTATACGGAGAGAAACTGATTGTGGTTACGACATCTTGGCAAAGCGTTCAGCATGCTACAACTTCCAGGGAGGCAAGCAGCACGACTCACCTCTTGTGCGGTTCATGACGTTGCCGCACATGTCCCGGATGTCGGTAACACACTCCACTCCGTCGTACCCGCCGCTCACAACGACCGTGGGGTCATCGGATGTCATTTCGCCCTCGACATCGTATACAGGGGCGCGAACCCAGGCAAGCGAGCGGATCGCAGATTGATGGGCGGTGAAGTAGTGGGTGGGCAACAGTGCTGGACAACGTATAGTCAGTCAAAGCTATGTGTTACCAGGAAAACTTCTGCTCACGCTGCGTGGATCGCTGCGACCCTGCTCGCAATGCCTGCGCAACATTGTAAACCGCAATGTTGCCTAACAATATCATGAGAGATCACGCCGTGCGGCATGTCAGCTTTGGGGACTGACCATTTGAACAGCCGATCGCGACGACCTCGCTGTTCGCCCAATCGAAGGACCAGCAGCATGTCTCTTCAAGCTCGATGCGTAGCAGCGGATCGACCTTCACTGCGAATTTGGGGCAAAGTCAGGTTCTCTCAGGTCAGGGAGAAAGCTACACATGCAGCTTAGCGACTCACGGTATATCGGCTCGTTTTCAGGGTGATCCGCGGGTCTCTCGACGGCAAATGGGTCAGGCACGGCGTAGAAGGTCAAAGACCCGTCTCCGAACGTTCCTGCAATGATGCCTAGTTTCCTCGGAGCGGCGCCAGAAGATTGCGCGCCCTATGAATGGTGTGAGGTACGAAGATGAGATGGTCTGGCTGGTGCGTACCATGGCTGTATCACCCGACGGCAGTGGACACCACTTGAGCTCGAAAGCAGGCCCGCTCTCGATACAAAGTACCAGTTCACAGCGCATTTCTCCCAAGTCTTCTGGGGTAGCGTGGCTTGTAATCCCCGAACCTGGGTTGTCCACGTCCATTGCATCATCACTAGACTCGGAGGGACACAGACTCCAAATTTGGATGCTTGCAGCTGAAGGTCGCTGAACTCGTGAACCGACCATTGGCGCATGGTTCCGGGACGGGAAGGTTGCTACGGCGAGGTATTGCTTCTGCCGGTGATCTGAACTTGTATTAAGCTCGCGTACAAAAGGCAGAATGTCGAGACGCACAGGCTCGATCGTCAGGGTGGATGTCGCACCAATCGAGGCCCCACACTGGTGCGCCAGCATTGAAAGCGTGCGATTTGCTTCCAGGGAAGAACTGCGCTGAAACGAAGTTTGAGGAGTGTGTAAGATGCGATTGGAACGATACGTACCTATTTTGACTGATTCGAACATCTTTACCTCGAGTCGAGTTTGACTGCCAAACGGTCCGAAGGAGCAAGCCACCGGAGGGGGCGGTTGCAGAGCCCCATCATCTGCCGTCTTGATATCACTCGGCAAGTACGGCGTCGCCTCCCTGTCATAGAGTCATGTTCGAGTTTACCGCGACATAGCCCCTCTCTTCGGACGTACTGTGCGTTGAGCACTTGATATCGGTTCACGGCAACGTCTTGGTGAACTCGAGGTCGCAGCTCCTTTTCGCTCGACTTGGCCGAACGATACGCCTCCTTGAACCAAGTACGATCTTCCAAAAGTTCCCACAGAGGCCCGGGGCCGACATTGTACCCCCACGACTTGTTGACGCGGTCGGTGACGGTAGCAGACGAAGCCCAGGCGTTCGTGGGCGTAGTGAACGCAGGCTGGAAAAGAGCAGGAGGCTTGATCAGCCGCTCCGTCTTGTCCTCCTTCTTGTATATACCCATGGGCCTGTGGCGATGGTGCAAGCTAGGAAGGGCATGCGTCTGCCGATTCGATGAATGGGCAAGCCCTGGGACCAGCATAACAGACCGTTTGGCCGACGCCTTGGGTTGCGCGCTCTTCCGCCGCGGTGCTGCACTCACTGACTCTCCGTATGCTAGGGAGGGCTCGCGAGTCGACGCGGTGCGGCGTCGTTTTGGGGCTGCACTGGCGGTTTCTGCAACATCGTCATCTTCACCCTCAGCGTCGTCGAGAGCCATGTCCTCAGCGTCATCTTCTTCAGCTTGCTGCTCCTGCACGGCGTCGGGTTCGAACTCACTGCCGCTGGCGTCGCTCTCGATAGGCTGCGATGGTCCGCCGGCGGCGTCATCCTCGAGCCCCAGTCCCGCGAGAGCCGCGTAATTTGGACGGGACGCTCGTGTTCGTAGTTGTCTTGTCATTCTTCTGGATATGATTAAGCTGCAGGGCCCATTGTAAGCAACATGCTGATCACAATGTCAATAGAGAAGCAGCTGACGGATTCCGCTTGTCTTGGGAGAACGGGGTGGGACTGCAAGAAGTCTTCATGAGTGGGCTCTCTGGTGCGTGAAGTGGGTTGCCCCACCTGCTTCACTTTCTTCTCTGTTGTTGTCTTATTTTTCGCACCATGCACTACGCATAGACATGTAGAATTGTGATGTGTATGGTGGTGGTTCTAGGACAGTTGACTTTTTCGGACAGAGTACTAGTGACGACCCCGCGTGTGGCCCGCCTCCGAGAAAGTCGGACTCGGACCACCGGGGCACTGACGTTTACCGGAACCCCCACAACGCTCGAGCTTACTTATAGCCAACCTTCTCTCGCGCAATGTTGCCTCCAAACTGCTTGAGTATCGACCATGGCTGCCACTGTTCAGATACCCAAGACCACCCGGGCACTCGTCGTGCGCAAGGCCGCGCAGGCGACGAAGCCTGTCTTCCATGATGCCGTTGTCGAGGAACGTCCTATCCCACAGCTCAAGGCGGGCCAGATTCTCGTGAGGGTGCACGCTGCAGGGTTCAATCACCGAGATGTGAGTGCGCCAACACATGTGTTGCGCAGTGGACTACGTGGTTGAACAAAAGTGTCAGCTTTGGATTCGCAAGGGCCTCTATCCTGGCATCGGGTTCGGACATGTGATGGGAGCAGATGCTGCTGGTAAGTACGTCTGCGTGTTACACAGTCTCTTCCTTTCCTGTCGAGAGGGCTCACATGTTCCGTCGACAGGTCTCGTCGTCGCGTCCGCGGACAAGAACGACTCCCTCCTGTCGAAACGCGTCTTCTTCCTACCCATGCGGGGCTGGGAGCGCGACCCGGACGCTCCTGAGGGCCCGTAAGTCTCATCACCTGTCTCGCTCCCTAGACCCTCGCTGAACGCACAAACCCAGCTTCACAGTGTGCGGTGGGTCGAAGATGACCGAGTTCGGCGCGTTCGCGCAGTACATCGTCGTGGAGCGCGACCAAGTCATCCAAACCCCGGACCACATCGACGACGTGCACGCGGCCGCATGGCCTCTCGGCGGTGTCACTGCTTGGCGGTTCGTAGCTCTTGCATTGGCCTCTTGCGCGGAGGCACGGCTCATCAGTTATCGCAGGGCTTCCATAGTGAACGGAGCCGTCAAGAAGGGCGACAACGTGCTCATCACCGGCATCGGCGGCGGCGTCGCCCTCATCGCACTGCAGATCTGCGTCGCACAGGGCGCGAACGTCTACGTGACAAGCGGCAGCGCGGACAAGATTCAGAAGGCGGTAGAGCTGGGGGCCAGGGGCGGCGTCAGCTACAAAGCTAGTACGTCGGAGTGTCTTTCCTACAATCCAGACCGGGCTTAGCCACATGATTTGCAGATGACTGGCCGAAACAGCTCGGAGAGCTATTGTACAAGAATCGCGCTGGGGAACTCAGCACAGTTATCGACGCAGGTGGAGGAGACATCATGGGGAAGACGTCTCCGCTGCTTAAGCAGGGCGGGCGGGTCGTCGTCTACGGAATGTACGCTTTTTATTGTTCTTGCACTCCCTTGCGACCACATAGTGATGCTCACGCAACCTCTCGCAGGCACACTGCACCGAAAGTGACCATGACGATGCGCGAGGTTATGAAAAACCAGCGGCTGATCGGGTCCACCATGGGGTCCCACCAGGACCTCATCAATGCGACGAACTTCCTTGCGAAGCACAAGTTTGTGCCTGTGGTATCTCACGTCCTGGAGGGACTCGAGTCAGCCGACGAGGGATTCAGGCTGCTTGACAAGGGCAACCATTTCGGCAAGATCGTCATCCGCATTGCGCCCGACGCCCCGCAGACGTTCCCTGCGAAGCTGTAGCTATACATACCACAGGACCTGTGAGAGGTGTGGAAGGACGACCCAAATTTGCGAACATACCTGAACTCTAAGGATTGCATGTATATGTACCACAGCACGCACTTGGCACTCACTACCCGCTCTGATCTAAATGTATATGTATGTACAACCATCCAAAACGAACTATGCTACGAGGACGACATGACAGACAGACTAGATACGTAAGGAACATGGACAAGACATGAAAGAACGCAGACATGAGGACGACCAATGTACATGAGGGCCAATGGGAGAGAGTATGGACGAAACGTAGTCCGTGAACATGACATGGATGGATGGCGTCACCGCTATTAGCTAGTGAGATAATCAGCAGGCATCCCTCGCACATGGTGCGCCGCTCAGAACAGGTCGCTCCCAGGGAAGAGTTGGCTATCCTCTGCGTCCTCCTCGTCACTCTCCATCGGCGGTTCGAGAGCCGAGACAGGCGCGCCCGACCTCAGCATCGTATCTGACGGCATCCGCTGGCTAAGCGGCAACCGGGACTTTGACCCTGCCGACCCTGTGCCAAGCGTCGTGCGCATCCCTGCCTGGGACGTGAGCGCAGACGACGTTGGCGACGAGGGATCGTGCTGCATAGCATATGTATGTGATGCCTCGTATTCTGACGGCGAATGTTCGACATCGAAGGGATCAGGGGTGACTTGGCGCTGTAGTGGCGGAGCGTGGAGAGGCTGCTGCGACCGAGGTGGAGAGGAGAGCAGGGATTGACGACGGTCTTGCTGTCTGGGCAAGGCAGGTTGTACCGGAGGCTGCTGGGCTGGCTGAACTGCGCGATTGCGGTTCTCATATTCGAACTGGTCAAAACGGATGAGCACAAATCTTTCAGCAGACAACAGCTGCGGACTAACCGCTGAGAACACTTCTTCGCGACGGCGCTCCCCAACGTCTTTGTCAATGCAATAGCAGATGTAGAGTGTATCCGCCCTATCATGAATCGTCAGCATAGTTTGAGATCTAGAACATTGATACTCACGTGTCCTTGACGAGACCGATGCAGAACAAGCCAACTAGCGCAGTAACCAGGCCGGCAAGCAAAGAAGCTGACAATGCCGAGTCTGGGGCATTCAACGTGTGCGCGACGAAGAGGTAAGTGATCAGCGCGAAGGGGAACGTCAGCGTGAGTGGTGCCACAGTCAATAGAGTGAGAGAAGCTGCGAGATCGGCGGTTAGTATACAAAACGCGTGCGCTCGACAGTAGACAGCACTCACGTTCAGTCTTGAACCGCCTACGGTAGTTCACGAGTGACGGGTTCTCCACTGCCCCTGTGAGCGCACGAGCCCTCCTTGCGCTCGGAAAGAATGCGTCTCCGGTCAAACCGGTGTAAATAAGTGCGTATGTGCTCAACGAGCTCATAGTGGCCTCCAAATACCCGACGGCCATGGTTGCACCGACGCTGACGATGCGCATATATGGAGGAAGGTACGCTGGAAGTGCGCGGAGTCCCACGGCAAGGATGCCCATTGCACGGATGGCGGACACGATCAATGCGGAGAGAACGATGGTGCCAAGTGATGGCTGGGCGGAACGCATGAGGGCAGCATGAATCGTGTGGGTAGATGTGGGTGGAGGAGGCGGAAGTACGGGACTATGTCAAGATACACGTTAAATGATAAGAACGACGAAGAGCAGTGGTGAGACTTACTCGGCAAAGTACCATGCACCGATAACTCCAGCGCAGGTCACACGAAGTAGCCCACGCGCAACGCCCCACGTCCACAACCAAACACCAATAGTCCCAGCAATCGCCCAGTGCGCCCATTCAGCAACATGCCATGCAGACCGGGGAGTGTGGGGGTTGGTGAAGTAACCAACCAGTAGTAGGCGGAAGGCAAGAGTGATGAACGGAATGGAAAGCAGGAACATAGCAAGCAGTACGGCGGGAGACAAGGCTAGGAGGAAGGGGTTCTCCATCAACAGGCGAGTAGTCAATGTCAGGAGAGAGGAGGCCGTCTGAATATCCCGAGGGAGGTCCAGCAACCGGCGACCAGTTAGGATGGCGAGGACGAGCGGAACCAGAGAGAACAATCTCAGGCTACGAGACCTCGATCAGCATAACAGAAAGAAAGTGATGACAGAGAACTCACCCGACCGTCTCTCCCCATGTTGGCTCCTGGCTACTGTCCCACATGAAGCTCCCCACGAATGCCCACAGTGCCGATATGAGCAAGGTCGCAGGGATAAACACGGAGGTGGCCACCATAACTGGCTTGACAAAGATGCGGAGGAGGAAGATGTGGACATAGCATACAGCAGCGCTCACGAATGTGAGGATGGTGAGCAGGGGCACGGTATGGAGGAGCGTAGTGTAAGACCGTTTAGAAGATCTCGAGGGTGCCGTGGTGAGGAACAGTATGAGGATCGAAGAAACGAGACAGATGCTGACAAGGGACAACCAGATGGTGGTCCATATAGAGTCGTTGAACTTCCTGCGATTACGGGGAACGTATCGGGGGTCGGGGAGGGAGAAGACGTCGAGTGGTCGTGTGCGACCATCTCGGGGAAGAAGCGACTCTGTTAGTGATAACGATACGGCAGTGCGTGGGGGAGGAGCCGGGATATAGGCGGAAGGTTGTGGAGGGCGTGCATGGTGTGGAGAGGATGGATGAGGATGGAGGATATCAGGTGGTGGACTTGCCGAGTCAGTTGAAGAGTTGGAGGGAGACGGGGAGGGCGAACGGAGAGGAGACGCATGGGCAAGCCACCCCTTACCTCCGTCGCCCTCTGATACTCCTAGCAAAGGTATTGATGCAGCCTGCTGCCGCGAGACTCCAGGATCTTCCTCGTCCAGACGGAGATACGGGTCCTCCTCATCCTCCGACACCTCGGCATCCCTCCGGACAGTCGTCCTGCTCAGATTACTGGCACCCAAGTGTGGATCGTCCAAGTCGTCCAGGTCAGCATCACGGAGATGGCCTGCATGAGAGGCATTGTCCGTTTCAAATGAGTAGAAGAGGGGCTGAGAGGAAGACAGACTAGATGCGCCGGTCTGCTGCCTGTTCAGGAACTGCGACGCGTATGCCGCGAAGGAGGCTGCCATAGCGCAGTGTCCTCAAGCAGGACGAAGGAGTATGCGCCAGCGTCGAGGACGCGCAAGCAGGGTCGCGAGGCGGGGGTGATAAACGGAAGGGGAGGAAGAACGAGATGAGGGTCGAGGTGAGGGTTACGTAGTCATCGTAAGCGACAAGTCCTCCGCCTCATGCCACAACCGCACAGGCCGCCAAACTGACTCCTTCCTCTCTCTGAGCCACTCCCGCCGCACAGCACCGGCACCGTAGCCTCGTACCACCTCTTCGTGTTCCTCGAGGATACCAAAGCAAGTACCACGACGCATCTGATTGTCACCAGGGTCATAGTATCGGATGCACGGAGCGGACAAGCTCCTGAGCTATGGGCGTCTATCCTTGCCTTCTACTCAACGCCCACACTGCAACGGACGCATCCTATCCGCCCTGCTGAAATCCTGGCAAAATGGTAATGTTGCTTGATTCCGCCAGGTGGGATATTTTACGTTTATGAGACGATAAGCCTTCAAGGAAAGTCTCATTTAGGGAGGTTTGGAAGGCGTATAGACCTATTGTGGCAAGTGTAAGGGGGTTACGTGCAATGTTTTAGAGATAGCAAAACTCTTACTTTCAGCAATCCAATTTCTATACCTTTACTAACCCCGAAAAGGATGCTTTCTTTGCAGTGCCACCACAGATGTGGTGATTTTCCCTCATTCTTTCTGGGTCACAGCGTGGACCAGTATGCTTTACAGTAGTATTCCAAGGAATAAGATCCTGCAAGGATGTCCAATCCGGTGACTGTACTACTGAAACCCTCGAATACTGCAACAACGGGCTCAAGCCACTTCACTATAACCACAGTGCATCAGCGCATTATCCAGGTCTCGACGGTGATTATAACTTACGCTTTCCAGCTACACGAGTACTCTCTCACGACAGGAGTAGTCTGTGCATCAACCTCCCGTCCTGACTGTTTCCAGCTGCTGCCTCCTTGTCAGGATAGCTCTCGATCGAGCTAACTTGAACCATCGCATTCCCCTCGAGCTCCTCCAGCACCCTCCCGACGCCCTTAGCCACATGGCTCTCCCCTCCCCATGCCTCCCACCGCTTCCAAACGACGTATTGCCCATTCGCAACCTCGCTATCGAGCTCGGCGTGCTCCAGGTCGACCAACTCGATCAGCCCCTTCGCCTTTTCCAGCAGGTTCTGGTTCTGCACGCTTGCGATCCACTCGTAGTGTGCGGGTACGCTCTCCCATCCAGTTATGATGTAGATGATGCGCGTGTCGGTGGTGTCCTCGAAGAAGCGCAGAGGATAGCCCGACCACTCTGCTTGCTGCACTGCAAGCGTCTGGAAGAACGCTTGTATCTCTGAGGAGTCCCAGGTATACGAAGAGGCGAGTCGAAGGGTCGCGAACTCGGTGACTGTCATGGTAGGTAGCGAGTGAGATGCTAGTCGATTACTCCACACGCCGCTGCCTCGTTGAGGTTGGTTACGCGTCAGCCTCACGACATACTATGCGTTCACCAGTAATGCAACTTCGGGCTTGTTACTTGACTATCTCCTCCCTCCCTTAGCTGATTGATGTCGGATCTTCGGTGGTGTGTTCCAAGCCGTCTTGGGCACCTCCTCCGATTTTCTGGGAACGAGAGGATGAGATGGAGGGTGAGGCGAGGGGGCGCACTGAGTCGCAACAGTAATGCAACCCACGGAGAAACCTCGTCACGCAATCAGTCACGCTGTGCCCACTGAGAACTGAGCGTTTACGCAGCCTTATATGGTACTAAGCGCCCGGAAATGTCACGCTTCTCCAACTCTTACTTCCATTCCTCCTCCTCAATGCACCCCCCAATGTCGGAAAATTATGTGTCAATACCTGTCGCATGGTAGAGCAACCTAGCGGAGTTTCAGTGGAAGCGCCCGCATATTGCACTGTAGCGAGGTCGGATAATAGTGCCGGCAGGTGCAAACTCGCGGAAGATGGCCTCGTATCTCCTCGTCCCGGCCACTTCTCAAGAAGCGGTTTTTACGAGCATGTTCAAAGGCTTCTGGGCTATTGTTGTGCCGAGTTTTGTAATTTACAGATGAGGGACAGTGGAGCTAGACCCCCGGTTGCATTACTGTTGCAGATTTTGGCCGATTGCATTACTGGTGTAGGCATAGTACCATCTATCACGATAATCACGCTACACCCGCGACTAGCCGTTTGATCAGCTCAGCATACTTGACTGGGGTACCTCAGTTCGTTGTAACTTGTAGGAATGTCTTGAATACGGCATGCGTCACAGGACAGACAGTCCTATTGAGGAATTGCGCGGACAGTGGGTTGGCGTCGGTACGAAGCCAAGAACTATCAGCGGTTCGTCGGAACTCCGAGTCTGTTTGTAGGCTCTCTCTTGCAGTAGTGTTGCTTCGCCGTGGGCGCTGCCGATCGGGCATAGCTCTCGTCTGGCTGTAGGAATGAGTCATCGATGGGCAACACCATCGAACGATTATGCACAAGGCGTACTATAACACACATAGAATGAGATCTTCCAACGTACAAAGTCCACGATACCTCCGGGAAACAGCGTGTAGCATCAGAACTGTTTCCGAGGGAACCGTATCAGCACAATTGCACTCAGTTTGAAGGGAAGAGACACTTACGCGAATCTGATACGATCCGCTTGCTTTCGTGAGGTACCTAACCCACTTGACACTGTGGTAGTTGCTCTTCTCGAACACTTTCAGGAAGCGCACAATCAGCCCAGACGATGTGAACATGAGTACTTGGAAGTCGACGTCAATCGGCGGACGTGCCCAGACTTGTCGATGTGTGGTGCTCGTCAAAGAGGCGTGTCCCTGAAACGTCACTTCCTGGCCACCTTGTATTCGCGGGATTCTGCAGGTAGTCACGGTAAGCTCGGCAAGATACTGGTAAGGCTGCGCGGAGGACGTACTTCCATACCACGACATTCTCAGCCGGGACATACTTCGCTTTCCCGATTGGTACTTTACAGTCTACGTTCGTCGTGTTGAGGGGTGTGGGTATCCGCACGACGACGTTCGTCGCTGAGAGCTTGTTGTTAAAATTCGTCTTGACCGTGATGACGTACGAGACCGCCGTCGTGCCAATCTCGTTGACTGTGGGTATAACGCGGAGAGGAAGCTTGACGTTCGACGTCGAGCGGTAACGCATCAGCTCGAACTCCCCATCTGGAGGCACGAAGCTGATCGTGCGTGTCGAGTCGAATTCGTCTAGCCGAACGCACTGATGGAAGCGACAGTCGTCCAGCTCGACTGCGTCTCCACCTCCCCGCTCGCTCTTGTCGATCACGAGCTTGTCGTTGAGGCCGAACTTGCATTCAGGCGTACCGGACAAGTATGCACGCATTTGGATGTGCCCATCGACATCAGCGCGCAGGACGGTGCCTAACCGTACAGTGAGCAGGGCGAATACACCATGTGGTGACTGTAAGACCGTACCCTTCGCACTCATGCTGAGATTGACAGTCTCAACGACGTCTACGAATGCTTCGTTTTTCTTGTACTTGACGTCGCCTCGCCTCCAATTCGTTGAGCCGGTAGCTTGCGTTGTGATCTTCGAAGACTCCTCCTAGAGAAGCGACGTATGTCAGCATATCGATTCGCAGACTCAACCTCAGCTACCCAGGACCGGGCTTACGGCAGCTATGTTAGATGAGACGATGCTCTCAGTCGTGATGTACGTCTTCAGGGTATCGGTTTCACTGTTCTGGGGATATCCGAAGTCGATGACCTCTGTGGTGCGATTGTCATGCTCGGAGGGAGAGCATGAGGAGGATAGAGCGAGGGACTCACCATCAATGAGCTCGTAGATTAGCACGAAGTTGTTCTTCACCGCCTCCTCATCGACCTTGCCGAAGTACGACTTGGCTATTGAGATGAAGCGGTAGCAGAACTCGAAGACCAGCGCAGCGTTGGCATTGCATCTGGCACAACCGGGATAGGGAGTCGAACACGGGTTGACAGGAAGACGGACAAGCACTCACTTGGTGACCGCAACAATATAGAGGTTGTTTATCCGCACATGGAAGAAACTCGTCGAGCCAAGGGTTATGATAGGTGACCGGACATCGCTGTTGGAGACCACTTGTATCCTGAATACGTCGGCGATGGAACGCCTGCAGAAGAAAGGGAGGCGGCGCATGTCAATGCAAGTTAGACATGATCACGAAGGGTTGGGCCGTACTTCAGGTCCGTCCGATACAGTCGCGAGATGAGGACCTGGAGGGGCAAGCCATGAGCATCGTGTGCAACGCACAGCAAGTGCTATGCGCACCTCGCCCTTCTGGTTGAAAATGAAGAACGCCTGCTCATAGTCTGAGTTTCCGCAAAGCAACGTTCAAGAGAGTCGAGAGTCTCACCGAGATCATGGCGGGCCGTCGTGAGCAGCATTCATGCGTCCAAGCCCGGCTTCCCCGGTAGCGCCAATGCGGGTCACGTGCGAGAAGTAGCTGTCACTAGGGGCGCTAATTGTGGTGGCGTTGTGGTCTCCGACGTTAACCAGCAGTAACCAGCTTGTGCATGCACCTCGAACGGCTCGCGGCTTCCGCTAGCGGTCTAACAAACACGCCTCGATGTTTAGCGTGCGCTGCAAACTTGGAGTACTGGCAACAAGTGGAAACTTGCCACCGTTGTGCGCCGAGACAGCAGTAAGTACAGTATGGCAGTTTTTGACCTCACCTCCTGCCAGTGGCTCTAGCAAGCACGAGTTCCGCGAAGACTAGGTGCGTGGAAATCCAATATCTATTCTGTCCAACAGCATACGGGAGAAAGACACCAAATGCACCGTAAATAGCTTTTAAACATATACGGGCTCGATAGCGCAATTGAGAACATGGTCACCGGACATGCAACAGAAATTACATCCGCCAAAGCTGACTACCGCCTGACCGACTTCCCCTCCCCGGACGCCTCCTACGTACCGACGCACGCCTCTTCTCTCGGACTCAATCACACACGCGACACTCCGCCCCGCCCGTTCGCATCAGCGGGCACCCCGTCGGGCGGATTTATGTCGGACACTCATGTTCGTCTCCAATGCACCAGCGTACACGCACGTCGATATAAACGCGGCGTGCACGGACTTTACGCGTCGCACGCCCCGCTCCTCAAGCTCTCCTCGTGTCTTCGGTATCCGCGGCATCGTCTCGCTTCTAGTGTCGGCCTCCCATCTCAGTGCTGTGCAGAATGAAAACGCTGTTCTGGAAGCTCGCGCTATCTGTCATATCGGTCGCAATAGGCCCCGAGCTCGCGGCAGCTGCAACCAAGCTCACATGGGCGGACACCAAGTTCCTCTTCACCTTCGGCGATTCGTACACAACCGACGGCTTTAACATCTCTGCCGGCGTGAACTCGCCCGTGCCGGGCTTTGTGGGTGTTGGATGCTGTACTGCGAAGCCACGTTCTCACGCAGGTTAAACCGCAAAAACAGACTTCATCCAACGGTCCCAATTGGGTCCAGTTCCTTGGTAAGTGCCGTCCGGGTTTTCTCTACCGCAGCCGACACAGACTGAATGTCCGGATGTCCGACTGGCACGAATGTCCATAAGGGGGCACGTACAACGTCACCGACACGAAGGTACCGCACCTGCACGTTTGCGTTAAGCGAGGGAAGCCGTGGGCACGAGTCGCGCTAACGCTGCGTCCCACTGCCAGGTGTTTAACCTCGCTTCAGGAGGCGCGACCATCGATGCTGCGCTCGTGGCTCCCTTCGAGCCGACCGTCCTGTACGTAACAATCCTGACCGTTGTATGGCGGTACTAGTGCTGAACTCTATTGCGGCCGCTGGCAGGTCCATCGTCGACCAAGTGGGGCAATTCCATGACATTCTCGCCCCGAAACCCGCGGGCGCGGAGTGGAACAGCTCGAACAGCCTCTTCGCCTTCTGGATCGGCATTAACGATGTGGTATGTGGTGTAAAGCCTCCGTCCGTCTTCGTCTTCTGTTTCTGACCCGCATGCGGACCAACCTTCTCAACAGGGCAACTCCTTCGCATGGATGCGTCTCCCGCTTCGTGATCCCTGACCGATGACCACATACCGAAAGAGGCCGCTCACGCTGAGGTGCTGCAGACCAATGTGACGTCGCAGGCTGACTTCCACAAGGTCCTGATGAAGAGGCTATTCAGTCAGGTCTGTGCACTGTGCTCCGGGCGCATCATCCGGACACTATCTGATACGTCCCTCATTCCCGTCCGCAGGTCGAGATCCTGTACGAGGACGGCGCGCGATCGTTCTATTCTTGACCGTCCCGCCGACAAACCGCGCACCGCTAATCATCGAGCAGGGCTCTAAGTCCGTCACACTGATTACCTCCGCCCTCGCGGACTACAACGCGCAGCTCGCCGAGAACGTCCGCTCCTTCCAGCAAAAGCACAAGGACCTCGGCCAGGTGACCGTCTTCGACACTCGCCCGATCTTCAACACGCTCCTCGACAACGCCAAGACCTTCGGGTTCGTGAACAGCACCGGGTTCTGCGAGGCGTACCAGAACGGCACGCCCGAGCAAACGACGCAGATCGCGCCATGCGCCCCGGTCTCCAGCTACTTGTAAGTCCGCCCCCTTCCCTGCCTCGAACCGCTCTTCCCTTGCGACCGCAACCACGACCGTGGAGCTACGCACCCTTGTGTTGCGAGTTGCGAGTGCCGGGTGCCGGATGCAGTTGCGCCCCGAGATGGGTCCGAGTCGCGGTTGCGGTCGCAAAGGGAAGCACGCCTACCACCGCGGCTAATGCTAACTGACGGCGACGACGGCGGACGTGGTCGGACAGCTGGCTCAACTCGCTCCACCCGCTCTTCACGGTACACAAGTAAGCCGCTTCCCTCTCTTCTCTCGTGTGCCTCACCGTTCTCACCCGTTGCGCCGGGCAACGCAGCATCCTCGCACACGCCATCTCGACCGCCCTCAGCAGTGCCTAGAATGCATAATGCAACATCCATAGGGGGGGTTACACAAGAGTCGTCTGACTACCAGCAGTACTACTACCTCCCCGCTAGCGCCGCCTTGCATGCACACCATCTTCGTCGCTCCACGATGTGCAGTGACAGCTCCCAAGAGGGAAAGACCGCCTGCCCGAACCACCGAACGCCCGAGATGCGAGAAGGACCGTCACGGTGTTGACATCCCGGCCGAGGCAGCCGGTTCATGTTGTAACTGTAGCCTCCCTGCGCCCTCTTGTGGGACAACGCCTGCCGTGCGCGGTGCCTGCGTGTCTGTCTGCTTGTCGGGATGCGCGTCGTCGACTCCCCGGCGAAGACAAGGCACGCCCGATTGAAATAGCTCGGTGATAGAGAATCCGTGCGAATGCTGCCCCGATCGAGGCCCTCGCAGCATCGTGCCACCCGCCCGCACGCTAACGCTGACTTAGTGCGAGGGGTCGTTATGGAATGGCCACCGTGATGTGCGAGGTGCCTGCTCGCGGTAATGCAGTCCCATGGGGGCGGACGTGTCCCTGGCGGCAGCCGGCGGGCTCTTACTTGAAACCACTTGTTCAGCCTCCCATCCGACCGTCGTCGGACCAAGACATTAGACAAGAGCGCAGACGCCACTAGCCTTGCAGCTACTGTATGTGCATGAGCTGAGCCTGCACGCCGCGTGTAGGCGGTTGAGGCTAGCCAGTGGGATCTCTATCGGCACTAGCACCGGGCTTGGATATGTACTGACAGCGCCGGCGTGCATCATGCATCTTCGTGGCTAGGCTTTACCCCACAGCGGGAGAAGAGGTGCCCATGATAGAGTTCTCGATTCGCATTTTGTACGCATACATCATACTCAATGCTGAGGCACGCCCACCGTCGCTCCAAGGCACGGGCACACGCTGGGAGAAGGCCCAGGGCGTGTGCCACGCCCTGGCAGGGAGCTTCCAATTGCGACTGTATACAGCCCTCTGCATGTCCCGGGTAACACTAACATATAGGTCGCGCAAGACAGATGAGGGACGAAGCTTCTCCTAAGTCTAAGTCGTCACAAAACTGCCGACAACGCCGACGTCCGGCTCGGGCAGCCTGGACATGACGTGCCTACAGCGTCCGCACGCCAGGTTAACGTCGGCGCCCAGACAATGAGCAACACATACCATCAAGGTCCCCTCTCCCTACACGTTCGCTCCGGCCCTGGGACGCGGACGCCGACCCGTCTCAAACTTGGGAGGCGGTACATATAGGAGGATCTGCGCCGCGACATACTCACATGATGGCCCTCCTCCCCGCTTCAGGCGCACGTCCTGCCTCTCCTGCGTCCGAAGCCGGAGGCGGGAACGCTTCGCCGGGCGACAGAGCCGTAGAGCCTTTCTGAGCGCGACGATGTCGGTCCATTGTGTGTATGCCGCACCGCTAGTTCCTATCTGCGAGCGATCAGCCTCTGCGCGCCATATCAGTCCTGCCTGCCCTCCCGGATGCGTGATAGTTCACCGACATTGGGCGGTGGTGTGAGCCGCAGCGGCGGCGGCGGTCCTCCTCCTGCGACAGAACTCCTGTAGATGGGCAGCAGTCGTGGTCTAGGGGCGCAGCACGGTCTGGGTGACAGCGCCATAGATGGTGGATGTGCTACGGCGACACAGAGCACGCCATAGCCAGCCTTTCCAGATGCCTGCCGGCGCTGCCTACTCTCTGTGCGGTCCGACGGCAGAGCGGAGAGTTAACGGACTGACATCTGGCGCGTTCTATCAGCTCAAGGCCCTGCTCTGTCCTACCGATAGACGGATCGATCGATGCTGACAAGCTGCCCGGGTACGTCAGCTGGCAGGTACTGCGTCTGAGGAGGGTAAAAGGTACCCAGCCCTGGCCTGCGAGCTCCGGGCTATCCCATGTCAGGATTCCAGGAAAGCAGCCATTCAGCCACGCTTGGGAGGGTGACTCACCTGTGTGAATGTGTGGGTGTATGAACGGGCGGATGGTGGGACCTAAATCGGCGCTGGGTTGTATGGTGGCAGACGCCAACAAGCGATGCTTATTGAGGCGAGAAGGACGAGATATGCACACACACCGTACCTGCATTCCCAACGGAGAGGACCTGGCGGTGACGTCGTAAGCGGTGAGATATGGGGCGTCCGCGGACCGTGGAACTGAGGAGGTGTTTTGTCGTATGTCATCGACGGCTAACGAATATGAATGTCTGAAGCAGGCAGCGTGTCCCGCGGAGGACAGGCAAAATTCAGGGGCTTGCAGGACCTTGGGCGCGGGCACTTTAGTCGAGCCGGACTTTGCGGAGATCGAGGCGGACCCAGGCCGTTGTTCGGGCTCGATATGTCGGCGGCGAATGGAAGGCGTGCGTGTCGCTGCGCTTCCATGCCGGCAACGCTCGGGCAAAGTCTGAGAGACTGAGCAACCTCCATCGCGGTGGCGTTTACAAGGCCGATTCAGACCGCCAGGCGTGAGCGGAATCGAGGCGTGGCAAAAACGCGGTGTCAGTGCGATTGTTTACTCCTTTGCGCGTCGGATATTCCAGCTGTGACACATGTGTTAAGGGTAAGCGTTCATGCTAGGAGCCTTCGCGACCGTGACACTTACGGCTAAGTGACGGCGGTTTGTTGAGACTCTTTCGCTGTTGATGGTTCCATGCTCGCTGGACCGCTCGCTGTCGGGTGCGGTGGTAAGCGATGGCGTGCTATTATACTCCTGAAACGGCACTAAGCACGTACCACGTTGTCCGACACTCTCGGCCGCGATGGAGGAGCGTAGTGATGGCATTTATTTGACTCGGTCGGTGGTGTTGACAGATGCGTACAGCGACAGTTGTCTGTCTGACACGCCGCTACAGAGGCCCGGCTGGGAAGTCCCTGGCGGGTGAATTGATGGAGCCGCACTAGAGCGCGTTGAGGCTCAGGCTTGGTGCAGGCTTCGTGTCTCAGATGGCAAACAAACCATCCCAGCGATGGACGATGGGCGGCATTCCCGGGTGCTCGGCAGGGCTCGCGGAATGCACTGTACGCAGCAGATGCCCGGATTGGAAGTGACCCAAATAGCACTGGGAGGGATGTATGACGGCATGCCTGGCGCGTGGTGGTGAGTTCCGTGCGCGTTGTCGAAGAGCAACGGCCCCTGAGCTGTTATCCGGGGATCTACGGAGCTACGAAGATTTAGACCATCGAGATGGGGCGATGGGACGGAACTCTGTTCAGGAAACACCTGGAGGAGGCATTGTGTGGCGGAAGTGCCAGTGCGATAATCAGCTGCAGCTCGGAGACTCGGAGGCATCAGTAGACGCGGTACAAACGCGGTACGGCAAAATGACGGTGTGGATCACATGGGCTTGTGTGCGAGGCTGGCGGAAGAGCGGGGGAGAGTCGGAGGGCAGGAAGACGAACACAAGCGGGGCGAGTGGGGAGGAAGAGTGCGAGAGAGGTCAGACGTGTTTCGGTCTGCGAGCGGACGGGCGTCTGGGGACGGAGGCGCAGAAGCCGGAGCTTGGTTAGCACACTGCCCACACAGTGGCCACTCAGGTTCGCAGAGTCGCTGGATCATGGGATGGACGGACGCAGACGGCTGCGGACTGGCGTGCACCTGAGTGTGCAGATGACACGGCCGTCGGCGGGGCAGAGGGCGAGTAGTGTACGCTGCAGCCGTGGCGGAGATTATCGATTGCAGTCCGTGGCCGACTGGGACTCGCGCTGCAGGCTGAGCACGGCGTGGGCCACACGCACGGTGGGGGCATGCAGCCCGCTCGGATGCACTCAGTCTGCGCCCGAGCACGGCCGTTACGCAACGAGAACGCGTGGCGATCAGCATCGTCCGGGCACGGAGATATGCGCGTGTCTCGCGGTTGTAGGTCCGTGGCCCGTGCGGCTTCGCCAGCCTTAGCCAGCCTTAGGCAACGGTTAGCCTCCCCCGAGCACGATCAGCCACGATCTCCCTGCTTCTCGCCTGCGATCCTGGCGGGCTATCTAATATCGTCCCCGTCCATCTATTGCCTCCGGCTCCCAGCGCTGCCCGCGGCCACAATTTGCCCATCTGCGCCCGCATCTTGCCCGCGGTCGCCCAGTATGGTGCGCAATTCAGGCCACGGAGATAGCACGGGATGCCCACAGGACGAGTGCTCGGACGCGCTCGGTGCGAGCCGAGCGAGGTCGGCTGCAGGGCTCAGACTCAAAAGTTTATTATTTCATTCCCGACATTCCGCCTGCGCACGGCCTGCGACATTATACCGCCGAATCCGAGGTCCGCCAGGGTCCGCTCGGGGTCCGCGAAGACGCACGGTGGGCGACGGGAGGGGTTGCTGGCCCGGTCACGGTGGCAGCGTCGTCGGCGTCGCGCATGCTGTGTGTGTTCCGGCCCTGCGCAGTCGCCCTCCCTGCGTCTGGCAGCCCCCGTCCGAGCGGCGACATCCCCGCACGCCATCACGGGAGCCAGTTGTCAGGCAAGCTGTACGGTAACGGATGCCATCGCCCGTGCCATCATCATCCGCCGCAGGTCACAGTCGTCCCCGTACGCTTACGGAATTCACTCGCCCTCGTCCCCGGGCAGTCGATAACATCTTATCTGGTTCCTATTCGCCCGTAGACATACCTCGCCCGTTTCCTCGCCCGTTTAGTTTCTCCCTCCGCCGCTTCCGTCTCTCTCTGTGCACGAGGCAACGTTATATTGGCTGTGCCAATACAAATATCCTTGTCTGTCTGCCCGGGCTGCCTCCGTTGTACTTGACGTCTCTATGACCACGCTCCTCTCTTCTTCTCCGCACCTCTGGCTATTTGAGCTTGGTGTCCGCACACGCTGCCCTCCCCTCCGCCGCCTGCAACATGGACCCAGGCAAGTCCCCACACCATCCCTCGGACCGTCCCGCTCCGCCGCGGAGGATGGCCTCCCCGCCAGACCGCGCTCCCCCTCCGTCCGTGCCTGTCTCCGCCGCCCGTTCGCAGACGACCTTGCCTCCCATCCACCAGCTGCACCCCGGCCTCCCCCATGCCTCCATGTCCATGCACCCGCCTCCACAGCCACAGCCACCGCAGCCGAGCCCGCACTACCCGATGCAGGGCGCAACTCACCCGCTCGCTTCGACCAGCACCCTCGGTGCGTATTTGCCCCACAATCCTCAGGCACGCCGCCCTGCTGACCCACGCCTGCTCTCTCCTAGGTGTCCGCCATGCGCCGGAGGACTCTGACCAGGACACGCCGCAGAAGAAGCAGAAACGGCGTCGGCAGGCCCTCAGCTGCACAGGTACGTCGACCCGGACGCTGCGCTTGGCCTGTCTGCTGACTGCGATTTTTTATTGGTCGTCCGTTATCACATTCATCATCGCTCTCCATGCGGGGCAATGGCATGATTGGGTTTCGCAGAATGCAAACGTCGCAAGATCAAGTGCGATAGGTTCGGGCCCACTTCCGCGCCTTGCGCTAGCTGCACAGTGGAATTAACCCAACCTTGACCATATAGGGCCAACCCATGTGGTCCCTGCGTTCGCCGAGGCGAGCAGTCCAAGTGTCAGTGGCACATCATCGAACCCTTGTAAGTCCGAGCGTTCCTCACAGCGTGGGCCAAGTGCGCGAACACTGATGCTACGAACCCGTTGCTAGGGAGAAGTATGTATCCAGGGCCGAATTCGACGAGCTCAAGACGCGCGTCGAGCAGCTGGAGGCAATGGTTCTGCGCGGCGGACCCTCTACGTCCTCGCCGACCGCGCCCATCTCTCGAAGGGCGAGTATGTCCGCAATGATGCCGATGACTTCAGGTCCTCCTCCGGAGCCCATCCAAGGCACCGCGATTACGCCATATCAAGCCTACGGCACTTCAGGAGCCGTAGCCTCCTATCCTCTGCGCCCAACCTCGCCTCGATCGCCTGTACGGGGACGCGAGCCACCGCCACCTTCAGGCTACGTCGCCGCGCCGCCTCTACCGGGGACAAGCCCCCCAATATCCTACCGAGCACCTCCCCATGCGAGCGGCAGTAGGTCGCCTGGCGGAGCGCTCGGCGCCTCCACCGCCGCCTGCGCCCACTCCGAGTACTGGCAGTGGCACCACTGCGGTAGGAATGGGCTCACCGCGCTCGCCGCCCAAGCCAACGCCGGTGTCACCGAGCCTGAACGCGCTGCGCTCGACAGGCCCTCCACGGCGGTCGTCGATTTCCTTGGCCGAGCTGACGAGCCCATACAACACAGACCCCAGGCCTCCGCCGCCGCCGCCAGCCCAGCCAAAAAATCACAACGCGCAGACGAAAGCGCCGCCGGGCCCTCGTCTGCGCACGCCGCCGCCAGGCCCGGCCATCGTGGAAGCGTCCCCTCGCCTCCATATTCACATCGTCGACACCCGCAAGCAGGTCCCGGTCTAGAGGCCCGCCCGCTCTCGCCGCCCTCTACGTCCATGCACCCGCACTCGCGCTCGCATGCGCACACGCATCCTCACCACCACTCCCCTCGCTCGTCGCAGCATTCCCACCATCACACCCATAGCGGCTCGTCTGCCGATATACCCCGGCCGCCCGCTCTTTCTGCCTCGTCCGGTTCTTCCAGTTCCCCCAGTCGTGCGAGCCACGGCGACGATGACCCCGCTATGGACCGCTCCGCTGCGCCTCCGCACGATCCCGCGTGAGAGCCGGGCAACCGTACGGAACCTCGCAGTCCCCGTCCGCCTGCGCAAGTTGACATCGCCCCGCCAGGTTGACATCTCCACTGGCGGGGCGGTGCACCCGCCGCTGTCGCCGCCGCCGCTAACCCCATGCATTCCTCCATTGCCCTGCCTCCTCTTACAACAACTTATCAATCTCCGGGTTCTCAGGATTAAGCCGCCTACGCGCCAGTGTTTCATCGTCATCGTCCAGCATCGTCATACCTTACACACGAGCCTATTTTCAGGAGCCATTTAGTCGCTGCTAGTCCGCCGAGGGTGCGTCAGCCGTCACTCGTCGTCCCCATTCCCCCCGCATTTAGTCAGTCGTTATTTATTTTGAGTTACGAATGGAACGCGAATCGCTCTCGTTGCCGCTGCCTCCCGCGGTCATAGTCCTAGTCCTAGTCTCAGTCAAATACGTACACGTATACGTAGCATGTACAATACCGTCATCGTGTGTTAAACCCCTCGCATCTTATCGCATCAGCCTCCCGCATCCCGCAGCATGCAGCAGCCCATCTGTATCGTACCCCGCTATATGTGTACCTCATCTACCATGTGTATCATACTCACCCACGCCACATCTTTTCTGTATGTACGTCTCCGGCATAGTCGAGCGACACGAGCACACCGGAGTTAATTCACACCCCTTGTCGTTCGTTACCGTTCGCGTAACGCGCGGTCCTGTCTCGTAGCTGTGATCCAGTGCATGCACGCCATGGCCGAGAGGGCCGGATGATCAGGGTCGGGAGGCATATGCATGCATATATTTTGGCAGAGATGGACATGGACGTTCCGTAACACGTGATACACCGGGCATGGAGGTACGTACTCGTATGGATACGGGGGTTCATGACGAGGCTACACTTGTCACCGGGGCGCGATGGCATCGGTGCATTGACATACAGGGCGGGGGCGAAAGGAACAACAGACAGATCGATCGGGGCACTGGACGACGGG
This sequence comes from Cerioporus squamosus, assembly GCA_022592435.1. Lineage (NCBI taxonomy): Eukaryota > Fungi > Basidiomycota > Agaricomycetes > Polyporales > Polyporaceae > Cerioporus > Cerioporus squamosus. Next base: position 369,547 of record JABYQS010000002.1, on the reverse strand, counting down.
CGGACGGATGGGCGCAGCGGGCTGGAGTTGCGAATGGGTAAGCACCCACTCGACCAGCATCAGCCATCACTCCAGCCCATGAGACACCCGGTCGGGAGGCTGTCCAGCACCAGAGTGTAACGGCGGGTGGCAGGTGCCCGCTCCCCAGCGTTCGCCAGAAGAGTGAGCCCGGCCGGGCAGGTGTCACTGTGAGAGAGGCGCGTCTGCCTGCACCTCGGCGTCATGACCCAGCGGCGAATCGGCGCCGAGGCACGCGCGCGTCCGTCAAGAAAGCGCAGGAGGAGCTGATCCAAGATGCGACGCGGCAGCATTCGGTGCTGCAGCAAGCAGGCGGACAGGATGCGTGCCCGGTGGCTGGCTGTCAACCTGCGGGATGCAAGCCATCACCGGTAGCCTGCCTGACGACGCTTCCATGTGCGGACTAGAAGACGGTAACGCCGCTCTGCGTGCCGGTGTACTGCGACTTCATGTCATCCAGATCGGTCCCGTCGTCTTGGGATTTGTAGTCGTACTGCGACAGGCTGCCCATGTCCGAGGTACCTGCGGTCGATGAGAAGGATGAGCGACGCTGCAATCTATCAGATTGCGAATACGCCATTCCCCCAGGGCGATCCGATGCGCCGACCGCACTGCCAACGACGCTGGAGGAATCGGTACCTGCGGGGCCGGCGTCCTGCGAGATGATAGAGCTCGCGTAGCTCCCGTATGTGCTCCGTTTCGCGCCATTCGGGCGTTGTGCACCCGGACCGAACGCACCGGCAGCAGCAAACATGGGAAGCCCCGAAGAGTAGGTTGCCTGGGAGCGGAGCGACTGCACGTCGGACGGAATATAGCCCAGCGCATCGTGGGTCCGGTAGAAACTCGCATCGAAACGGCTGGGAGTTCCGGATCTCCGGCCTTGAATTAAGTTGTCGTTAGTTGACGTCAGCAAATAGCGTCCAAACCCATTCAACGCACCATCGCCCATCACGCTGCCATTGCCGAGGTAATCCCTCGCGCTAGTCTCATGGCGCCGGAATTGGTCCATTGCCTTCACAAGCGTGCGACGCGGCTTGCTGAACTGGATCATGCTCGGCTGAAGGTTGTTGAGCGGCCCTTCTACAAGACAGTTCTTCTCCTTGTAGTGTGTCAGAAGGTAATGCCACATCGGGTGCTGTACATGCGGTCGTGAGTACGGCATGACGGGACGGAGTTAACGCATAGCAACGAATGACTTACCTTGCTGAGAACCTTCGGATTTCCGAGAATCACGACGCCATACTTGGCCCGCGTGAGGGCGACGTTCAGCCGGCGAGGATCGTTCAAGAAACCGATGCCTTGATGCTCGTTGCTGCGAACGCAGCTGAGGATAATGTAGTCCTTCTCACGACCCTGGAAGGCGTCAACGCTGGCGACCTCGATCTCCTTGTACAGGTCCTTCTTGAGAGAGCCGTTGAACTGCATGTAGTTGACGATGTACGACCGCTGTCCTTCGTATGGCGTGATCACTCCGATTTGGCCAGGAACGACGCCGGACTTGAAGAATTTGGTTACAATCTTCTCCACGTTGGACGCCTCCGTCCTGAAGACAGACGTCAGACCGCATGCACGAGTACGTAACAACATAATGAAAAGTCACCTGTTGAGGAAGGACGTTCCGCTTGATGAGATCTCCTCTTGCCCCAAGTTCTGATAGAAGAACATGGGCGTGTCCGGGACAGGCCACGGAAAGTCGACGTTCTTCCGGAGCCGCTCGGGGGCAGTAACGCCATTCTGGAGCGTGCCTTCGTAGAACATGTTCGACGGAAATTCCGACAGGCACGGATGCATGCGGTACTGCACTTGCAGGCGGATGGGGCGGTTCCCAAGGACAACCAGACGCTCAAAGAGCGACTGCGTTAGGCCGGCACGTGCGGCCTTCTTGTTCATTATAACGGGTCCGAGTTGCTACCAGCCATGCGTCAGTCTGATGCCATGCCCTGCTTTTCATTTTGGTGAACGCACCTGGTGATCTCCGACGAGAACCACTTGCTTGCAGCCGAGGACTAAGGGAATCATACACTCTGCATATGACCAAATCAGCTCGCGAGAACGCAGACATGGGAAAGACGTTACCACGCACCTGGCTCGGCGGCCTGGGTCGCTTCATCAATGAGGACGGTCCTGAACTTGAGCTTGCTGAGGCGAGGATCTCCGGCTCCGACACAAGTGCAACAGATGACATCGGCAGCGCCCAGGATCTCCTTCTCGCACTGCCTGATGAGCGCCTTGTACTTCCGCTCGTCGTTCGAGCTGAGCTCGCCCTGCTCGTTCTTGAGCTGAATGAGCTTCTGCAGCTCGACGTGTGTTGTGTTGTTAGCGACTTGCTGGTGCAACGTCAGGAAGGAGACCGAGGAATCCAGGGCCTCCCGTGACTTCGCGCTCAGTCGCACGACCTTCAGGCCCGTGGCGTGTATCTTCTCGGTCAGCTGGTCGACGGCGACGTTGGACGGCGCGCAGACAAGCACTTGCCCCGGGTTCATCTTCGCAAGGTGATAGACGATGGACGCGGACGTGACAGTCTTGCCAGTTCCCGGCGGCCCCTGAATGAGACTAAGAGGCTTCTGGAGCACGCTCTTGACGGCATACATCTGGGAATGGTTGAGCTCCGGGAGACCAGGTGCTGAGAACCGTTTGGGCATCTGCGTCCGAAGAACCTGCGGCTCCAACTCGTGTCCGAGGAGCTTGTGATACTGAAAGATGCGTATGAGTAAGACCCGGACGTAGAGAGGGGAGATGCACACTCACGATGTATCCGCTGACACTCTTCTCGTCAACGGCGAACGTCTTCATCGCCAGCTGCATTCTGTCAAAGCTAGTAGACTTCCACACGAAATCTGCCGTATACCCATGCGTTATTTCCGTGGGCACGCCTTCCGACCGCCTTAACTCCAAGCCTATCTCGTCCGAGACATCTGCGGCACATACGGTCAGCCACCCTGCATACATGGACGTAATGGCAAGACATACTGTTCGGAATCTTGATGACGTGTCCGTCACCTTCCCAGGGCTTGTGGAGGGTGCCGTTATACTTCAGGCGGAGCTCGTCACCGACCGCAAGACGGACTTCGCCACTCTCGAGCTTGGGCAAACAGAACCACGCAACACGCTTCTGGTTGAGACCGAGATCCCAGCGAACGGTAATGTCGGTCTGTGTCTGTGACTCCTTCAACCGCTTGTCGTAATCAGCCTCAATCTTCACAAGCGGGCCGAAGATGTTCTGGTATTGGTAAGCGTCTTCGTAGTGGGTGATCACAGACTGAGGCTCGTCATCGACACCAGGCTTCTCGAGGTCGTCAAGAGTAGCATTTGCGTTTTCGCGCCATAGATCTTCAAGCCTGTTGATCTGCTGGAAGGATATCTGGCGCGATCTGAGCTGTTCCTGCTCGCTCGGCGGCTTGACCAGCCAAGACAAGAAGGAACGGTCGTCGATGAGAGGTGCCCACAAGGCCGGGTTCCAGGATATGTCTTTCGATACCGCAGCACAAGGTTGACTGTGAACTCTGTTAGCCATTGGGCGCCACACAGGTCAGCGGAAGGACGTACCGGCATAGAAGGACTACGACCGTGTCGCTCTTCGCCGGAATGAAGCCAAGCATGAACACGTTCTTGCTACCGCAGTTGTAACACTCCGGGATAGTCTCTCCCAGGGGACTCTCGCTGTGCAGGATGACCTCCTTGTGCTTCGCGCGCACAAGATGGTTCACGATGTGAGACGCGGAGGTATTGCCTCTGGAATTGCAGAACCACTTCGAACAGATAAGGCACTTCACTACCGACGCCGGCGAGTGTATGCCACAGTAGCTGTGTTGATGTGTAAGTTGCATGGCCCTCGCCCGGAGCCGTGGCTGACTCACCTGCACGCATGAGGCGGCAAATCAACCTTGCCCTCATCCTTCAGGTCGTCCAAGACCGCGTCGAAGTCCTCGTCTATCGTGCCTCTGCTGCTGGGTGCCTGCCCGTGGCCATGTTGGGGGTGCGAATGCCCGTTGGGAGAGGAGGTGAAAGAGCGATCATCTGTAATGGAAAGGTTCTCGAGGTCGACCGGGACGCGGCTCTGGCTGGTCGTGTTCGCGGTGTAAACAGAGGAATTGTCGTCGACGACACTGATGCCGCCGTAAGAGGAGGCCGAGTCGTACTGAAAGTTCTCAAAGGTGTCCATGATGGTGGGAGAGATGTGAGAAAGATGGAAAACGAGAGCAAGTGCGAGCTCCTTCAAGTTGCTTAGTCGAGTTACTTCATCTCTTCCATGTGGCTTCCACGTGGATCCGCGCCTCGTATGGGCGCTTACCAGTCTGCAGCTTTGCACCCAACAGTGAACACGATGGCCACCCTCCGAAGTAACGGTCGACTTCCTGAGCCCGAGGTCATCGCGAATGTACGATTCTACTTGCCATCGAGACTATGGAACATGGACTTAACATCTCATAAACGTTCGTGGGCAGTTTCTGGACGGTAACTCGTACTCGAAGGGCAAGCTGGACGAAGCATTTCGTGCCCTCCGCCTCGACAAGCCCTATCCTAAACCTGCAAAGGCGGGACCAAGTCATTACAAGCCGGAGGACATTGAGTTGCTTGTGGGTGTTTCGCAGAGTCGGTGACGTCGCCAGTTTACTCACCAACAGTCAGGTTCACGAATTTGAGCTTACTCGAGCGCAAGCGGAGAAAGTACTCGCGGAAGTGGATGGTAATGTCGCAGAGGCATTGCAGCGGCTCATCGCGCCGTCATCATGATCATGCCAATGAGATTAAACATGCATTACATATACGCGGATGTCTAAGGATTGGGTGGAGACGGTATACTCGACTGTAACGCTTTCAGAAGGTTTTCAGCCGCTATGTCCCCGCGATACGTGAAGCTTTCAATTCGGGTGTGCACCGGAGGAGTGGTCATACCGTCAGGAGCACGGTGGATCCGTTGACCGACGTACTCCGGCGAACCTGGGACGTGCGGGTTCGTCCGCGCGTGCGCGACGCCCGGGCTGTCGGCAATGCGAACGTCCACATTTAGAGCCACGGCCTCCATGCCTTCGGGCCGACGGCCCACAGTCTGAGGGACATGGCGGAGTCGCGCAGTGGGGTTTAGACGGAACGCCGCAACCTTGCTCTGGTCCTCGCCGCGGTCGCCCTTCGCGAGCTTAGAGACCATACCCGCGGTTTCAGCGACCCAATGAGCATCTTTGATCTCTTCAGTCAGGACGCGTCCGATGTGGGATTTGGTGGTGTAGAGTGTTTGGACGGCGGGTGCATGCGTGTATGAGAGGCCGGCGAAACGGTGAGGTTGCTGCTCGATGTAGCGAGGACGGGGTTGGTGGTACTCCTTGTAGGCGTGGGTCGCGAGGAACTCCTTGAAGTCATCCCCGGCGTTGGTTGCAAGCCTGAAGAGGCTCTGGGTTTCGAGCGAGACCTTGCGCTTCTTGGCAACGAACTCGAGGAAGGCGGGACGAAGGGTCCTGAGGTAAGCGAGATATCGCTCGAACTCCTTCTCCGACATGGCCTCGAAGTTCGGCAATGCATGGCTTCTGCGCTCCGCCTGTCCACCGCCAACCGCATCCTCTCTCCCACTACGGCAACTCCTTGATCCACGGCGCTGGACGCCTCCTGCTTGTCCTCGGTCGAGAACTCGGAGTCCACCGGAAAGTCGATCTCCAGACCCACCGAACCGAGTCTCTCAGCCCATGGCGTGGTAGTCCCAACCCGCGGCGTCACTCCAACCTCGTCCCACATCCTAATCCATCTGTTCTCCGACTCCGCACTGCGCCAGACCGTCTGCTGTTCTCGCGAGTCGACGGCCTGAACGGTGATGTGGGCGTTCCTCCGACGGACCGCGAGGGGACGCTTCAGGCCAAAATTGCCACGGGCTGCATGGCCGTCGTAGGTGGTGTAGACTTGGCCAATATGGGGGTCGAAAGACGCGAATTTGGACCGTCTAAGGAGAGCAGCAAAGCGAGACGGGGGAGGGGTAGCCATGAAGGCTTTGGGAGGTGCGTGACATGGACGAGCGCCTGCAAACTCTGGATGCTGGCGGACTTTCAGGGGAATTCGTCTCCGCTCCGGCAAAAGCCGGGACGCGTATATGAGTGCGCGCTCGGAACCGACATCTCAACCAAAACCATCGACGTCAAATTGCTGTCCTATCCTTGCTTGCCCTCATAGGCGTTGCTTCTCGTAGGTTGGACGGTCCAGACAAACGTCGAAGAGAAAGCTGGATGTCTCGAAAACAATCTTCGCTGATTGCTTTTCCCTCTGGTCGAGAGGCGAGGACGCAGGATCACCTGGAGGCCATCTACATTCATTAGGCTATCTCTTCGCTGTCGTATTGGGATTGGTCAATATATCTTTGTGAGTCTCCTAACTTACTGGCCTATGAACGGCGGGAACCTGTGACGAAAAACCTGGTAACATAACGCACCCACATGTGTGTACCTCTGTCGCGCAACAGGGAACATCTACTTGACTTCGGTTGGGAGAGGTTTGCTGGTGTCGGCATCGTTGGTCGCACAATTCTTGGCTTGTCCAAGCAGTATCCTTCCGTTGGGAGCGCATGGAGAGGTAAAGGCGAGGCTGAGGTTCCCGTTCGTTCATGTGGGCATGTCATCGTCCGCTTTCCCTTTCTGACCGTCCCCTTCGCAGGTCGGAACCATGGAAGGATTTGTGAGAGCACCCGCTTTCTTCCATGCATCAAAATATTTCGTCCCTACGGGTCTTGGTCCCATCGCGGTGTATGTTTCCGACTGCATGTTTGCTAGCACCTCCTGTACGAGCTTCCGAAATACGATGAGCGTGAATGACGAATGGACGGCGTCCGGTGTTGCACGGAGAGTGTCTGGGCCAACAATGTTGAGGAAATTTGATAGAAGCGCGGGCGCCTGTGGGCATCGAATTCTGGAGAGCGGGCGGGTAGCGCCTGCGGATGGGTCGCAATACGGGCGATGCGAGCGTGCGTCGCGCTTCGGTGGTTCGCCTTTTCCCTCCATCGTCCACGACGACGACGAGCTCCCCCAACGCAGCCAGTCGCTCCTGACGCTGCTCGCTGCCCGGCTTCGCTGGCCAGCTCCCCCATCTCTCGCCGTTGCACCCCGCGTCCGGCTCTCTTGGATTACACATTGACATGGCAGCACATTCATCCTTACCGCGACGGCCATCTGCCCTCGGCATGTCGGCCCCGTCTACCCCAGTCTCAGACGTCTACCACAGACCATACCCGACGGTGCGCACCTCGACGGCGTCCTCAATCTCGCTCGACGATGAACCCGGCTCCCCGTCGTCACGCGCAAGTCCAAGGCTGACGCCCAAACTCTCACTGCTGGAGACTGCGACTCTACCGTCAATCGTCTCGCCTTCGAGTGCCACAGGGAACGGGAATGCGTCGGAGAGCGGTCCGACAATATGCGGTTTGCCATTGAAATACGTCTCGTGAGTAATCGCACACCTACCGTCCTGCTGGCAGATCTCAAAATGCCGTGATCTCCGTCATCCCACAGGCTGGTCACGCTCGCAGTACAGAATGCGGCCCTGTCAATCGTCATGCACTATTCGCGAGTCTCTGCGCCCGCGGCGCAATCGTACTCGCCAGCAACTGCGGTCCTCCTGAACGAGTTGCTGAAGGGCTCGATATCGTTCGTCATTGCGTTCCTGCGCGTGGCGTACGCATCCGACGCACCGGGGCTCGGCGTGGCGGGTTGGTTCTTTGCGCTCCGACGGGTCTGCCAGGAGGTTTTCAGCGTGGACTGCTGGAAGCTATCCATCCCTGCGCTGCTTTATGTCATCCAGAACTCGCTCCAATTCGTGGCGATTAGCAACTTGCCCGTCGCCACGTTCCAGGTGACATACCAGATGAAGATCCTCACCACGGCTGCCTTTTCCGTCGCGCTGCTCCGGAAGAGACTGACCTCGTCCAAGTGGATCTCCCTCTTCTTTCTGGCCATCGGTGTCGGCATCGTCCAGCTCCAGACTGCCAGCACCCGGCACGTCCCCGCGAACACCCCCGTCGGAAGCGCGCACGATTCCGCGCCGTTGCACATCCACATTATGAGCCCCCTCAAGGGTTTCGGTGCAGTCACCGCGGCTTGCTTCACTTCGGGTCTCGCCGGCGTGTACTTCGAGATGGTGCTCAAAAACTCGAAAGCGGATCTCTGGGTCCGTAACGTGCAACTATCCTTATTCTCGCTTCCTCCAGCCATCTTCCCCATTTTCTTCGAACCACACCATCCCGCTCATGGTGGCATCTGGGCCAATATGCTCAGGAACTTCGGAGGTTGGGCTTGGGCCACGGTCGCCATCCAAGTGTTTGGTGGCCTTGTCACAGCCATCGTCATCAAGTACTCCGACAACATCCTGAAAGGTTTCGCGACGAGTTTGTCTATCGTGCTCTCCTTCCTGGCATCGGTTGTCCTCTTCGGCTTCCGCATCACGCCGACATTCGTCATTGGCTCGTCCGTCGTGCTCGTCGCGACATGGATGTACAACCAACCCCCGGGGAAGGAGCTTGTTGCGATCACAAGCGTCATCCCCGGGAGCAAGGCCGCAACACCGTCTTTCCCTGGTACCCCCGTCGGCCCCGACGCACCTATCCTCGGGCAGTTCCCGTCCGAGAAGAAGAAATCTTCGCCGTTCGGAAGTCCTCGGGCATTCGCCAGTGCGCTCGGGATGACCGCCGTTGACAAACCGGAAGGCAGCACTGGTTACTTCGGAGAGACGTTGGACACTTCTCGCTACCTCAGCGCACCGTACGGTTCGCCTTTCCCGTCGCGGACGCCATCTCCGATCCCCACTCCACCTTATCCTCCTCACGCCGCCCCTTCGCACAGTACCGGTACGCACAATGATGGACGGCGGAACTAATGTCTTATTGTATACGACCAGCCTAGCTCTTCACTAGCTCACGAGTTCGCACACGATACCCCCACCTGCAGAGACTCTTGCCGGCACCGTAGACACTGCCTTTCCTTACGAGATCCAGTACACGTTATCCGGTTACATACGGTACGGATCGCAGAGCCCTAGAGTACTTACGATAGTTGGCCTTCCTGTATAATGCCGTTCGCCTTTTGCTTGATTGTCGACCGGCGTGTTTGCGGCCTCATCATACCCACCGAGCAACTGCAAATGATTCATGAAAACGCGATGCCAATCTTGTCATGAGCGCTTCTCCGTGTTACTCCGACTTTCTCGGTGCAGTGAGCTTGCACGACGCGACCATGTCCATAGACCTCGAATGGAATAGACTCGACTCCTCCTTAGCCTCTACTCTCGTGGACCTCATCAACCGACAACTGGACAGCACACCACGACCGTCGTTTATTGGACCTATCGAGGTCACGTCTTTTGACTTCGGGACAAATGCGCCCGACGTCGAACTAGTCGACCTACGGGACATCTACCGGGACTTCCTCGAGGACGACGAAGAGGACGAGAACGGCCAACATGGTGCACCGGTTAAGGTGTCCGAGTTCTCAGACGACGAAGACTTCGAGTGGGTCTCGCGCAAGGCCGCACGCGGCAAGGGCCTCGGTGAGGATGGGCCTGCATACCACCTCCTTCCCCCACATATGCGCTATGGCATGAACCCAGGGATGGGTGGCATGGGAATGGGCATGGATATGCTGCATTCAACGCCATTCCTCCGCTCCCCGCGCGACATCTGGAGCCCCGCGTTCGCCAGCCTGGCCGACCTCCGGCCTTCATACCCCTCACCCTCACTATACCTCTCTGCCATGTCCGCCATGTCCGCAGCCGCACCTGCGTCCATCAGTGCGGCACGCACCCCTCCGATGCTCGAGCGCACCGTGTCGAACGAGCCGCTTCCGTCCGAGTCCCCACCATCTACCGACCCAGAGCCGTCCGCGCCCAAACCACCCCAGCACCCGAACCTCCAACTGCACCTGCACATTACCTGGCACTCGAACCTTCGGCTCACGCTGACGACCTCCCTGCTTATCAACTACCCCTCCCCGATGTTCATGTCCCTCCCCATCAAGCTCTCCGTGACCGGCCTCCTCTTCAACGGCGAAGTCGTCGTCGCATACGAAGGCGAGCGGAAGCGCGTGCACCTCTGCATCGTCGACGAGCTCGACCCGTATGGCCCGCTGGGGTGCGACCGCCCGAAGCGCGACTCGCCGTCGTCGACGGGCACGCCGGTCGAGGCGGAGGACGAGACGCCCGGGTCTGCGGCGGGGAACGGCGGGGCGAGGGCGGGCAAGCCTCTGCCCATCGGGCAGCGTCTGCTCCCGACGATCTACATCGAGAGCGAGATCGGGCAGGCGGACAAGCATGTTCTCAAGAACGTCACACGTGTTGAGCGGTTCATTCAGGACGTGATTCGAAAGACGATCGAGGAGGAGCTCGTGTTTCCGAACTTCCAGACATTCGTGTTGGGGGAAGATGCGTGATGCATCATGATGGACGATGCATGTTGGGCCATGGCCGCCCTAACCACACCCTGTACAGGACTATTACAGATACATTGAACGCGAACGCTGATACAATACATGTGTAGTACTACAGGAACCGTGTAATGGAATCACAAGAGAGTCTTGCTCATGTATGGCCCGTCGAGCTCGTATCCCAGCCGGCGATAATAATCGCGGGTTCCGACGCCTGAAATAACCCGTCAGTCTCAAGAGTACAGCAAGAATGGAAGGTAACCTACCCGAAATGACCGCGAGCTTCACACTCCCGTGCTCCTCACGCGCGATCCTCTCAGCCTCCTCCATCAGGAGCGTCCCGAAGCCCTGCAACGAGGAACAGGATTAGCAACCTTGCCACGACGGCGTACGCTATAATCCACGGCGGGCAAATCAGTCCTCTGCGATTGAAACTCACCTGGTGCTGGAACTTGGTGGGGTCGCGCCCATGCACTGGCACCGCTGTGCCGTACACATGCAGCTCTCTGACGATGCTGCATCCGCCCTCCTCTCGCCGCACCAGCTCCGGCCGGAACGTGCCCTCGTCAGAACACTTCCGCAAGCGCAAGAGGCCGATCAGGATATCCCGCTCCGGATCCTCGTACGACAGGAATGTCTCCCAGCCTCCGTTCGCGGTATAGTCGCGACGAAGGAGTTCGACGGACTCCGGGCGGACCTTGTGGTGAATCTCGTGTATCTGTCCATCCACCAACACGTACACGGACACAGGGACGCAGGGGCGCACGAAAGGGCACGATTGCGCGATGCGCGAAGCATGCGTGTGGAGATTGCCAGATTGAGTTCAGGCGAAAGAGTGCGGTTAGTGTGTTGCGCGCGGGGAACGTGGTGATTGCAGGAGGGAAATGGGGAAATGAATGAATAAGCATGCCGCTCAGGAGTCAGAACCACAGACGGACGCGAAGAGGTTAGAAGACCACGTACGCCTACTTCACGGAACCGCACGTCGCGGCATTCCGCACCGAAGTCCTTCATGCGGTTCAACGCCAGCTCGCGCAGGTTGCCCGAGTTTTCGCATCCACTTGTGACGAGTGGTAGAGGAATGTCTCTGTTCCGGAAATAACAAACAGAAGTCTATCAGTTTCCAATCCGGTCTGCGAACTGGATTCTCGTACCTTTGCACCCGATACACGCGTGTCCATGGAGGCACCAGCGCCAGGATCCGTGCGACGACGTCAACAAGAACATTCGGCGTGTAGTTCTTGTAACGCCCTGTGCGCCAGAGCTCGTACAGACCCGTTCCTCTAATCACAAGGGTGGGATAAATCTTCAGCCCGTCACTACGGAATGCCGGATTCTCAAAGTACTCCTTGAATTGCTCGAGGTCACGTTCGACGCCGACGTTGGGCAGATCAGGCATCATGTGCGCTACGACCTTGAACCCTGCGTCTTTCGCCAGGTGGAATGACTCCGTCACCGCACGAACGGTGTGGCCGCGGTTCGTATCACGCGCCACATCCTCGTAGACTGATTGTACGCCGATCTCGAGGCGAGTGCAACCGTACCGAAGCATCTGACTGTCGGCAGGCATGTGATGACTCAGTGACTGTTATCGTTGAATGTCAATGAATGGCCTTACCTGAGGTGCGGCCGCAGGCAGTAGTCAGGCCGCGTCTCTATCGTAATGCCTATCGCCTTCGACTTGCTCAGTTCCGAGTAACTGAGAAGAACGGTCAATGAGCGGTCCTGTCAAGATGGGCCACACATGCGGCACGCACCGGACTGCTTCGTCGACATCCAGTCCGGTGAAACCGGACAGCGCGTTGTGGAGTTGGGCAACGAAGGCATTTCTGTAGTCTTCCGGCATGCTCATGAACGTGCCTCCCATGATGATGAACTCAACCTGACAGGCCTTCAGTTGGGCCTAAACGGCGCAGGCAAGACCACGGCATACCTTGTCGACATTGTGACCAAGACTTTTGAGCTGTTCCACCCGTCCCCGTGTCTGCTCGTACGGATCATATCTTGCACGGATAGCTCGCATGCTCGTAGGCTCGTAGCCGGTGTAGCTCTGCGTGCTGTAATCGAAGTCCGAATCTGGGCCTCCTGGGCAGTATCTGCAAGTATAGTTAGCGGCTATCCTGAATGGTGTGAGTTGTTCCACCATACACGCAGATGTTTCCAGTCATCGCGATGTGCGGGCACCGATGGGGTTTGCACATGACAGCTACCACCGCGATCTTACGCATCTGTCAGCATGTTCATCACGTATACGTACAGTATGCTTACCCCACTAGCCGTGCGGATAGGTCGTGCGCGAAGCTTTGGTAGGAGTGATTTCTTGTAATCATCCGGAATCGCACTGATGATGTCCACCAATCGTGGCACCCCTCCGAAGCCATATTTCTTGCTCATCTTGGCCCGGAGCTCGTTCAAAGACACGGTTTGGTTTGCATCGTGTGCTTTCATGAGCTCTGCAGCAATCCCTGAAGTTACTCGTAGCAGAGTTTCTGCCTGCGACGGCCCTACACGCCTGTGAACAAATTGGCCGAGCAATCCAGACCAGTCAAATCTCGCACCTTCGGTCCTTGTCCGTTGCACCATGGTCCTTCTCCCCGAACGTCCAAGCTGCTAATCTTCCCGCACTCTAGATTTCTCGATCCAACGAAGTGAAAGCGAAAAGGCACTAGGCTGTTTTCCGCGAGAGAGGGTGCGAGATGGGAGGTTTGTGCAAAGGAGTAGTGCGGAGAAGATCTTCAGCCACAGCTGAGCGGGCAAACCGCGCCGGCGGTAGAAGTGCTCCGCCGCGGTTGATCATGAGCGGAATGCGCCAACGGTCTCTCGCTCAATCTTCGTTCTGTACATGCACGGCGACACCGACCCCTCAACGCAACGAACTTGAAGGCTACGGCTCTCGCCTTTTGTCTTCGACGACTACGTCTTGCATGACTCTCCTCACACGTACCATATCTTCTGCTGATGCTTGTCAATGCCCCCGCCTACGGTTGTCGATCCATGGTTCGCCTCACGTCGCTTCGGAATTGTTATAGACGCAGGCTCGTCGGGTTCGCGGCTCCAGATATATAGCTGGAAGGACGCGCGGACGGTGCGTCAGGAGCAGGGCGCGGATGCGCTCCGCAGTCTACCCCAGGTTGGCAAGGGTACGGAGAACGGAGAGGAATGGTCAGTAAAGGTGGAACCAGGTGAGCACATATGTGGGCACGCTTCTCATGTCATGTTCACAACAATGGAATGCGTTAGGACTCTCGACGTTCGGAGATGACCCGGACGGTATCGGCCCCTACCTGGTGCCCCTGCTCGAGCACGCGAGGACCCATATCCCTCCCTCTCTCCAACCAGAGACCCCGCTCTTCCTCCTAGCCACCGCTGGCATGCGCCTCCTTGCTCCGGAGAAGCAGGCCGAAGTGCTCCAGACTACTTGCCATTTCCTGAAGTTTCACTCGAACTTCAAGATTGACGAGCCCTCGGCTGCCGGACCCTGCGGTTCAAGCGTTCGTATTATCACCGGCGAGGAGGAGGGCCTCTTTGGATGGGTAGCCGTGAACTACCTCATGGATGGTTTCAAAGGCTCGGATGACACCCGTCTAACCTACGGGTTTCTAGACATGGGCGGTGCGTCTACCCAGATCGCGTTTGAGCCGAGCAAAGAGGAGCAGGAGCGGGCACAAAACCTCATAGACGTACGGTTACGTCTCCTAGACGGTCACGACATAAGGCACAAGGTTTTCGTGACGACATGGCTTGGCTACGGGACGAACCAGGCCCGTGAACGCTATGTCGGGCAGCTCATCAACGAGTACGAGGCCAGCCGGACACTCTCGATGGACCCAGAGGAGCACATCGACGACCCTTGTCTTCCCAAAGACCTCATGCTCACCAACACGCCTGTACAACCAGATACCGCCTCTCCGCACGCTAAAACGCCGCACAAATTCGTCGGGACGGGCTCCTGGGAGCAGTGTTTACAGCGAACGCTCCCGCTCCTGAACAAGGACGCGCCTTGTCCAGACTCGCATTGCCTATTTAACGGCGTGTACGTCCCGCCGATCGATTTCAACGCGTCGCATTTCATCGGCGTGTCGGAGTACTGGTATTCGTCCGAACAGAGCTTCGGATTAGGCGGTCCGTACGATTTCGTGGAGTATGAACGTGCGGCATCGGAGTTCTGTGCGAAGGACTGGACCGATATCCTGAAGGCACACGAGGAGACGCGGCAGAAGGGTCACCTCGGCGGTGATGGTGAGGTCGAGGAGGGCGGAGTCGTTGTCGAAACAGGCAAGTGGGGGCTGGTCGCGGAGATCCAGCGGCTTCAGATGCAATGCTTCAAGGCCGCCTGGATCGTCAATGTCCTTCACGAGGGGATAGGGATGCCTCGCATCGTAGACCCAGATGGCAATTCAACGACGAGCGGAGAGGCGGTCGCAGCCCAGGCACAGACGAAGGGCCTCGGTCGGCCGTCTTTCCAATCGATGGACAGTGTGGGCGATATCGCGATCAGCTGGACTCTCGGAAAGATGGTCTTGGAGGCAAGCAGGGAAGTCCCAGCTGCATCCGCACAGGCGCGCCCCATTGTCGACCCGCTCGATGATATTCCTGACATCTCCACGTCCCCCATCCAACCCATTCGTCCGCCCTTCATCGACTTCGATGCTTTCGAGGACAAGATCTCGGACCACCTGCCCCACTCTCTGACCCGACACTCCCTCGGGTTCTCCCCCATCGCCTTCGTGTTCTATCTGTTCATCTGCGCCTTCTGCGCGGCGACGCTCTACCGCATGCGTCATCGCATCAGAAGCACCGTCCGACGGTTCGTTAACAAGCGTGACCGCACGTACCTCTCGGAGGGTTATATGATGGAGGAAGGACTGTCACTCACGGGCGGTGCACCCCCTTCTTCGCCTTCACGAATATCGAAGTTCATGCCCCCGCTCACCCGTCTGACATCCACCCTCGGCCTTCGTTCATCACGTCCATCCCCAATCGCCATCAGCAGGGAACCGTCTTTACGGTCAGGACAGTATTCGCCTGCGCGTGTGTCCCCGCTGCGGTCATTCTCCTTCCCTCCCCAGCCGAAAGGGCAGAACGGCTTGACCGTGCAGGACGAATCGAACGGCACGGCTACGTCGTATGTGCCAAGCTCGCCGCGCCTCCCCGACGGCAGCTTCATGTCAAACGGGAGCGTCTCGTCGCTCCAGTCACGCTCCCGGAACTCGTCGCATATCAACCTCTCCTCACTGGCTCCCCGCCAGGCCGTCTCGCGGACATTGACCGGGAGTTACCACGGACAGTCCGCGTCCTATCGTGACGAGGAATGATACCTGTGCGCTACTGCGTACCCTCGTGCCCTATATTATTGCCACGGACCCTACCATGATGTAATGTACGACTTGTGTTTCTAATGGGATGCTCTCTGCATATTCAGTCTTATACTCCGACCGCAACATCAGCATGCATCTGATTCCAGATGCCCGAGAATCCCGGGAACGACTCTTCAGGATGCGAGTAGAGAGCCTACCATGGGCTAGGGTCGGTCCTGGTTGGTAATTTGCACCATGTGCGAGCTCAACGGCACCCACATTCACAACACCGGCACTATGGGTAACCTGGCAACGACCAAAGCACCCGTCCACGGGAGACCGCGCTCCCCCGAATCATCAATTTGCCCAGAGTCCATGACATGATTCATGACCTCCTTGACCTCCTCTTCGGGAGACGAACCACACGCCCTCACACTGACGCTGTCAGTAGACGTCAGCATCTTCGCAGTGGCGTCCTGGAGCATATGCTCACGAAGCCGAATCCTGGGGAGGGCGTGGAGGACGTGAGAATACACGCCGTCGCGCATCGCAGCCGTCGTGCAGGTCTGGGGCACGGCTGCAGATCGCAACACGAAGACGCGGTCCGGAAGGACGCTGAGCCCACGCCAGGACTGGAGAATACGCAAGGTCGCTCCCGGATGCAAAGGGGGCTTTTCCGGAATCCCAGAAGAAGACGTTGGTTATGTTCCACCAGCACGCGCTTTTGACCGATGTGCACTCGACGCTCGCACTGCGCAGCTCAGAATAGGCACATTGCGCGCGAACGCCCTGAAGGCCGTATGCCCCCATGCACTTGATAGCGGCCCGCTCCCCGTCGTTGGGGCAACATTGAGTTCAAGCATCGGCCACGGCCGCACGCACCATGTCGTAACAGATAGTGATCGAGGGCCGTAGGAGACAGACAGACAGACTTAGTCGACTTCCATTAACCAGGCTTCGCGGCTTCCCTCGAACCCTCCAGCCCCGGAAGCATTGGCACGGAGCTAACATGAGCACCGGTTCGCATTTGCCTTGATATCGACAGCATAATCAGATAGCGGATAGTGAGGGCAGAACACGTCCCTGGGTCCTGAGCATGAGTACCAGTTCCATCCTATAGGCATGTTGAGCAGACGTGGCTCGGCAACAGTGACAGGTGCCGGCTTTGCGCACCTGTCTATTTTGTTCCGTAAGCGCTGCTCTTCTCTCGCACCTCGAGCTTCGTCTGGGTTCGAAATAGGTCAACTGCTGAGCATGCCTTCCGCTGTACGGCGGGGAAACAAAAATTATGCTTACACCCACAATCGTTGCGAACATACAGTGGCTCATGCGCCCCTCTCCTGGTGCGGGTACGGGAACCATGGGCGGCAACGGTCGCCTTGCCCTTCGATTTCGAAGACGGGAGCATTGTCTTCTCCATCGCCTGGCGCATGCGGATGATGTCGTGCACCCAGTTCGTCTTCTCGCCCTCTTCCATGGCGATGTCGTGGAGGCGTTGTTCCTCTTCAGGTGAAAGAAGACCCATGTCCTTGCGTTGCCCCGTGCGCCACAGGAGTATCTGCAGAATTGCCTCCTGCAGAAGGACATTGTTGCAGTACTGTATAGAGGGCAGCGAAGATCAGCGGCAGGACCTCCGGAGAAAAATCTGGAGCCAATCTGACCGTTAGTTTCTCGAGCGCGTCGAGGTCGTGGAAAGACATGCGCGGAGCTGCCGGCGTGAGTCCATCAGCCGCGACTACGTTAGCACCCGGAGCTACTTCTGACGTCTCCTCGGAGCGCACAGGTACACCCTGCACATGCGCTCAGAATGAGTACGAAGGGCCGAAGGAACGTTCGTGATAGCACATACTTCGGATGGTATCGATGATGCAACTCTATGCCCGACATTCATTGCATCTTCAGGCACGGCAGGCTGCAGATCATCTGTTAGCTTCATTTCATGTCCCGAACCGACTGCTGCACACGCTAACCTCATGCTCCTGATGATCCTCCCGGGCAGGTTGGTCCCTCTCGTCCTGGACAATTTTCCGACGTCGGTTAGAAGGAAACGCATATAACATGTCACAGACACGTACATCCGTTCCGATATCGGTCGCCACAAATGATGAGGGCGGGGCTTCTGCTTCAGATAGCGCGAGGAGCTGTGAGAAATAACATGAGTGACAAGGTCAGGCAGAGTGTCGGTGAACGGCCAGTACCTCGGTTTCCACAGCAGAGATGTCCGACGCCGGAGTAAGCACGCTATCCGCGTCGCTGTCCTGCAGAAAAGGTCACGGATGAGCTATCGACGTCGGCATACGACTATGGAGCTGACGTACGTGTCCGCGAGACAAGGGCTTGGCTTGCCGAGCGTCCCTAGGCAGGTAGAGCTTGTCACGCGGATAGTCGACGCTCAGCCCCATCTCGCGCCTCCTGTCCCGCCGTCTTGCCCACGACCGCACGTAGTACGCGACTTCCTCCTTCTCCTTCGCATTGAGGCTCCCTCGTAGCGGTATGGCATCGAGGACTTTACGCCTTGCGCCACCGCCACGCATAAACCCTTCGTGGCGAGCTTTCGCCGGACCATACTCGTTGTTGAGGACTGCCGCCAGTATCGGCTTGATGTACTCGAACTCCTCCGCGATTTCCAACTCGTACTCAAATGTCTCCGGGCTTGGGGCGGGAAGATCAGGAAGAGGGCTGGGCGCGCGGAGGGTGGCCTCGTCTTCAGGTGCGAATGGTTGGTTGAAGTCTTCCGCGCCCTCTAACTCGTCAAGCACGTCATTGTCGTGATCCAGTCCGTAGTTTCCGGTAGATTCTCCAAGCTATGGGCATAATCTCAGTCAATAACGATTCAGACATCTCGGTGAGGCGAAGCTATACCTTGCAAGTTGCGAACTCGTCGTCCGACGTCGTCCAGAACCAATCCGCCTCTATCTGCGACACGGTCCCGTCGAAGAAGATCACCTTGTACTTCGGACGCTGCGACGGCTTGAGCGGCTTGATGTACTCGAGCAGTTTCGCAGGCCAGTACTGGGTCCGGGTCTTACCCTCCTTCGCCAGCACCAACTCTCCAGGGATCTCGAGCAGTAGGTCTGCTGATGGAGCGCGCCATTGTCGTTGTGGTTGGGATAGACCCAGGTTCAAGTCAAGATCGTCCTCAAGGTCAGACTCAACAGCCTTGGCCTTCCCCTTCCCCTTCCCCTTCCCTTGAGTCGTCTCGCCGTTCTTGTGCGAGGCAGATGGTCTGGTTCCGTAACGTGTCGACGTATTATTGAGGTCGTCATCGCTTTCCTCGTCCATCTTCACCATGAGGTCCCGGGCCTCCTGCCAGGCTGTCTCGATGTCCAGTTTGCGCTTCTTCCGTGGGGAGGAACGGATAGAGCCGCGGCGAGATGGCCTATAATTCTCCTCGTTGAAGCGGACGCGACCATCCAGCATCATAGACCGCATATTGTATGCCGACGGAGCACTGATGCTCAGTTTCCGCGGCCCCTCCGAGCCCGAGCCCGGTGGCTCACCAAGAAGCAGAACGCGCAGCAACGGTCTCGGCACTTCGACCTAGAAACACCATAATATTCGTGTGAGCCCCGACACGAACATGAATACATGATGGTCCATCACAACCTTCGCCGGCCACCATAGCGTGTCTTCTTCGCCGTTCTCGTCGCAGTCCGTCAACCTGCCTTGTAGGTCAATGCTGACCCAGACAAGACTTCCCGTCTCAGTCTCGTCAAAGCTCTCGTCGTCCGTAGAGTCAAGCGGGGCAAAGAGATTATCGAGCGACTTGGACTGGGAGACCGGGGCATGCTTAAACTCGGAGGCGGCGGGAAGCTGCGCTTGAGTCTGAGCCCGCAGGAATTGACGGGCCAGCCTGGGCGCAATATTGGTTGTCGGAGGGAAGACTTTCTTCTTCTTCACCACCTCCGGAGAAGAAAGCGGCGTGAGGTCACCGCCACTGTCCGACCCGGCCGACGAGAGCGACAAAGCACGTTTCCTCGGGCCTTTGCCACTCGCGTTCTGAGCCTTTGGCGCTGTGGGATTGATGCTGCGGTTGTCCGTAACCTCAACGGTGTTGCGGCGAGGTAGGGGTTTGACTGAGTCGGAATCATCGTCGAGCACTATGATCTCGGGGTCCGAGAGAGCCAGGGACTTGTTCTCAATGGAGGAAGTAGGCGACGTAGACCTCGCTCGTGAGCTCCTTCCACTTCGCCCTCGTCCGCCACGCCCCGAAGAGGTTCCGGCATTGGTGGGAAGTTTGTTCGGAGAAGACTCCGTCAGAGACTGGGCGCGAGACAGAGAGCCCCCAGCGTCGCTCGCCACACCAGACCTCGGTGAGGTGTCCTTGTACTTGCGCTTGGAACCATACGTGACCTTAAGTGTACTCTTTGGAGTCGAGGGCTCACCGAACATTACAGCTCCGTCGCGTTCCGTGTCCGACTGGGGAGCGGGAGAACTCTCCAGCTGCTCCGCGGCCAATCTGGATGCTCTTGCTGCAGCAGCACGTCGCGGCATCGTACTGCTCGACGACGCGCCACCTCCGCGGCCTGCTTGTGACATGTAGACGGTGGCTGGTCCTTTCCGAGGGCCTCGGAGCAACGGAGGGGATACCGGGTAGTTGTAGGCTTCGGCGACGTGTCCGAGGGTTACTGAGATGCGCAGGTATGAGATAGAGCGTCAAGGTAGTTATATACGTGCCAGAGCTGCGAGAGATGGTGGTGGGAGCGGAGAGAGGTGTGTGGAAGCAGTCACTTGTCAGAGTATGATGCCACAAGCAGGCGCGTGTCAGGCGCGCACCCACAGACCAAACGCGTTCTGTCACACCGTGACTGCCTTGATCCTCTCAGCAAGACAGCAGGTTCACTAGTACTCGTTAAAGGCCTTTCAGGCCTGGGAGGTCGTCTTTCTAGTGTCTTTCGCAGTACATTGATCGGACTATACGCGAAAGACAGCATGGATTCCCCGGAGACAAACAAGCAGCACGATAACCTAATGATCACCCCAACCAACCCTCAAAGGAAGAAAACAGATACCAAGCCAGCAACACCCAACGAAAGAACCATCGAGGAGCCCATCGCTACCGCACCATTATCCTTCCCGGTCTCCGTAGGAGACGCGCCTGACGCGCCTGAGCTCGTCGCGGAAGGGCCCGAAGTGAGAGCGGAGCCTGCAGTCGGGGTCGCGCCTGTCCCTGCAGGAGCACTCGTCGCGGCCGCGGCGTTTCCCTGGACCACGAAGCCAGACGCAGTCTCGGTCACGACGCCTGTCTGGAGTGAATCTTCCGCCGACACGGCGACTGTGCAGACCGCAATGCTGCCGGAGATACCGCAGTCCTCCGACATGGATATGCCGAGCTCCGGGTTATTCCACACCAAATGTGCGTCGGTGGCTCCCGCAACGAGAGTAGCTTGGAAGCGTATCCTGTGAGCCAACGCCGAACTCTCTACGACCTATGGGAAGAAGCATGCTCACCGGAACCGACGATGCCAGGTGAATCCTCGTACGTTCCGCTCGTCACGCCTGGTCCGAAGCGGTAGGTCGTATGGCCCGAAGCGTCCACCCCCTCGACATCTGCAGTGATCTGCTGTGGGTCGAAGCCAGGGATGTACAGAGTAGTCTCTGCAGCGGCAACTGGAAGCAGGTCTGTGTCAGCGTCCTACACTACAACGCAGGCACAACGAGCGTAACTCACCAGCAGCAAGCGCAGCAATTACAGCGGAAGTCCTCATTTTGCGAAGCAGGTGTAAGGGAGTGTCTTTCGTAAGGAGTGACTGGGCTAAGACTGGGCAAGGGGAGGTGCAGATCCGGGGAAAGAAGGACTCAGGCCTCCCTCTCTACCCTCACAGGTTTTAAGGAACAACGGAGGGACTAGTCGATCAAGGTCCTCGAGGAACATCAGACTCTGACTAGGCGGAACCGTAATTTTGCGCGGCGCTCTGCTTACGCCGCGGGACCGACACGACTCCTCCTCCTCTGTGAATGGAGACCGGCGAATATTGACCGTCGCCCATTCAAATTTTGATCGGAGGCTTCGGGCGATCCTTTTGATCACAGACGATGTAGTCACACATCAGCACTCCTCCTCGAACTGCTGCAAGTCAGTCGCGAGCAACGTGTATATCGAAACAAACATGAGAAGTCCGATGTGGCGTCATTGGGAACAACGACGGCGCTAGCGATCTTATGGCACTGGGCGCCGGCGCGACGATGTTGCCAGGTCCAAGTTGTTGCCAGGTGCTACACAACCAGATCCGGGAACTACGCAGATCGAGGCCCATGCTGCACGCAGTGCGCACAACAGAGCCGACACACCTCCACATGATTGGTCTCGAAGGAGGCGGAGGGAGGCAAGCGCATTGTGATGCACCTAGCCGGTGGACTCGGGCATCTTTGCATACTAGAACCGTTGGAGGTACTACTTACTTCGAGCCATTAGCTGCGTAACGGGAATGGCGAAGAACCGAGGCTTCCCGGCCAGCATTGTACAGGCGACCTGGAGTACATATGAGCGAGTCAAAAGCTCTGTAATCTCACATATGATAGTCGAAAGAAGTAGACACATCGAGGCACACATGGTCGTCGCAAGAACCGCATCCGAAGCACAGACAGGGCGTACTTATGTCGGGACTCGAGATCCGAAAACATGCTAGCTACACTAGTACACACTACAGATACGACAGGGCGAGATCGGCACGCGCACGTCGGATATCATATACGATAGGCCCGACTCGAGACTCAAGAGTCAACGGCATGCAGCGCAAACACTGAACAGAACACACGAGCAACGGCAACGAGGAACCTGTATCAAGCATGCATATGCGAGGTGAAGGAAGATGTAACGTATAAGATCGAGAGAACAGATGCGAACGAAAAAAAGAGCAATGACCATGCATGCAGTGCGACAAGGGACCACCAAACAACAAGTAGGGATTTACAATAGTCTACAGAGCACGAAGCAGACGAAGCACCGAACGAACAATCCCCATCCATCCACACACGAGGAGACGGAGCGCTAGAATCAGAATCGACTCTACGCCGCCACCGACGACACATGCTGCGAGTCGAGCGGCAGCTCGAGGCCCAGCTCGCTCGGCGCCGGAGGCTCCTGGTGCTGCCCATGCCCCGGACGCACGGGCGAGCTCGAGCCCGACGGGAGCGGCGACATCCACAGGCGCGGCGTGATGAATCCGCTTCCTCCCGCGCCATACACGAAGCCCCCGCTGAGGCTCTCCATCGAATTCGACGAACCTACGCGCCGACGTCAGCGAAACCCACACGACACTTGTTGAGAGTAACATTCACGATCACCCACCTGGCAGGAGGACGCTGTCCCAAAACTCGGAGCTCAGGATGCTGTCCATCGAGAGCACGTTCATGTGGTCCACGCTGTTCGGCGCCATCGTCGGCGGGAACGTCGAGATGTCCGCGACCGGCCCCATCTCACCCGTGTACGCGAAGCTGTCCAGGGCCTGCGTCGACAACGGGCCGTGTCCATGCCCGTGAGCATGCCCGTTGAGATGGGAGTGCGCATGAACGCTGCTGCTACTGCTGGATGCAGTAGCGCCGTCGTGCGAAGTAACGACCTCCCCATCAGCCTGCTGCTGCTGGCCATCCTGGTTCGCAGAGCCGTCCACGCGCGCGCTGATGAGTGCGCGGAGGAAGCAGCTGTACAGCGCGGGGGTGTGGAGGGGCCCGACAGCGACCTGGTCGAACATGTTCGCAACGTCCCTCACGATCGCGATCGTCTTCTCCTCATGGTCCAAGAATGCTTGGAACTCGGGGCGGATGAGCTGTGGATCCCGAAGGCGAACCTCGTCAGCACCGGCGGCGCACCACATCAACACAGCACGAAACAAACACGCACCTTCAGCAGACTCAACACCGCATACGAGCCCATGACGAAGTGCGAGTCGGGCGCGTACCGGAGGTACCCCGCCGGGCCCATCTCCTCCTTGTAGATCGACGCGCAGCTCACCGCGGACGAGTGGCAGCGCGCAAAGAAGTGGCCAATGTCGACCGCCGAGCGCTCGAGTGCGTTCTGCAGCCCGAACGCGTTGATGGTGAGCATGGCGTAATGGAAGTAGAAGTTCGCGATCAGCATCCGGTACTTCTGCACGTCCTCATTCTCGCCTGCTTCAATGGAAGCCCCCGTGTGACGAGACGATTCGTGGATGCAAAGGGGGATTTGTGACACCACATAGGTACGAGAACGCAGGACACACGTCAGACACGCTTCACGCGGGGAGAAGGCTCGCGGGAGGACTCACCAGAGACATGCCGCAAGTTGAGCCACTCGTGGTGCCAGGCCAGCAGCTGCGTCTCCATCGTCTTGATCACAAGCAAGAAGTCGCAGTCGACTTGCAGCCCCGACGAGTTCGCCGTGCCTGAATACAGCAGATCGAGGCTGCGCGTCAGGATGCGTTGTAGGTCCTGCAAGATTATCGCCCGGCAGCCGGTGGTGTGGTCAGCGTCTACGCTTGTGGGTCCATTTGATGCGCAAGAATGGCCACATACCGCATATGCCGCGAGAGCGCTGTCCGAAGGCAGAGCTCCGGGGGACCGTGCCCATTGCGATGCGTTGCGAATCATGAAGCTGCACCATCGCAGTCGCGGTCATAGTCGTGCCAGAAATTGACAGAACACAGATCGGCATCGCCGGCAAGACCGATCAGCGAAGGAAAGAAGAGGGCGCGGGCACAGTCAGTACCGGCATAGAGGTCTACAAAACCCGAACGGTGGACGTACTCTTCTTTGATTGAGTACGGCTTGCCCATCTGCGCGCTGAACGACCGGTCCAGACAGAAGCACATAATCCACGTGCGCTCCCTGTTCCGCACCTCGCGGTTCCGCGCCCGGCCCTCCGGGGAGTCGACGTTCTGAACCGTCGAGCGACGGTGGAGGTTCAAGTCGGTGGCCATCCTGAACACGATGATGTCAGAGTTGCACGTGTGGGGAGACTGGGACAAATCGAGTACTGCGTGCGCGTCCTCTCCCATGTTACGGGAACGACGCAGGAGAGAAGAGACGCGGATCGTCACCGGGCCCAATTGGGCACCGAGATAGGCCAAGACAAAGACCGAAGTGCGGGGTAAAGAACGTACCTGATAGCCATCCCGAGGAGCATCCATGTTTGGTCCTGTTCGTACCTCTGCACGGGTCCGCATCCCCACAGTACGTTGATGATGTATGCTTGTACGATCTCAACGGACTTGTATCCCCGAGCGGGAACCTGGAATACGAGCTTGCGTGCCAACTCCGACAACTTTGCATGGAGGTCGGTGCGGGCCTCGTAGAACCGCGACGCCGCGGCGCAGACTATTGAAAACACAGTGAGTCAGCACAGGGGCCGTGAATCGATAGAAAGCGAAGCGCGCACTGGAGGTCAGCAGGAAAGGCGAGCGCGAGCAGACCAATGAGGGCGTGTGGAAGTCAGGGTCAAGGAAAGGAGCTTGTACCTGCGTCGGCGGATGAGTCAGGGAGCTGTTCGGTGTCTATCGCAAATGCCTGAAACTCACATTCAGGTGATCGAAGTAACTACGCCCGTGTCAATTGAGTCAGTAACATGTAGACTGATCGTTCCAGGATCTCCAAGGATACCCCACCAGGAAAGCGAACTCACATTTTGAATAAAGCGACGACCTCCTCGGTGCTTACAAAGCTCAGCATCTCAGGCTGCACTTGCCGCTCGATGTAAAGTCGCCGCAGCGGTAGAATCGTCATAGGGCCTGGAGAAAATGTGAGACCGGAGCTCCGTAACATAAATAGAGCATGGATGAAGAACATGCCTGGTTTGAAGTAGACGTCGCTGGCGACGCCGACCATCCCAGTCTTGTCGTCAGACAGCCCATTTGCTGAGCTCGCTTTGGTGTTAGCCTGCAATCGGCGGTTGGCCAGGCTAGCCTCAGCTAGTAGGCCTAGAGGGTTAAGCGCATCCTCAGGAAGGGAGTGCAACTTGGGCGATGTCGGCGCATGCTGCGGGCGGTGGTGTCGCCGATCGGGTGTAGGGGGCGGCGACGGAGAATTGATCAGAGCGTGCGTGTTCTGCGCTTGCAATGAAGGCGAGGGTGATCGGGAGAGG
The DNA here is from genome assembly GCA_022592435.1 of Cerioporus squamosus. Classification (NCBI taxonomy): domain Eukaryota; kingdom Fungi; phylum Basidiomycota; class Agaricomycetes; order Polyporales; family Polyporaceae; genus Cerioporus; species Cerioporus squamosus. The sequence goes on along the minus strand of JABYQS010000002.1, from coordinate 343,790 downwards.
ATCCCGGCGGCAAGAGTAGGGTTACCGAGGGAGCGGAGTACCGTGTCCAGGGTCCGCTCCATCTTGCGCAGAGAGCGAGTCAAGATCTCATGCTTCCTGGGGCTACGAATGAGCGTTATGTCCATAGCCTGCGGGCACGGTGCAGGCGGAACTTACTTGGTGGACCGCTTTCCGCGGTTAGACTCCTCGAAGATGCATTCGTGGTTGCCGGTCGAGCATCTCTTGCAGGGAGGGCCGTTCTCGGCGCCGACACACTTCATCTTGAGGCGTCGACATACCGTGCACGCCCTTGCATGGAGGTTACACAGCTGCGGGGACGCGAATGGAGGTGGACATACCGTGAGCCGCGCGTCGGCTTTGCCTTCTGCTCGTCTCCTTTCTCGGCACTGGGACTCTCGGCTTCCCCGTCATCGTCCTGACGCGCCCGCTTGGTTCGGCCATCGTTAGTCATGCTGTTTGAGGAAGCCGGCCGCTTCCCATTGGCGTTTGAACTGAATGAGATGGTGTCGTTGGGAGGGGTGCCGACAGTTTCGGAGCCATGGGAGGAGGGGGAGGAGAGACTGGCGGAGAGGGTGAGGTGGGGTGGCGGCATGTGCTGGTGGGGTTGCTGGTAGTTGTAGTACTGCGGAGGATAGAGGGCGAGGGCGGGGTCCAGGGGGATCGGCGGGGATGGCGGTGGCTGCTGCATCTGGCGGACGAAAGGGTGCTCGTGAGGGTGGTGGAGGGTGATCGACTGGGACGAGTGGGCGGGCTGGGGCTGGTAGTGGTGGTGGTGGGGATGGGGTTGGGGATGGTGAGCTGTCTGGGGAAGATAGTAGTCTTGGTAAGTGAGGGGAGCGGAAGACATGGGGGGCATGGTGAGGGGGCATGCGGGAACTGACTTTGGGCGGGAGGCTACAAAGGCTGGCAGGCGAGCTTAAAGGAAGCAAGGCGGTTCGGACTGTGTTCTGCGATGGAGGACTGCAGTCGAGGCTCACGTGGAAAGCCGGGGGAGTGGGACAGCTGTCGATTGGAAGTGGACAGGATGGGCGACGGAGGAGCTCGCAGTTGAGAACGAGGCGACCGAAAGCGGAGAGAAGAAGGCCGCTTCCACCTGCGCACGGTCAATCAGTCCGCGTACGCTCGAGTGCCGTCACGTTTGGGAACTGCCTTCCGTGTGCGCGGTGAGTGGGAATCCAGCGAGAGACGGGGGCGGGTGCAGCACTGTCCGCGTCGTGGCCACGGTCTGTGCAGCGACGACGCCTCCCCCGCAGGGACTGTCACCCCTGTCCCAACCCCGGACTCTCCCCCGCGCTAGTCCTTCGTGGGGATCTGCACCCGCCCAATCACAGCCCTCTTATCGCCGGCCGCCCCGGCCCGCCCTGCCTGCCGCTGCCCCACGACATGATGATGCCGCCGGGCCCAGCCCGAGTCGTGCGCGTCGCAAACCACCTCCGAGAGCGCACGCAGCGCAGGCCACACGCCGCTCTCCGCCCACAACGCTCCCCGCGTGCACTCGTCTTGCCTGCGTCCGAGTATTCCGCGCCTGGGTCATGGGCTGCCTCCGCACTCGGGGTTCTTCCGCCCTCGGTCCCGCTATGGTACTCACTCTTCCCATTCTATCCGTGTGACGAATCGCGGTATTCTGCCACGACACGCCATACAGTACCAGGTACACAACTCCGACAAATGAGACATGTCACGCCGCTCCTCTCCAAGTATCTCCCTCCCATCACTTTGGTTAACCCCCACGATCACCCGCTCCCGCCTCTCTGCAGTCTCCGCCGAATCTCATCGGGATCAGAACACCCGCCCTCGTACTCCGCCACAATGATGATATCGCTCGCAAGTCATTCACGCACACTTTGGCGCGGTCGCGTCTACTTTCATCTCCTCTGCACTCCCACCCCTGTTCTATGGCGCCGGCTCTCGATGCAGAATGTTCTACTTCCATGCTACCTCGGCTGTGTCCTACGCTGTGCGGTCTCTCCATGATGACATGTCGCCATCCGTCTTGTTCACGCTCGTCCCGATACGCCTCGTCAATGCGCTCCAGCTCCCAGCACCCAGTGGATTCCCATGTCTATCGCACCGTGCTTATCTGATGTGACGACTCCCCACCGTTGTCTTCCTTGCTCCTTTACAGTTTCGCAACGGCGATTCCGTGCGCACGCGCCTGTTGAGCCATAATGCCGCTCTCGCTGTCCCAGGGCAACTGAACAGGTCGCATCAGTATCCACGATCGCACTGGACACTCCCGACGTGTGGATAAGGACCTAGTTTTGTACGTCAACATTATTCTACCGTCTCGCTCTCAACTAGTGCTATCTTTTGTTTGACCTTGTTCAACGCTTGTACAGAACCTTGAGCTCCCTGTCCACCGCACCTTGGTCGTATACACGCGTACGAACCGTATCCTTATCCTCGCCGTGTCGATAGAGCCTGCAATCAATGATACGGGTGCTCTCCTCGCTCACCTACCTCCGCCCGCATGACACGCACATCCATAGCAAGTCTCCCAACACGCCTCACCTCGGTGGCAATTCAGCTCACTCGCAACCCCACATGTACACTCACAACCCCAACCTTAGGGCGACGGACTTGTAGACACGCATGCCCGCCTCCGCCGCGAACTGCCGATTCTACCATCCCGCCGGGCAACTCGGACTAAAACAATACCCTTGCGAGGTTTCGTGGACGGCACCATTCTCCCGTGCCTTCCAGCTTCCGATTTCGCACCGTGCACCACTGCTATTCTCGAAACCTCGACGCAGACGCAAGACTCGACACCCCCGTCCCTCATCACACGCTTCTCAGCAAAGACGGCATGTCCCTGGCCAATTATGGAAGCCTTCGGCACGAGGATCTCATCTCCCAGACTCCCACCTGCGGAGCGTTACTTCGCTCACACCCAGGCACGAATTAGACCCGCCCGATTCCCATCGCCTATGTTGAGCCACGACGACAGGCTCAGACCCGGACTGCGAGCACGCAAACGGGACGAAGCCCTGGCCCTTGTCCCTCGAGCTCTATCTTTGCTTTTCGTGCCTTCGGCCTTAGTGCCGATGGCGCATCGCCTCTCCCCGCCCGGCTTCTCTGACTTAGCCCCTCCCGCAGTGCCGCTCCTCGCCAGGACTGGCCTCTGCGACGTGCTCCATTCGCACCTCCGAGTCGCTACGCCCACGGCCCTCCCAGGAAGTGCGTCATCGTTCCTTCGTGTCCGTTCGTCCAGTACACACGCGGGTTCACGCGGTTTAATAATCCCACTGCTCCCAGTGGGTGCCCCTCCCACGAAGGACAGCGAGCTGCCCGATCGGGAGGGCTGCGATGCCGCTAGAACCGCACTGCTAACGTTGTGTGTCCGCATGCGACGGTGGCGCAAAGCGTGCGTGGGGGCTTTCATCTCCTGCCCATTCGGACATCCAACCAACTTCATTTCCGGTTTCCAGGCGTCCACGCGCCACCTTTGCGCCCTCGGTGCCGCAGAAGTACAATTGGGAACTGATATGATGTCGCCGAAGTTGACCGCACGTCGAAACCACAAGACCCCCCTTCCTCTTTCCCCCTTCCCCTCGACGCTCGACGCTCAGACTCCGCCGTCCATGCCAGCCTTCTCTCGCATTTTCCGCCCTCATTTCACGGCCGTGACGTGATCCGCACGCACGGCACGAGGCGCAGTGGAAACAGGAACACGTCCCCTCGCGAGAGGGCCCCGACCGTGGCACGCGCAATAGCTTAACTGCGCGGCTATGCCACGATGCGCGGATCGAACAGGCAGGTGGTTTGTCGCATTCGGACTCGGGACTGCGGGTGCTGCCTGTGCGGCGGTATCACACACGTTCGCCGCTGAGCTGTCGCTGTGCATCGCCGTGACTATTCTCGGTCGTCTTCTGTCGTCTGTGCCGGCTGACGTTGGCGGTGGTGACAGTGACAGTGTTCGAGCCAGCGAGCGGGTGTGTGCGGCGGCGGTCGCTGCGCAGGTGGAGTCAGACCAGTGCCAGTGTCGTAAGCGCAAGCGGATCGTTTCGCGAACCTTACCGGATATCTCGTCCGAGACGTCATGCACGCCTGGTGGCGACCCCTCTGCGCAGGTCGCGCTCGCTGCTGCACATGCATGCTGCCGCCTGCCTCGAGGCTCGCGGCGGCCACGTCGGTCGTTGTAAACTCTACTCACCCTGGCCAGGTCCAGGGTCGGGTTAACTTTGATTTCAGCGTATATACGCCCCGCGCCACGGCGGCCATGTCGGGGCAACCCTAACATCGACCTCGCAGAGCTTATTTCTCAGCGCAGAATATCTGATTGTGGCGCTGACGAACGCATGCACATACACAAACCCTGCCAACCACCTCAGGCTCGCTGAACGGTAGAACGTCCGATTGTGGCGCTCATCGTGTGCACGGTGCATGCACACAAACCCTCCGAGTCTCGACCCCGCTGAGTTCTGCCAAACCAGGAGGGTTTTCCGATTGTGGCGCCAGTGCGTACGGCAAGCCGAGCTGCTGTTGCGCAGCGTACATAACGCGACTATCACCCCCTGGTGCGCCGCCTTCCCGAGCTCGGTATCCATTCTGACACCCGCTCACAGCCAGGCTATGTCCCCCTGAATCTTGAACCTTCGGTGCATGATGCCAACCGCTCATGATGGACACGGGTGCCATACACTCCGCATGTCGATCCCAGGGACCAGGGGAATCTGACTCGACCTCTGGCCACCAGCCGCTGGCCACTGAATGTGCGCAGGAGACAGAAGCGACGCTGTTATTGTCAGCCGTCGGACGGCGAACACGGATGGCAGAAGCCGTCGGCGTACGCGTACATACTCGGATCGTTCGGCTCCCGCGAAGAGTCGATGAGTCGAAGTTTGGACGGCCTTCTGTAAATGTTCGCGCGATGGCGGCGGTCGCGGAATGGGGTCACGGCGCACTCTGGTGGCGGAGGGCGGCAACCTTGTAATGTCTTGGCGCTCCCGCCCTCCCCTCGCGTGTTCGTATTGCGAAGGTCGGGACTGACATGAACAGATGCCCCGTCGGCGCTTATGGTGGGTCTTTGTTCAGGAACGGGTTCGTGCTGCGCTATATCACGTCTTGGGCTTCGACTTCGGTGGATGGATACGCGTCTACGTAAACGCCTCTTGAAGAGGGCGAGCGGCGCAGCGTCGGGGTTGCGTGTACAGTCCGCCGCCTGGGATGTCAACAGGGCTTTTACGAGCATGCCCGCCGCGTTCGGTACGGGCTGCCGAGGCCGCCTAGCTGTAGGTCGCATTGACGAAGTCCAAACAAACTCTACCTATCTGGTACGTCATCCCTGCTTCGCTGGACTGTTCATTTATCACATAGCTGCCCACTAATCCCCACTGAAAAGTCAGCAAGTCGACAGGGCAACAGCTTGTGCGTCACACGCATTTGTTCTCGTGAAAGCGAAGCTTGCTCCGCAGGTGTTCAATATACCTCTTGCGGTCCATCGCCGAGCGGGCATGGTCAGCTTGACAAATAGCCCTGATCAGCACCCCGAAATCCCGACGCTAGCTCGCGAGCTTCTTCACAGCATTTGGTAATTTGGGGGTACCAACCCGCCGACGTCCGCTCCTGGTGTGCGCCGTGACGCTCGGCCGCGCTGCGCGGACAAGCAGGCCGGTCGGCATTTATTCCCCCGCCCGTCAGCGAAGTGCGCTGCACCGCCACCATCGTTCTGAGGGCGTCCCGGAAAGTGCCCCGATGGTACGTAAGGCAACGGAACAGGGTCCGAGGAGGTGGCGGGGTAGCGATGTCAAAAGTACGTACAGGGTGTGCGAGGGTGTGCGCCAGCCTGCGTACCTGTTGTATAATCAGACTTGATTGGGGCACGCCAAGGACTCTTGCACTGACTTGCGGTGGAAGAAACGGTCTCTTGGTGGGATCGGGTAGCAGCTCTGGCAATGACAGGGGGACGACGGCGGATGACAGTGATGGGGAGATATCAGCCAGCTGGACGACGGAAACTTGCGGTCGTTTGCGGCGTGCTGGAACATTGCCAGAAGGTTGAGAGCGTGCAAGCGCAAGCCATTCATTAAAAGCACCCGCCATTACGCGGAATCTCCGAGGATCCCTGCTTCAGTGCCTGCGAGCTGCGAGGTCTGGTGATCAAACAGGCGTGCAAGGTGCGTTCGGGGTTTGCCAGGCGGTGCCAGTGGCGCTTGAACACGATCCCGCGAACGGCTCATCGTTCCCCATTTCCCTGTGCTGTTTCACCTCCGCACGAGGCACGGAAGAGGGTCAGCTGAGCAGACAATGTATATGTGAACGGCGAACCTTTGCATTGAACGAATACGGCCTCGGACTCTTTCCGCTGCTGCGTACCCACGCAACCTCCAATGTCGGAAACATCCGCATTTGTGCTGCCCTGTGTCAGACAGCCTCGGGGGAGTCATCCTGATTATACGCGCGGAGGCCACTCCGCCCCGGGGGCTCTGAGAGAAAGAGCTTAGTGGACACGTCGGCGCTGGGAGGCTGTAGTTCTGTTCGTTCTTGGTCACCTTCCTAATCCGCACCATCACTGGCTCGGCTGCGCCGGACCGCCACGACTACTGAGGCCGAGGGTGCACAGCCGTGGAGGTCCATCGGATTTTCGACGCAGTTCAAGCACAGTTCATGCGAGCCGCAGTTCTCTCGCTCTGCTGTCAGGGCCGAATTCTCTCGCAACGAGCCTGTGCGCGCTCTCATGCTATATGAACGTGAGTCCCCAGCGCCTGCTATCTCCGCGCCGCCGCCAGTACTCGTGCTTTCGCGCTGATTGAACGGACCAAGAACACCCGCCAGCAGTGGTTGAGAGGGCACCAGAACAGAAAATCCATGCACAACAACGGAAGGGGCGCTATCACGCCTGGGAACGACGATGCACAGACGGCAGCGCTGGGGAAATGCGAGGCTCTATCTGCAGCCTTCCCTAAGTGACAGGATCTCTCCCGCGATCTCCTCCTTCTACGGCCCCGAGCCCTTCCAGGGTACCTCCTGGGCTTCTCATTGGCTCGCACTCTTTACCATCAGAACCGAGTTGGCTCGCAGGAGTCTTATTGGACGCCCGGACCCTGGTTCACGCACCCGTGTCTGCCCTGCCGTAAGCGGGAGAGAGCGCTGTCTCCCGTTGCTCAATGTTCGTGAACATGCGCCGCGCACGACGACTCTACTTTGCGCTTGCTTGCCGTCCCCTCCCGCGTCGTGCTGCTGGTCGTCGCCCGCTGGCGTCCAGAGATAAGGGCCCAGTGACTTTCCGAGCGCGCGCACCACATGCTCGCCCGGACTTCTTCCAAAACGTGGGTCCTCTGTTCTCAGGATTGCCTTCGCCATATGGTCTGTGCTGATGGTTGTGTCGTGCGTCTCCTCTTCGTCCTGAAAGATTAATGGCACGGGATTCTCACCGCTGTGTGCCACGCAATAGCGCAGGTTGTCGACATATGACGTCGGTGCAGGCCCAGCACGACCTCTCCGCTGACAGAACGCAAAGTGTCCGTGACATCTTTCTTTGCGATGCCCACGGTAAGTCCACCAGTGATTGACTCGACTTCCTAGCTAACGCAGAATTCCAGTCAGCTGGTGCAGGAGCCTCGTGGCGTCGCATAGACGAGCCGTCGTTGAGGCAGTCATAGCCCTCTGCCATGGAAGATCACGCCAGGCCGTACGGTCTATTCTGCCTTCAATAGGATGCCGCGGCGATCATGGAACGCTCATCGAACCCTGCTCGACGCTGGCAGATATCACAGATTCCTGATAATTGATTGCAGAACCGCTCCGAGGCTTACGACCGGCCTTCCCAATGTCGGCGAACATGGACGATCCCCATCACGAGCTCGTGCCCAGGTATGTACTAGCGCGGCTTTCATCCTCGGTTGCCGTCGACCGACCGCTCGGGAATGGACACGGAACTCGACCAAGAATCCGACGGCCATGCTATCAGTGCGTTTTCATCGAATGAGCTCGGGCGTCGACATCCCAATGCAGTAATGCCATTGACATGCGTGGTTGGCATGGAACTCTCTAGTGAATGCATACCCTGTCGATCCTGCGAGAGTGGATAGGATGCGCGACGGAATGCGAAGGAATGTCGTAAAGCGGGAATGGATGCGCGAGGTGCAACTCCGCAAGCGGTCTACTCCGTAGTACGTTATCTTCATACGGAAACCCCGACCGGACCCGCATAAGTTGGAGTATGAGGTATGTCGTGTGCTTATTTCAGAGGAGCATCGAACGGCTGAAAGGCTCTAAGCCGCTAGGGACCTGTACTAGGCCACCTCAGGCTGCAGACAGTAATTTTCTGGAGCTGTCCAGAGCCCAACCTTCGCCACCAGCACCTGCCACGGTGGAGGGTGACGGGGCATCTTTGGCTGGACTTCCAGCTTCTGTGCCTAACTCCGTCGCTCCGCTCTTTCTCGCGCATAGGACGAAGATTGCGCTAGGGGGGTGCCCCTTGACGTTCTATCCTAGCCATCAGACCTGCGTCTCCATACTTCACGAGCATCTCGAAACTCTTCGGACCGCATCTGCACCCCAACGCTCTCACCATCGCTATGCCCAACAGAAGCAGCGAGTTCTGTCCATCCTCGTACTACTTTGGCGACTTAGCACCGATCGGCTCTCCGTGTCCACAGGACGTCAGCAACCCCTCAATCCGACGCGGCCATACAATTCGACATTCGCACCCATGCCCGACCCCACGTCCCATGCCCGCGTGACACCAGGGCGTTACCCTGGTTGCGCCATCCGACTCTCCCGTGCTATAACGTAGCAGCCTTGTTCAGCCACCCCGACCAAGACGCGAGGCGATGCACGGTGCGTACGTCCATTGTACCTGGCGTGACCGCGCTCCCAGGCTCGCGGGCCCTCGTAGACCTCTTTAGAGCCAATTCTCATTCAATCGCAACCGCAACATATGCTATTCTGGACATAGCGTGGGCACCCTTGCGTATTTGGTGTGAACGACGGCTTTCGCGGAGACCTCGTCTCCCCTTGCGTTCACCAGCCACCCGTGTTCCGTCCGCTGCCGCACTAGCTGACGCCGTACTATGATGTTTCCTTGTGGTTTATCAGTGGTCGGCCTTTTACATTCGGCTATCAGGCCATGTTGAGTCGTACATCAAACTCATCCCGTCTGATATATAGTGGTATCGTACGCGACCGTCGGTCTCGCGTGCCGGAAACGTTATGTTCTGATAATAATCTCAAGACAGCTCGACATTGACGTTGACAAGGAACGTCTCTTCGCGCATTGAAGTCAATTCAACGCCAATGAGTACAAGGCCTGATATGCACCCGGATGACGTCTCATGATGTAGGATCGACGTAGATAGCTCGTAGCTTAGCCACGGCTCTCCTTTCCCTAGCATTCACTCGAGAAGGGGTGGGACGCTCTCTCTAGATCTGTGCTCGAGTGCGGGCAGACCATAACGCGGGATATGTGTGCTATTTTCTCCGAGGCGGTGTACAGCTTCTCTCGTGTTCCACAAAGCTAATCATGCCGGCCGACTCGGGACCTTTAGTCCTTCAGCCGCCAGGAACAGGCAACGCGCTCCTCTCAGACCTGGCTGCACATGAGTGAATATAAACATAGTGCCCTAGTGTGCAATGACAGAAGTGTTTCGGCAGAATCGTAGAGAGTGTGTGGTATTGGGGCTAGGAACGGTGGCGTAGATGTCCAGGCCCAGGGGAGTCGGCAGCTGTGGCTGTCAAGAGCGAGAGAACCCGCGAGGCCCACTGACCAGCGCACTGAGCACCTATAGCGCAGCTGGATCTTGGGATGACGAGATCGTCTATGTTTCGAGGCAGCATCTGACAGATTGATTGATGCTGTATCATACTATATTGTCCCTGCGATACTTTGGTGTCGATCCTTCGAAGGGGCTTTGATCCATGTCTGTCGCGAGGGAGTTACCTACCAATAATACCTGGGTCAAACGCCCTTTAGAGCGTCAAGAGATTGTGAGCAGTCAGTGTCACGAGTTGCGAAGAGAGTTCGTACCGACACAAAGGCGATTCAACTTGCCGGAGGTATGGTGCGCGCGGAGTCCTCCGTCGCAAATTTCATGGTAAAGTAAGACGGCAAACGGACGACGGTCGCCGCCAAGCACTGACAGACTCACCACACCATTGAACGAAGCCGGGCGTTCTCGGGGGCTTTACGTTTTCCAATGTCGAGATGACCAGGGACTCGTCCCCACACGGCCTCGGGCGGACCGTTATCACTGTTCACTCAGCAATCGTACCCAGCAGCACCGCAAGATCCTGCTCACCAACAGAGAGTATCCTACGAGCTTCCAACGCGCACATGAGAGTGGGGCTGAGTAGCTGGGTGCGTGAGCACCATATAAGGAAGGCTGTCAGGATCATACTCACGAGTGTCGTGCGTCCAGAAGCTGGAAGGTTGCTACTTGGTGCCTGCACCGACGTCGACATCGACGGCCAATTGGGTGGACATGACCATGTTCGGCAGCCAAATTTGTCGCCGACTGTGCCCGCGTTCTGTGGCGTTCGGGTGGGGACTTGCCTCCGAATTGTCGCAATGTTGAAGTTCACCCGCCAGATGAGAACGAGCAGAATCAGAGTGCCGTAAGACTGAGAGCTAGAAGCGGACGGAGCTCGTGTAGAAAGCGTCGGGTGCTGTGATGAGAGCTTGTGTAGGAATCAGTACTCAAATACCTGGCGAACTACGGATGACAGTCTTTCAGGAGTCGTCCTGCCAATACGAAGCTCGCAGGAGTTCGGCAATCTTCATCGTAAAACCTTGAGAGGTTCGTCTGGGAGTCTGGGCTCTCTGAACGAACACACCAAGATCATAGGCCTTCCCGTGAGGAAGAGGTGGATGGCCGAAGGGACGCCGACTCCGCATTCGTAAGGGCCGATGCCGCAATGCAGGATAGTCAGCAGAAGGATCCCTGTGGATGGCGATCCGTCCACTTATTCCATACCACCACTAGCTGGATAATCTAGTCTCTAAATACCGCCGTTCGTCGTTGGCTGTAGTCGGCGCATGGCCATCAGCTGATGATACTGAAGGCAAGTTGAGTATTTTAATCAAACCAAACGTACGCTCGCCGTCCTCCTATAGCTACCAGCTAGGTGCTGGACGTACAACGTGCTCGAAGCAAGCAAAGCAAGCAACATGCCCGGTTTCGGCGCTCCCGGTGCGGACAGCCTCCGGTTTAACCGCTCTAGCGAGTGTCGAGCGGCTATCCTACTTCGCGGAATCAGTCTGTCATTACTCTCCTCTTACAATCACGGCTGATACTTATTGAACATGCGCACAGACTTAGAAACTGTTGCGGGCTTCGTACAACGACCTTGCACTGTGGAAGAAAGACAACAAGGAGGGCTTGAGCGCGGGGTCGGGCCGATTGAGACTCCGCTGTGGCACAAGGACGCGCTGGGCGCTCGTGCAGGCCTCATCGGTTCACGTCCACCGCCATAGCTTGGAGCTGCGCGGGGAAACGTCCTCGTCCTCGTCGTCCACGATGAACACCCATCCTCGGCCATCCCTCTTCCTCGCACCATCCGTCAACACCACGACGTGCGTATCTTCCGGTGGGTTTCGTGTCCGAGACACTGACACGCGTGTCTTGCAGGGTGGTCACAACGACCACGACAACAACGACATACGCGCCCATTCCGCTCCCATCTATCCCCCCGCCATCCTCGCCAAAGGACCCCAAGCTCTATCCATTGCTCAATGCGACACTTCCACGATCATTACGCGAGTTCCCGTTGGTCTTTCCCGGCGGGTCGCATGCCACATTCCGCGATGGCGAGCTCGGCGAGCAGGAGATGCAGGAGGAGGAATCCGTGGTCGAGGGCAAGGGATGGAGGATGGTAAAGCGTGATGAGACTGATGCGAGGAAAGAGGTCGGTCTTGTTGAAGCCATCGAGCGTTATGGCCGGAAGAGGTCCTACAGTAACGAGAACATGATGGAGGGCATTGAAGCCATTCCCGGCCTCGTCACGGCAACACCACCACGAAAGAAGGCGAAGGGACACCCACCACCCACCTATCAACACCATGAACTCCGCTGCGCCCCCTTCTCCTCTCCCATCTCCTCATGGCTCGCCACCTCCAGAGAGCATATGGCCCTCTGCGCCTCCGAGCGGTCACTCTTCACCACAACCCCAGGCTCTATCGCAAGCCCCCCTCCAACCTGACATGGCCCTGACGACACTGCTAGCCCTCCCCACATTACTCTCACATTTCTCCAGTCTACCGCCTCCGCTGCAATCTCACGTGCTACTCACATTTCTGCGACACTCCCCTCTCTCCGTTCTGCGGACACTCCATTCCGTCCTAACGCCTACGCTTGCCAGAGACTTCCTGACCCTCCTGCCACCCGAACTTGTCTCACTGGTCCTCAGCTTCCTCTCCTTTCCCGACCTTGCACGCGCATCCAGAGTGTCCAAGTCATGGCGAGCGATCATCGACTCTGACCCTGTGCTCTGGCGCGATCTGCTGAAAAGCACGAAGATCTGGTTCGGACGGGAGTCGGAGACTGCTTTCGCTGACGCTATCATGGCTCGGCGTCGAAGACAGGGCTTGCCAGCACCAGGGTCGCTTCCTCTCCCGCATCCGTTCAAGATCCTGTTCAAGTCACGTCACCTCACACGCACCCGTTGGGTGACCAATCAGGAGCCGAAGCGCCTGACCTTCCCAGCGCATGGTCGTTCCGTCGTAACATGCCTCATCTTCTCGCATGGACGAATCATCTCCGCCTCGGACGACCACTCGATCCATGTCTATTCGCCCGTCACAGGCACCCTCATCCGTTCGCTCGACGGGCACGACGGAGGCGTGTGGGCCTTGGCGGCGACTAAGAATACACTCGTCAGCGGCTCTACGGACCGCACGGTCCGGATATGGGACCTCGAAACAGGACGTTGCACCCATGTCTTCGGGGGTCATACAAGTACCGTTCGTTGTCTAGCCATCGTGAAGCCGGAATGGATAGACTACGAGAACGAGCAGGGAATCGTCGTGCGAGAGAAATGGCCGAAGCGACCGCTGATCGTCACGGGCAGCAGGGACCACTCGCTCAGGGTATGGACCCTGCCCCGGCCTGGGGATGACGAGTACAGGTGCTACGGCGCAGACGATACCGAGGTAGATCCTTCAGAGGTGCGTCCCGTGGTCATATTGTGTATTTTCTGAGGTGTTGACGTAAGGCTGCGCAGGAGGATGTTGAGGATAACCCGTACCATAAGCTCCACCTAGAAGGACACGACCATGCGGTTCGTGCCCTTGCTGCGAGGGGGCGCACCCTCGTTTCCGGGAGCTATGACTGCACCGTTCGCATCTGGGACATCATTACTGGGAACTGCAAATGGGTTCTCGTCGGGCACACGCAGAAAGGTGCGTACTCCTTCCAGCCCGGGCGCGACCGTAGAAGAAGTGTGCTAATAGTATCTGCCCAACTTCGCAGTCTATAGCGTCGTACTTGACATCAGCCGCAACTTGGCATGCTCCGGATCCATGGACGGGACGGTCCGTGTCTGGAACCTGAGCACAGGGACGTGCAACCACGTCCTCGCCGGACACACTTCCCTCGTCGGTCTGCTTGGTCTCTCCCCATCCTACCTCGTTTCTGCTGCCGCAGACTCTACGCTCCGTGTATGGGACCCCGACAGTGGCGAGCTCCGCCATACGCTCGCCGCACACAACGGCGCTATCACGTGTTTCCAGCACGACGAGTTCAAGGTCCTGAGCGGCTCCGACGGCACGCTCAAGATGTGGGACATCCGGGATGGCTCACAGGTGCGCGACCTCCTTACCGGAATCGTAGGCGTTTGGCAGGTCGTCTTCGAGGGCCGCTGGTGCGTCGCTGCAAGCAATCGCATGGACTCCACCGTCCTCGACGTATGGGACTTTGGGAACGACGAGGACGATGAGTGGGAGGGCGAACCTCCTGGCGGGCTCTACGACGAGGAGTCGGATTTCGACTACGAAGACGACGAGATGGATCGTGCACAAGTCGAAGCCGACGCCATGGATCAGGACCTCGAGGGCATCGTGTCAGATCCCGAACTCCTGGAAACGGACCAAGAGTTTGGGACGACCGATGACGACGATCCTCCGGAGCGTCTGCGCGAATGGGGCGGGCTGTCGACCGACGCTGAGGAGAGTGCGCGGCCGTCGACCAGCCGCGAGCCTTCTGGCGGTCACTATCGCACTCGCACATCTACGCGAATGCGGGGGCCACGCGAGGCCACCCTGCCTGTCGCAGGATCCTCGGAGCCGCAACTGCGCGCGCTCCCGTCCGTCGACGAGACGCCTACCCGACCGCGGACTCGCAATGTCGGCGGCCATCGCAGGCGGTGGCAGCCGTAGTTCTCCTATTCCATCCCGTCTGTATTAGTATGAATCTTCTGTCGTTGTGCAGTTTGTTGTCGATCTCGCATGTGTGATGTTGTGGCTCTTCTCGTTTGTTGACTGCACGGTCTTGCGTTATGGCGTTTCCGATACCGAACCCTGGGCTGTGTTAGACATCTTTTGTCATCATACGTTGGATGGACATCATCTCTTGTACATAGCCTACGCATGACACCGTATAATACATGTTGACCGCTTTCACCGTCCATCTCTGCAAGGATTGCGTGTCTCGCGGTCCGAGGCCCCCACTCCACCGTCACGGTACCAGATCAGCGTTCATACAGAAGCCCCCGACGCATGCGCAGTCCCCGAGACGGCCGATCCTCTGGAAACTTTGTGCTACGCCTTCGAAGCTGCGTATCGCGATATCGCAAGCACCCTGAGTGGCCTGTATCACGGTACCGCAGAACAGACTCGACGAGCGGGACCGATCCATGGTACCGGGAGCGGGAAGGAATATCGATAGCGCACGAAGTAGCGGTTCAAACCGTACCAGAACACTTGCAAGCTCCGGTGGGTAGCACCTGCCGCGACGCGTAAGCTCCCGATAGTGCGTCATCCACCAACAGTGTGGTCCCAGCCGTGCCCGTGCCCGTGAGCACGATCCGCGTTGATAGCATCCTGCAGGGTTGCGTCTTCGTTGTCTGGCGGAATGCTCGAGAAGGCGGGGCGTTACGTTGGTGCGAGACCACCCCGGAACGAACACGGGCAGACGTCTTCGGGGGTGGGCTTCCCCGGACTGTGGACATTACGGCGAGGAGGACTCGCCGTGTGTCGAAAGTCCAACAGAGTCTGGCAGACGCCGTGGCTTGTCGGAACATCGCCGGGTGACCTACTGGGATGAATATGTGCCTCAGAGAACTTCGGGAGTGCCGTAAGACTTACGAACGAGCGCAGATAGCGTCGAAGAGAGGCGGCAACCAATCGGACGAGGGAGGGCGAGCATCAGGAAGACTCGCATCCAGTGGACAGTGCTGTGAGAAAGGGGCAAAGTGCAGCGTGCACGTAAGCCTGCCTGCTGAGGTCGAACTTCCACACCCGACCCAGCGGTGTGGGCAGCCACGAGGAGAAGGAGTGGTTGGATTTGGCACTCGGTGGGCCCGTACCATGGTAAGGTCGCAATCACGGCAAACGCCGTTCACATTCCTACGGAGAAGCAGATTTGGCAGGTAAATAGGCATAACACCAGAAAGTCTGAAGAGCTTCGCAGGAATAGAAGACGCCGTCGAGAGAACTTACGAGCTGGCACTGGGAGCAAAACGATATCTTGAACTCTGTCTTTCGCGCGTTGATCGCGCGACCTGCACGGGGGTGGTGCGAGAGTCGAGGCTGCGGCGCGAGTGACAGTAGGAGGACAGATACCGAAATGTTGTCCACGAAATAACATCCGTAGGCGGGCCGCAGCGGGATGGAAGACGAATGTCCATACGAGGGGTAAGCGATAGACACCGAGGGCGTTTGATTACACCGACTCAACAGCGAATAGTTAGGACACGTCAGGATGAAGGCACAATGCAGCAGCAGTGGCGGTTGAGAGGACATCCGGGAGCTCTCGACGTACGCCCAACTCAGATAACCCGTGCTTTATAGATTTTCACGTCTTCTCGAGGCCTTGGCGCGAGGTTCAACCTCAACAATTCAACCAGACATAGCACGAAAGACTCACCGGTCCTGGGCATCCGTAGCTACCGCGCCAAGTCTCTGCACGACACGCATTCCCGCACTAACACGACCGAAGATTGTATGCTTGTTGTCCAAGTATGGTGTAGGGGCAAGAGTGATGAAGAATTGTGATCCTAACGAGGACAGGTGAAGCGTGGCCGAGACAACATCAGAATAAGTTACATACCATTGGTGTTGGGTCCCGAGTTTGCCATAGCTAAGATGCCGGCACCCGTGAAGCGAAGCTCTGGATGGATCTCGTCCTCGCTGTTCCCGAGCTGTCAGACAACTGGCCAGACCAGTCCAATTCACACTACTCACAACTTCTGGCCATATATACTGGTGCCCCCGCGACCCGTCCCTGTTGGGTCACCGGTCTGGATCATGAAGTCCTACGCAGGCAAAGCCTATCAAAACTCTGAGACGGGCGAGACGGACATAAAGGCACCCACGGCGATGATACGATGGAAGACAACGCCGTTGTAATAGCCACGTTTAGCCAGCTCTGCGAAGTTCTTGCACGTCTATTGGATACGAGCGGCGGATGAGAGGGGCCCAGGCAAGGCGGAGTGAGTGACCCGACCTACTCGAGGTGCATGATCCCAATACAATTCGAGCTGAATGTCTCCCATGCTGGTTTCGAGGACGACCGAATCCATTGCTGAGTGTGTGGAGGGGATAGCCGATGTAGCAGCGGGTTCGCAGCGGAGGTCACTGGGCCAGACGATGACGGCAGAGAGCAAGATGTGCGCGCTCGTTTTCCCAAGGCCGCGTCCTGTCGCGTACGTGCTTTCTCACCTGCGCCACCACCTTCCCGCGATAGCCTTCCTCGCCCACCAGCTCGACTGACGATACCTCACGATACAATCTGGATCGCCTGCTGTGTGCAAGTATAGCCCAGCAGCTAACACACCGAGATGCGTGCCATTGTGCAGCGCGTGAGCTCGGCATCCGTGACGGGTGAGTGTACCAATGCCCATCCTGGCCATGGTAGACATGTCTTCTGACCGATGGTTGCAGTCGATAATGAGGTCATCTCGTCCATAGGAAGAGGCCTGATGGTGCTCGTCGGGATTGGAAGAGGTCAACGCCGTTCCACATAATTCAATGCCAAATGGTGCCGGCTGACTCGCCGTCCATGCACAGTACAGACGATACTGTAGCCGACCTCGACACCCTGACCAAGCAGATGTGCGTTCTCTTCTTCCATCTGCGCAGGCGGCGGTGGTTGTTCAAGCCGTGATTCTGCGGCCGGCTCAACTGCTTCGCCTGCGATCTGCATAATGCAACTCTGAACGCCCAAAACCTAGTCTTACACTGAAAGTGTTCTCCGATGACGCCTCGGGAGCTATGTGGAAGAAGAACGTCAAAGACATCGAAGGCGAGGTCCTCTGCGTCTCGCAATTCACTCTCTTCGCCAACACGTCCAAAGGAAAGCCCGACTTCCACCGAGCCATGGTGTGTATTGTTTCTATCTTCGTACTGTGCCCGCCATCGCCTGCTGACCTCGATGCCCGCCCGCCCGCTGCTCGTTGCCGCACTTTCCTCTCAGGCATCGGGCCCTTCCCGGGACTTGTATGGCTCTTTCCTCAAGCGGATGGGCGAACTGTATAAGCCAGAGAGGATTCAAGGTGCGCAGCCTTTTTGCGGTCGCATCGGGACCTGTACCGCGCGACACGCGACCCCCAACCGCTGCAGTTATTTTCATCTTAGTTTGGCTCGACGCGGTCGTTGACGTTTTGTTTTTGTGTGAACAGACGGACGATTCGGCGCGATGATGGATGTCCGCCTCACAAATGAGGTAGGGCAACACGCTCGGCCGCCATGGTATGCATGACGATACTTCAGATTGTGCTGACAGATGCGGAATGTCCGTAGGGCCCCGTAACCTTCACCTTGGACTCAAGGAAATTCGAATATGTCGATCCGCCGCCCGGCACGGCGACCCCAAAGAAGGGCACTCCAGTAGCTTCCGGTAGGCAAACCCCTCGGACGCAGGTGCCTTCACCCTCGACCGATGTCTCCCAGCCCGAGGTGCAGGCACCGGAAACGTAGGTACTGTATAATAGTGACAGAAGACAGCCAATGGAAGAGTTTGTGCACATGGTGAGGTACAACGGCGGACTGCAACCAAGTGGCGCGAAAGCGGCCTCCCTTACTCCGGACAGAACGCAAACATTGTATAGAAGGTACCACCCCAAGTCCAGGGGCGCGGTAAGCGCAGTGCCGTGGTATTTGATCATCGGTGTCGAGTTTGGAGACATGTTGGACAGGCAGAGTGTTGTCCATTCAGCGAAGTGAAGGGTTGGCGGCTCTCGGTCGCGTACCACGCTGTTGGCGCACTCAGACAGTCAGAGCGGGCAGTCTGCGATATCGTGCAGTGGAGCGGCTGTTGGCAGGCTATCGACCCTGTCGTAGTTGCGAGGATACCCTGTCGCCGTCCGACACTGCAGACGTTCCACACTTCAGTGACGACAATAGTCTCAACTCTCACCTTCATTTCCGCGTTCATCACGTCCATTGTGGCGCTCGCATGTCCCAAACGACTTTCATCTCCTCGCGATAGCAATGCTATTGCTGCCTACAACATGCCACCCACAATGCCGATCAAAGCCCGCGTTCCCAGACGCACCCTCCGCGACTCCGAGTCGGACTCTCCACGCCATGGGTGCGCATGCGCACGAAGCCCGTCGACCTCCGAAGCGAGCCTCTTCTGCAAGGACGGAGATGTTGTGGCGAGGACGAATGAGAGCTCCGTGTCGAGGTTCGCGGAGCGCGAGTTGAGGTTCGTTGAACCGAACAAGGTTAGGACGGGTGCCGACGACGGGGTAGGACGCACCCAGATGCCTGGAGGTTTATGTCAGCCATATCGGGAGTGCAGATGAAGATACAATATGGGTGGTGCGGGAGTAGGTGAATCGTGATCATGGGGTGTACAACGCAAATGTCGCACCTTTCGCGTGGTATGTCCACCCTTCACGTTCCCATTCATGTAGCTGTACTCCTGGGATGACGTCCGAGGACCCAGGAGCCCACTCTCTCCGAGCGGTACGGACTGCATTCATGAATCGCCGCTCAAACAACGTGTACGCCTCAGGGATGCGCCCGGAGATCCCCTTCGATCCGTAGAATCCGTTCGCCTATGAGGAGCGGGGTGAAGACACGTACGATGAGCGGCGAGCATCTCCGCGGAGACGAGGATCGTCCTTACCTTGGGACTCGCGGCGAGGATGCGACATGCCAAACCAGACTCGATCACCGCCGCTTGGTATGGTTTGTACAGTGCGAAGTACCCGCTTGTTAGGTCGACGAGCGGTCCGTCGTAGTTTGATGTCGAAGGCAGGGAGAACCGTTGTTGTGCCGACAGTTCGCGGAAGAGGAGTGAGAGACACCGCTCTTCTTCTCTGATATCGAATAGTCCTGCTTGGATGACGGGGAATACCAACACATCGTGTTCACCAGCAGGCACCTCCGAGGAACCTTTCTCCGCCGTTGTCACCAGTGAAGCGGAAGACGCTTCCCGCTGCGCCTTCTGAAACGATGAGAGAATATGGCGCGCCTTGGCCTCAATTCGATGCGGGTGCGTGACCTTGTCTGACCAGTGGATCACGTAGTCTTCTGAGGAGCTTGGCGAAGGAAGAAGGCTGTAGGAAAACGTCGACGCCGCTTGCAAGAAATCGAAGCAATAATCCGCCAGACGAGGTTGTGCCGTGAATTGCAAGTAGCGGTCTTGGCGATCCGTGAAGTAGGACGTGTTGAGGTTCGCTCTGCAGTAGTACACGACACATGAGAGTGGTATCAGGCCCGCATCGTGTCAGAGACGTACTCCCTTACCCGGATATCACAATCGTGTCGTCGGCGCCGTAGATCTTGGGGTGCCAGGTGCCCCAGCCCTCGTTGAAGCGCGGAGGTACCAGACGAGCCATGATGCCTTTCAGCTTCGGACTCCGAAAGAGGGATACGTGAACCCTGTCAGGGTGCTCCCGTAACAAGGGGAGCAGGATACGTGCTGTTGAGCCTGGTCCAGGACGAGTCGACCGGTTCAAGTCAAGGTGCAGATAGACATGCAGAGTGGGTCGCTTGCGCAGAGAGTCTCGTATGGCTTCAATCTGTTGCCAGAGTTGGAGAAGGTCTTGGTATGAAGTCTGAGATACTGCTCACAAGTTCGACATCTTCGTTCCCAATGTAGAGTGAGGAGAGGAATAGTCTATGTCTTGCATTTCGTACCATAGTCTTGAGTTAGCAAGACCAGTCGTTCAGTATTCAACACACGTCCGTATTTCTTGTCACGCACTAGTAGTGTTTGATAGAATAGGCGTGGCTCGTGCATTATTGCAACACTCGAGGAGTGCATAGAAAAGCATGGCTGGTGTTCTGCGAGCTTCACGAGGAACTGGCGTATTGTAGGGTCGAACGGGACAGTCGAGACATTGCGAGGTCGTTGTGCCGCAGCTATAGGGATGAGCGCAGAGTAGATCCGCAGACGCGAGAGGTGAAGTGCACTGCGCGCCGTCCCGAACATCGAGCTCGACGCGTCCGACAGCGATGACGACCGCCGCGGTCGGCGTCCGCGCCCAGATCCACGAGCGCTGGGAGCGTGGGAACGGGAGATGCCGAGAGCCATGGTTGCGACACGCTGCCGCAGGCTTTGACGAGTCTCCAGATTTCGTCCGCCCTTCTTTGACCACCATGGCCGCTCTCAGTTTCATCGGGTAGGTGCCACTTGCCTCGGCGTGCGCGTGTATGCTGACGACTTGTGCAGAAAGCCAATTTCTCTCGTTTCTCATTCAGATGTACGATACAGAGGTATTCTCGCGGGCATCGACCCCGTCGCGTCGACAATCCAACTTTCGAATGGTGAGCACGCCAGTGGCACGTCGTCTTCCATTACAGACGCGTACTGACTAGGCATTCAGTGTACTCTATGGGAACGGAGTCGCGAAGGTGAGCCTTGCTTCCTCGTCAACGTGTCTATGGGATGAAGCCATACCGGATGTAAAAGAGCTGCGGCTCAGTTGTCCGAGAGCGCATAAACCTCGTGTGGATCTTTCCGTTGCCTTCCTTCTGATCTTTTATGCATTATTTCTCCGTTTAAGCTGGGTCGACTGACTGTGTAACCTCCTGCAGGCCGCCCAATGAGTACATCCCCCCTGTGCAAGAGCCCTACACATACATCATCTTCCGCGCGTCCGAGGTGAAGGACTTGGCTGTTGACGAGCCAGCAGCACAACAACGAAGGAATGTGCACGATGATCCTGCGGTCCTTGGTGTGAGTGGTCTCTCCTCTCGTCTCCCGTTGCGAGCGCGTTTATATGATGAAACCATTAACGGATGTAACGAGCAAAGCTCGGATGTCCGAGAGCGCATAAAACCGTGTGGATATCCCGTTGCCTTCCTTCTGACTATATGCTCGCGCCACATCATTTTGTGACCACATATACTGGGCGCTGACTTTGTTCTCGTAGGCGTCACCCCAACCCCAGATTGCCCCCACCTACCCTCCATTTGGCTCCCTCTCCTACCAGCAGCAAACCGCTGCCGGTGTTCCTCCTCAACAAGGGCAAGGGCAGGTGCCTCCGCGACAACAGCAAGCCTTCGCTAACCGTCAGCAGGCAGCGCAACCTTCTGGTTCGCAGCAGCCTGGCCAAGTGCCGAATGCGCAATCCCCGCCCAATGGTGCTGCCGCCGCACCGCCGCGTAATGGACGCAACACGGCGGTAAACTCGGCAACTGCCTCGATGGAGACCGTCGAGCGTGCCCTTGGCGACCTGCGCGTGTCGGGCGCAAATGGGGCCAGCCAGCAGCAGCGTGGTGGCCGGCGTGGAGGAAGGGGACAGGGCCAAGAGATCAAGGCGGGCGACTTGCGCATCCCGAACGTGCCCTTTGACTTTGATGCATCGAACTCGCGATTCGACAAGGCTGCACTTGCGCCCTCTCCGCGCGGCACGCCTAAGAATGACGACGAGGGCGAGGAGGGCGAGGTAGACGAGGAGGAGAAGAAGGATGACGGTACGACGACTGCATACAACCCGAAGAAGTCGTTCTTCGACTCGCTGTCTTCGGGCAGCAACGGCCCCTCTGCTGATGGACGTGGACGCGGTGGACGTCGGGGTGGAGGCCGCAACCGCCGAGAAGAGGAGAGGGAGCGGAACGTCGCGACGTTTGGAGAGCCTGGTGGGGTTGGCTTGATGGGCCCGGGCGCATACGTCGGTGGTTGGGGCGGATATGGCAGACGTGGTGGTGGACGTGGTCGACGTGGAGGTGCTCATGTTGGTGCGCGTTCGTGACGTTGTGAAAGGTCGATGGTGAGTGTGAGTGTGGTGTCGGGATGTTCTATGGTCTGTTGTCGTGTGTCTTTGCTACCTGATGTTACTGCTGTGTTGGACTCGAAACTGTCCGTATTGTGTGGTTGACCACGCGAAGTAAGAGAGGTGACAATGACAATGAATAGTTGAGCGAGAGCGACGATACATATGGTACAGTCCAGATTACAAGTGAGTACAAAACAAGAGGAAACCAAGACGGTATAACACGTTCGTGCAAAGCCTTTGCACTACTACCTGCGCCGTGACTTTGCTTTCTGCGAACGCCGCAACGCTCTCCAGCTGAGTGTCCCCACAGCCGATATGACACCCCATGGAGGGAAGAGCCAGGACAGCCTCCACGACCATCCAGCTTCCTTCATAATTCGCTGGACGAACTGATCGACTTGTCGCTCAAGGTCCTGGGGCGTACCGGAGTTATCTATGACAACATCCGCGTACTGAACCTTCTCCGTTATGGGTAGTTGGGCGTTCAAGCGAGCAGACGCGTCCGCTCTCGAGGAGTTGTCTCGTTTCATCAGTCGCTGCAACTGTATCTCCGCAGAGCTGGAAGGAGACACGTCCGTCAGTGAACACACCTCCGATCCGGCGAGCAGAGTACTCACCAGTAGACTACCACCACCTTCGCCACCCACTTCCACAGGCCACCCTCGATCAACAGCGGCACGTCCAGAATGCACACCCGCTCCCCTTGCCACCAGCACCGCAGGATGCTCCAGAACATCGCCCGGCGCACCGCGGGGTGCACGATCGCGTTCAGCTGCTTGCGCTTCCCCTCGTCCGCGAAGACGATGCGGCCGAGCTTCGCGCGGTCGAGGGAGCCGTCGGGGAGGAGGACGTCCTGCCCGAACGCGCGCACGATCTGCGCGAGCGCGGGCGTGCCGGGCTCGACCACTTTGCGCGCGAGGATGTCGGCGTCGACGATGGGGAGGTGGTGTGCGCGCAGGAGGGAGGAGACGGTGGACTTGCCCGTCGCGATGCCGCCGGTGAGGCCGATGACTGCGGTAGGTGTGCGGTGTGCCACGGACGCAGAACCCAAGGTCGTTGACCAGTTATCATGAGTTGTGCGAGCGGGGACGGGTCACAGGGAGAGACATGATCAGCGAAAGTGGCACAGAAGGCTGCAATGGGGAGACGTACCTAGCATTGTCTTAGTCTAACTGCGTGTGCGGTTGAACGATATGTATGAGAAGCTGCCTGTTCTGCGAATTGAGATAGCTGCGATGAGAGCTTGTTGGTCAGGAGGAAGAAGGGCTAGGGGTGTGCTGCAGCTGAGTGGCCTATGGGTGTACTTCAGGCTTGGGCGTGGCCTTGGCCATGGTCTGTGACGAAGCGAGGCAGGCCTATGGCGCGCGCGTGCATGATCGGGCAAGGTCGCGTTCCCTGCCGTACTGATTTCAGTGTCACCTCGTCCATCGCAGCAAGGGCGGCTCTACGCGCAAACAGAAGTCGGATACGCTACGCAGTGCGCACAGCGGATGCGGGGGTATGTCATTAAGCTCTAAGCAATGCGTAAGGCTCCTGGTCATAGTAAGCTCTTCACGGCAACAGTACTCGAGACGTTGTGGAGAGTTATGCGTAGTTATACAGTCCAGGAACCTTGAGTCAGTCCAAAGCATTATGTCAAAATGCAAACGAATGTCATCGCAGTATCGGTTTTGATGGGTGCACGGGTCGAGGGTGGCGGACATGGATACGCGGCACGAGGTGCTTATGCATCTGCGCCTTGCGCAACTCCTCGTCAATCCGCCACATGCCCCTCACGAAGCCGTCTCGGTCAAGCGAACCCGTACCCGCCGGGTCACATTCCATCCTGCACGCGCGTGGCATGTTAGCATTGGGCCAGACAGATATGCGAACGACCGAGCACTGACCATATCACGCGCAGCGTCCCTCTCTCCAACCTCGATAGCTTCCATATCGCACGCACGATCTCCCCGTCTAACCTCTCCTCTGCGCCCACCTCTTCCACAGCCGCATCACCACGCGAGGAGGGCCCTATGTTTGAAGCGTTCTCCTCCGGGTTTGTGATGAGGTCCACGGACAGCCCTCGCCACCCTGCCGCCTGTCTGGACTTACGTCCAGGCGGTGGCGACTTGGCGCGTTCAGCGTAGCGCGCGGCGACCACGTTCCCGTTGAATACTGCCTCATAACGTTTGCGTGCGGCAGGAGGCACGGGCGTAGGTCGCGTAAGCTGCGCCATCTTGGGCTTGGGCGTGGTTGTGCTACGTGTGCTAACGCTGGTCCGTGACGTCGCAGTGCTCAAAATAGAGGAACGATCGGATTGGGAAGCTGCGGAGGTGGAAGCGAGCGAGTTGCGAGAAGAGGGAGGTCGCGAGCGCGGGGGAGGAGGAGGAGGCAATCCATCGCGTTTCGGGACGAGAACGGGTGAGTGGCGAGGGGACGTGGGTGCGGACGCTGGTGGCTTTGTTGGACGTTGTGGAGCTTCGGGGGCTCCGGAGCACGTTTGTGGGCATATACCTCCCAGTCGTATGACACGGAAGAGACAGAAGGGCTCACGGCGGACGTCACAGATAGGTTTTCGAAAGACTCATCAAGGCTAACCGCGTCCGGTTCGCGGAGGCTTCCGCGGTCATGGTCGAAGTCCTCCCGATCCACCGGGTAGGAGGCTACATGATTCGAGAATGAGTTCGCTGTTCCCGGAGTCGTCGGATCGGTGCCCCCATCCGATGAGAGGGAGACGGAGTGGAAGGATGAGATGGAGGAAGCCGGGGCATGGCGGGAGGGAATATTGATTCCCAGTTTGGACAGCGGTGGGTAAGTATGGTCGACGGTAAGTGAATCAGAGGAGGACCTGGCCACAGTCGGCAGGGGCGGAGTGCGGTGAATCGGACTTCGGGGCAGTGAGGATGAAGAGGAGTTCGAAGCAGAGGCGGATTTGAGGGAAGAATATGATGGTTTTCGGGGTGGTAAGGGAGGAGCAGCACGGGCCTTGGGAGGAGAGTCAAGGCTGATGAGCGGCGGAGGAGGCTTGCGGACCACAGAGTCCGAGACATGTCTCTGACCAGGTTTAGGCCCTAGCGGAGGAGGTGCCTTGCGGGCAAGCGGAGGCTTCTGCCTCGGCACATACGGAAGAGGCCCATCGTCCACGACCCAGTCTTTAAGATCGATCAACGAGGTCTTTGTGCCGAGGTTTGGGGGCGACGGGGAGGGTGAGGGTGGCATGGACCTGAGAGGCGTCGAGGGCGTCGAGGGGACCATGGGCGAGATGGAAGTGGCTGTCGGCGAGATTGGCGTCTCGAGGAGGTCGGGCGGGGAGCGCGAGACGACGACGGTCGCGCCGGAGGCCTGCATGGTCTCAAAGGCGTGTATTCGGGCCTTGACAGCGGAGGAGGCCATGGCTGGGCTGGCTGGGACGTCGTGGTCGCTGTGTGCGACGGCGAGGACGGCGGCGTGGGCGGGGAAGAGGGCGGGTCGGCAACGGCCGAGCTTCGTCGCGTCTCTGTGACGCGCAGGCGCCGATGCTCCGAACGCAGAGGCCACTGGCGCGCCGAGACGCGGCCATCGTCACCGCCTTCTCCTTTGCCACCATCCACGACGACCGCGGGCCATGGACGCCGCCGCCCAGGACACAGAAGCACAGCTGCGCGCCGCAAGAGCCGGCTTCGACTACCTCTTCGCGAACGACCTCCAGAAGGCACGCGAGACCTTCGCCGCCGGAGACTCCCCCTTCCACGCCATGGGACACGGTGTCTGCGCCTTCCTCGAAGCCGCACTCGGTATGGAGGTATGTGTGCCTATTATCTCCGCCTGCTCGCGGACTTACGTGCAAGCCCCGCAGACTGGGTTGATGGTCGAGGCATCCCGTCTTCTCGCACTCTCCGAGGCAGGCGCAAAGAAGCAGCTCAAGCTCGCCAAATACTCTTCCCAGACCACCCAGTTTCCGCCCGGTACCGAGTGGGAACTGCTGCACTCAGACGCGGTCATTCTCCTGGGTATCACCCACGCCTTGAGGTATGCCTATCTATGTCATCTAACCATGTCAACCCCTCATTTGGCTGTGTCCGATAGCGAGTCTTACATGGGCTATATCCAGTGCCTGTACGCTATGAATAGGTCCGTTCATATCTCCTGACCAGTCTGTTGCGTTGTCTAATCCTTCCGCGTTACCGGGCAGCGCGCACTCCAAGTTCACCAAGTACGCACGTTGCTCTCCGAACGTGGTCCTAGAGTTCAGAGCTTGTGTTTTGCAGACTCTACAAGACGGTGTATCCAAATGGTCTGGATGAATATGCGACGCCAGCCGCGTCCGTGGCCGGATCGAGGGCCGCGAGCATCCGTTCCGAAGTATCAGACACAGGCTCGACGGCGGCCGCACCCAAGCCTGCGAGATCTGGCTTCTTCAGCCGCTTTACAGGCGCGTCTCTTGCTGTGCCCAGCGCACCAAGAGGTCCCATAAATGCCGCGGAGGGCACGGTCGATGAGCTCATTTTGTCTGGGACGGCATTTGGTAGGCATTCTCTTAGCTTCGTGCGTGCGATAGCTGATGCCGAACTACAGGATATGGGTAGGTCACTTGTCTCCTCGATGAGGGCAAATGTTCTCTCGATATTGAGTTCTGCCCGTGGCAGTCTGTTCAACCTTGTGTTTTCTCTCCTGCCTGCGAAGATACGGTGCGCATATATTCCCACATATAATTACGCTCTAATCTCACCGGCCGATCTAGCGGTGTAGTCGGCTTCCTTGGCTTCCAACATGACAGGAAATTGGCGCTCCGAGCACTGGCAGTATCGGCAGCCAAGACAGATGTGCATGCCGTCTTCGCAGGGTACGTCTTTATAGATAGGCTTCCGGGTTATCCTCTCACGACGTACCCACAGGCTGTCGTTAATGACCTACCATGGAGTCGTGCTCCTACTCGCCGGCTATCAAGCCGATGAAGAGCACATCCTAAGCAGTACCGCGCAATTGTCGACAAGTGAGTGTCCGATCATACTACTTTCCCGGGAAGGGAGTGGTAACTTTGTGTAGGCTAGAGTCTCGCTATCCAACCGGTTCGTTATGGATCTTGAACCGGGTACGTGGTCCTGGTTTTATATTCGAGATCTGTACACTCACAGCGCTTCCGCGAAAATAGGCGAAGATCCTGCGAATGTCGTACGATCCAGACGGTGCGATTAAGGTTCTCCAGGACGGCTTGGCACCTGGCTTGCCGCACACGTTCGCGCAGGCCGACGGTCTGGTAAGTTTGTACTCGGCTATTCGGCCTCTATGGTTGTACTAGAGTGCTAACGGGCCGGCGTAGCTTCTTTTCGAGCTCGCATGGACACTGCTGTCTCAGAGACGATACCAAGAGGCTGCAGATGCGTTCATCCGCGTCACAGAGATCAACAGCTGGTGCGCTTCATGAATACGGTGTTTCAGGCCAGCTTTGACGCCATCTGTGCAGGAGCCACGCTACATATTACTTCATCGCTGCTGGGTGCCACATCTCGCTGAAGAATTATGACAAGGCTCAGGAACTCCTGGACAAGGTCCCGGAGCTGATTGAGAAGCGCAAGCTCGGTGGAAAGGACCTCCCCACCGAAGTCTTCATCAAGAAGAAGCGTACGTTGTCGTGTCTGACGTCATGAATATGGTCACCAACAGTGATTGTCTTTTAAGTCGCTTTCTACAAGGAGCAGCAGACGATCGCTACTGGATCGGAGGAGGGCTACGCACATGCCGCTAGGATCAGTCCCGCCGAAGGTACGCACTTCCAAGTTTGTACACAATGCACAGGAACTAACCTTCCTCTTGCGATCAGAGCTCGCTCTGTGTACGTGTTTTTGTTCGTTATGTGGATTGCACTCTCGCTAATGTCCCTCTAGTCTGGAATACACACTCAAGGATCACGAAAGACACCGCCCTGGCCCACATACAGGACTGGGCGACATGCCTATCGACTCCTCCCGTAAACAAGAGCGACACCATCACTTCGGTCGTGGACAAGGAGCAAACTCCTCCACTTCCGACCGATCGCCCCGACACCCCAGACGAGCTCGCAATCCGCTCCCTCCTGCTCGGCGTTGTCCACCGCACGGTGGGCGACTACATGGGCTCGCGGGCGTTCCTCGAGGACGCCATCGCGCGGCAGTCGGCCATCCAGGTCAGCACGTGGGTTGGGGGCGTCGCGTGGTTCGAGCTCGCAGTGCTCGACTTGAAGGAGATGGAGGCGAAGAGCAAGGAGGCCGGCCTCGATACAGACGCATGGGCGGGCGTGCTGAAGGGCGCGCTGGAGAAGCTCGACAAGGCGCTCTCGCTTGCGACGCAGCAGGTCGACCTGTCGTCCAGGCTGGACAGCCGCATTGCGATGCTGAAGGACGAGATTGGGTCGAAGAGGGACATGCTGGGGATTGTGCCCTGAGTGTGAGTCGGAGGAGAGGTGTCTGCTCGTCATGGATTACTTAGACGTCGCGGACTGACATGCATAGATAGATTTTTGGAGGACTCTAGCGGTACAGCTGGGCTAATCACGACATGGACTGGTACTCGGTACTCATCGGCATATTCTCCGCTTCGGAGCAGACTAATATCATGCATCATATGTACTTGGTAGCAATACATGATCTTGATTGTGTCCGACTGTGGGCCCTTGCCAGAGCTCTTACCACCGAACCGAGGAAACACTAACACGATTGTACTCGAGTACATCCAGGGAGTCATGACCACGACGCGACGAAGCAAAGGCACTATAACGGGACCTGCCGGACGACCTGACCTGTGGTTATTACTGACTGTCACTCTTTCAAGACGATTACTAGCTCGGTTAGAAGAGTTACTTACTCGGTAAGTGACCTGTACGCAAGACTGGCGCCGGCCGCCTTCCGTGATTCGCCGCCACGCGCTTTTCTTCCACTTCCACCACCACTCTCTACGCTGTACGTAGTTCCTCTCCGGCGTATCCGACACCGACACTCACATACGCACCCCGACATACAGGCATCACCCATAATGAGCTTCCTCGGTCTCCGCAAGTGGCCCACTCCCGCACGTCTCCCCACCTCTCCTCACCCAGCCGCCCGAACCTGACCCTTCCTCTCTCTTTCTTCCTCGTATTCACACAGGTCGCCAAGCCGATGTGGCCGTTCATCAGCGCGAGCCTGCTGACGTGGTTCCTGGTGGGCAAGATGCAGGATCTCGGTGTCAAGTGTGCGTGCTCTTGCCTCTGTTCTGTTCTCCCTCCAGCGTGTGACACGTCTCTCTAGCGGAGGGTTTCCGCAACGACCCGCGCAACCCGTACGCGGCCCAGATCGCGAAGCAGTCGCACCACTAGAAAACACCCTCTTCTCCCTCTTTTGTACTTTGCGCGCAGTAGACCGTGACGAATCCAGCCGGTGTTGACGCGCCGAAGCCTGCTTGCCTGCCTACCTCCTACATGCGTGCCGACTACGCGCAACGGAAGTTCCTTGAGGGACCGTGGAAGAAGGTACGGATGTATTACTCTGTCACGCATCGAGTGGATATAGGGCTACGACGCCTGCCCCATGAGCTCCGGGTGCGCAACTGCATCGTCACCGTCAATGCAGAGACCATGGCCACGACCATGGTTCAAACGATGTCTCGAACTATGCCGTCCACCTCGAGCGTCGTCCGCCCTACGCCTTCATTTTCTGCCACCTCACTCGCCTCTGGGCCTTTCTGTCCGTCCGGGACTTCCTTGAAAATACCTCCGTTGCCGGAGGTAGGTGCTCTTGCACTCTGCGCAACCCACCCCATCGACACGAGAGTTAACGGCGAGGAGCGCGCTGGGGTATTGCGATTCGCATCGGAGAGAGTTTCATCTAGCAACCAGACGTCGACGGTATATACGAGTCTGCTTGGCCCCTTGGATGGCCACCCTGCAGCCGCGGGTTTCATCCGACGATTCAGACCGTCAGGACTAGTGAGAAGGACGTGACTGGTGGTGGATGAAGCCGATTCTGCGTGCATGCGGTTGCACCTCTCGAGGTACGTACGAAGTAGGCAGCCTGCCTGTTACTGTCCTCCTTCTCCATGAGGTGATATGAGTTGCTGTGGAGTCCGCTCCTGAGGATCCCCGCCAAGACTGACCGGAGTACGGGCGGCTACTCAAAATAAGGGCTTCTTCACCTACTCTCACCTGAGCTATCGAACGGGGCTGCAAAACGTCTTGATCATCTGCATCTTCGTAATGATTCCACGGATCTCAACTCACGACCAGCTTTCAGAGCTTGCACGGCGAGAAGACTCGGATGCCGCCGCTGTGGCCGCTGAATCCGTGGACCAACTCCGCCGGCGTACCTCAGGTACATTCCGAAACCTCGTTTCATGAGGGCTTACTGATCGCTTACTATGGACGCGCCAGTTTCGCGAGATTGGGAGTGGCACGACGAGGCTTCACCCCAAAACTGGGAGCTCGCAGATCTAGAGTGGCAAGCCTTTAACGAACATTGGCGCAACTACCAGGGACGTCTGGACCAAGCCGGGACCACTCTACCTCTGAGGATCCCTAGGAGCCACCACCAGCCCTCCTTTCAAACGAAAGAGGGATCCATTTACATCCGCGAATCATACGTGTACAGTCGTGACTGCATCTGGGAAACAGCGGCGTTCATGTCGACGTCACAGACAAGTGGTGCATTGATCAGGGGACAACCTGGCGTCGGTGCGTGCCGGGCCCATGGTCGTATACACTATTGTTCATCACTGGTTAGCTGACGCCAAGGTTTCTTGTGTGCAGGAAAGACAGTTTTTCTTTGGTATCTCCATGTTTCCCTGCTCAAAGATGGGCAAGTGGTCCTGCTTCACATGCCGTCTAACCCGCCGCTCCTCTTCCTGCACGACAAGGTCTACACCAGAACATCGACATCACCTTTCGCAGAGGAAGAGCAGCATCCTTTTCCTACCTCCAAGCACGGGTTTATCTGGTCTCTTTTCGACGTAAACTCTTCTACACAAGACATAACCTGTCCTCCACCCCTCGCTCTTCACGCGCTCTGCTTCCCGGTTCAGGCGTCCTTCTCAGAGGCGAACATATCCTTGGAATGGGTCGAGAAGCGTAGCCCGTACACAGGAGGCCTTCCGTTATGGACTCGCCAACAGCTGCTCGACGCGTGAGTTCACAACTATCGGTCAGGAACGCTTAGCTCATGCGCGTACGCGAGCACCAGCTTTCCATTACACGAACAGTTCGATAGGTATCGGGAGGATCTGCAGTCCGTGCTCGATGCTTGGCCTCAACCCCAGTTGCCGGAGCGTCCGGGTGTCATGCAGGCCTTGCGCTCTGCGTATGGCGAGAAGCATCCCGAGTCGGCTGAGGCCATGATCGAGACGATGCTGGATATCGCCATCGACGCAGTGGGACGAGTTCCCGTTGACGTTTACGCTGCCATGCTCAATTACGCGACGGAGAAAACACGAATTGAAGCGGCGCTCGAGGTCTCGTACCACGACCTAGACTTAAAACGCGTCCTGGAGGCCTTCCAAGCTCACTGGCGAATATCCGTACCCGCCGTCACTCACCTCATCGTCTGCTTCGACATCGAGCATATTCGTCCAGACGGTTCTATCTATTGGACCCTTGCGTTCAAGTCTCGCTGGATCGCCAAAACGATGGCCGGACGACTCGCGGACGAATGGCTGGAGGATGAGGCACGCGAAACGCTCTCGCTTTTCAAGAGCGTCCCACAGGCCCGACCTATCTGGGGACGACTCTGTGAACCATTCGCTCATCGCGCCCTCGCGGACACCGTCGGGAACCGCCCGTGGGTGCTACGCGCCATGGTGAGGGACGACGGCGCCGACGGACTCACCTACCGCGCCTGCAGCACCCCGGCCTCGTTAACATTCCCCAAGATCAAGCGCAGGAGGGAGCAGTATCATGGAATCCCGGACGCGCCGGTGCACCGTTCTTACTACACCCCCGTCGACCCAAGCTTCCCGCTCATCGATGGGTTCACCGTCGACATCAACGAGGAGTCGAGGTCCGCCACGCTCTGGCTGCTGCAGATAGCGGCGACGGATGCGTACGGGGACTCGCGCCGCCCCAGGGCTGGCGGGCCATCCGGAAGCTGGTCTCGCTCTTGCGTCGACAGTTGGAGGTGGAGTCGATGCCAGTATCGCCGGGGACAGAACCGCCGTCACCCTCTATCAACATCCACCATGTGCTCGTCGCTGCCGCCGACGACGACGCGGACGCGTACTCGTACAAGATGCCCCCGGGATGGGACACGGACATCGACCAGGTCGATCATTCAGGCGACATCTATCTGCTACAGGTTCCAATCGAGGTACGTCAAGGAAGGTGAAGCCCCACCCTTCCGTGCCTGCGCTCTATGAAGGTCACCTCCGCGAGGGAGGAGTGGACTCCCGGACGCTGGGATCATTGGCCAAAGCGAAGAAGACGAGGACTTGCGGACGAAATGCGGATGGGAGGAATTCATTACAGGTACAAGCTCTGACATCGCTCCTCGCAAAAAGACGTGCTAAAATGCGGCCACGGCTTCTCCACGGCTGGCGTTATTTCACGATATCGAGGCCAGCAACCGGTCAGATCTCTCCCTGGAGCTTCGGATCGAACAAACAACGGGCCAAGCTCAACGTGGGATAGGGTTCTTTGGGACCCGGCGAAGATCATGGTCAATTGTGCGTTTAAGGGAAGGACATGCCTGACCAGCCAGCCTTTCGAGACTTACATCCCGTGTATCCGGTCGCCGCCTATCGTCTGTGCTGTACCTATATGCAGTATACGAGGTCTTTCGAGATTGGAACCCACCGAAGGCTCGATCATCATCGACCACAGTACACACACCTCTACTTCGACCGGCATCATGGTGGTAGTCCGGGGATTTACGCGAGCTGCACAATGCACATACGGGTTCTGAAACGTAAACAGGCTTTGGCCCCAGATGGCCTTTTCCCAGCGGTGCGTAAATGCGTAGTAGATACATGGGGTCCCCAGAAACTGGGGACTTTTGGCTTCTTTCCCGATCCAAATGATGACAGACCAATGTACACGCGAGTAAATGCGCCGAGCAGGCAACAGCAGATGCCAAAGCAACGGTAACGTGTGGAGAGCGAGCGCGCGGACCGCGTATCCCCAGTAAGTAAAGCATGACGGGCGTAAAGTGGGGGGTGACCGCAGCCCGAGCCTCTCTAGCGAAGATAAAGATAGGAGCATCGAAGGCGGAGGTAGGAGCTCATTGCTTCTTCTTCTGAGCCGCGGCGTACGCCTCCCGGAATGACGGGTGGAGGATCTGCTCGTGCAGCGCCTTGCCCGCGGGCACCATGGGGAACACGTGCTCGTTGCTCTCGACGAAGCACTCCATGAGCACCGGCTTCGAGTCGTCGTACTCGAGGAACTCCTTCATCTTCGCCGGGAGATCCTCAGCACGGTCGCAGCGGATGGCGTGGATGCGCATCGCCTTCGCGAGCGCGATGAAGTCGGGGTTAACCATCCGCGTGTGGGCGTATCTGGCGTCGTAGAAGAGATCTAGAAGACACTGTGAGAAACACCCTCGAATCGTGAAGAACACAGCTGGACATGACGAACCTTGCCACTGGAGGACCATACCTTGGAACTCGTTGTTGAGCACGAGCACCTTGACGCCGATGCCATACTGCGACGCAGTCTGGAGCTCCATGGCCGTCATGCTGAAGGACGCGTCGCCGTCGATGTCGACCACGGTCTTGTTTGGCGCACCCACTTTCGCGCCGATCGCCGATGGAAGACCGAAGCCCATCGTCTGGATTAACACTATCAGATCACAGCCCCATCTTTACGGGAACGAGAAGATAAGACTTACTCCGAGTCCGCCGGACGTGACCATCGAGCGGGGTGTCCGCCAACGGTAGTACTGCGCCGCCCACATCTGGTGCTGACCGACACCGGTGGTCACGATGACCTCGTCCTTCCTGTGCGCCGTCTGCTTGTCGAGCTCCTCAATCACCTCCTGGGGCTTCATCGCTCCGCCAGCCTTGCTCTTCTCGTACGTGAAAGGGTACTTCGTCTTCCACTCTCGGATGTCGTTGAACCACTCCCTCCTCGGCGAAGGCTTGATGAGCGGCGCGAGGACGGCCATGTTCGCGACGACGTCTCCAATGACAGGGACAGTCGCGTCGACAACCTTGTTGATGTTCTTCGGCTGGATCTCGAAGTGGATGATACCACCGCGGCCCTGGAGAGCGGCAGCACGCGCTGCGGGAGCGAACATGTCGACCTTGCCCGTGACACGGTCGTCGAAACGCGCGCCGAGGGCGATGATGACGTCTGCCTCCTGCATCGCGAGGTTCGCATACGCCGACCCGTGCATGCCAAGCATGTGCAGGCTCTTCTCGTCCGTCTCGTCGAACGCTCCGAGACCCTGGAGCGTCGTGGTGACGGGAATGTTGCCCTGGTCCGCAATCTGCCTCAACAGCTTGGGACCGTGCTCGGAGGAGAGGACGCCATTGCCGGCGTAGATGATGGGCCGCTTGGCCTGGTTAATGAGGTCAGCAGCCTGCTGAATGAGACCGGCGTCGATGGACTGGTCGGTGGGGAGGAGAGGGTTGGAAGGAAGCCCGAGCGGCTTGCCAGGAGTGGTCGCCTTGTAGGGAAGAGGTGTCTTGAGGACACCGGCGGTGATGTCCTTGGGAAGGTCGACGAGGACAGGGCCCGGGCGACCCGACGTCGCGATCTTGAATGCCTCGTTGATGCGGCGTGGCAGCTCAGAGATGTCCTTCACCATCACGTTCCACTTCGTGCATGCTCTTGAAATGCCGACGACGTCCGCCTCCTGAAATGCGTCGGAACCAATGGCGGACGTTGCGACCTGCCCGGTGAACACAACGAGGGGCACACCATCACTGAGGGCGTCCTGCATAGGGGTGATGACATTCGTCGCCCCTGGACCGGAAGTGACGAGGACAACGCCGGGCTTGCCTGTCACCCGGGCGTAGCCCTCCGCCATGTGACCGGCGCCCTGCTCATGCCTCGGAAGAACGAAGTCGAACTGCGGGGAATTGTAGATGGCATCGAAGACGGGGAGGATGGCGCCGCCGGGGTATCCGAAGATGTGCTTGACGCCATGCCTGACCATCATCTCGTGGAAGATCTGGCCCCCGACATGCCAACGAAGGAGCTGTCCAGGGGACCCTCTGCTGCATATGGAGGAAGAGAAGGTGCAGGGAAAGGAACGTTGTTTCTCGTGGGCAGCTGCTGGTATCCCGGCGCAGGTGCTGGCCGCCTGGAAGTATGCATACATTCAGCGTTATGCAAGGACAGAGAGGGCACGCATATACACGTACACGGTGGACGAGGTAGCAGTAGCCTCACGGGCACTGGACCTGCTGATATTCCTGGCGTGCTCTCTTACTCTGGACTTGGCTTCGACCATCGACGCGCTTGCGCTTGCGGCGGTCGAGCGAGCACGGACGAACTGCGTCGAGGAGACGGCCTTGGAGGCGGCCGGGACGCGCATCCTGGAAGCTGAGAGGGACATGCTGGCGACGGCGGCGGCGACGAGCAGCGACGACGACGACGAGCAAGGGGGCAGTCGGAGGAAAACTGGGGCAGAGTCAGACCGGACTCGAGTCCGCCCAAGTCTATAAAGTCGACCTCCGAGTCATTCCCACCAACTTTCTCGCTCCTCATCTAATCACCTGATTGTCCATAAATGGTTCACCCTAATCCCGGGTTAGGTCTGGGGTTATCTATTTTCGTACCTCCTCCGCCACAAGCCTTTTCCCACGTCCATATACGCAGCGTCCAGTCGACTGCCGGCTATTCGCGACGGTAGCTGCCAGGTTTAACGTAGTAAACGAGCTCGTGGACCCATGCTCAAGTGCCTTCAGTACGAGTACGAGTACAGTTTTTCGTTGTCTCACAGCGTGGTATGGGGTATGACAGTCTAACGGCATTGCGCAGGCCTAATATGCTCGATGCACTCGAATATTCCACTGCACATTGTCCGCTCGAGGAACCACCTCGGAGAAGGTCAACGACCGGGAGCAGTAAGTACTTAGTGCATCCTTCCAGACGAGGTCCTCCACTTAAGCGACCGCATTTCAAAGGCCCTCAGATACCGAGAAGCAAGTGTTGCTCATGGCGTGCTCTACGGCGCAGCACCGCTCCTGATGCTACAAGGCTTGCGATAGCTATCCACGGACGCGAGGTGCGCTTGCCGATGATTTGCGGTACGTACAGCAGGCTTCCGGAAGCAGCGGTTCAATCCCAGCCTGAGAACCTCCTCCTGCGATGTGGGCATCAATACAAAAGCATCAGGGACCCCGCAGCGTTTGGGTATAAGCACTTACAAGGTGACATCACGACTCGGTGCATCAAGGAGGATTCCGGTCGGCGGTAGGCGGATGGTCCTCTCGGACGTTGCTGTGCCGTCCTCGAAAGGTTACTTGCGATAGCATCAGTAAGCCCTTCCCAGGCCCTGCCCTGGCACCATGTCCCGCTTGCCATGTTGCGGTGCCGGACGATCCGCTGCTAAGGTCGGACATCGGGGAAGATATGATCGCCGAACCTTGACATCCTGCACGCAGAAGTGACGCATAAACTGAAGTCTCTTGGCCATTGATAGGGCGGCGACCAAGTACACTTAGCATTACCCAGGTAGTAGAGGGGGAACGTACAGCAGAGAGACGTATGCTAGAATACAGCAGAGTACGAGAGTTTCCCCGTCCTTCACTCCATACAGAAGAGGGATCCCGGCATGGTCGGGGGGCGCGTGAAGTTCATAGCCGCAAGATAGACATCCATGACGGCCAAAGCGCCTTCGTCTGCTTCCGCAATCCCTTTCGCTCGACGATGACGTCCAGGGATGCGAGCATAGCGCGCGAGAAGGGCGGCGTCGCCAATGGTGTCCCCGAGCTGCCACCGGGAGCGCGTTGTCTTATGGACAAATGGAGTCGCAGAACCAGATGCAGAAAGGCCCTGAGAGAATCCGGTCAGCGAGATACGTACGCTCCATACAGATGAGCGACCTACCAGGAAGCCTTGCCTGCGTATGTGCGAACACCGACAGGAGAAGAGCAGCGTGGCGGCAAAGCGTCGCCAATTACCGCTGAGGGGACGCCCACCGATCCTTCTCAGGAAGATGTGCTGGAGAAGGCTGCGCGAACGCGCAGTCAGTACCAGGGCGTCCAATCGATATGGCGATATTTCGAACTTACTGGTGAAGGAGAGCGCGTATATGACGAGCGCGAGGCGTACGGGCCCTTCCATGCGTGCTGGTACGGCGGCCCCTGTACACCTGCTGCAGCGAGCTCGTCCGCCGTCCGGCTGTAGTTCTGCCTGCCCCTACTCTGATTCCGGCGGCGCTGTCGCCACTTGATGACGAGGATGATAGCTGCCACGCAGCATACGACGACAGCTAGAGGGCCGAACGAACGTCAGTGCTAAAGCCAAGATAGAGCACCGAGAGACGCACCGAGAGCCACGGCGACCGCAACAACCCAAGGTTCGTTCAGGTGCCCATCGGGGCCGCTCTCCTCGTCTCCTTGCGAAGCAGGGTCCTGTGACTCCCTGTGTGGTACGAGAACGGCATCAGCGCTGCACTTGAGGCCGCAAGATCCCAGCGAACTCACCCCTCGGGATCAGCGCGTATCCGGAGGGCAATTGCATTTGCAGACAGGGAGAACGCCAGGACGGTCAAGAGATATGACGACAAGTGCTCCATCTCTGCGTATTCTGGACTCGAGATACTTCGCTGTTTGCAGTTCGTGGTCGGATTCGCCAGTCCTAGGAGAGAGCAAGACGTCTCAAGCGTGCGTCGAGCGAGAAACAGGCGAAAAGGTGGGCGGTGAGCAACGCTGCTCTTGGGCGCGAGCGTTATAAAGCAAGGGCGAGCATTCAGAAGACCCTTGGCGGGCGGGGACATGCAGGGCCTGGAGGGAGCAGCGCGGCGGTTCCCATGTATGCCAAGGGCCTCAGCGGCGGACGACTTGTCACTTGGCAAGCCAAGAGATCTGCATAGCTCGCCGAGCTGCCCACCATCGTGCCGGCGAGCACAAACCTTCGGCACGGCTCCGTTCGGCAGCGCAATTGCCTCAGCCTCATGCTCCTCGCAGGAGCGGGAGCGAGAGACGGTTCGCCGTACCAGACGGGCGCGAGCGCGGATAGCAAGGGCGGGCGGAGCGAAACGTTCATGGTTCGTTGGCAGGGAAGTGGGCGGGCTTGCACCCCTGCCTCCGCCTCATTCTCCCAAGCATCTCGGCCGAGACACTACTGTTGTTCTTGAGTATGCCCAGTGGGTCTCGTGCGGATTGACGGTGCAAGCGAGCAAAATGAAGAGACTATGCAGAGCGCCGAGCGATACTCGGACCGAAACTCAAGCGTCTCCGGCATCCGCCCGAGAGCGTGAATTTTGAAGTCCGCAGGGGACTCGGAGCGGGCGAACCTGGCGTCCGCGGTGCGGTTTGCGTCGACGACGCATATGCACAGGTCTCCGTCTCCTGCGAGTTTCCTGTCACTGTACTGTGAGTACCATCACGAACCGCCAGAGCCACTCAGTGAGCAACGCACCCACCTTCTGCCCAGCCGACCGCTGACACGCTTCGTGCAGATACTAGATCGTCGCTGTTCAAGTGAGCCTGTGCAACGTCCTTCCCTGCGAAGCTTGAGCTCTTCCGGCCGCCCAGTGTTGGAACCTGCGGCTTCGGTCGGGACCTGACGAGGATCAATCGAGTCGCTGTAACCGCCCGCCAGTAGAACGCAAGTTCGGCACGAAGGTAGATCTGTTGGTTGGGTGGAACTGAACAAGCAATGGCCGGGCTAGCTTCGCCCATCGTTCCCGCGAGTGCGGGAGCAAATACTGTGAGACCTCTACGAGATCGCAGCACGCAGATAGGTTTGTGCTTACTCCAGTTGTGTTCGACTGCCAGTTCTAGGACCTTTTGCAGGGCACTGCGCCGACGCATATGAATCACCACCCATGAACACCACGGCAACTGTCGACCTTCGAAGTCACGTTCTGCCCTCCGTGCTGTGGGATAGGATCCTCGAGTATCTGCATGATGACAAGCCTACAACAAGCAGACGTCCCTCGTCGGCAAGACTTGGACACCGAGGAGCCGCTTCTAGCACATCCTTTGCACCTGCAGCGTGCTGTCACCGACTCTGAAATGACATGGAGGCAAACGCAACCCGTGTCGCTGCGCGCGTTAGGTCTGTTCAGCTCATGGACGCCCATACAGTACCGGTCAAGATCTTGGCCCGTCCCCGGCGGTGTCTTGCTCACCTTCTTGGACCTTTCCCGCCTCAATCGAGCATCTTGAGGTTGTCTTCGTGGACCTACCGGTGGATATCTTGCAGACACTTTACCGTTCTCTCCCTGTGCTCTCCCAATTCGCCACCCGCCTCCGCGAGCTCGTCATGGCAACCCGGATGACATTCGTTTACCTGATCTTCGACGGGAGCTGTGCCGCCGCGACCTTGAATCACTCGTCCTCAACTCGTGTGTGGACCTGGGAAGAGGTCGACCGTCTGGGCGAGATGCTCCCCAAGTCGTCACACTATGGTGCTCTCAACACTCCGGCAGCTCCATGTGCACCTCTTGACAGCCAACAAAAGCAAAGGACATGAGACGAAGAGTATGTGTTTCCATTTCACATTCATCGAGCGCGTCAAGGTCGTACCGCGACGTCTCCGCGCCCTCAATATACTTCGTGCCCTTGCCGTTGTCCTACGACATGCATGCCCCACAACCTCGCTGGTCCCTGCGTTTTCTGGGACAACCTAGTCAGGGTACGACAAAAACCGATGTAGACCAAGTTCAGAGCCTTCGTGGTTGAGTGCGATTGGAGAAGGGAGGCTGCAGCAACATAAGAACCAGCAAAAAGCTTGGACACACTGGGAATTGAACCCAGCACCCCCCGCAACCACAAGACATCACATTTGATATCGATGCTAAGCGGATGTGATAACCAACTACACCATGTGCCCTTGCTTCTATGTGGGTGCGATGTTTCTTATACGATACTGCGGATCAACAGCAGCTTGCAGCAACATCGCGAATCCACATCTCTGACTTGGCCAGTGTGTTTCTGCCTGAGTAGAACTCACTACATGCAGCATACGATTACTAGCTATCAAAGTTGCTGGAGATCATGTATTAGTGACCGATGGGCATCCTTCAGGGCATAAGCGCCTGCGGCCCGAGATTCTCCGAACACCGCTGACTCTCACCAGCTCTCTCACCTGCCAACTCACCGAGTCGCTGTGTTGGATTCAGTTCGGGAGGCACACAGGAACCATGTTCGCAGCCACGATAAGGAACAGCGCAAAAGCAGCAGCCTCCGGGGCTTTCCTGTCTCAACGTTCCTTCAGCCAGACCTCAGCTCGCATGGCTGCCGCTGCATTTGCTCAACAAGGGAAGAAAGTAAGCATCTTGTTCAGATGGGTAGTTTGCAGCGTCCAACTTACGACGTGTTCAACACATACAGATTGTGGCAATTGGCCGCAACTATGGCGAGCACGCCAAGGAGCTGAACAACGCCATTCCGAAGGAGCCCATCATTTTCCTGAAGCCGACTACCAGCTACCTTCCGTCCGGAGGGAACGTGGAGATCCCTCAAGGGGTGCTCGCTCACTATGAAGGTACTTGCTTTCCGTGCTTGTGCAAGCGACGCTACTAACGAAGCAACAGTCGAGCTTGGTGTCGTCGTGGGCAAACGCGGTCGCGACATCCCCGAGTCCGAGGCGGAGAGCTACGTCGCGGGTTATGGTACAGCACAT
The DNA here is from genome assembly GCA_022592435.1 of Cerioporus squamosus. NCBI lineage: Eukaryota > Fungi > Basidiomycota > Agaricomycetes > Polyporales > Polyporaceae > Cerioporus > Cerioporus squamosus. The sequence goes on along the minus strand of JABYQS010000002.1, from coordinate 302,770 downwards.
CCGCACTAAGGGTCGGTCTGTACTCGAGACTGAGTCAGACACTTGCAGCTCTCGCTGTCGACATGACTGCACGGAACCTGCAAGAGGAGATCAAGGCCAAGCGGCTGCCATGGACAGTTGCCAAGGGCTTCGACACCTTCACGCCGATCAGGTATGGCACTACTTAGCATCGATGGCTCTGTGGGATCTGCGCTCATATAACGCTTGTTTAGCTCCTACGTCCCGAAGGACTCGGTTGCTGACGCGGCCAACCTTGGCCTCACCTTGAAGGTAGCTAGAACCGAGTCCTCCTAGTCACTTGGCGGCCTTGCTGAATCCACGTTGTGTCAGGTCAACGGCGCGGTGAAGCAGGATGGGAACACCAAGGACATGCTTTTCTCAATTCCTCGCCTTATCCATCACATCTCCACCATCATGACTCTTGAGGTAAGCCCCGTGATGTCCTCGCTGTACTCGTATTCACTTGGCCTTCGTAGGAGGGAGACTTGATCCTAACCGGCACGCCATCCGGCGTCGGTCCAGTCGTTCCCGGAGACAAGATCGAGTGCACACTCACCGACAGCACTGGCAAACAGCTCGCGGCGCTCGACTTCAACGCTATCCAGCGTGAGGGCGGATACCACTACAAGCCCGAGTGAAGCGTCTTGAACGATCGCTCATCCGCCGGTCCATCTTGGATATCCCATCTAAATATCATTCAGAAAACGTACACTACTGATGAGGCATGACATGGACCGCGTGCAGAGAAACAGGCAGTGGAACAACAGACAGCAATCTACTACATGAGTACGAGCCACACGAGAGCAACACGGGCAGAGACAAGCGGTAGGAATACAAGTACTCGAAGCGTACATGGTCTAGTTGTCGCGCGCAGTCCGTTCGTCCGAGTCCCTGCTGGCCTCTCCTGACCTGCGCTCTGTCTCCTCGAAGGAGCTCGTGCTCGACACGCTGGCGAAGCTCCAGCTGTCGGCGCCCGTGGGCGTTAGGGAGCCGTCGTCCCCAAACGAATCCGAGCCTGCGCTCTGGAAGTCGCCGAATTCTCCGAAGGATTCGAACGAGCTCTCTGCCATGAACTCGTCTGTCGTGGCTGTTGAGAAGGTGAATGGGTCGGAGCCGCCGGCAGCGGCGTTGTCGGAGAAGGGCCCAAAGGCGTCCTGGAAATGGCCGAGACGTTAGCACAGAAATGCATGTACGACGTCAACACTCACGTCTTCGAACGGATCTTGGAAGCTGGCATGTGAATCCGACGAAGATGAGCCAAACGCATCCTGGAGATGCACAATGTTAGGGTTGCTCGGGGCGCCAGCACCAATTGCACTCACATCAAACACACTTGCGCTAAGTGGTCTGCGGTCGTTGTCATGTTGACGTGCTGTCACTGGTGGGGGTCGCAACTCAAATGTGGATTGCGCTAGCCATCCTCCCCCGTCATCTTCATCGTCTGAGGCCTCATCCGAAGATCCTATATGGTCAGATGACTGGATTTCGTGCACGAGGTAGTTCGCAAACTGCTTATAAGTCAACTCATGCCACAGCAGCAGCACAAAATGAAAGTGGCTACGCACGCGAGAAGGGGTAGTGTGAAATTCATCGTCCTCGTCATCCATGGGCATAGAACCAAAGTCGGCGCTACCTTCCCTCCTACTGTTGCTTGATGACCTGCGGAACTCGCCCTTCATCTCCTGCGCCGGCTGCTTCTCACCTGCACGCCCAGGCGCTGAGGTAGCGACAGCATCGGCCTCATCGACCTTCCACTGCGCGGCACCGTTGCGCATGGAGGGAGCGACGACAGGCTTCCCACCGCCGAGGAGACTTGAATCCTTCTTCTTGGTCTCCTTATATCGACCAGTGACGTACTCGTCCCACTCAGGCTGTGGCGCATGTTGGCCGATCTGCAGGCGAAGGTCTGGTGGAAGATGCTCGAGTGCGCCGATCACGTCTTCTGAGATGAGGGTGAGGTGTCCCATGTATCCTAACCTGACACCTTTGGGCTTTTCGCTGCAAGTGTATTGCTCAATGCATGCCTTTCAATCCGGAGTACTGCACGTACCTCTCAACATCGTTGCGTTTTGACCCTTCGATGATACGGTGCATCAGCCTCGCGTCACGGAATAGCGAAACGGTCAGTTCTCGGTTAACACCGCCATCGACGCGACCAGTGAGGATTTGGTGTATAAGGTCATATACGACGCTATGCAAGAAGTTGTTCCATGGGAATTCGAAGAACAGATCCTATGGACGCACGGTCAGTTGCTGCCGGAAACAAACGACCGGAGAGCACTTACCAGCAGTGTTGACGCGACGTTCGCCTCGAGGAATCGCTGCTTGAGACGTTCACCAAGGACCGGGCGTCCGATGGGTAGCTCCTTCGTTGATCTCCTGAAGCTCCGGCGAGAATCTCTGGACCGCGGTCTAGAAAGAGAGCCTTCCGGCTCCGAGCTCCAGGAATTCTGCCGTTGTGGGAAGGAAGAGATGTCACCGGGGCTAGTTGACGGGGTAGAGGTGGAGGGCGAAATCGTTAGAGGGGATGCGGCCCTAGCGAAGAACGACCCAGGGGATGGCTCTCGAGGGGTGGGACTGGGATCGGCTCTAGGCGACTCGTACATCGCGATCTCTTCCATGGCCTCTTCGTCCGAGCTACCGCCGCTCATATCCTCGTCTGAGTCGATGAGCGATGATGACGGGGCATGGGATACGGGGAACTCGTGGGCGGACTCAACCTCGTCACCTTCGTCGTCATCCATGCCCTCGCTGTCGCCACTGCCGTTTCCAATCGCGATGACTTGTGCCAACTCCTCGAGAGAGGAAAGGCCTCCTTGTAGTCGTCCATCCGCGTCGTACAAATGGTCGTAGTCAGAGGAGCGGTTGAGGAGAGCCATATTGGAACAGTGGAGAAGTTCGGCGTAGAGTTCGCATATCCGATACCTTTCAAACGTCAATGGTGGGATAGCACCTAACGTCGTAAGGACTGGTCCGTTCTAATCGATAATTTAAGAATTCGCCCACATATATGCGGAGACCCACGTACCAGAGCGCGCGGTTCCTTGAGGAATCGCTGCAGCTTGTCCAGATGGTCGCACATGAGTTCCAGCACGGGTCCCAGGTGCACGACGCCCATCCTATTGACCATCTCCGTCATGGCATTCTCAAGAGCCTCACGAGCACCGTCCTGGTTCATCGCCATTTGTTGCTGAACTTGAATGAGACGATTTCGCAGCGTGTGGAAGAGGTAGGGCTCGAAGTAGTCGGAGTTGTTCTGCCGAATGAGCTCGATGATGATGCATATTGACTGGACAACGGAAGAGGAAGCGGATTCTTGAGTAATGGAGGTGTTCGCGGAGTCGTCCCTGCCCGGACTGTGCGGGCTCATTTCGTACATGATGAAGCTGACGAGCTTGGATACGTTGTCGCGGTGCGCGAGCTCACGAGCGAAGACGTTCGACGCAGGGAGGTGGTTCAGACCGTCGGAGATACCAGCAGCAGGAGAGGGCGCAGCCATGGAAATGATCCCCTTGATGAGTTCTGCGACGACTGTATGCATGTCGCTACTGTGCGCCGGTGACAAGAGGTCAATTAACCGCGACATCAAGTTCTCCTTGGACAGCCACTGCGTTTCTTGGGGTAAGAGGGTTTCGCAGAAGGGCACGCAGTGCATGAGGACGGACATACTTCAAGAACCCCGGCCCCGGCTGGGTGCTCGTCCAACTGGATTATGCGCACGAGCAAATCCGCGAACGGCGGGGACTCTATGTGTCGCAGTATCCGTTCCACGATGTCGGGTTGGGCTTGTATAAACGCCAACATCTGAGCACGACGCTCAGAGATCACACCACACAGGACGAGTACCAGAGATAGATGTATTCACCTCTGCGGGCTTCTTGCTCAAAAATGCGACGTTCACTTTCGCAAAATGCGACGCCATCATGACCTGGCTTCGCATCTCCTCCGGGGACTTTTCGAGGACTGTCTCCCAGAACGGGACGAGCAGCTGGTCCTGGTGATTGACGCAGGTGTCGACTATGGACCATATTTCGCTGCACAAGACCTCGGTCGCGACATAGGGATACCTCCAGGGGTTCGACGACTGAGCCAGCGTGCTCGCCACAATCGTGACCGGACACTCACTTGAAGCTGCCCTTGTCCTCGCCCTCAATCTGCCCTGTCACGTAGCCCAGCAGGCGCTGCAACACATTGACGCGAGAGAAGTAGTCGATAAGTCGTGTGTTCTGCGCTTTGCACTCCTGCAGGAGATCATCCTCGTCGAGTATTGATTCCAGGGAGACGTCCTCCTTGTCTAGGAGACTGTCGATGGCGGACGCATTATGAAAGCCGAATCTGCTGGCAGCGTCGGTTTAGACCGCTTGAGCACGGAGAACAACATGTGTACCTCCAAAACATGCAGTTTTCACGTCGAATCCGGTCTCAGAAGGTTGATATATGTGCAGAAAGCAGCCAGACAGCAAAAGCCTGCGGACAGTGCGAGTGCAACGCTGAAGAGAGGCAAGGCGGGTCAACGAGCCGGTTGCCTATTCTGACTGGCGCGAATCTCACCCACGGCAGCGGGCGCTCTGCATCATATAGCACCAGGACCGTGTTCTGTACGTAACAACTACATGAAAGACTTGCTCTACATGGATCGAATACGCAGAACGACAGCCTTAAAGCCCGGTCACGAAGCCAACCAGATTGAGTAGAGATTGATCGTCGATTGAGTTGTGGGGCCGAGTGTACCCCGGTCATGCGAGGACTTGAACTGACTTCAACCATCCCAGGCACCGCTGTCTTCGTTCCAGGAGCATTGAAGAGAGATCTGCAGACGCCACATGGGGGTGTACGGATGCTGACGGGAGCTAGGATGCATGCTGCTCAGTATTCGAGATGATGCCGCAACCGAGACACCAGTCGCGGTGCCACATTGCAGCTACCTGTCCTGTCGCGACACTGCTCTGAGGTTTTTGGAATGTGATACGCATCCTACCGTCGTCGAGCCTATGAACGAGTCAGAGATAGTTTTGGTAATGGACAGCGATGCACTGACCGTTGGATAGTGCCGGGGACATCCATCATCCGATGTCGATATTGGACACGACCACGGAAGCCGCCACTGTCGATGCCCGCGGGCGGAGCATCATCCCAGATCCACTTCCACTTGTCGACGACGATTGAGTCACAATAGAGAGCGGGATGGTCACTGTCGTTGTGATTGAGTGCCGAGGACCACGGTTATGAGGTGGACGAACTCACGAGCCGGGCACGACATAGATGATGTTCTCCTTCGGGTCCTTGCGAGCGACATGCATCTTCAGTGACATCCCCTTGATCCTAGCATTCTGTCCAACGGTATATGAGTAAAGACCTTGATGTCTACCGAGGGTCTTCCCGCTTTCCAGGTCGACAATGCGACCTGGCTTCGGAGGTATGTATTGAGCTACGGCCGCGAACATCAGCATTGGCAGAAGTGCATAGAGCCACAAACAACTCACAGATGAAATCATCAAATTTGCGCTTTTCGCCGACGAAGCATATCCCCATGCTCTCTTCGCGCGTAGCTGTGGGAAGAGCCCACTTCTCTGCCATCTCACGAACCTCCGTCTTCTTGTACGGGGCGAGCGGGAACAGTGCGCGCGCGAGACTTGACTCCGGAATGGCCGAGAGATAGTATGTCTGATCCTTAGACCTGTCGACTGGACGACGCAGCTGGGGCCGAGGGGAGAGCCTGCCATACGCGAACAAATTGCTGAGACTGAGAGGCGGGAGTGCCCATTTCTTATCCGCATAGTGACCTGTGTACTGCATCAATAATATGCATATGCGGCGGAGCGCGTGTACTTGCCAGTGGCTAACCACGAATCCTTCTCCGTTAGGCGGTCAATAAGGGCTCCGAACTTGACTTCTCTGTCTCGATGGAGTGACCGAGTTTCAACAGGCAAGTAATGGTGAATTATTGCGAGTCAGTTCCCTAGTCTCGGGTAGTTTCCGCCATAGGACGCACTTGTTGCACCATATGTCTGGATTGGGGGTCGAACCTGACTCCCATAGCGCCAGAGCAGGTTCAAACACTCGCGTCCAGTACTCGCGGGATAGGTCTACCTTCACAAAGGCAAAGTTTGCTGAGAGAGAGGACCAGACAGGAAACTCGACAGTGTGGACGTACCATTTGGCACGGAATGCCCAACATCCGGCATACGCGCTGGACGTCTTCCCAATCCTTCTTCCACTCGCAACCCTGGTCGGTCCCTGATTCGTCGCGGGTATCCCAATTGCGCATAAAGACCGCCGAAAGATCGTAGTCCTGCAGAGTGAACAACATTCAATTTCTCGACTACGACATGTCACGCACGGAGGTCCGTACCTGGTCAGCGAGTAGTTTGGCGGTAACGGACGAGTCTACTCCTCCGGACATAGCAACCACAACTGTCAAAATTGCGGTACGATGAGTCCATGTATTGGGGAAACGTTTCATGAGCTACACGTACCTCGATCGCCCTTCGTAGGTGTAAGCCCGGCGGATTGCGTTCGCAGTAGCGAGAGCGACCGGAGTAGAGACGTCGTCCATCCTTTCATCAAGCTCCCGCGTCCAAACGATTGCTTATGGCCTCCCAAGTAAAGTGTATGCGAGCCCAGGAGAGGACGACAGAATCTCAAGAGTTGGTGGTGGCTGAAACAGAAGTGCGTAACTGGGCGCTTCTCAAAATTCATGAGCTTCTGTCCCGCTCGCCAAGTTCTCCTTATCCCTCACCATACCATTCCCAGGCTTGCGTTTCCCTCTACTCTCAGACTGCATAACATCGGCACACCACGGAACTCCAATAAGACCCTCTGGCTACGACATGTCCAACAAATCACGCTCACAACGGAGCTCCATTTCTGGGACAGACGATAACTCCACCAGCCGCCGCGCGCGCAGGAAAGAGAAGCAATCTGCAGCTGCAAATGCCGAGGCGGGACCCTCCAATACTTCTATCAGGCCCGCGGAGGACTCGCAGGGTGTAAGCAAGAGCACAGCTCCTGCAGACGACAAGACCTCGTTCGCCGAAGCGGACTTCATCCCATTCTCGTTCTCCGAGCCCGAGCCCGCACAAGACGATGCGCCCGCCCGCGAACCGTCGCCCCCAGTGCGCGAATGGGACCGGGGCAAGGACAAGGTGAAAGGGAAGGATCGGGAGAGCAGGCGGGACAGCGAACATGCTGGGCGGAAGCGTAAGGCGGAGGAGCTGGACTACGACGACGGGTACGCGAACAAGAAGCAGCGACTTGCCGCAGCGTCGCGCAAGGCCCCATGGGCGAAGGACGTAGACTGGGAGAGTTGCGCCAATGTCGCAGAGATGTACGTTTATTTCATACCTATCTTTCCTGGGCACACGGGAACGACTGATTACCGGCGCGGCGTCTTGCTGCCTAGGCTGCACAAGGAGGTGGAGGCGTTTGTGGAATATATGTCTCCGACCCCAATAGAGGACGAGGTCCGCTCGCTGACGGTGAAGCTCATCTCCAACGCGATAGTCAAGAGCTACCGCGATGCGAAGGTCCTCCCGTTTGGCAGTTACGAGACGAAACTATACCTGCCGTTAGGGTGCGTCAGGACCGTTCGCGCCTGCTCTATCGCAGTATATCTCACGTTCTTCTGCAGCGACATCGATCTCGTCATCTACTCACCGTCCATGATGCGTATGGACAAGGTCTCTGTGCTGCATTCCCTTGCGAACATCATGAAGCGCGCCGGGATAACAGACCGTGTCACGATCATCGCGAAAGCGAAGGTGCCTATCATTAAATTCGTCACGACGCACGGCCGATTCCCTGTGGACATCAGCATAAACCAGGGGAACGGCGTTACGACTGGCAAGATGGTGAAGCAGTTCCTGCAAGAGCTCCCGGCTCTCCGGAGCCTCGTGCTCATCATCAAGAACTTCCTGAGCCAGCGAAGTATGAACGAGGTGTTCAGCGGCGGACTCGGCAGCTACAGCATCGTCTGTCTCGCGATCAGCTTCCTGCAGATGCACCCGAAGATCCGACGAGGAGAGATCGACCCGTCGAAGAATCTCGGCGTGCTCGTGATGGAGTTTTTCGAGCTCTATGGGTCGTACTTCAACTACCAGGAAGTTGGCATCTCGTTGCGCGATGGCGGGTCGTACTACAACAAGCGACAGCGAGGTTGGTTTGACTACCGCGAGCCGAGACTACTCTCCATTGAGGACCCAGGTGACCCCAGTACGTCACCTCTTTCCGCATCATGGATCTGGGACGTTGAATTGATTGTTTTCTCGCAGCGAACGACATTTCGCGCGGCTCGTACAACTTTGCGCGGGTGCGAACTACCCTCGCAGGCGCCCATGGGATCATGACCGCAGCGGCGTACGCTCAAGCCAGCATCATTAGCGCACGAAGAGAAGGCCGGACAGCACGCCTGCGGTCTACGACGGAGCCTGAGGAAATGAGCATTCTGGCGAGTGTCATGGGAATAACGCAGGAGGTGAGCATAAATATCTATCATATGCAGGGCGCATATCAGCGCAGTGGCTCTCGGAGTTCGCAGGCGCATTGTTGAGTGGCAGGTTCAGGCGTACTCCGGCAGGGTTCGTCCCACAGCTGTGCATCGGGTACGCCCAATGTGCGTCATGACTATGCTGGCTATCGTCCGGTATGGTCTGCCACGGTCCGAGGACTCTACGTTGAGATGCGCCAGCGATAACCAAGAGCGGATCAGGATAAGGCTGACCATCATTCCAAGACTATCAATCATCGCAGAGTAGTCCAGGAGGTGTACGACCGCCAGGTATTGCATCGCATGCTGGGGGTCACACCGACGACGTCGCTGACAGAGGACGTTGCGCTCAACGTCAATGGCACGTCACGGGCCGCAGAAGCGAAGAGCGTCGAGACTGCGTGGGGAGAGGCAGATATGACATTCGACACAGACGGCGGCTCAGCAGACTCGGAGGAGGAGCTGATCGAAAGCCGGTACGACATAGAGAGCCGACAACCCCCAGCAAAGCGCAGGCGTACAGGCACGCAGGCGGACGTCCACACGGTGTTCACAACAGACGAGGACGAGGATGCGTTCTCGGTCTCGCATCAGCGCGGTGATGAAGACGGGATCTCGGAGGAAGAGGGTGAGTATGATGTGTCTGTCTCGGATGCCGAACGTCCCGGAAGGGCAGAGGCGGCGAGCAGGCGATCGTACTGGTTGTCCAAGGCCATGACATCGGCCCATGATAGCGGGGATGAGTGATTGTGTCGCGGGGTGTCTGAATGTAATATGAGCAGGTCCTAGACGTGCTACTACTCCCGCCACAAGCGCGCCACCGTCGTCGTTGTGCGAACATCCCGTGGTGCAGTCTCGATGACCTCTGGGACATTGCTACGTTACGATATTGATGGGTGGAGGCGGTGACCACTGACTTGGTGATTGTCGGGAACTGGAGATGTGTGCGGTCATGGCACGCGAGTGGGCGGCAGCGATCAGTGTGACCGGGCAGGATCCGGAGTTGATGCAGGCGAGCGACGAGCCGCCGTGCTCAGCCCCCGCTGCCCAACGCTCGTTCATCACTTCCACCATCATCTCCTCCGTCTTTCTTCCAGCCCGACGAGCAGGCCATCGCAGTCGCGGGTCGCTCGTGGTCACCGTCGTTGTTGCCGTCGTTGCTTTTCTATTCACCGTTCTTTCAATGTACGTCTCCGTTGCCTCCTTCATTGACCCGGTTTGTCTCAGCGCGACCGGACATCCAGGACCTCCGCCAGAGCACCCGTCCCGCCTGTTGACCTCAAAGCTCGTATCGCCGCACTTAAGCAACAACAAGCCGCCAACGCCCAGCATGCAGCAGGCACCACCACCTCCCAACCTCTTCCCAAGGCGAACACTGTCGTGACTGGCAACAATGCTCTCCGAGACAGAATTGCATCATTCGAGAAGCAGGGTGCCGTCCCGAAGCCGAAGGGGAGGTTTGGGTTCGCACCCCCCATGGAGAAGGACCAGGTCTCGACAAAGCGTGGAGAGCTGTATGGTAACCGCGTCCCCGGACTTTCTCGCCCTCATATACCCGTTCCCCCGCCGTCAAAGACAGACAAGAAGCAGCCCAGGTCTCGTAGTGCGTCACGTCTTGAGCTCGATCGCTACGCTACGTCCCCCAGTCCCCCAGGCTCGCCATTCATCACCTCTGACAACGGAGACTCTGTCGGAGACGTCCTCTCCGACGGCTATCCCGACACTCCAAACGACCTCGGGACCTTCGAGGAGAGCCAGCAGCACAGTATTGATGCGCTCGTCGCGAATGCAAGCGATGACATGAGGCCAGAAGAGCAGGAGGAGGCAGTTGAAGTACCGTCGGTTGCGCCAGCCGACGTGGAGTCGGACCGCCCCGACCCTGGCGCAGATCAACCAGATGAGTCCCCCGCCCTAGCTGAACCGCCATCAGAGCACGAGCCTACAGAAGATATGCCCCCACCTGCAGTCGATGTGCCTCCGCCTGCAGTGGATGTCACACCGCCTCCCGCACCCAAAGCCCCCACACCACCTCCCGTGATGGAACTTCCGACGAAGGACCCAGAGCCAGAGCCAGAGCCAGCCATATCAGTGGCCGAAGCTGTTGACCCGGATGTCCAAGCGGTGATTGACATGCTGGATCGTGCAACTCGTATGGGAGAGGCGGGCAGCGTCGTCGTCCCTGCGGCCTCATTGCAAGTGAGTGGTGAGCTAGGAGACAATATCGAGCAGCAGAACTCGGTGCAAGACCTGCTCGATCAGCTCCTCCTCCAAGAGGACGCCCTGGACGTTGCGACCCCCATCAAGCAACGCTTCTCACTCAACGGATCGTTGTCTCAGCTTGCGGTCCGTAACTACCTTGCACAGCAGTCCGAGCTGGCAGCTAAGGATACGAAGACTCCGGCGACTCCCGAGAAGAAGGAGGTGCAGCCGACTGTCCATACACAGTCATCCAGTCAGTACTTGTCCCCTGCCACCCCCTCCACTTATTCTCCGGACAGTCCGGTCGCAGAGCCTCTTTCCCCCGCGAGCGACATCTACGCTGCTTACCTTGCTCCGACTCCTTCTGTGCCGTTCGGCCGCGCACTTCCCGCCATCCCGGAGGCCCCCGACTCCCCTGCTGCTACCACTTTCACGAACACGCGTCGAGGTACCTTTGGGACCGAGTCCAGCGGCAGTACTCCTCCTTCCTCCGCACCGCTCACCACGCCCGGCGACGATAGCAATGCGTTCTCGCGCGACAGCTCTGTCAAGGCTAACGTCAACTTGGGACGAATCGCGTCTCCGCCCCTCTCCGTCGTTATCCCGGCTCGTGCGGAAACGCCCAAGGCTGCACAGCCCGCCAATGACAAGCCGGAGAAGTCCACGCCGCAAAATAATCCGCCTCCGGCTGCTCGCAGCTTACCTGCTCCTCCAGATTCCGCGGGAATGTCGGTAACGTCCCCCGGATCTGCGTACTCCGCCACGTCGTCGTATTCCGGCGAGGGTTCGTCTCCGTCATCGGGATCCGTATCAAGGAAAGTGTCGACCAGGCGCAAAGCAGCGGTCTCTCCGCTGCCGCCCACTTCTCCGTACGAGGAGCCTGTCCTCACACCTATCGAGGGCCCGAAGGGCTTCCGCGCTGTGGTGCACGAGAAGGTGGTCGAAGGGAAGAGCCGTCCGGTTAGCATGATCATGCAATACCCTGATCTTCCGTCCCCGACGCCTATGAACGCGGGCAACATGAGCGATCTTGCATTGCTCCTAGCTGATGCCGCAATGCTGGAGAAACGATTGACGGACACCAGGACGCCTCAGAAGAGGCCGGCCTCTCGCCCTAGTGCCGCGCCGAAGTCTACACCCACGCCCCCTCCTGCGGCTAGTCGCGGTACCTCCGACAGACCTCGTCCCGTGCAGGATTTGCCTGAGTCCCCGGATGACGCCGAACTCTTCAATCGCCTCTCGCAGGATCAGAGCATCACCTCTCGCACTTCGCAGTATGAGTCCTCACGACAGTCGCAATATGACTCCAGCCGCAACTCTGTGCGACAGTCGCAGTACGAGCATCGACCTCTACCCGCACGTCCGTCCGTCGACCGCGACCGCAAGACCTCTATGTCCATGTCAAGACCCTCCCTCGACCGCAAGCCCTCGCGCCCGTCTCTCGAGCGCATGCCGTCGAGGCCATCGTTGGATCCCTCGTCTTCAGCTCGACCGTCCACCGAGAGCACGTCATCACGACCCCCGCTGCAGCCTCTGTTCCTCAGCGCAGACCCCAGCGCAGTCCGGATTCCCCTCCCTCCTCGCCCGAAGAGCGCCTTGGCGCATTCTTCTGGGTCGCGTAGCCAGGCGGCGACACCTCCGATTCCTCCCCCCAAGAGTCCTCCGAAGACTGGTTACTTAACCAACCTCCTCTCTAGAGCGAAGAGCTCAGGCAACCTTCGCGGGGACCCACGTGATAGCGTGGGTTCCTCATCGGAGGACTCGGTCATGGTCTCAACGCCCCCAACGCCGCCGTACGAGATGACAACGAACGAAACGGGTTCCAACCGCAGTTCGCGCATGTTCAAGAATAGCTTCTCGCGCGCGAGCAACTTCGCCGACAGATTGCTGCACCGGAAGGAAGGCAGCAATCAGAGCCCGGAGGTTGCCATTGCGTCTGGAGGTACGATAGCAACCTGCGCGCATCCAGGTTCACCGATACTGACGCACAGTTCTCATCGCAGACGAGGACGATCAGCAGATGGGTTCACGAGATCTCCCACGACCCCCACGCCCTCTTCCACTCCCGCCCCGCCCACAGCCTCCCCGGGGCCTGCCCCCACCTGTTCCCGGCGAGCAACCTCCAAGCAACGCAAGCAACAGCAGCCTCGCACCGATACCCTTTCCAGGTCAGCCCGGCCTGCAGCGCCGCGGCTCCTGGAAGTCCATCGCGAGTGTCTCGACCACTGGCATTAGCGAGGCCCTTGACGGTGTCTACGACAGCTTCCCCAGCGTCCCCGACACCGTCCCGCGCGCAGGCCTGCCCCCCGGCCCGAATGCGTACATCTCCCCCCGCCCCGCTCCCCGTCCTCCTGCGATTCCGCCTCCGAGCCAGCCGCTCCCGCCTCCCCCCAGCCAACCCCTCCCGCCCCCGCCACGCGGCGCGTCACATAACAACGGGCTCTCAACGGCTGGATACCCGGGTCTGCCTTCCAACCCCGCGCAGCGGCCGAAAACCCTTCCGTCGCGCCCGAAGCTCCCGCCACAGAAGACACCGCCCACGGGCGCGCTGCGGTCGGGCATGATCTGATTCTGAGGCTCTTGTGCAGGGCGGCCGACGATGGTTGGTCGTGCGGCGAGGAGATGATGATGATGAGATTGATGTCCATTTCTTTCTTCAGGTTGTAATTATCTATTGGTTCCTCCTCCCCCTCTGGTCTCCGCTCCTTAGTTCCGTTTGTCTGTTCATTAGTCGTAGTTCCTATCTATCTTACACCTCGTTCGTTGGATTACTCACGCCGTGTATATCGTCCTCGCCCCTACCCTGCTAGTTACCTACAGCCATAGCTACGTATACTCACCCGCCCCACACACCTCATCGCATCGCAGCCGTAATGCTCCTCCCCGTACTACACTCACCTTCTGCTATTGCACGCGCTGTGCCACGACGATTACGCGTGGCACCCGGCCGTCACTCTGTGCATTTTCCCTCCCCTCTGTAGATGGCGCATCACACAGTGCTCAGACTGCTTCTTGCTTGTGCATGTCATTTGTCAGCTACGTACATCGCTTGCAGCATGGAATACATGGATGGATTGGATAGGAAGACTACTACTACTAAACTACATAGCATACATGCGGCGTGCGTGCGTACGCGTGATATACACAGTAACACGTTCGAAGTAGGTTGTGCGTATGGAGCATAATCGTAAGACAATAACGAGAGAGAAGTCGGCTGACGGAGGCATATGGGACATGGACAGACGATAAACAAGAGAACGTCAGCGAGCAGAGGTGCCCCTGCGCTTCGACTTCGGCTCAGGCTCCTCGCCCTGCACGGTGTCGGACGAGGCACGTCCGGTGGACTGCTGGCGCCGCTGTCCAGTCGTGGACTTGGAGCGCGAACGCTCCTCGTGATCCGACTCGGCCTCACCCTCTTCCTCCCTAAACGCCTCCTCGGGCATCTTGCGCGCCTGGGCGAAGAACAACTTCGCGTCGCGGTCGCATATGTTCTGGATATAATAGATGTTGCCTGCAAGAGATGCACATGGTCAACACATGTCTGCTACAAAGTGAGGGTGGAGGGATTAACCTCGTGGGACCATGAACATGCCACCGGTAGACAGCACAAAGTTGGTCTTGTGCACGCAGAACTGTACCGCGCCTTGGATGACATAGAAGACCTGATCCAAAGTGAGTGGGTACATCGTCCCTGGAAGACGAAAAGACATACGAAGGTGTTATCCTTGGTGCCCTTCGTAGGCTTCGTCGACCCAGGCGGGATGATGAGCTGTCCCGCCGCAAGGAAGTCGCCGTCACCAAAGATCTTCTGGAAGTAGAACGCGCCCTGTGCGGCAGGCTTCGGCTGGACCATGTTCGCAGTGAACGCAACACCTGAATACGCCCGCACGATTGAGCATAACCACACCCGGCATCGCAGCCGTGGATGTGAATGGACTCACGTCGCTCGACCTCCTTGTCCTCGTCGCCATACTCGCGCACTAGACAGCGGGAGTCCGTCTTCTCATCCCACCCCTCTTCCGGATTGTACACGAGCACCTGCTGGGCCTCCGGCTCGACTGTGCGGCTATTCTTACGTGACTGTCCCCTCCGCCTGCGTGCGCCGAGTGGCTCGGCAGGCATCTGGGGAATACGGTGGATCTCCTTAATACTGGGCACGAGACTCTGACCGTTCTCCCGTCGCCCGTAAACCACCTTCTCGAGCCTCCACCAGGCCAGAGGCGAGTAACGTCTGCGCTTGCTGCGGCGTAACCCATCCGTGTTCGGATCGTCAGGGGTGGCTGTAGAACGTACGCATATGTTGGAAATGAACGCATACAGCCGGTGGTTAAGGTGCGTACCTTCGCGTAAAACGACCTTCTTCTGCCGTTGTCGCCCTCGAGGCGCCCCGTCGTTCTCCTTCCGACTGTTCTTCGATGCCTTCTCCTCCCTGCCCCTCTTCCCCTTCTTCGGCGGTGGTGCCTCCTCCTCTTCCGGAGGCTCCTCGTCCATGGGTTGTTGATCCAGGTTGTCGAACCCTTGCGCAATTTCCGGCTCCATCTCCTGCTCGTCATCCTGATACACCATGGGCTGCTTCCCACGCGCCTTCTCGCTCGGCGACCGACGGTAGTCCTCCATCTCCTCCTCGACTTGCGCTTCATCCTGTTCGTCCGCCTCTTGATCAAGGTGAGCGAAGCTCGTGCGGCGCGGGGTCTGGCCGTTGCGGGGCGTGCGCGATCCATGTGGAGGAGGCGGTGGTGGTGACTCGTCCATGTCGTTGCCGTAGTCCCCGTAGTCGTCCATGGGAGGGCCGGCGTATCCATCCGAGTCGTCATCGTCGTCCCGGTAGACAGAAGAATGTGACAATCGCGAAGGAAGAGACGTGCGGCTTGCATTGCCGTTTGCCAATGACCGCTTTGTCGTGAACGAGGGAGAGGCGCGGGGAGAGGGTACGTCGTCGAAATCAACATCAGACATGTGCGCGACGGGGCGGGAGGACGAGCCGACGCGCTGCACGCTCGAGGTGATGGTGTTGACGCGTGTATGCGCAAAATACGCAGAAGGGCCGTGCGGTGTGCCTGCCTCGACGCGTCAGGACAACATGAACCGGCCAGAGCGAATGTGGTACGCACCATTATCCAGCTCCATCGACATTTCTCCGTCCTCATCCTCATCGTCCGACGGTACTCGCACGGGGACAGGTGTCTTCGGGCCGCGTTTCTTGCGTGTGCCCTGGGGTCGAAAGGGCGTGCGCTGGTCGGCCTGGCTCATGACCTTCTCGAACGGCTCGAACTCGTCGGTGGTGTCGACGATGCCGACGGCGATACCGGTCTTCTTGCCATGCTCGAAGTCGTCCGCGCGGTAGGGAATGTACTTCTGTGGGCCGCGGCGTGAGCTGCCGATGCTGCTCTTGCGTGCAGAGGCGGCGGGCATTGGTCGTGGTCGGCGGGAAGGATATGTCGCGAGCCATGCGATGCGCCCACGAAACCGCTCCTTTGTTTGGTTCAATTTACAATTACCCGTTTAGTAATAGCCTCTACATATGTACTTATCCACCGCGCGTCTAAATCCTTACAATGGGCGGTGTAAGTACTGTTAGCGACTACCGTTTGATCACTGACCACTTTCCAAGCAGTTCATATGCACAAGCAGGATGGGGCTGATATGAAGGTGTACAACTTGATGGTCACCATCACCGTCTTTCAGATCTCTTATGTAGTTCCTGCGAGGGCCGCTTGGTATCCATCAGTCGAACGAGGTACGCAAACCATCTCATTGCGAGACTACGTGCCACTTCTGACTTCAGTCCCACAGTACTCTATCCGAAAGTTCTGCTGCCTCCAGCACCAGTTTCACAATCATCTGCTTGGCTTGACCGTCAATATGTGGCCTTCGTTCGGCCTGGCAATGCCGTTGTCTACTCTGCTCTCTGGGAAGTTCGCCGCGGCTTTGCGATGATTGATGAGACGTGCGTCCTGGGCGACAACATCACATCTCCCGTCCCCGCCGTCGCCAGCATGGTCATGGAACGAAGCGAGACTCGTCTGGGACATCATGCATCGTGGTTCAAGTCGTTCCGGAATGCGTCTATTCCTGTAACTGGAACTGCGTGGTGCGCGGTATGTATACTTCTGAACACGAATATGCGTCTTCCTGGCGATTACTCACCATCCTGCAGTTCGCCTACGCCCATTGCTCGGCGTTGCGCCTGCCTTGCATATCCACTGCGGGGCAAGGCTGATTTGCGCCACAAGTACACTACTGTGCCGATCAGGATGTGTCCAGTGGGCGGTCGACACGCGAGACTTGGAGGTCCCGAGTGAAGACAGGACGCGACACAAGCCTATGCTGATCGACTTCATCGGGCTCGCGCCCTTCGAAACTTCTATCTGAGGCAAATCTGGACTCTTCGAAGGTCGGGACATGCACATGTGCTAACTCCGTAGTCGACGACGCGGAGAGACCTCAACCAACCCGCCGGGCTTCTCCATAACAATTCAGAGCATACTCCAACGCTATGCTCAGCTGCCGACGCGGCCATGCGTTGTTGAATGCCGGAGTGCTTCTCCCGGCTGAGATCTATTGTTGTTCTTGCACCGCGGGGCACCGCGGCCGCTCTCACGAAGCGATCTGTCATACATAGACACCCACAAGTGATAACCCTACACATATATCTGTCAAACTTTCGATCTTCTGCGGTTTCCCGCCATCGTTCCATCAGCGTTGTAGCCATGTCCGAGGTTCACCGGTAGAGGCTTTCCAGGACCTGATACTGCATGTAGGCCGGAAGCTCGTTGCATTATATAAGGGTTTACTCTTGAACTACCACTCGACGCGCAGACATGGGCAGACATCTACAATACAGAGCGTCCATGACAACCTAGTCTAGTGAGTCCCGGAATACGACAGACAACAAATGCACTGAAATAGCGTACACACAGCCAGGATACCCACCAACCCAGAGAGAACCCACCACAGTTCCTTTACGACAGCTGGTGCCCCGGCCTGTTCGAGAGCGCCATGCAGTTCTCGAGCTTCTCCCCGTACGTCGCATACGTCTCCTTCCACGCCTGCGCCCACGTCTCCATCTCCTCCGCAAAGATGCCTCCAAACTCGCTCTTCCCCCTCCTCCTCGCGTTCGCCTCGAGCTCGCTCATCGGGACCAGCGCATAGTCCTTGTTGTCGCGCGTGAACGGCTTGACCATCGTGTAGTGTATGACGCGGATGTCACGCTTGATGCCCTCCCACATGCTCGGGCTGCGCGCCTTGATCGCGAGGTTCGCGTTGTACGCATACGGCAGCCGCACGACGTCCTTCGCATAGAACGTGTTCAGCAGCGCCTGCTCCGCCTCGTGCCGCCAGTACTTCGCCGTCGCGATCGTCCTCACGATGTCCCGGAAGAGCGCCGCGCTCGGGCGCAGGAACAGCACCCCCGCGTTGAACTGCAGCACGAACCCCTTCCGGTTCGTGTACACGTCCGGCGTCGCCGCGAACCCGTACGGCAGCGTGAACAGCTCGTCAAAGTTGCGCGTCACGAGCGTGTCCGCGTCGAGGTACACCACGCCCCGCGCACCCGCCTCCTCGAGCTCCCAGAGCCGAAGCTTCGTGTACTGGTCGATGAAGTGCTTGTACACGCCGCGGCCGTCGTCGGGCGGGGCGATGCGATCCACGGGATGTGGCTGGAAGCCGGTGACGGACGCAAGGCAGAGTCCGCGCGGGGAGACTTGCTCGGGGATGTAGAGCATCAGTCGGCGGGCGGTGGTATTTGCACGGTTCAGCGAGTGACCGAGCGTGGCGATGGCGGTCGCAAACTCGTCCGTGAAGAAGCTCGTCGCAATGACGTTCCCATGGCCCTGGGGAGGATTGGGATCTCGGAGCGCGTCCTCGTCAACGAGCGGGAGGTCATGTCTGTTCGGCCGCAAACGGTCAGCTTATTCTCGCACATGCGTTCCTGCCGACGCGTCTGACGCGTACCCCGACGTGTATATATGCGGGTGCTTGTTCGGGGCAGAAGCGTAGGGCGCGGCACTCACAGCTTTTCCCAATTCGTGAAGACGTTAGCGGGCGGCCGGTGCACGCTGGTCCATATTATGCAGAAAACGTTGAGGGAGAGCGACACGACCCCGGCCCACATCAGCCAACTCCATGTCGATGGCCTGTCGATTCCCAACGCGTGCAGACCCTTCCACCGCACCCGTACCATCGTCGAGCGCGTCCACCAGCGTACGAAGCGTAAGAGACGTAAGACGGTCGTGAAGAGAGAGGCGAGAGGCGAGGGGGAGTCGAGGAGGGAGAGAAGGAAGCGGAGGACACGTCGCAGGGAAGCTAGGGGGCTGCAGGTCGGTGTACGGGCCATGCTGGTGGCATATATGGAGGGTGCATTGCTGCGAAGAGGCGTGCCCTGGCGGGTGCGTGTCGCGGCAGGTCGCAGGCCGCACTGCAATCACATCGCCCGCGCGTCAGCGGCGTCCCGGCCTCGATCGTCGCTGCTGCCAGAATGGGTCCTCGGGCAAACTCTCCTCCTCATCTCGTCCTTCGAGCCCGGCGAGCACATGATATTCAGTGCACTTCGCCCGGGTAAGACAATAATACTGTATGTTTTCCACCCGTCGAGCACACCCTCACCGCCCCAGTTGAAGTGCATCGCGGACACGGGCGACTGCGCAGGTCCAGACATCTGCGACTTGGCGTACAACGAGCTTCACAAGTATGCATTTGTGCGTGGATCTCTGCGGGATCGACGCTCAAATTCCTCGTTCCGGCGCCCTGATTGCCGCTGCGTTCATTCCTATTCATTCCATTTGATGCGCTGTACTTGATTGCAGTGCAGCATTTCGGACTCCCAAGCCCTCCACTCGTCCTCCGAGTCCTCCAAACATCGGAGGACCGGGTGGGCACCTGTGCGCAGCAAACGACCCGACAGTCGCCACGGCCCTCCGCGGCCGCGCCAAGCGGACCCTGCTCTGTAATTATACACCGCCTGTCCGAGCGGCGCGGATACATTGTAAGAGGTGCAGTGAAGGAAGCAGGAAAGCTTTCTTCTCGATAACGTCGGACTAAACACCATATGATCAGTCCTGATAACTTAGTCATGAAAGTCAGACAGAAATTGCACGAGCCACTTACGATCGACTCGGACGCCGATGTCTTGCAAACCAGCGTAAGCGGCGTGAGGTACTAGTACAGTCACCGTGCGGGGGTGAGATCTTGAGACATCGCAACGGAGGGAGACGGAAGCACTCACGGCAATGGCAAACGTAGACCAGCTAAGCTATGATCAGCACGCCGCCGTCCATATGCGTGCAAGTCTGGGAGCTCATCGTTCGTGGAACGGGGTCCTGGACGTTACAAGCGAATCATCAGCACACTTGCAGCAGGATCCTTATAGTGATAAGCCTACTCACAGGGTATACGAAGGCACTGATACTCCCATATTGACGAGGGCCACCCACATAGCGACGCAAGTGCCATTCCGGTCGGCCATCCCATCCGCGTGTGATGCTTCCAGGTGTGGCCCTTCTTCCGGGAGCTAGCCAGGATCAAACTTCCAGGAGAATCCGTTCGACATGAAGAGCCCACTACCAATGGTACCCAAGCACTCACGACCTCGACCTTGAGGTACCGTGCTTGGTACAGCTTCGGTCTGCGGACTGGAGCGCATAGGAAAGTGTGCGGCCTCTCCGTCGACATTGTCCAGCCGCATAGGCGAATAAGTATCTGACCTCGGGCATCCACAATGTCAGCGAGGTGCCAATCCGCGTATGCCGAGACAAACCACTCACATTGTCCGTCACGGATGGAAACGCACCGGCAGCGCCTAACCCCCGGGCCAGCCATGGTTATGAGGATGGCGCTGGACAGTGGACGGATACTCACGTTGAACGAACTTGCCGGCATGCACAGCGCGGGTGCATTCACCCATGACAATTAGACGCGAAGAACGCGACATCCGGGTACGACAGCCCGTCCAGCGTCCTCGCAGCGTCAGAGCAAGGCAAACAACAGCGGCGACCATAGCCCAGACGACCGGGCAGGACGCTCTCGCCGTGAATGAGATGAACCACGTCAGCGGGTGGCTTCCCTACCGTGACGTCGACAAGTATAAGTAGCCTGCCAGTGAGTGGAACTCACCCGTGTCCACCATAAGCTGGCTCGTCGTGACACGACTTCTCGAGATGATCGGCGCGGCGTGTAGGATTCTGAATCTGCGTCCAAGTAATCGACAAGAACTTCCCCTGCATCGGCCATCTTGTGGACGTGCGGGTATGGTACCATAGCTTGGAGGGCCCGGTGGTATGACCCCTCACGGTGATCGCACGGGTAACACGATTGAGGGCTACTCATGATCTTGATTGAGCACCGGTACCCGTGGCCGCAGAGACGGGCGGAACGGATAGAACCCGCGATTGGAGAGAATGCGGCGAACTGGAGAGCGTCAGGCTGTCAGCCATCTCAGTTTCAGAAGTGGACGTGTGCAAGAGAGCCGTACCGGGAAAGATCGACCTACAAACGGTCCCGCCCTTTCAAGTCGGCCCAGACAGAGACAAGCCCTGGAAGATCCAGAACGAGCGTCGTGGATGAATGCAGCTTTCTTCCTGCTGCAGGTCAGATTACAATGCGGACGACGAAAACCATGCTTGTGGTTGCAGACGGACTCAGTCCGCTGGCGCACGTCACCTGTCGCCCGCATCTAGAAACGGTGATCAGGTACCTAGCAAACCCCTCTTCGGAGGCGTACCGACCAAAACATCCACCGTACTGCGTTGCAATGGAATTATATGAGCAGGCTCACTTGGATAATATTAATGCCTTGGCAGACCCAAGCACTGAGGCATTCCAAAATAACAAAAGACACGTATCCCCAGTATACTTCCGACACGGGGAATCGAACCCCGGGCTATCGCGTGAGAGGCGATAATGTTAGCCACTACACCATATCGGACATACCACTATATAAGATATATTCATGTAGACTGTTTGAATACTCATGGGCATGGACATCAATACTTCGACAGCAACTATGCAATATTGAGCAGAAGTACAGTACGTATCTGGCCGAAAACCCTAGCGATACATAGCCAAGCATTCGACAACGTGTCTTTTCATTATACACAAAAGTGGTCGCCTCAAGATTTCTCAAGCGAGCCACTTGCAATCGATGATCGTAACTTTGCATTATATGGCTTGGTTGGCACAGCTGAATGGTGCCGGGAATCCTCCATTGTGGTAACCTGGAGAAACACACAAGACGTGTCAGTACGCGACAACAGCCTGGAACCAGTAGCACTCACCGTCAATGATGCTCTGTATACTGGAATACAACCCCGCGACCATGATGAATCCTCCAGCCTGAAGAGAACGCCAAGAGCATCAGTCTAAGTTGATGCAACAAAGCCCTCGAGAAGTGGGCACGTACTGCTATGATGCTCGCCCAGAACATCGTCTGCAACCTTTGTCCCCATGTAGACCATCTACGCTCGGGCGGAGTAAGGTGGAACCAGAAGATACCCTGAAGCAGCGGTCAGACATGGTGCATGCGATGAGTGGGTGAAGTGCTATATGAGTCCTCACCGAGATTCCGTACGTGAACCAACTGATCGAGCATCGCAGTCAGTCAACGACGCCCGAGAAGTGTTCAAAGCTAGCTGCGTACCTCGCGAATATCGAACTGATTACCCCGAGTAGCTCGTTGAAGAATGGAATCCTGCAGCGAGTATCGCTTCAGCTAAATGGCAGGCGGGGAACAACGGGCTGCACTCACACTTCAGCGATGATGAAGGCCAAGGTCCAGATGGCGGCGCAGATGCCGATCCAGGTCAGCCATCCCGTCCATGTGTGAGAGGCCATATGCCGGGACCGGACGCCCTTCCTCCGGAATCTGCCAAAAGGCCGCAGTCAATACACGCGGGACAACAGACTGCATGTGTAGACATACATTCTGACGAAGATGAGCTTCGCGCAGACGTGTCCGTTGATCACGCCCGCGATGATGATGGTTGGGAACGCGATGCCGTACGCAACCTTGCGGAGGACAGTGCCGGTGTTTCCGAGGGCGGGAGAGACCGTGTTTGCGCCGGTGTATGCGTACACAACGATACCTACGATTAGGTACAACGTGGTGTCTGCGATCTGCAAGGCGTAGAGCGCCTTGGGGAAGTCGCTGGGCTCCTTCATCTCGGCGATGAATGTGAAGAAGGCAACGTGTCCGGCGTATGCGAATATCTACGAAAGATAGAGAGTCAGGACTCAAGAAGACGTTTCGCTTGTCATGTTGCGTCTACTTACGATATCCGTGACGGCAAGGAATGCGCTAGCAAAGCTGAGGTTCGCTGTAACGGAGACAGTGCCTTGGTGACCTGCGACACCTACACCAATCATAGTGATAAGGATGGCACCTGCGCACGAGCGAAGACTCAGTTACACGCATCCATAGAGGCGTCGGCGACTTACTGATGATAGAGATGAATGACGCAACGCTCAAGTACGAGATGCCGTCGAGTGTCCTGGGTATAGTGAGTATCATACAGATGATAGCCGTCACGGCGGCCCAGACGACCGAGCAAGACGCTCCGGCGGTAACTGCGGAGAACACGTCAGTCCTTTGACAGTCGCACCACTGAACTCGAGCGACTCACTGGTATCGAAGGCGATGAGACCCGTGAGGACGTGACTGCCGCACAGGAAGATAATGAAGATTACTTGAGCCGCGCCGAGGACTTCGCGCCCAATCGGTCCTGCCAGTATCTCTCCTGCGTCGGCCATATTGTGCACATGAGGGTAGCGCAGCTTGAAGTTTCCGATGACGTATCCTGTTGCAGTAGCGACACCGCCAAGGGCCTGCCAATGTTCAGGCTCGTCAGAAACAGTCCCGGGGTCAGTTCGGTGGCAGACCCACAATGACGAGTATACAGCCCGCTACCATTCCAATGCTAGCAAAGACGGAAGGTATTGAGAGGATCTGTAAGGAATGTTACCGATGCGCACACGTCGTCCAAGGAATATCACAACGTACCCCTAGCGATACTGTCTCTGCGAGCATGAGCGCAGCGGCTTTCCACCAGACCATCGTCCGGTACTTGACTACAGGGGCAGATGTTAGCACAACGCATGGATGGCGAACAGATGGACGTACTGTCTGCGCTCTCATCGTCCTCCCCGTACACATCGAAGTCCTGGTCCTGGACCACATATTTGCCCTTCTCCTTTACGAGATCGTCATCCGCCGAGTGCGTGAGGCTTGTTCTTCGCGTTGTCGGGTCTTGTACTGTCGTGGACATCGTTCACGATGGTGGTGAGAGAGAAACCAAGTGCTGGCGTGGCTTACACTGACTGCGAGTGACTCCATGGGGCCAGCACTATATAACCGCCCCGATTCCGATGGGACGACCGTGGACAGGGTACTACCGCAGAGTGACGGCCGACGCCGCTCCAACTGTTCTGCATGAAGTCATCGTAGAAGCGGCATAGACGCCTGAAATCTTCTCCCGCCGCCGAACCGGCGGGTCCCGCGCCACGCCAAGTGACTACCCTCGCTCACACTCGGAGCGCGATCTTGAGGATCTCGTCGTCGAGCTTACTGCACTCTGTTCACGAACACACAAAGGATGGTTTATCGCAAATAAGGTTGTGACGCATTACGCGGCGGTGGATGAGGTGATACTACAAGTCCGTGGAAGCTAAGTACACATTAAGCACTACGACTGTTAGTAAGTCAAGTCCGAAAGTTCGTGATAGTCCAAAGTTCCTTATGTGAGTCCGAGAACTGAGTCATGAGTGGTGACGATGGTCGCCAACGCCTTCGGAGGGCATCGGCGTAACGATCGCGCTTGATTGGAGGGAGGAGTCGCGCAGAGTTTACTGCTTGATCGTGAAGTCCTGGCTCCAGTTGCCAGAGTCGCCGAAGACTAACAGGCAAACATGGTGAGCTCGACTCACATGAACAGGATAGTGTGATAGTACTCACGGACGATGGTGTAGTCAGAGCCTTCATCGACCCATGGGACAGTAACCTCGACGTGCCCGGCCCTGAGGTCGAAGTCCTGAGCGAGGATCACTGGATTGCACATATCAGCCACAGCACGTTCAGCACTGAACAGTGTATATACATACGAGGGGTGATGAGGTCGCCCTTCCGAAGCTTAATCGAGGCACGGTTGGAGATCTGCTTCGGGGGATCGGAGTTGTCCCTTTACAACGCGGGTGAGTCGAGATGAAGCAGACACTGGCAGACGAAGACTTACCAGGTTACGTTGTGCCTCTGGCCCTTGTACCAAACCGTGCCGCTGTGCGGGTAGAGAACGGGAGGCACGTAGACGTCCTTCTTCTCCAGCGCCGCGACGGGGAGTCCGGCAGCGATCTGGAAAAAGACGGCGAAGGCGGCGATAAGGAGGAAGAGGCACTTGGAGAGCGTGGACTGCGAACTCATGGCGAAGGTCGTCGTGAGGGGTCGTAAGAGGGAGGTCGTAAAACGAGGTGGGTCGTGAACAGATGAGCTTGCTTGCTGAGGAGCCTCCGTCAGCGGGGAGGGCTCTCTTATAGCCTGCGCGGAAACTCGGGGCGAGGCTGGTCGGAGGCGGATCACCGAGCGCGTGCACAGGTGATCGGACGAATGGGCTCGACTGGGTCATACGTCTGCCCGCCTGCCCATGTTCTCGCTGCTTCCGGGATCCCCTTGCATGGCCACATCTGTCTCCGAACATTCTCGCTGTTCAGAGTGTTCTGCTCGACGTCTCAGCCGTTCACTAGCGAGTACACAGCGGCCATCGATAACCGCAAAGTGCGCACGCCATCACAGCATGTCACGCCGATGACGCGCTCACGTGAGGCGTGACGGCCCGCGCTTACACCTTCGCCGTGCGTTAGCCGTGTCACGGCAGGCAGTGGGGCAGGCCTCTTCTCTCCGACCTCGGACGTCCAGGCTTTCTTGGCTGCGATGGCATTCCCTCGCGGTGGTGCGGTTATCGCCCCAGGTGCGAGCAGCCTCCTTCGAGATTCTTCTCTTACTCTATGGCGGTGTCTTGCATGACGCAGCCCGGGGCATTGTGCCCGCGAGGGATGCCGGTGCGGGAACCTCGACCGCTGTTGATGTCAGGAGCATTGACACCGAGTGACAGTCAAAGCACTGGAGCTGAGCACACGGGTATATCGATCTCGATCTCGTCGTTGTCGCAATGCCAGGGTGCCTAGATTTGAAGGGAGCCGGGGCTGAAGCTTAAACTTGAAACCTGCCAATGCTGAAATCTAAGACACCACAGTATCCGAAGCATCAGGCAGCCCCTCTTACATACGTCCATGCCAGCAACGCTTCGTGCTTGTTGTCTCTTGCAAATCCCTTCGCGAACACGCCGAAAGCCACGGGTAGTCGTGTTCAGCAACCAAAGGTCCTTATTCGTCCTTGAGGCGATCCCGTCGCACCTGGCGGCGTACACGTCGCTACTTACAAGCATCGTTATTCGCAGCTTAGACGGGCAATGCGGCTGGTAATAGACAATACATGGGAAGTGTACGGTATGCGTCGCAGGATGCGAGTTTGGGCCGAACTACGAAGAGGTACGATGTCAATTGTCAGAAAAATTGTACCGATGCTCATGGCGAAATCCTATTCTGCCTGATGCAGACCACTCTGTGGCCTGGCTAATGTCCGCGGCCCTTTAAGGTGTTCGCGAATGCGCGGGAGCTGCGAACACTTCTCGCTATGAGGTACGCTCTTTTTCTCCTTGAGTATGTTTGTGCCTAACCCCTCGACAGATATAAGGCCTCGGGTTCCTTACCGAGGACACTGTTGTGCCTGTAGCAGGTTAGCATCTAGCTTCGCCGTGCGTCCCGGATCCCTTGCTCGCTCCCCTGGACCCCTGGACGATTGTTGCCTAATCTCAGGTTGTTATACCTTCCGAGCCAGCGATCGTCCGACGGGCCGCACACACAACAGTACTCACGCCTCTGCCGCATCTCTGAGCACGCATGTTGCCTCCCTGCCCTTAGGCTGCTGATTGCATAACCTGTATAGTCATCATGCCTCCTCCCGCGCGAACCAGATCGGCCTGCATTCCTACCGTGCCTCAACGGCGGATGCATAATCTTCGGGATGTCGAAAATATTTATGGTGCCTGGCAATACGTGGATGCATCTCATGCATCCTGGCTCACGCCGGACCCAGAGCAGTAGCTTCTGCCTCTTCGCTGCCACTGTTGCTCGCAAGGACCGATTACATGACAGGGTGAAAGGCGGCGTCTTTCCTTGATGCGACAATGTTACAGCAATGGAATTGCTACGTCCTCTTTCCTGCGATCGAACCCCCGCCCTCCATCTTCTGAATCTCGACCGCCGTTCTCCTGTGCGCAATAAGGCTTTCCGCACGAACTCGTTTCCATCCTATCAGACGCTCTCCCGGCATTCATACAAGACACCCCTGGCCCATGTGTGCTGCCCAGATATCCGCGGAGAACGACAGGCATCAAGGCCAAAGGACGCGTGGATGAATCGGACGCACCCGCCTTGCGCCCACCACCAGTTACCAACACTCAGTATCTCCACACGCAAAGCTCATCATGCCGGCGTTTGCCCGCACCAGGCATCCTCAGCCTGACCGGGTAGGCCGGAAGGGGTCCAAAGAGAGGCCGTCGTGTTGCGGGACACGTCTATGTGCACACGATGCGGCGCGCGAGTGCATTGCGGAAATGAACATTGGCTTGGAATACAGTATGTACTCATCCACATGCCGGAGTCGCGACTCGCAACATGTCGCAGCCTGAAGTCGTCACCCAGCTGACCCGCGCCGCGCGCCGTGGGTCCGCGCAGGTCAGGCACTGCGCACTCGTTGGCATGCTCGCTGTTCGGTGGCCAGGATTTGCATCCGGGCCAGGACCGGGTACGACTGTCCGTTTTCCGGGGTACGGCGAAAGCGTTAACGTCGGCCTCGCCGAAATGAACCTAGCTGCGTACGTGTGCGGGTTTGCGTGGGATCGCACAGGTTCTGCTGTTCTGATTTGTTCGTCTGCGCTCGACGAACCGTGGCCGTCTCTGGAATGGCGATGTTGGACGCATCAGCACGTCCTGCCTCAAGGCGCATCTTAGCGCGATGTCGGCCCCACTCCCCGAAAGTAGAGAAAGGTCGCTGAGAAGACGGTGCGACCCAGACCTCCGAAGCCGCAAGTGCCAGACTCGTTTGTGCTGAAAGGATGCCCGATTGGAGGGCCTAGAGCGTGAGAACAGAGGAAGCCGGATATGTACGCCTGGGCTGTCTGTGCCATTGGCGGACTGGAGAGATGTTCACCTACGGCAAGCAGCGAGGACTCGGACGCGGCCAACCGGTGAAGCCTGGAGGAAGAGGGGGAGTATCAGCAAGCTCCAGCCAGAGTCGATACTCAGCTGCTGACTGCGTCGCTAAGCAGCGAATAGCTTCCGTGACGGCAGTGGGATAACTGAGGTGCGCACTGGTGGCGTGCTGTACTGGAGCCTGGGCAGCACAGGCGAGTGCGCCGGTTCGAGTTAGAGCTTGAGATTGGCCATGAAATGCCTCGCTGGATGTGAGTGTACCCTATACATCCACATCCGGCCGAGACCGGTGCTGCATAACCTCGCTCGGAGCATTCGGCGAGAGCATGCATGAGTATACCTAGCTAATCCGCGCAAGACAACATGAATGGCCGGAGTTGTCAGTTAGGGTTACAGTCGCAAGGTAAATACAGATTGTTCGTACCTGAACAGGCCTGAACATAGTCGCTGATTGGACGAACATGAGCAGCTGCAGGGACCATTGGCCAACAGTAGAGTGCGCTCGCACTCCACTCTCGACTGCGTCACTGACATACAGAGAGTCTAGACCTGGTCAGAGGGCGAGATATGTCGTCAGTCCATATAACTCATCAACCAAGGAGTGTCACGGGAGAGCATATACGTACTGCTTATGGGGGGAAAGACAGTCCCTCCGGGAACGTGTCACCGAGCTCATGAACCTTGGCAATGTGGTCTGACGTCAGAAACTCCGACGAGCACTGCGACAATGAGCGTATATCTTACCTCAGCGGCATATGTGTGAATACGGACACGGTGCGGACGAGGTGCGGCGCGACGATGAGGGGGCGGAAGGCGCGAGGAGGAGACGGTCGTCAGAGACTAATACGCACGCTGCCCAGCACGTACGCGACGCCGCGACGGAGCAGGCTGAGCCACAGTCGCAACAGGCCTCGCTGCAGCCCTCGCTGGAGTGGCCAGGGCTTAGCTGTCTGGGAGCATCTGAATAGAACACACCTTCCCACTCAGTTATGTATGCCTCGTCCGCTGATATGCAGTGACGTCACGCGTCGCAGCTCATGACGACACGCGTTTGCCTTCTTCGACGCGTCCTCGCTCACGATGCCCTCGGATGGTGGACAAGCTTCTGTCTACCAGCCTACCGGCCAGCAGCCTATCTGCACAGTAGCTATGACACCAGACCGCGCGCATCAGCGTCAGGAACACCGTCAGCATGACCTTGTGCACAAAGTCGGCGATTCGTACCTGCTTTCATGCCGCAATGGAGCTCGTCCTCTGATTGCTCGGCGAGAGCAGCTTTCCTTGAATTCTGCTCTACTCCACGATTGTAATAATGCAGGTCAGCGAGTGCGGAGTGAAGGAAACTCACCCGACGATTATCGTCAATAACGGCGCCGCTTCAAGTTGTCCGACTTCTTGGATTTTTCTCAACCCTAGAAGATAAGTAGATGGTGTGCGGGTCCTTCGCGAGACCGCAGTCAGTCGGTGTCAGCAAATCGCGAGTCGAAAGTCTGCGGAAACACTGCGAAAACGGAGCGCGTGCATTCTTCACAGCAGATGCAGCAGCCGATATTAGCTTGATGCGACCATCAGCGGAAAACAACCAAGAAGCCCACCTCAAAAGCCTAACGCGTCGAGTATCAACGTGTTCCTCCCCGAGGGAACCCGCCGCAGCGCAGCACCTCCAAGCATCCCGGCAGGCGAGGTCTCCTGGACGATGCGACAGATCCGTGCCCGCTCCTTTCCCTATCGCAGCAACGTTTTCACGCCCCCGTCCTGCCCAAGCTCGCTAACCCAGTAAAATTCTCACCTTTTCACAGTGCTCCCATGGCCATTGGTGCGCGTATGACTTTCGGTGACTTCGACCTGGCGAGGCGAGACGTCGACGCGTCGCGAACCTCCGTCCCCGTCGCGGTCTTCCCACGCGCACCTTTTAGACTCCGCTGCCTCGGGGGTTTGCACTCCGACCCCATGCCGGAGCGGCAGGCCACGACTGCACCCAGGTCGGCGGCGGTGGCGTGTTCTCAGTCTCCGAGGAAGTCGGGGCAGAGCCGCGCGTCGTGGTCATCCCGTTCTCACCGAGAGCCAACGCGTCCTCCGGGGAGGCATGTGCTTGCAGCTGCGCTTCGTAATCCCCTGCCGTCCTCCTCGAACCCATGTGGGTGCGCGTACATCGATAACGCGGACACTCAGAAGTTCTGAGTCATACGAGGTGCGTTTTTTGAATGCACGCATGGGGTGGGCTCATATATTCCGAACCTTGGATAGGTCCGCGTCCGCGCGCATACCGACGGCGACGAGGAGTCGGAGGACGATCGCGAGTATTCGGAAGCCGCTTTTCTCCTGGAAATCATAAACACGGCGCGGGTGCAAACCACATCCCGCCCGTCGCGGGTTTCCGTGGGTCGACCGTCGTCCAGGCTGACTCAGCGCGAAAGGCAGCCGTGCAAACCACCCACCAGTGCACCCGGCCGGAGGAACGAACGTACATACGTGGCAGGTGCGATCGGGACTCGATCATCGTGTCCGCTCGCCCGCGGGCCTTGTTCCTGGATACGACGCAGCAGACTGAGACGATTCCGCGGGGCGAAGTGTACGTGCTTACTTACCTGCCTGTGTTTACCGCTACCTCCAGGGAGAAATATCACATTCCAGGCCCCGCGCCTCTGTCGTTGAACGCTATAGCTTGATTGCTGAGCCTGTGAATTTTCAGCACACATGCTCGCAGCAACAGGGATACGGCAGCCGCGATAGGAGGGAACACACCTGGAAACTCAGGAGGGCACCGGCACGAACACCTCCGGATGGGTCTTGTAAGCTTGGCCCGCGCAGGGGTCCCGTGTCCTAGCTGCTAGTTAGCAAGACAGCGACGCTGAGCAGTCCTGCCGCTGCGGGGAACTCACAACAATACACTACCGCGGCAGCAGCACAGCTCCCAAGCCCAGATCACCCGAGATGTTCAGTTGTCGTCGGCGGTCCTGGGCTCTGAGTTTGCATGCAGCTGCGGAGGTGCCTCTACGCGCAGACCTGCACGAGTGCGCAGCCTCTTCCTCCTCACGCTCCTACAGCAGCAGCAGTTAGCAGCACTCGACAGCAGTCGTGGATATCCGGATATCCCGCCCCCGAACTTCCGAAGCTCTCTCAAATGACTCGACTCGACCACCACGCTGCACAGGAGCCTGCCCAAGGCTGCAGCCTGCACCGGATTAGCCTTTCGTAAATGAACGCATTCGAAGAGGAGCGTACCCACCGGGGCTATGCGCCATACCCGGATTTCGGAATGCCGGAGCGGTGCGGGAGTACTGTCGGAGTCGGAGCGCCCGTAGGCGCGGGGAGGCGGGTCAAGGTGGCGTCCGCCTTGTCAACCCCTCCGCGGCGGCCGGGTGCGATACTAGAATGCAGGAGAAAAAGGTCGTGATGACTGTGATGACGCGCGAACGTACGCACACAAGAGAAAAATGTCTTCAAAACTTCCATTCCATTCGTTTCAATCGTGACAGATCTGCTACCTAGATACAGCCCTTCGTCCCCTATGAGTGTGTGTGTGCGCGCGCGCGATGTGTGCGTGGAAAGCCTATGTGATACAAATGTGCAATGCGATGCGATGCGTGAAGCGAAGTGTGAAGTTCAATGCGAACGGAAGCCACCACCTGGGGCATGTGCGAAGAAAGATATCATGTGGAAAGCAACGATGCGATGCGAAAGAAAACCAATGTGATGAGAGGAAAGCGAGGATGCGAGTGAGGATGAGGATGGGGGAGCTAGGCAGAATCGTGTCCGAGTGCGACATGTCCATCGTCCATACATAGGTACGGCGGTGGGAACCGGGGTCAGATGCGTGGAGGAAGATGGGAAACGCGCCGCGACCTCGCGCGAATGCGCGTAGTCGAGTGCACGGGCACCACGTTCGGTGCCGCGAGTCGTGAGGATAAACAAGACCGTGGTGAGAGATGATGATAGATGAGAGTCGATGGTGAATGCATAAGGATAACAGTGAAAACGTCGTGGGTCGCCGCGGAAGGTAATGTTCCACGGTGCGGTAGGCGTGCCGATGCGCCTCCGGTTGGACGGAAGAGGACAGGGACAAGTCGGCGGGTATCGAGAGAAAGACCGCGCACATCGATCTGTGTGTCCGCGCGCGCGCGTACCGGGTCGACCAGGGCTGTCGTGAGGAAGCCTGTGCGCCATATAGAGACGAGACGATGACCGGACAGGGGAATTGTATGATGTCTATGTGCGCCGTCGGCGCGTGAACAGCCGCCGCTTCGCATGGAATACACCGAAGCGAATGCGCAGGGTGACTGCCTGCCACTGCTGGCGGAGGACATGTGAACATGTTGGTCTGGAGGGAAACGCAGTCAGGATCTGCTGACAACAGCGCGAGAGAAAAGGTACTGACGTTGAGCCATGTTCGTCCTCATACTGCTCTTCGTCTATGGAGATGGGAGAGGGCTCTTCAGCAACCTTCTCAACCTCAACCTCCACCGACTTCCTGGGCTTGGACGCCTTGCGAATAAGGCAAGCCGTCTTCCGCGACTCCTCGATGACCTCTTCGGCTGCGGCCTCATCGTCAAACGGCGACTCGTGGAGCTGGAGCGCGTTCGGCGACTCGTCCTCATAGGAACCCATGGGGCTCGTGGTTGGGGGTGCGTCGAAGTAGTAGTAGGTGGACGTGAAGGTGGTGGAGCGGCCGAACGCGCTGTGAGAGGTGTGCTTACGCGGGGACCCGTGTTGCGACGCGAACGGGCTGAAATGCGACTGGCTCTCCGTCTCGTCGTCGTCAATCTCCTCGTCCGAATCCACCTCCGTGCCCCAGTCGCGTTCCCAGTTCGGCCGCGATGGGTGCATCGCGATCGAGTAGCGGTCGTGGCTGCGGGAACGCGCTGCACTGCTCGCGCTCGTTCGTCGCCGCTTCTGGTTATCACTGGCGCGCGAGGTTGGGCGGAGAACGGGGAAGTCGCGGTAATCGGGGTCGTGGAGGTCACCGTTGTGGTCGACGTAGGCGCGTGTCTGCGTCTGTGGTGAGGGCGTCGGGCACATCGAGGACGAGGAAGAGCTGCTCGCGTATGCTGGGTCGAGTAGACGCGAGATGTCGGCTGCGCGCGACGAAGGTGAGTACTGGTGGTGGTGATGGTGGTGGTTGTTAGCCGGGAGGAGGGTCGCGAGGTGTGGGAGCGGTGACTGGGACCGCTTGTGGTGGTGTCTCCGCGGCGAGAGTGGTGAGGGAAGCGTCGAGGAGGATGTCGAGGAGGGATAGTCGTACATGGCTGCGGAGGGAGGATGCGGGGGAAGTGGTTGAAGTTCGCGGTATTTATATGGAAGTCGAACTTGGCTCGCCGAGGGATGCTCGGAGAAACGTGAGTGGGAGCGGGGAGCTTTATAGGACGCAGGAGGAATGCGCGTGGAAGTGCTTTGTCCCAGTGGCACTAGTCTTCGGTCCAAGCGGAGGCAAAGCGAGGGAGGTGGCGGGGAACGTGACGGGGGAGGTGCACGGGCGGGGAAAGCGCATGGACGCGAGGCCGGATCTCTTTATAGCCAACCTCGAATCGCAGGACGAGCGACGGCCGATCGCATAATGAGATCACTATCGGCCACTCTCTCCATTATCCCACCGCACCCGCTTCGAACTCCGACAATTCCCTTTTTTCTCCAAACCCCTTCCCACGCCCATTTCATCGAACTCCGCGCCTGCCTCATCCGGCCGTCTCTCCCGCCACGCCATCGCCTCGTTGCGTCTCTCCTCATCGACAGCGACCTCTCCTCGACCACCCCAACAGCCGCTGCGTGGCCAGCGAGTGGCCAACCTCGTCCGCCTGCAGCGCAGCGCACCCGTGACCACCGGAAAGCCCGCGAGCTGCTCGACGACCCATGACGAGTCATTTCGGAATACGTTGCTCCTCCGAAGTATCGGTGGCCACACTCGCCCGCCGTAACGTCCCGAGCCAGTCAAGACAGATCCTCGGCCCGAGTCAACACCGACAAAACTCGCACCACACGTGACCGCGACCACCGACGTATGCCGCTGCGACGCGCTTCCAGAGGTGTCGCTGTCCCGCATGCTAGTGCACAGAACCTTCTCTCGCGTTCATGCTCTATCGCTGCGCATCCAGCTGCTCACCTGGTGCCTGACCCGCCGCTGCCCCGACATCTCCCCTCCTCTGCTCGCCATCGTTCCTGACTAAGTCCTGTCCCCATCGGCTTCCCGGAGCGTCTACGAGGCCTATATTCCGATCTCTGAGCTAATGACTCCCACCTCCAGCGCGCCCTCCCTCTCGGGCTGACGAATGTCCCAGTGATTCCTACCTACCTCCCTACCTCGCTTACTCACCATCTGGATGTATACAGTACTCGTCCACACTTTTGCAGGAAATCTTTCGTATGCGCATGCGTGCTTCCTTCTTCAGCGGCAAAGCCAAGTATACAGGAAGCTCTGCGTGCATCTCCGGAGACCGATAGCATCGGTCCCCGGATTCCACACAACCTGCTTCTTCTCAGTGGCCGGTATCCACCTCCTCGCTCGACCTATGAAGCGCTGCATCCTTCTTCTCCAGGCGTCTGATCCCACCCGACCCTTCAATCCCGAGCGTGCATTCTCGTCTGAGATCGCATCGAAGCCCGCGTTCCAGATTGAAGGTGATATGGGATATCAACGCCGACGCAATCGCGGCGCACAGGTAATTATGACGACTTCATCTCTGTTTGCAGTTCAACTCCGCCTGCGGCCTGCCTGAGAGCTGTGGCGATCTCGACCGCTGCATCGCGCATGCGCCGCGTACGCGGCCTGCCCTGCGCCTTCTCATGTGGTCTCTGTACCCATGCTATCGCTGCTATGAAGGTCCAAAGGCCACGGTCTTTCCCCCGCATAGGCCCGTCGAGGCGCCTGACACACCCAGGCCGACCGTGGCCTCTCCTGCGATTCGCCCGATCGTGGTTCTGGTTGAGGCGCTCGAGTCCGATCCCAAAACCGGAACGAGTTCTTCGCGTCCAATCACACTCCCGCCCGCTCGTACCTGTGCCTCTTTGTATTCTCTTGCGATGGTTGCTCTCGTCTGCATACGCATCTAACAAAATCATCCAGGCAGAGCATGAGCATCATTGGATGTCCGTCACCCGTACTCCCGAATCGTGTTCGGGATCACACGCAAAACTGGAGGGCTGTGTCGCACACTGTGGCCGCGTCTGACCGCTCCGTGAGTTTATGGCAGGTTCAAGGTCCGCTCAGGCATTCGGATTTCGCTCTAAAATTGGGAGCACCATTCGGAATACCGGCGAGGACCTCTCTTCGATGGGCGACGGCATCGGATTGGACTCTGGCCATCAAAGCAACGCGTCGTTGCGTTCGAGGCGCCCCGCGTTCCAGTCCTCAAGCTTTCAAGCCCAACTCAATTCCGATACTCCCATTCGCAGGCCTCGAATACGCAACTCAATCCTAAGTAGTGCTGTAGTGCTGCATCTGGCCCTTCCGTTGAGGTACGAAGACGTGTCGCACGCTCCCCCGCACTACTGCATCTCGCATAGGTTTATTCTGTCCCACGGCAGTTGCATACGCTCATACGACGTCTGCACCCGAATACCGACTATGACCGACGCACACTCACCACTCCCGCTCCGATGCACCAGCCGGCCTCTCGACGGAAAGCACGCGCGAGGCTCTCAGCGACACCGTACCCACCATTCACCACCGCACGGAATCTTCGGACTGGCGTCGGAAGCGTCGCCTTTCACATACCGGCATCCAAACCCAGGATCGTCATCGCAGCTCGCCGTCAACGCAGTCCACAGACGACGGCGCTGCGTTTGGGAGATTGTGGTTTTGATTTTGGCTGCGGGCGCTGGTTTGCGAGCGGGGAGACGCACGGCCAAGCTCGCAGTGGCGTACCACCGGGCGTCGTCCTCTGGGCCTGAGCTTCGACTTCGACTCCCACCACCCGCTGCCTTGAGCTTACCGCTCGCAAGTGTGCTTCTTCCCGATGTCCATGGATCGCCGGTCGGGGTCGGGCGGGCGTGAGTGGGGGAACCCACCGTTCGACCCGCTGGCCTCGCACGACGTCGACGCTCCGAGCTGTAGGTTTGGCACACATACCCCGCCCGCATCCGCTCCCGCTCGCCGACCGGGTTCAGCGGTGCTTTTCCAAGTACTTAGCCATCTCCAGGCGCGCTCTCCCCTCGCTTGGCCGCGAGCGTGGACAAGGTTGCTCGGCGTGCTCGGTACCCTCGCGGGCCTTGCTTGGGTGGCGAAGAGAAGGCCGCAGCCTCGAGTACCGGGTTCACATGCACCGGTCACTCGTCGTGCGCCCTTATGCACGCAACCTTGCCATGGACGACTGCTTACCTGGAAGCCTCCTCATCCGGGCGCAGAACCACTAGTAAGTGCGTCCACCATATCGTTCCTACTCACATGTCCGCTTGCGCAGGTTTGACACTTCGCTCACTCATGGTCTCCCAGGTCACCCGCACGCCGATAGGCAGCCAGCAATGTCCCCTACCGTCAGCTGCGGCTCTACATCCCCCGTCGCAGGCCAGGATCGCCGAGCATACCACGGTCGCCCATACCCCTGCAGCAGATATGGCCTGCTCCTGCGAGCGTCCATCCCAACACGTCCCAAATCCACCTCTTCCGGCGAATCCTCGGGCGTCCGATGGCCAACTCTGCCTATACACGGACGAGCGCAACGCCGCGCTGCCCGCGAACTTCAGCCTCGCGCACCGTGCTCCGAGCCGCTGGACGACCCACTGGCGCATCCTTGCTCCTGAGTCCTGATCTCAACCCGCGTGAGCCCTCGAGGTGCGTTCCGCGAGTCTCGCCAGGCGTCTGGGTCTGTGGTTCTACGCTCGGTGCTCTGCCGCGCGTGCTCGGGCTTCTTCCCTGCACCGGGCGCATGATTGCAAGCTGGAGCGCTCTCTGGTGCCCATCGAGGCGGATGAGCGCACGCGTGCCTCCGGGAGCTATCTTATCGCCCTTGGTGGGTGTCTCGCGGGGGTTTTGGCTGGCTGACCGGGCGATCAGGCGCGCAGATGCTTCTGTCGCCGGGGAATCCGCAGGTCATACTTGCGCCTGTATCGCAGTATGTGCTATGTATGTCGGATGGGCGGCAGGTGGGATATTGAAGTATTGAATGCGATCATGAATGCTTGGGGGAACGCACGACTGCACGCAGGTACGTACGTCATGTCTTCTGGTCTGCGTGTCGGCGCGTCTTGTGGCATTTCTGACATATGCTGGCATAGGTATGAATGCTGTATTCAGTGCTCGCAAGGCTCGAAGGTTAGGTTTGACTTCGCTTAGCTGCCTCCCGTACTCTCCAAGGGGCTCTGGTTCTGGCTTATACTGTCGTTCTGGGGCGCTGCATTCCTACCTCGCGGACGCAGGCCAGTCACGCGCGAGCTCATCTAGTCGCTCGCATCCCCGATATAGCGCAGACGCACAGAGCCAAGGACGCGGTGAGTGCTCGTACACCCAATCTGGGGCCATCGTCGATATCCGATACTCATGCATTCAATAGAAGGCCGCAGCGCGCCTGGCGATGGGACGCTTGCAGCTTGTCTTTCGCATGGAGGCGGCTCTCGTAGGGTTAGGATCGCGCGGAAGACACGGAGCGTGCTGCAATTTCGGGCGCCGCGGGAACCCTGTTCGCGGCGAGGTGCGCAGTGTGCCTCGCACGGATTATGGCACGCGCCGATATGAAGCGGAGGATCCGTCGCGTGGTCATGCTGGCGGGCGGACGGTGGGAGGGACGATATTCCTGGGAGAGTGCGCCCGAGGCGAGCAGGCCCACCTCGAGGCATGGTGCGAGGCACTCGGGGGCGCGGCGCGATCCCGAGAGTCGACTCGAGTATAGCTGGCTCCTGGGCTGCGATGGGGAGGCGAGAGTCACATCGCGATAGCTGGGTGCGTGCGAGCGCGAGCTTCCGAGGGCCGTCCGGGGAGGATCCTCGCTGGTGCGTGACTCGCCCGCTCGCCTCGTCGCGGGCGCGTTCACATGCACAAAGCAGGTGCGTCTCGATGTCCGTGTGCATCCTGAGCTGATTCGCATTCGCAGGAGTGTGGCCCGTGGGCAGGGGGTCCGCAGGCCTGTCAAGCGCGGGGAGCAGAGCATCGATGGATGTCGATCTGCAGATTCTCCCGAGTCGACGCAGGTAAGCTTTAGGATGGGACGGGCCTTGGGGGATCTCAGCAGACCACAGCATGCGGTCGTCTCGCCGACGCGAGGCTGGCATCGATGCGTTCGCGGCGATCATCTCGCGCGCACTCCCTGGTCGGGCTCGGTGATGGATTGTCCGGGTGGCACAGGACGTCGGTATGATATACGTGCTGGTGGTTCAGAACACTCGTATGTGCCACTCATCCATCTGCATCAGCCCATCGCCCATCTTATCGTCGACATCCTGCAGCGGCCTCCTGCCTTGTTTGGAACGTGTGGCCGAGCTCGGATCGCCTTCCGGGTGCGTGCTATTGTCTTTCTGCGCGGCTGCAGGCTGCTGCAGGACCTTCTGCTCCTGCAGTGGCACAACCTTGTGTGGGCGGCGTACTATGAGAGGTGCGTGCATGGCGCGTGTTCTGCTGTTCACTGCGGAGAGAGACGATGTGAGCGATATGGGCAACATTACAGCGCGTACCTGTATGTTCCTTCGGTTCTCAGAAACTTCTTTCCTCGACAGACCGTCCATCCCGGCGCAAGAGTGGCCCTTGCATTTGCTGAACACGCCGAGCACTACCGCGCACAGGGCTTCTGCTCGCTGCTCGTCGTCTGTACAGACACTCCTGTGGCCAGAATGGGCGGCCGGGAATTCATAGAGCAAGCGTGGCCTGGCTGAGGGAGTGGCGTTGAGTATAATGTCCGGCCTCGACGTGAAGGGCGAGATGGTCGATCCGATCGCAGTGCGGGGAAAGCCGCCCGCCGGGATCGCGATCCCTGGTCGGCTATCGGGACTATGGTTTGGGTTGGCGCCCGCTGCCAGCTCATGCGCCGCCGCGAGACATGGCTCCTCTGAGTCTCTGTTCTTGTACTCGAACTCTGTCCTGTCCCTGAAAATGACTTGTGGCTGTCGGTGGAAAGACCAGGGTGCGCCAGACAATGCTTAGTTGTGCTTGCGGCCGACTGTCCGGCGGATACTCGTTGCTGATTCAGCAGGTCAGTCAGCTTTGTCTTCGTTCTCCTCCTCCCTCCTCCGCGATGACTCACGTCTTTTTTCTCGTACGAACTTTGCAGGGCGGGGCGGAATATGCTAACCCTGCAGAATTCTGAGTTTCAATCCGGGAAAGCGAACACTCAGCCCCAGGTCGTGTGTGTGTGAAAGCGTGCCGGGCATCCTGACCGGCCTTTCATCCTACGCGCACGACAACCGACATGGTACGCCTTGCGGAGCAGGTGCGTTGGTTGCAATGGAACCAGTGCAAGAAGGGCTTTGAGCTTCTCTCCACGTCCCATGCGGTTTCGACGCCTTCCATCCTCCGCTTGCACCAGAACGAATTGCAGGGCCCCACCGGTACGTCCACTCAAATGCTTTCTTTCCTCCGGTGATTGGTGGTTCATGCATCGTACGTTAGGCTCGCACGACTCCATGGTCGCCGAACGTCCGCATTGACCGACGCATCACCCTTAACCGAACAACGTACGTAAACTACAGAGTCTGTCCTTTCGAGCTCGGCGATGGATCGCTCATCCGACCTCTCCGCCTCAAGGATCACCGCAGGCTGCGCTTCCTGTCGCTATCTTCGG
The DNA here is from genome assembly GCA_022592435.1 of Cerioporus squamosus. Lineage (NCBI taxonomy): Eukaryota > Fungi > Basidiomycota > Agaricomycetes > Polyporales > Polyporaceae > Cerioporus > Cerioporus squamosus. The sequence continues at coordinate 263,134 of JABYQS010000002.1, read as the reverse complement.
GCCCATGGTTCCGCCTCCTGGTCCCGCCGGACCCTACACTCCGGAGACTTGCTGCTCGGGCGCGAAGAGGACCCACAGTGGCATCAAGGACTGAAGCTCCGCATCCACTGGACGATCCCGTGCTCTGCTTTCCATCAAAGTCTTGCCGTCATTGCGCCTACCTTGCACGGCGTGTAGTGGATTTACCACCATGCTTTCTCCTCCCGCCTGTCCGTGTGGGTCTCGAGCGTTGGATGCGACCCCTGTCTGCCGCCTGCGGGACCGCACGATGTCTGTGGGACCGCCAGAACACCCCTCCTATCCAGCGGGATCTCCCCAGAACGTTTACCCTGTTGTGGACTTCCTCGTACGTGTTGGCCTCACATTGTTCTGATGTCCGTCCTCAACCGGCCGCGTCATCTGTGGAAGGTCTGATTTTGCACCTGACGTCTCGTCGACCTGAGCACACAGCCATCAGGAACGGTACCCTCCGTCCCTTTGCACCTCCGATCGTGGTCCAGCTCGCTTTGGAGTGCCAGCCGTCTCGTCTCGCTTCCAGCGACATCGGGAGCCCGACCAGATACCCGCTCAGCTCGACCCCGGATCGCGCCCGGGTTGTCAAGCAACCTCAAGCTTCAGTGCCTACTCTCCGTTGCACTCGGAGGCCACAGTATGCCAGCTCTGGCGCACGTAACCTTGTTCGGCGTTCGGCAACCCACAGGCCGCAGCCCCAACGCCCCATGTATTCCTACCTTCCGTGTCTCTCGTCAACGTATGTCATAAACAGAACTTAGAAGACGGCGTTGGCCAGCGTCACACCGCCCCTGCACCATCCGCGCACGCCACGAAAGCAAGGAGCTCCCAGCTGACCTTCTTGCCCGCCTCACGTCGACCATGATGAGGGCACCTCCCGGCTGCCCGTTCCGCACCAGCCTCCCCAGGACGTTCCGCGGGCAGAGGGACGGGCCATGCCGCGTTTGGTTGGGGCGATACTGCGGTCCCCGGGCCTTCTCTGTCGCCCAGCCCGCCCGGACGACGTGCCTCGCGTCGAACGATCTGCAGCACGGACACACGCGCACCCCACACACGGCGTGTCGACGGCATACCTGACACCATGTCACGGTACGCCCCTGCAGCAGCGCAATTTGTTGCGACCTATTTTTGCGCGAAATTTCTTGGGTGCAGCTAGGAGCGCCTCGTGGCTGATGCGGAAGCCTTGGGGCGTTCGAGCGCGCGGCCGTGAGGCTTCCCGCGCCCGCCGCGAGGCCGGCGGGCGTGTGGTCAGTGTGGGCATGTTGGGTAAGGATGAATTGGCGGCGAGGGGTGCGTTATCGCGAGCCGGGGCGCATGGGGTGCTCGACGTGCAACGTGGGGTGGGCTCGTGTCTTCGCCGGACGTACGGGGAAGGTCGACCCAGGCGCATATACGAGAACGAGAAGTTTCGCCCGGAGGCCGTGGCCAAGGGACGATGGTGTTCAGTCCGCTCCTGCAATGCTCGAATGCCGGGCGGCGTGGAGCTGGTTAACGGACGTTGCCTTGTATGTCCTGGCTTGCTTTGTGGGGCCAGATGGGCCGGCCGAGGCTGCCCATGCCATGGGGATGGGGCCTAGGGATCTCCGCTAGGAACGCGTTGTGCACGCTGCATTGCTGTGGACTTTCCAGAGAAATCACAATTGACAGGATTCAACTTCCGACGGAGAAGTCAGAACATGCCGGGCCATGAGGAAGTCGCGCTAGTACTGGGATAGAAGCTTGAATGAATGCATGCATGGTATTCTTGATAGAGTCCTCGTTCGTGTACAGAGGGCTGCAACTCGTGCAGGTCGGTCGAACATTCATTGGAAAGTCTCATGGCCAAGCGTGCGGCACCGCCATCGTCTGCAATCTGTCCCGTAAGAGCGACGCGTAGATCTCCAGTAGGCAGCACTCGGCACATGCAGTGGTAACGGTCAACCGGCCGAGCCTCCCATCCAGCTCCCATCAGAGAACCTTCAAACTTTCAACCTTCCGACCTCAAGGCATGGCCATTCTCGACTTCACCCGTCCCTGACCCTCGCAGGCAGGCTGGATATCCGCGTACACGCACAAGTACGCATGTCGTCTTTAAGGTGTGCTTCACAAGAGCGAGGACGACCTGGATACCTGGATATCTGGATATGCGCATATCCGCGCCTCGAGGCGGAGATAGGCCCGTTCTGCCCGCGTTTGCCGTGGGACATGTGAGCGGAATGTGCGCGGGGCGTCGCAAACTCGCGATAGTGGCGGCGGTCATGCGATAGTTGGGTTTATTCGAGAGAGAGCGTTCTATCGATAGGGTTAGGGCGGTATGTGGGCGTCGGGCTCGTGCCCCGAGAAAGCATGAACGTGAACGTAAACGTCGTCCCGAGAGCTTTGAAACACCGCTCGGCGCAGGTGCTAGGGTTTGGAATGCTGCTGTGCGCCAAGCTGCTGAGCGTGCGGCCGTGAGAATGATATCGTGTAGGGGTCAGCGATCCCCGGCCTCCGTGCCATGGCGAGGCTAGGGTGTCCGGTACGAGCAGTATAGGCGAGGGTGCAACCCAAGCGCGACCTGCAAGGGAGACGTTGACTATTCGAGTGCGAGATCGTGTGTGTGCGGGTTGGGAGTTCCGCAGTTCTCCGCGGACATCCGAGTCGCTCAACCGCGACAGCGTCTCACGGTGGGCGACAGCAGCTGGCGGTAGGAGTGGTGATGAGCAGCGCCTCGGACGGAGAAGTGGCCTCAGGTAACATGCTTGCACTCATGACGCCTTGGATACACACGGACGGGTGTGCTAGAGAGCCTCGAGTGAGAACGGTGGTGTCTGCCTTTGGCAAGTTCAGAGGTGACCGCTGTCGGTGAGAACGTTAGCAGAACGCAGCAAACGCGTTGCGGCGGACGGTTACGCGGTGGATGGCCTCTGTGCTGTATGACTTGCCTGGACTCCTATCGCAGTGAACTGTGAGCTACCCTTTTCGTTGGGAAGTATGCTTGACGTTCCGGGGCCGTTCTTTAACCGGTGACGCACGCGATACGGCTTGAACTGTGCCATTGCAGCCCAATGTTCCGCGCAGCATCGGAATGCACCGACAGTGCAGCTGGAAGAAGAAAAGTCGATGAGTATCGCTCTATGAAGACTTCGATGTCTCACCTATTGCATCCCGTGCTTATCCGCCGCAAGACGCATCCTGTGGTCAAGATAGGGCGTGTACTAGTGCTATGGAGACAATGGAGCGTGTGAAAAGCTGAGGTGGTATTCTGCACAACTAGTTCGACGCAGCAACGATGGCGGGAGACGCAATGGTGAATCACCATTCCGGGTCCACGTAGCGCGATGTTCGTAGGGTAACAAACGGCGATATATCGTTGTGTGCCTTAAACATGCGATACGACGAATGCAGTGTGGTCGAGAGCGGCTTGCCGTTCTATGGAGAGCTGCAATGCGTATGCCCAGCGGTATCACACAGGTCGAGGTGGCCTGCCCGGCGTGTGCCCGGTGTGTGTTTCCCTGGATACTCAGCGGTTAGGAATGGCCAGACAAATACCTCCCAAAGATACCTGGCGGAAGCGGAAGGGGGATCGAAGTGTGCCCATTTCTTGAGGCGGCTGCGAACGGATACCGTCAGCTTCCTGTGACAACGCCGATGTAGCACAGAACAACCTCGTACTGCGTGAGATGCGACGGTGCTGACCTGGGCGTGTCGAAACAGTAGGAGTGCCCGCCCCAGTCCCGCTAGATGACGGGTGTCGTATCGCTGTTTCACATAGTGTTTTGGGCGGCATACAATGCTGTAACCTTCCCTAAGCGTCAGTCAATGTTCGGAGATGGAGAACCACGGATGCCACGGGAAATACTCACGAACGTCTGCGTGTGAGAGGTCTACGTCTCGGCGATTCGGTGTCGGCAGCTAGGTCGTAGGGCCACGTACCGCCATGCTCGAGCAAGGAGTGTTCTTAGCCCGCACTCGGAGGTGCGTACTGATGATAGTGACAACCGGTTCGTTGACATGTTGGTTTCCGGTGTTCTCGGGAGTAGTCATCGTGGAGTCGTTGTCGGAACCACCGCACAGCTGCACAGTCATAACGGCAGTCAGACTGCGTATCTTCTACGTGCATCTGCATCTGGTTTGGGCGCGCGGAGTGTTACGATAAGCGGACTATAATGAATCAGAGAGAAGAAGCGGGAAGCATCATAGCCTGCTGGCGATGGTTCAGTCACAGCAGTACGGGTTACAGGAAGTGATGTAGATGCGAGCATCTGCTAGAAGAGCGAGAGTAAGAGTCAGTCTGATGGCATGTGTACCCAAAGGCTTGCTAATCACTGCACGGTTCAGGAGACCGCCGGTCACGCTGCTCCAATCTCCGAAGGCTGAGAGATGGTCGAGGATGAGGTCGGAGGCATGGCAACATGGCGCTGGTGGCTGTGCTTCCCCATCCATCCGGCGCTCCTCCGCAAGCAGGCCTGACACCAACCTTGCACCAATCCTCTTCGATCTTGAGCAGCACAACCACCGATTCCCGTTCACATACGTGTCAATTGGCGCATGTCTAGAACAAGACCTTGTGGAAGTCTCTTGTATACAGTGGCTTCGTCCATCGTGCGGCAACAGAGACATCAGGAAGAGTGTCTTCGTTGATGGTCAAGGGGAAGGTCGATATTCGTCGATGATGGTCTCGCAGCCGTGTTACCTGTCCTTCCAACTCAGGCAAGTTTTCGCAAGGTCCACCTTTGACTAATCATTGGGACTGCTGCGATCTCGCCGCCCAAACTAAGAATGTAGAAACAGCGCTCACGGACCAGCGCGATCGTCCACCCATCCAGCAACAATGTCGGCAGCGTCGGTTCTTGCTAATCAAGCCTGCTCTCACCATCGTGAGTTCGTAAGATTTCTGTGTATTATAATATTGATCTCGTCACAGCTATATACAGTCCAACGCTCGAGCTGTCCGTCAAAAGCGTCCTCCCATCCCTATCCCCGTCCTCGACAACCTCCCATTCCCCGACATGGACAAGTTAGCAGTCGAACTGCTCACCCTCATTTCTTTCTTTGCCTGCACCGACGGTGGGCGTACGGGGTGCTCGCTCGCCCTCGTCTCCAAGCGCATGAACTACGCCTCCCGCCCCGCCCGCTTCTACTCCGTCTCACTCATCAACTCTGCCACTCAGATCGAGCAGTTCCTCGCATGCTACCAGGCGGAGCGGGCCCGCGCGAAGGACATGATTCCACGCGTGCGGCACCTCTGTGTCTCTCTCTTCGGGAAGGGCCTTGACACCACGTCGGCCGTCCAAGCGCAACCAAAGTCGCGCGCCGAGTTCCTCGCCTGGTCGCAGCGCCGTGCGCAGAGCTGGCGGTCTGCGCAGGACAACCTGGACGGGCAGTTCAACCGCGTCATACCAGCGCTCATGCGCACGGTGGCCCCGGACCTCCGCTCCCTGGCACTCATGCAGGCGCAGTGGCGGAGCGACATGGTCGTCCGGTGTGCCTTCCCTTGCCTGGAGGAGCTCACGCTCGTCGGAGGCGACCCCAGCTTCCTTCCGTTCGAGTTCGTCCCTAGCGACCGCCCGCTTTACCCAGCTCTGAAGCGGCTGCACCACATCTTCTCGCTCGTCAACAAGGAGGTCGACTTCCTCAAGTGGGCGCAGCACGCGCCCAACCTCACTCACCTGCGGGTGTCCCGGTTAGACCACCACCCTCGGGTCACGGTGGACAGCCTGGAGCAGGTTATGAGTAAGTCTTCCTCGTACCACTTTTGCCAACCGAGACTGACTGGCCTGTGCCGCAGGTCGCCGTGCGCCACCGGACGTCTTTCCTCACTTGCGGCAGGTGGTCATCCAGCCTGTGCCTCCACCACCCGCAGCCACGGAGACGCCTCTCCAGCTGTCGTATCGTGATTTCGTCGCACACCTTCGCAGGTCTTCCGACAAGGCGCGCGTGGACGTCCTGCTCCTGCCACCTATGGACATGCCGAAGCCGGGGCCTGGTGCGGACCCAAGTCGAGGGTGCATACTGAAGCTACAAGCCGCGTGGATGGACAGGATCGAAGGCGGGGATGGCGTCTGGGTAAAAGCTATCGGCGGCTGTGGGGAACAGGCCGGTGCGAAGCAGTCTCCCCCTGCCGTGCCACCCCGAACAACAACGCCGCTGTCGCTGTCACGGTGGACGAATGTTGGACATTCTGTGCTTTGACTGAAATCGCGTTGGCTTTGGATGGTCGGCTTCGGTGCACACACAATTTCTTCTCTAGATTATCTTGTTATCTTGCACGGACTCAAAGTCTGAAAGCATCAACACCCTCCCTCGCGTTTGTACTATACACACAGACTCGTAGCCCTTCGGTACCTTCACACCCGATATACAATCTTGACCGCACTCACTTTGCCTTCCTTCATGTACTGGAACCCGTCCGGGATCGCGGCGAGCCCGCCTTCCCAAAGCTTGACGGGTAGCGGTTTTATCTTCCCTTCCCCCACCAGTTGAGGGACCTTCTTCAGAAATTGGGCCATATGCGCCCTGTCCTCGGGCACAGCGGGCGTGTGCTGTCCAGTAGCATAGGTGAACGCACGTCCTAGAGAAGTGTAGATGAGCGTGTCTTTGAGGAAATGCTATTGAGCAACACAAAAAGGGGAGATAAGCAGGAGTAGCTCACAGGAGCGCTCGACGTCGGTCCTCGATGTCACCGCCGGGTCCACCGGGAGGACATGGATGAGCTTGCCCCCGGTCGGTGCAATGACGGCTGCGCTGATTGCTTGAGCATCCGCCGAGCTGACCGCATCGAACGCGGATCGTATCGAGTCATCCGCAGCGGCCTTGACCTTGCTAACAACATCTGGATCTTTGTAGTCGAAGACCGCGGACGCCCCCAGCGACGTCACAAGGTTGAAGTTCGGCTGGGAGGCGGTGGTGACAACCTTGTACCCTGCAAGCGTGGCGAGGTGGATGGCGAACTGCCCGACGGATGCTATGATTTTATTTGAGTGCTCTCGGCTGTGGGAAGGGCATAACGGTTCGCTCACAGCTGCCGCCGTGGATATACACCCATTCCTCGCCGAAGAACTTGGCGGGAGGCTCGACCAGCCCAAGTCGTGTCGGATGGAACAATGCTTGCACGGCGGTCCAGAAGCTGTAGCCCTCCAAAGTCAGCACAGCGCGAAGTACCCTTCATCCAACATGTTGTACGCACGCGCATCCCATGGTTGCTGCCTCCTCATGCGAGAGGGTTCCGTCGGGTACGACCCACGAGAGCTCGGCGGGAGTACGAACGTATTCTGCGTAGGCACCACTGTCGGCGAACGTCGAGCCCATGACGAATCCCGCGACGTGCTGGCCGACAGTCGGGGAGGTGACGCCCTTCCCGGTCTTGACGACGTATCCCGACCAGTCGCATCCGGACACGCTGCCGATGTTGGCCCTGCCAAGATGAACGACTAGCGTATCGAGGGAGAGGGAAGAGCGTCAGCATGGGGAAATCGCTAGAAAGCAGAGGAGGCCGTGCATTTCCAGTCTGTTGGGTTCTGCGCTACGGCGACAGTCTTGACGAGGATGTCGCCCTCACGGACCTCGGGAACTGGATGCTCCTTGACCTCGACACGATTCCCCTAATATCAGCACAAGTATCAGCATACGGCACTACAACACATTGTGGTCTCACGTACGGGCAGCACTACAAGTGCCCTCATGGTCTTTGGGATCTCGGGCGTGGTGGCAGATGTCATGTCACTGCAACCAACGTGCTGCAAGGTGGTGGGATCAGTGTGTGTGACACTCCGGACAAGGGCTTTGTTCACTCTATGTCCTGAGAAACTTTGTCAGCTGCAGTCCGAGTCCACGAACTTGAACTGGGTAATTATGCCAGCGAATGGCGAGTCCATGCTAAGCGCGTGCGAGCGGTCGACCGGAAGTTATCCGTCGTGCGATGCCAAGCATGCAATGGTGCTTCCTCCGGCGCATCCTGAGCATACTGTACTGAGGACGACAACGACGGTTGAGAGAAGACAGAGTGGCTAACACGTCCGCAGCCTTGGCCAGCGAGCCCCGGAAGACCGGACCGACAACTCCGAATAGATCGGAGTGCGTTCAAGCGGCGCTGGTGGTAATCTAATCTGCCCTGGCTCGATCTTTGCAGTCGACTTCCGCCACAATGACTCGGAATCCTTGCGTTACTTCTCACCTCCAGGACGTTCGCGCCGACGAGCTAGCCATAAGATGAGTTAGTAAGCTCGAGCTAGTCCAGCGCGCCGGAATGCAACTAACCTCGTTTCCAGACGCGGACTCTCTGGACGGTCGTCTCTTGTTTGCCATCCCGAAGAAAGGTCCGTACAGAGGATGTGCCCGGAAGTTGCATGATCTCATTCGTATGCAGGGAGGTTGCACGAGAAGTGCCTGGAGCTGCTGGCAGGTACGTGATCTGTTCTCCGTCTTCCGGTCAGAGAATGAGACGTACCGCAGGTGCCGACATCCAGTTCCGGAGACATGCTAGACTGGATGTATGTCTGGTGAAGAACCACAACATCGCACTGTCCGTCCATCCCGCGCATCCTCCATACCGTTGCCTTCTGATCCTAATCATCATTTCGTCTGCGTAGAGTCTTCCTCCCCGCATCCGACATTCCCTCGTTCGTCGGCAAGGGAAACGTCGACCTCGGAATCACCGGCCAAGATGTCATCCTTGAAGCCGAGATGCAGGAGCACGTCACAGAAACTCTCAAACTCGGCTTCGGGAAGTGCGCGCTGCAGGTGCAAGTGCCAGAAGCGGGAGATATCAAGACCGTCGAGGACCTCGCGGGCAAGCGCGTCGTGACCAGCTTCGAAGTGCTCGCGGGGCAGTACTTCAAGTCTCTGGACGACCGGTTACAGCTCCAAGATGACAAGCGGACAAAGATCGAGTACGTCGGTGGGAGTGTGGAGGCAGCGTGTTCGCTCGGCCTTGCAGACGGTATCGGTGCGTCCTATTATTCTGTGCTGTGGAGGTGGTCCTGACGCCAGTCCATGCAGTGGATCTTGTCGGTAAGTGCGATTGAAGTGTGCGATCACCCTTGTGCACCCAACGCCAACGCGACATCCACAGAGTCTGGCGATACGATGCGTGCAGCGGGCCTGCATGCCATCGCGACCGTCCTCCAGACCGAAGCCGTCCTCATCAAGTCCAGCACACCGAAACACCCCGCGCTCGAGCCCCTCATCCAGCTTGTCACGAGCCGCATCGCCGGCGTCGTCGCCGCAGGCCGCTACGTTGTCTGCGAGTACAACATCCTCCGGACGAAGCTGCACGACGCCGCGGCGATCACGCCTGGTCGGCGCGCGCCGACGATCAGCCCGCTCGAGGACGAGGAGTGGGTCGCGGTGAGCGTGATGGTCGAGAAGAGCAAGATTGCAAACGTCATGGACGACCTTGCAAAGATCGGCGCGGAGGACATCATGATCTTCAACCTCGACAACTGTAGAGTATAGACGAGTGCTGGGGAGTCTTAAAATGTTGTCTGTATGTAGGGTCGTACGCCCCGGGCGTACGAATACTCAGCGTTTAGCCGTCAGGAGACGAGCTTGATGCGCAACTAATATCGGGCTCACTTGCTGCGGCGTGCTTGTCGCTCGTACTGTACGTACTCGAAAACATGTTGCGAATGGAAGTCTGTGTACTACCATGTGCGGCAGTGCGATCTGCTTGTGGTCCAGGTCATGACTCAGAAATTATCAGATTCAGAAGCCTGACTCGGTCTGACATGCAATGGCTTGCAGCCTCTGCCTGCTCTCTCGCCTTGACTTTCATGTTGCCGCGCTGTTGTTGACACATACCCTCATCCTTAAACATCTATCCTCTTTTCTTTACGACACACGATGCCGATGCTGTAAGTGTTATCCCCAACAGGTTGCGAAGAACCTCATCGTGGGTATTCACCGATATCCTCCTACTCTCATAGCGCCGACCCCTCCATAAAGTACCAACCGTACACCCCTCTCCAGCTTCCTGATCGCCAATGGCCGTCCAAAGTCAACCGGTCACCGCCCATCTGGCTCTCAACCGACCTCCGCGATGGAAACCAGGCCCTCGCGAACCCGATGACTATCGCCCAGAAGCTTGTCTTCTTCGAGACGCTTGTCAAGTGCGGCTTCAAGGAGATCGAGGTTGCCTACCCCGCCGCGAGTGACACGGACTTCAACTTCGTGAGGCAACTGATCGAGGAGGGCAGAGTACCGGACGATGTGTGGATCCAGGTTAGTACTCCGTGCGTTTATGGTTTCATCCCGGGGAGTGCGCTACGCATGCGTGCAGCTGCGGGTGGACTCCCTCACCCTGTTGCAACTCCTCTGTCTGTTCACACTCATACCTGGATGAAGTATTGACGGAAGGTTGAGCTCAGGTCCTGACTCCTGCTCGGGAGGACCTCATCAAGCGTACAGTCGAGGCTGTAGCCGGCTGCAAGCGTGCCATTATCCACATGTACAACGCGACGAGCTGCCTGTTCCGCACAGTCGTCTTCCGCAACTCAAAAGAAGAGACCGTCAAGCTCGCAGTGAAGCACACCGAGATCGTGAGGAAGTTGACGGAAGAGTGCACGGCGAAGCACGGGACGGTGTTCCGGTACGAGTACAGCCCGGAGACGTTTTCGCAGACAGAACCAGAGTTCGCGGTGGAGGTGTGCGAGGCGGTGAAGTCCGCCTGGGGCAAGGCGGGACTGGGCGACGAGCGCATCACCTTCAACTTGCCCGCGACTGTCGAGATTGGGCCTCCGAACCACTATGCGGACTTGGTGAGTGTAGCCCGCATGCCATGTTGTCGCGCACAATTGACACCATCTGTAGATCGAGCACTTCTGCCGGACAATCAGCGAACGCGAGAAGATTATCATCAGTCTGCATCCTCACAATGATCGAGGTACGCTGCCATGACCGACGTCCCTGTCTGCGACATCTTACGTGCCCACAGGAACTGGTATTGCCGCGGCGGAGCTCGGTATCCTCGCTGGCGCGGACCGAGTCGAAGGCTGCTTGTTTGGCAACGGCGAACGGACGGGCAACGTCGACCTCGTCAACCTTGCGCTTAACCTGTACACCCAGGGCGTCCACCCCCAGGTGGACTTCAGCGACATCCAGGCAGTCATCGACGTCGTCACCGCATGCAATGACCTCCCCGTACACCCGCGACACCCATATGCAGGCGAGCTTGTGTTCACCGCGTTCTCTGGCTCACACCAGGACGCAATCAAAAAGGGCTTCGAGGCGCAGCGCGCTCGTCACGCGCAGGCTGCGCGCGAAGGCAAGCCCCAATATTGGGAGATGCCCTACCTGCCCATCGACCCCGCAGACCTCGGTTGCACGTACGAAGCCGTCATCCGTGTCAACGCACAGTCGGGCAAGGGCGGCATCTCATACCTTATCCAGCAGCACTTGGGCCTGGACATGCCGCGCAAGATGCAGATCGCCTTCTACCAGGTCGTCCAGGACATCGCGGATCGTGAAGCGCGCGAAATGACCGTCGAGGACATCACGACGGCGTTCCGCAAGACATACCACTTTGGCGGATCCGCGTACGAGGGACGCCTGGTCCTCAAGTCGTTCAAGATCTCGTCGGAGCCTGCGGCGAACGGCGGGGCTGCAGACGAGCGGAGACAGTTCGACGGGACCATTTCCGTCGATGGCAACTTGCGTGTCATCCGTGGTGACGGGAACGGTCCGCTGTCTGCCTTCTTGGACGCCCTCCGCACGCACCTCGACATTAATCTGGCCCTGCGCGAGTACACGGAGCACACCATCGACAAGCACCAGGACGCCCAGGCAGCGTCCTTCGTCGAGCTCGTGCCCCAGAGTGAGGACGTCAAGGACACCCGGCGCTCGACGCAGTCGTGGTGGGGTGTGGGTGTCGATGCCGACATCGCCGCATCTGGCCTGCGTGCCCTCCTCAGTGCAGCGAACAGCGCCATTGGGGACCGCCCCCTTCCCGAGCTCAAGCTGAGCGTCGGGTTCAACGCGCGCTCCGGCCAGGCGGACATCGCGACCGCGATCCTCAACTCCCTGCGCCTCGAACTCCCGCGGCGTCTGCAGGCGTCGTTCTTCGAGGTCGTGCAGCGGTCCACGCGCGACACGGGTGGGGAGATATCGTACGAGGACCTCGTTAAGCTCTTCCGGGAGACGTACAGCTACGAGGAGGGCCGCTTCGCGGTGAAGAGCTTCAAGCTCGAGCACCTGGACGACAGCGGGCGCGCAAAGCTCTCCGGGAGCTTCATCATCAACGGCAAGGACGTCGTGCTCGAGGGCGAGGGCAACGGCCCGCTGTCCGCGGCCGTCGAGGCGGTCAACCGCGGGCTCGACGGGCGGGTGTCGATCCGCGAGTACGTCGAGCACTCGATTGGTGAGGGTTCTGAGGTCAAGGCGGCGTCATACGTCGAAATCTTGTACGAAGGCCCTGGGGGCAGCCCGAAGTGGCCGATGTGGGGCGTGGCCATCGACAACGATATCACCGCGAGCGGGCTGAAGGCCGTCTTGGCCGCGACGCGTGCGGTGGAAAAGGCGGACGAGGCGGCGAGGCGGGCTGCCGCCGCAGGACAGCAGTAAAGCCAAGCGATGTAAGAGCAGAGCATGTATTGACCATATATTGTATCATCTACCGGTCCCTTGACATCTACTGACTGTAAAGCGACAAACATCAGGAGGTACGAGTCAGCAGAGGCTGGCACTGCGAGCCTGTGCCATCAGTAGTCGCGTTTCAGCATCTCGTGGGCCGGTCATTGTAGGTCGATGTCCTTCCAGCCCAAGGCCTCCAAGACCGGCGCTATAGCTATGTCTCCATTGACATCGAGCGCGGCAAGGTCCCAACAGCCCGAGTGTCCTTCGATGCGTGCAGCCCACTGCCTGCGCAGTGTCCGATGGCACCGCTTGAACTGCGCCGTCGAACCCTGCGCGCCCTCCTCCAAGGGGAGGATCCACAGAGGCACCCTGTTTGTAGAGCCGGCGGTTTCCAAACAGAACCGATAGCGCGGAATGGGACGATACGGTTCGGTACCCTAGGTTGCAGGATGAGCTGCTTGAGACATAGGTATGCTGTGATTTGCGATGCACTCAGTCTCAATCGCCGAGGGACAGTGGACAACAGACACGTACCGCCGCCGTCAGGGAGAGGACCGAGCGAATAGTCGTGCGGAGACAGCTCCGTTATGCGGATGTGCGTGAGCGCGGGCGCATGCGCCGACCATCTGGGTTCGATGGACCGGTTCCACTTGTGTAGCATCCGCAGGGCAGGGAAGAGCGGCCGTGAGACATCGGGAGCGTGAAGTTCCAAACGGTGGGGGTTTGGCATGTCACAGATTGTCAGTTCCTCGAGCATAGGAAGACTGTACTCAAGGCGACGAGGTTAGGTATCGACCGTCGGAAGCCGATGCATGCCAGAGTCTCCAAGGCAGGAGCAACTGTATGCAGCAATGTACCGACGTCGGAGGTGTATTCTTCTGGGGAGTGCAAGATGGGCGTGAGCTCTCCGCCTTTCAACGGAAAGGTCGATATGAAGAGATGGTGGACCCTGGGTGCCTGCGGAGTCTCGACCTGTTCCGCTCGGTAGATTGAGAGGAACGATTTCAGTGGGAGGAGGGAAGCCCCGTGGAATGAAAGGGAGTAGTAGCGAGCAGGGCGAGCAGCGGCGCGAATATAACTGCACACGAGTGAGAGCGAGCATGCAGTCATACCGCCGTCTGTGCATGCCAGGAAAGATATGCGTGTGATGAGTTCGACGGGAAGTGTATCCATGGTCGGTCTGCGGAGGATGGGTGATGCTATCTGTGGTCTAGGGTGATTGTGACACTAGGATCTGAATGTATTCACAGACTGGACTCGGATTCGGATTCGGGAAAGCGTGTTGGACGTGACAAGGAGAGATGTGTGAAGCTGGCGCTGTCGATCTGCAAGTTCGTGCGTTGAGCGGATGACGGCCCCCGGGATTGCCGGTTGCAGTGATCCAGATTAGAGGTTTACGAGTCGAAGAAGACCTGGTGGGGTACTACTAGAATGGTTGCCAGCAGTTGGCGAACGCGCACGCGAGCAGGGAGAACAAGATGTCATCCTCACACGAAGGAGTTATGAAAGAATGACACTGGATGATCTACTAAGTGCTCACAACACTGAACAGTGTCTACAGCCTGCAGTGCATAAACACGGGTATCAGAGGGTATATAAGGCGATGTCCTTGTATAGTCTACGGGGTACGCGAGTGTTCTATGTCCAGCACTGGCAGTTAGTCCCTGAGATCAACTATGACAGCGAGCGGCTTGTTGGGCAGTGCGGCATTGACAGATATCCTCCCACTAGGATTATCCGGCGACTGCGCGACCACTGCTGCCCCATGTCCCTCGTGGATGTGTCCGTAAACATGGAGTCTGCATCGCTGCAGGTCCTTGTGTCTCAGACGTTCCGCGAGTTCAGCACAGCCTGCGTGCTTCTTGCGCTTGGTCACGTCGCAGATACCGAAGGGTGGGGTGTGGGTCATGAGAATGTCCGTAGATGCCGGTATACGGTCATAAATCGCCTTGCCGTCGCCTTCCTTGTACTGGAATGCACCTATCGAATAGAACGGCGCAGCCTGGACGCGAACGTCAGATAGGACTCCGTCTCGGAGGTGAAATACTCACTGGAGAGCCGTAAATCGTGTATGCCTTGCCAGATGGTGAATTGTATGTTGTGGCCTCATGCTCTAGGTAGACCATCCCCGCTTTACGCAGCTCTTTACTACGTACGAGCCTGCGAGCGGCTGATATATCCTACAATCTCTAGTCAGCGTGGCATGGTCTAGGAAGGCAACACTCTGTCGTACCTTATCCTTGAGATCCTTGGGCTTGTAGGAGCGCATAAGGCCACCCTGTTCATAGTTCCCATCGAGCGCAAGCTGTGCGAGTATCTCAGAATAAGTCTTGGCATAATGGAGGTCGTACGGCAAGACGCACATCATGATTACCACCTATGAAACTGTCCTAAGATGAGCATTGGGGCTATAATGATATATGAGCAACTCACAATTTCGCAGGATGTGGTAGTGACTTCATCCAGTTCAGCGTGACCTCGAGATCCTTGAGAGTACCATGCCGGCTCAGGTCGCCGGCGTGCAGGAGGACGTCGCCGGGAGGAACGGGGAAAACAAATGAGTGGTTGTCCGATACACATACGAAGCGGGTCCATCCGGTCCCCGGATGGCGAGGCGGATGTGTAATGTCGTACGAATCGTAAACCATGGCGGTCGGAGTCTCTATTGAAGGATCCGTTGGCATCGTGAGGGGTGGTTCAAGTTGAGTTGGGTGGGGGTGGGTTCGGATGGTCTCTATGCTAGACTAAGGCACAGTTATAGAGCTCTCCTCCAGGCACTGCTGTGCATATATGTCGACGAGGAAGAATCTGGCGAGCATGCAGTGGACATCGCAATATAAGTGAGTAGGAACGTTTAGAACGTTCGGAGCGCCGGTGTAAGTGGGGAGCACCGCCCGCGGTTGATCTAATCTTATCTTATATGCTTTAGATCTGATCTGCTAATCGAGTCTCGGGAGTCATCCGAATCGTACACGGTAGAGTTTTGAAGTTGAGGACCGCTCTCTTGCTTCGACCACCATCATCATGGCGGGTGTGTTGACTCTCTCTCCGACGGCGGCGCGATTTCCTTGGGCAGCTACCGCCACCGCGACCTACACCGGAAAGGCAACGCTGAACTTTGACACCGCCGCGACCGGTGTTACCCTCGAGCTTGACGGATCTAAGGTCACAGCGGAGGACGAGATCGTACAGGCGTTGGCGAAGGCCGGCGGCCTGTCCGATGACAGCGCAAAGGTATATGTCGCATGTGTCTGGCATGTGCGTCGCGCTAATGGCTGTGTAGACGTCGGCATACTTCGCGTTGGCGAAGACACTGCCTACCGTGACCGCCTTCCCCGAGATTACCGCTGCGCTTGACTCTCTGGACGACCACCTTGCATACAGAACATTCCTGGTTGGACATGACATAACGGCGGCCGACTGGATTGTATGGGGCGCATTGAAAGGTCCGTCTGCCCTTGGCACTGCAAACGCGGCGCTGACCTTCGTCCGGTATCTCTAGGCAGTGTCAAGATTGTCGGCTTGCTCAAAAACAACAAGCATCCTCACCTGCTTCGCTGGTTCTCGCACCTTGAGTCGCTCGAATCCACACAACTTGCCATCGCCAGCCTTGCCGGTACGTATAGCTTTGCCTGTGGCTGAATTGTATGCTGACATCCTGGCAGAGGCCAAGTCTGCGAAGGCGCGGTCGAATAAGACTGCCGCTTCCTTCGCTCTCGGTCTGCAAGATGCGAAAGAAGGCGAAGTGGTGACTCGATTCCCGCCTGAGCCCAGCGGCTACCTACACATCGGTCATGCCAAAGCTGCGATGCTGAACCAGTACTTCGCCAAGATGTACAAGGGGAAGATGATCATCCGTTTCGATGATACCAACCCCACAAAAGAGCGGGTGCGTTGTTATCCGCAGTTGGCATGTTGTATGGCTGACTCGATCCCTATCGTACAGACCGAATTCGAGGAGACGATCCTGGAAGATCTTGCTCTCCTCGACATTCACGGCGACAAGATCACCCACACATCGGACTACTTTGATCAGCTGTATGAGTACGGGCTGCAGATGATCAAGACCGGCAAGGCCTATGCCGACGACACCCCGCAGGAGCAGATGCGTCACGAGCGTATGGAAGGAATCGCCTCCAAGCACCGTGATGACAGCGTAGAGGACAACCTCAAGCACTTCGAGGAGATGACCAAGGGAACTGAGGAGGGCATCCGGTGGTGCATTCGGGCGAAGATGAGCGTTGATAATCCCAACAAGGCAATGCGCGACCCTGTCATCTACCGCACGAACCTCCTTCCTCATCATCGCACGGGGTATGTCCTCAGCTCTCCCAGTACACTTGCCTTCTAATCACAGCTACCTTAGCTCGAAGTGGAAGGTATATCCGACGTACGACTTCGCTTGCCCCATCGTGGACTCGCACGAGGGCGTCACGCACGCACTCCGTACCAACGAGTACCGTGATCGTAACCCGCAGTACCAGTGGATGATCGAGGCTCTCAACCTCCGGCCGGTGCACATCTGGGACTTCAGGTGAGGACACCGTCAATGCCTCCTGTCGTGGTCGATGCTGACACTCGCTGCAGTCGTCTCAACTTCATCTACACGCTCCTCTCGAAACGCAAGCTCCACTGGTTCGTCGACAGCGGGATTGTGCGCGGCTGGGACGACCCGCGTTTCCCCACCGTGCGCGGTATTCGCCGCCGCGGTCTCACTGTGGAGGCTCTGCGCCAGTTCATGCTCGCGCAAGGTCCCTCGCAGGCGATTGTTTCCTTGGAGTGGGACTCTCTGTGGACCCTGAACAAGAAGGTCATCGATCCCATCGCCCCTCGGTTCTGGGCGCTCTCCAAGTCAAACATGTGAGTACGTCTGCAGATTTAGGGACGAGCCTTGCTGAGGTTGACTTTACCAGTGTGCCTGTCACGATCAAGGGCGGCCCCGCTGAGCCTGAGGTGAAGACCTTGCCCAAGCACAAGAAGAATCCCGAGGTCGGAGAGAAGAAGACCGTCTATTCGTCGCAGATCTTCGTTGAGCAAGAGGATGCGATCTCCTTTGATGACCAGGAGGAGGTACGTCAACCGTTACCTCCCACTTGCACAGGGTTTAACACGGTTGGTGATTAGGTCACACTCATGGACTGGGGCAACGCCATCGTGCGGTCCAAGACGAAGAACGAGTCCGGCATCGTCACCGCACTTGAGATGGAGCTCCACCTCGAGGGCGACTTCCGCAAGACAAAGAAGAAGATTACCTGGCTCGCGCAGCCGACGGGCCCGCACGCCCTCGTCGACGCGACGCTGCTCGACTACGACTACCTCATCACGAAGAAGAAGCTCGAGGAGAACGACGACGTCAAGGACTTCGTCACTCCCGTGTCCGAGTTCCGCGACGAGGCCTACGCGGACGCGAACATCAAGGAGCTCAAGAAGGGCGACATCATCCAGTTCGAGCGCAAGGGATACTACATATTTGACGGTATCGTCGACGGCCGCTACGAGTTCATCCACATCCCGGATGGGCGTGCTGCGAGCATCGCGAGCAAGGCTGGTGCGCAGACTGGCACTGAGGGTGGCAAGAAGGAGAGCAAGAAGGCTGTGGCCGCCGCGCCCTCTACGACCCCTCCGACTACGTCTAACACGCCTGTGGAGACGAAGATGTACAAGGTGAAGAAGGTGTATGGAGAGGGCGAAGTAGAAACCCCCGTCGAGACAAAGATGTACAAGGTGAAGAATGTGTACGATGCATAGACGAATTCAGACGATGTAGTCACCTGATGAATTGTATCAGTATCGGCATGCTTTCCGATGGAATAGGGCACATCGGAACTCACTGGCTATCGTAGAAGCTTAGAAAGGTAAACACTATGGGCCCCGCGTGCGCTTACGCCCTGTCTGCGTCTGGCCGGTACTGCCAGGGATGATAGCGACAGTCTTCGACGCCCGCTGAAGTAGCGTCAGAAGCCGAGATTGTCGCCACCAAGGATTTCGGAGGCGGAGTAGGCGACCTGTCGGCGGTGGCCTGCTTCCTATCGTTGGTGGGCCACTTCGAGACATGAGGTTCGAGTGTCGTTACTGTCCACAGAAGGTTGCGAACCTCTTCGTGCGTCGCGAGCTTCTCAGCCAGTTCCTTTGTTTCCTGACAGGGTTTCTTCATCGACGACGTCCCGCCGACGGGATGGGGATAGTGGATGGTCAGTGATGACGGAACGACCCCTTCAGGGAGACGGCCCTCCTCTTCGCCCGATGCTGCACGTGTAGGAGACCCGCGGCCTCCAGATGTCGTAGACAGGGAGCTGATTGAAGAGGTCGAGGATGAACCAGACATGGCAGACCGAGATGAAGAGGACGACTTCCACCGACCAGCGCGGTGGGATGGCGTATTAAGCTTAGGATCGGATGCATCTGACGGCGTGGTGTCCAACGAGCGACGCCTGTGTCTCTCATAATTGAGAACTGCGTATCGTGCACTGAACATCTTTAGGAGGGTGAAAACGAGTTCGTTGATGACTGCGTTGGGTGCCTCCCGAGTGCCGAAGGTGATAGGTTCGTCGTTCGAAGAGTACGTATACGCGGAGAGCGTGCCCGACGTAATCACCGTCTTCTTCACCCCGCCACCGATCCGAACCCCGTTTTCTTTGAAGTATCTGTTTAAGTATTCTTGCACAAACAACCGAGCAGCATCCTCGGGTGTGAGCTGCACGTACTCCATGGCGGCGCGCAAGAGAACATTGAAGAATGACTCCGTCTTGTCCGCGATGGTCACTACATGTGTTGGATCACGCTGAACCGTGAGCGGCATGTACATTCACGTGCCCTAACGAATCCATTTAACTTGAGAGCATGTCCAAGAGCTCGCAACACTCACAGTCCGCTCAGGTTGCCTCGCTGGAATCTGAGCTTGAACGCCTGCTTCGGCGACCGGCTTGCTTGTCTCCCAATCGCTCAGCATTCCTTGCCAGACGATGTGGCATTGGGAAATGGAGTTGTCCATGAACCCTGGGTTGACGAGGAGTCGAGGAACAATGACAATGTTGCCGCCACTGATGTCCCGGTGAATCCTCTTGCAACGGGTGTAAGCCTGGTAATGAGCTGATCTGCCGTCAATGGGTGCGACTGCCGGATACTCAGGAGAACACAACTTCGTGAGCGTCGCGCACTAATTCGACCGGCTGCTTGCTGTCCTGGAAATGCGACAGTGGAAGGCCGATGTCCGAGACCGCCATGCGGGAATGGCGGAGATGCCGAACGTAGAACTGTCGCTCGTGGGCGGCTGTCTTGCGCTTCTTGGTCGGCCTCGCGGAGACCCCTTGAACCTCACGGTCGCTCCTCTGGTCCTCCAACTCAAATTCAGAGGCTATGTGACGCTCATTATTCGTACGCGACTCCACGAACCATGTGTCCGAAGTGGTCGTCATCTGGGAGGCAATGTCGGCGTGGCGAACGAGTCTGGGGACGTTGGCCACGTCGGCCTTGTTGAGCATCGCAAGGACGTCGCCTTCAGCTTCGACACCTTCGTAAAATGGACGCCATGTATCCTTCAGGAAATTGAAGCTGCACGACTGTTCATGCCAAGCCACGTACACCCGCGTGCCGCGTCCACAGAATCCAGGAGATTCGTGCGGGTTTGCCCACGAGGAAGGTATCGGTACCGATGCTCAACCCCGATACCGAGGCCAAGGGCTAAGCGACGCGGAGAACATTGCGAGTACGTGCGCAAATGTGTACGAGTTCTTCATGATGATGTGTCGTGATGAAGAGGCAGAGGGAGTGGAGGCGGGTATGGGAACTGAGTTGTGAGCTGGCTCGGCAGCGAAGATATCAGGATGCTCCTGGGGGTCCACCGTGGTCCCGGGGTCGTGTGATAGCACTGTCAACTTACAACAATCCGCTTGGTTGCGAGCCAAGAGATCCATGAACTCAAAATCTCTAGTGCCCTCGCGGAGGAGTTCCGCGGTCGTGTCGATGCCTTGGCTGACATCATCGAGGATCAGGAAGCTAACCAGGATTTCAACTAGAAGGCGCGTGTGCTGGATGTATCGACCTTCTCGCTGACCATGACCCCGCTCTTGTCCCACCACATGAACCGCAGCTCACGGTCGATGACGAAGAGGGAGAACACGCCGCTGCGATGTTGGTATGCGAATACGCGGCCAGCGTAAGCAATAAGCTGACTACGCACTCCTGACCACGCCGATGCGTCCGGTTCAAGGTCACGGAGGCTCTTGTCCTCGAACGGATCGTTTTTCGCTCCCTCGCACTTGGATTCGACGAAAAGCCACTGATGCGTCCAGTTAGGCCAACCATCGAGTGCAATTCCTTCGTGGAAGAGTGCCGCGTCGGCCTTCTTGTGAGCCGGATCCGTCTGATCGTGCTTGTGAGGGGAGAGTCCGAAGACGCAAGTCGCGACGGTGTTACGGAAGGTCCGCGCAGGCATTGGGGTCGTTGACTCCCCTTTGAAGGAATCTGCAGGTGAGGACGGGATGGAGTTATCGTGGCCCATATCTCCGGCGGATGCCCCGGCGACGCTCCGGAGGAGCCGGTGATTCATGATTTAAACCTAGTATACTTATTGATCGCGCGGGGTGGGGACGTGGAGACGTAGGCGTACAAAATGTTCGGCGAGATAGTCCTCAGACTGCTGTTTCGTCAATGTTGCACGATAGCGGTAGTTGTCGAGTAGGTCGGCCAGCGCCTCCTGGATGCTGTGGACTTCCTCGTCAGAAGGCGTGAGTTGAGGAGGTGGACGGGGGAGCATCTTCTCCTGCAGCTCGCTGAATGAGAACCAGAGGACTTTGCCAGTCATCCCGTTCGTCAGGTCTTCCCGCTCTTCAGCCACTAGCCTTGCAAAAGCGCGTTGCTCTAAGTTACCGGTTCGACCAGAATCGTCGTTTTGCTTCCGTTTCGTACTATATAGGGGGTTCGGACGGCGGTTCACTTCTCTCGCTGATGTGCCAAGGATATTGCATATTAGCGTCATTATACGACGAAGAGAAGAGAGGGAGAGGAAGAAGAGGCTTACTAGGATGAACTCGCGTGGTTTTCTTCGCCGGTGAGGGCGGGCTTGTTTGCAATTGTTCTGAATGGCAACGGTTCTTCAGCCTGAGCGACCGGGAGAGAGAATTTAGTGACACATACTACGCAGTTGAAGACAGAGGGCGTGCTCGCTAGTAGTAGGCCAAGAAACACAGGTTCCTCTTATATCATAAGGCTTAGTGGGGTTTCGTGAGGTGTTCCGGCAGTTCCCGGTGCGGAGGCAACACATAAGTGTTGCGGTACGCGGCGGCGTTGCTGTATATAGATATTGCGGGCTACGAGTTCGCTGTGTTCAATACTTATTGGAGGCGAGTCCTACGACGTAGAACAACGCAGGTACAGCCACAGCGGGAATGCCAAAAGTACTTACAGCTCTAGGATCGATTCGGAGAGTCGGATGTGCATGTCGGTGAGTACTGCAGCTGTATATTGGATGATCCACCAGGAAATGACTGATGGAAAGGTATGATCCGAGCAGGCAAGCTGCAAGGAGTTCGAAGGATACATCTGCGGTCCAGAAGGTCAGTATACGGAACATGGAACGTAAGACAGTATACCTCCTTCCGGAACCTGAACTTAAGATTGGGATGCGCCAGCAGCAAACGTGAGAGCTGCAGCAGAGGTGGAAGCAATTGAGAATACAATCGTACACTGGCAGTCGATCTCAACGCAAAATCTCGGAGAAAGACACATCACAAACACCATAAGTAGAATTAATCGCAGAATAGCAAAAGACTCGAACGTCTCAAGACATCGCAAGCACATAGCGACAGCAATTGAGGAGTTGGGTATATCTAGTCAGGGTAGGGACGTACCCGTTTCAAAGACCACGTTTAATCCAGCCGTCGCCTCATCTAGCGGTAGGCAAACACCACAACGGACCTCTGGATGACAGACAACGACACCTCCGGCATCTCGAGCAGCATCTCGAGCTCGCAGCGCAGCTACACGAAGATTGCTGATGTTTGTGTCGCGGATGCGCCCGATGTCTGCTGGGTCCATCGGGAGATAGGGTACGTCCCATGAGCCGGGACGCTTGTCCTGAGAGTGTAAAGAATGCAGTCCCCTCTTGATCGCGTCCTGATGACTTGCAGAAAACGTCGTGAATGCAAATTCCCCTCCATACGGATGGCGTCGGTCGACCGGGAGATCGTTGCATGCCGTGACGACGTCGACAACAGCTTGGATGTCACTGAAGTCGACGCCAGGAGCAATCCCTTGCGTGTACAGGTTCATTGCGAGATTGACGAGGTCAACGTTGCCGGTGCGTTCTCCATTGCCAAACAGACAACCCTCGATCCTGTCTGCACCGGCGAGCATCCCGAGTTCTGCCGCAGCAATACTTGTACCTGTAAGGATGTTCAGACGGCAGTTAGGACGACCGATGCGTATGACGTGCACGGCTTACCACGGTCGTTGTGAGGGTGCAAGCTTACGACGATCTTTTCTCGTTCAGAGATATGACGACAGAAGTGCTCGATCTGGAGCGTATGCAAGCCCATCAGTGAAACTGAAACGGGCAGTACGATCAGGGCATACCAGGTCAGCGTAATGGTTCGGTGGCCCGATTTCCACTGTCGCGGGCAGATTGAAGATTATTCGCTCATCGCCCAGCCCGGCCTTGCCCCACGCAGCCTTCACCGCCTCGCACACCTCGATCGCAAATTCGGGCTCGGTCTGTGAGAAGGTCTCTGGACTGTATTCGTATCGGAACACCGTCCCGTGCTTCGCGGTGCATTCTTCCGCGAGCTTCCTGACGATCTTCGTATGCTTCGCGGCAAGTCTAATCGTGTCTTCTTTGGAGTTCCGGAAGACGACTGTACGGAAGAGGCAGCTCGTCGCGTTGTACATGTGGATGATGGCACGCTTGCAGCCTGCGACGGCATCGATGGTCCGTTTGATGAGGTCCTCCCGGGCGGGAGTCAAGACCTAGGATCAAAGTGAAGTCAGCATCGCCTCACCAAGGTACACATTGTATGAAATGGAATTGTCTGAGGTGAAGGAGTGCGCAGTGGCGTGATAGATGAAAGTGCATGTTGCCCAGATGCATACTTTGCGAGACATAGCTACGGTCGCGGGATGCCCAACATGTCACCGCGGATAATCGGGGTTGCGAACACAAGATGTTATACATTCGCGGCCTCTCAAAAGACCACGCTGTATAGTTAAAGTAGGGACGGACATTGAGATGTACTCACCTGCAGCCACACGTCATCGGGTACCTTGTTCCCCTTGATCAACTCCCTCACAAAATTGAAATCCGTATCGCTTGCAGCGGGGTACGCAACCTCAATCTCCTTGAAGCCGCATTGAACCAGGGTCTCGAAGAAGACAATCTTCTGCGCGATAGTCATGGGTCGTGCGAGGGCCTGGTTCCCGTCCCGCAGGTCCGTCGACAACCAAATAGGCGGTGTCCGGTTCACCCGCGAGGGCCATTGACGATCTGGCAGGTGCAGAGGTTGGTAAGGCCTATACTTGATGGAAGGATCTGCACTGCCGGAGAAGGTTTGTTGTCAGTTCCCAGTGCCGCGACAACTTCAGCAGACTCAGCGACTCACAGCATAGGCATGGCGGGCTCGACGAGTGGGCTTCACGAAGAGGGTTGCGCAAAGATATGGGTATATCACAGCGCGAGGACAGGCGCGTCGAGGGGGCGTGTTTCGGATACATATGTAGTGCTTGCGGTGGACGGGCATGTCTGATGGTCATGTCATGGTAGGCACTGCAGGGCCTGCGGGTCGTGGTTAGGAAGGCCGGTATCTGCTTCTGTTCTGATCCTTAGCATCGCGGTCGTGAGCATCAGGACTAGTCTGGGTACATATGCCGCGCAAGGGGAGGCCATGGTGGGAGTCCGGGAGCAAGGGCGAGCAAGGGGCTTATTAGCGAGGCGCGTTCGGCTGCACAGACTTCTGATTAGCTATAGCACCCACTTCCGGCCCTGGTCAGAGCTCTGTCATCTTCATGTTCACCGAACAACCTGGTATGAGTCGTAGAGCGTAAGACGTTCAAGTGGCCAACCGCTCATAACGATTCACTAAATCACAACAGAATACAATACGACAAGAGCAAACACAGCAGGCATGACCGGACGAACGAGGGACAACAGCAAGGCACGAAGAAACAATCAGAACTTGAAATCCTTCTCCTTCCTTCGTTCCCGGTCGCGGTCCGCTTTCTGCTTCTTCATGGCCATCTCCTTCGCGATCATGTCCGAGAAGTCTTCCTTCGAGCCCGGCACGCCCGCAGACCCGCGTGAGTGCTGGTCGTACTTCCGGCGCAGATCTTCCGTCGACATGCCCTCCAGCTCTGCCGCGTCGATTGAGATGTCGACGCCGCCCGCCTTGCGCTGTGGGAAACCAACGCACATCAGGATTCCGCACGAACATCTTCTAGCGCCACAACGTACCTTGCTCCCGCGTTCGTCTCCCAGGACGGGGATGGCGCCTCCACCAGTAACGGCGCTGACGTCGTACCCACGCTCGCTGCCCATGAGTCCGCGGACGGATGTCTGCTTTTCGGGGACGACCTGGTACAGCGACCGAGGGCCACTCTCCGCCGCCTCCGTCGTTGTTCTGCTGGCCGTCTTCCGAAGCTCCAGAAGTCCGGTGTCTCAAGGCCGCCGGCAACGGTGGATACGACACTTGCCATGCCCGACGGTGTCTCGAGACCAGATGGTGTCTGCATGCCATCTGCTGGTGCAGGCGTTTGTTCTTCCTCTTCTTCCTCGGACTCGTCCTCGCTCTCTTCCTCTTCCTCCTCTTCCTCCTCGGGCTCGAGCTCTCCCCACAGGTTGCGGTCAACGGGCTCGCCCATCTGGAGCATACAGTCAATGAGATGATACGGCGTAGAGTTAGGTCGCAACTCACATCGGCATCTGTGTTCTTCGGCAGTACACCGAAGACGTCACCGTAAAGAGGGCGGTTGTACTCGTCGAGAGGAGGTTTTCCCCATCCACCTGGATGGAAACCCCACTGCGCACTATAGGGGACGACATAAGTCAGGATCAAACAAGAAGTCAAACAGGGAAACGTACCCTTCTGGTATGGGAGCGTTCAGGCCGGGTATCCGTAAAGTTGGGTAACTGGGTGGTGGCCCGAACCGCTGCATGCTGATCAACCATGGTGGAGGGGCGAGTGGCGGGATAGACAGAGCCTCTACGAGCTCAGGGGAGAGGTCACCAGGACGTTTGTGCTTGAGCTGCGTCTCAAACTCCTTTCCTTCGTAGTACCTGAAGAGCGTAGGGTGTTAGGTTGTAGCGCAAGTCCACCCAACTGAGCATGCCACGCACATCTCTCCAAAGCCCGTCACATTTGGCTTCGTCATGAACTTGAAGAACGCATCGTGCAGCTTCTGGTAGTCGATGTCGAGCTTACCCATCTTCGGCTGCACACGTTCACGCGTCTTCGCCTTCAACGTCATGTTCGCCTCCTTCTCCTTAACCGCGTCGCGCATTGTGGCAATACCAGTGTCCGCGATGTACGAAGGCAGCTGGAATGGTGGCTTCTCGATACCACGCTTACCCTGCAAGTAGTCGCGCTTAGCGCTCCAGTGTGCAGGAATGGGGACGGTGTTGCGGTAACTCTTCAAGTGCAAGAGGAGTCGGGGGTCGGAGGCGGTGACATCTGTCCACTCGACAACTTCAGGCTTCTTAACCAGCTGTTTGAGCTCTGCGACCGTGAGCCTGTTCATCTTGCGAGCCTTCTTCTTGGAAAGGGGCTTCTTCTCCTCAGCATCCGAGTCACCTTCAGAGGCCATGTCGTCGTCCGAGTAGATAACCTCGCCCTTTGAGGGTTCGCCATCTCGAACCTAGCGGGAGACAGGAATGAGCATTCAGACGGTAAGCGGGTGGAAGAAAACACATACTGCAGTGGTTTCAGGGGGTGCCTGGAAGCGGGCAAAGACGTTGGAGAATGCTTCGAGGGCAGGGTCTTTGACATCCAACTGCTCAGATACGTACTCGACATTCTGTGGCCCGTCCACCTCCATGTTGACGTCCTCATCGTGTGCGCCGTTGACCTTCTCGTTGGACTCCTCCTGGTACACTTGTTACAACCAACCCACGGTCATGATATTTGAGACTGACATACCTTGACCGTCTTCTCCTCCGCCTTCTTCTGCTTGGCCTTCAGCCGACGAAGCTGGTTCTTTGACTTGATCTTGCCATTGGCCTTGATGCCGTTCGTGGTCGCAGTCTCGACTTGGGTAGCCATGGCAAGAAAAGATAGAGCAGCTACTGGAGTGAACGAACAGTGGGCGTGAGGACCAAGTAGGAGATGAGTAGGACCGGACTTGGCCTCGACTTGGGCCGTGCTGACGTAACCACGAGCGAGTTGCCTGGTTTGGGCGGAAGTCGGGGTTCGAAAACACTCGGCACGGGCCGACGACGACGAAGAGCGTCGGGCACAGCAAAATTTGCTGCAATCAGGTCTTTGACCACCATCCTCTCTACGATCTATCGATCCCTACTCGCCTACCACCCCTCAAGACTCTAGTCGACCCCTGCGTCGACTTTTCAGGAAGAAGAACAGCCAGAAAACTACCCATCCAACATGGCTTCGTGAGTAGTTTGCAAGGGTACTCTGAGGGGGACAAAATTCTTAGTGAGGCTTTTCTGCAGCAATGAACAACTGCAGGACCTCCAGGAGAACGAGATCGAGTCCAACTGGGACCAGATTGTCGACAAGTGAGTGTAGAGTCCGTTCGTGCGACCTCTCAGTACTGAACGGTGTCGATGTGCAGCTTCGATAACATGGAACTGAAGCCCGAGCTGCTCCGGGGTATCTACGCCTACGGGTGAGTTGTCTACGCATCACCGTTCCACATCATCCTTCCGGTGTTGACCACCATCCCAGTTTCGAGCGTCCGTCTGCTATCCAGCAGCGTGCTATCGTCCCCGTCATAAAGGGTCACGACGTCATCGCGCAGGCCCAGTCCGGCACCGGCAAGACCGCGACCTTCTCCATCTCCATCCTCCAAAAGCTCGACCCGAACGTCAAGGGTACCCAGGCGCTCATCCTCGCGCCCACCCGTGAGCTCGCGCAGCAGATCCAAAAGGTCGTCGTTGCTCTCGGCGACTACATGAACATTGAGTGCCACGCATGTGTCGGTGGTACGAACGTTCGTGAGGATATGGCCAAGCTCCAAGAGGGTGTTCAGATCGTCGTTGGTACCCCCGGCCGTGTGTTCGACATGATCAACCGTCGCGCTCTCCGTACCGACACCATCAAGATCTTCTGTCTCGACGAGGCCGATGAGATGTTGTCCCGTGGTTTCAAGGACCAGATCTACGAGGTCTTCCAGCTCCTCCCCCAGGATACTCAGGTCGTCCTGCTCTCTGCGACCATGCCCGCCGATGTGCTGGAGGTGACGAAGAAGTTCATGCGCGACCCCGTCCGTATCCTCGTCAAGCGTGACGAGTTGACGCTTGAGGGTATCAAGCAGTTCTACATCGCCGTCGAGAAGGAGGAGTGGAAGCTGGACACGCTCTGCGATTGTACGAGACTGTCACGATCACCCAGGCCGTCATTTTCTGCAACACGAGGAGGAAGGTCGACTGGCTCACGGAGAAGATGCACTCCCGAGAGTTCACCGTCTCTGCTATGGTGAGCACATATAGTGAGGATCGCTTGTAGCCGATGATTGACAGTTCCGCCAGCACGGTGACATGGACCAGAAGCAGCGTGAGCTCCTGATGAAGGAGTTCCGCTCCGGCTCTTCTCGCGTCTTGATCACCACCGATCTGCTTGCGCGTGGCATTGACGTGCAGCAGGTGTCGCTTGTCATCAACTACGACCTCCCCACGAACCGGGAGAACTACATCCACCGTATCGGCCGTGGTGGTCGGTTCGGACGGAAGGGTGTCGCCATCAACTTCGTCACCACGGAGGACGTGCGCATGCTGCGCGATATCGAACGTAAGTCCGCATCCTGGTATCCTCGTGAGATGGTAATGACGACGGCCTCGCAGAATTCTACAACACTCAGATTGATGAAATGCCGCTCAACGTCGCGTAAGTAGCGCTCACATTCTGTGCAGACATCGGTTACTGACACGATGATCCTGTAGCGACCTCATTTAGATGATCTTTATTCGCCTCGTTCGTTTTCTGTTGTACATCGCACACTCGCCATCATTACCCTCTTGATATCGCCTGCGGATCAAAAGCGCACAGTCCACCATCGTCTCTCAGCATCTCGTCATTGCCATCGATCGCCATCCTCGCCGTCGTCTCTCGTCTCTCGCCTCCCCCTGCCCTCCCTCGCACCTGCCATTGCCCGTCGCCGTCAGCATAAGACTACTGTATTCCCTGCGCACGTCCTTGTTGTATATGCCCCGTCCAATGGTTGGTCCCCCGATGTCCGATACGTGTTTGCACATATGTATCCCGAGCGAGCAGTACACTACGATGATGATGTTATATATTCTGATGGATGTGCAGCTGCGGGTGTGTGCCGGGTGTCGTCGGGCTGAGATCAGTGATGGACAGGGCTGGCCTGCTCGAGGGTGGCGGGGGCTAGGCACGGTGAGGCTGTTGCGGTGGCGCCTATGAAGCCTGTTGAGGCAAGGGCGGGGGCGGTGGCGGCTGTCACAGGCAGACAAAACCTCGGCTCTTGGCTTGACGCGGGGTACACCTGCCTCCTCGCCCCCGATCCCAGAACGCCTCGCGGCCGTCGCTCTCTATTTATTCCCGCCACCCGCGTCGATGCTGCCCCAGTAGCCCAGGCTCGCCTTCCCCTTCTGCGCCCTTCGAAAACAATACCCTTTGTTCTTTCCCCGCGAGCTTGGGCTACCTCCCATCGCACCAGCCCGCGAGCAGACCAGGTCGCTTTCCCTTTCATATAAGTTATTCTGTATGGTGGGTCCATGCCTCTCGTCCTCCTCTTCCACCCGCTAACGTCTGCTGGTCAGCTATTCATGCCTTCTAAGCTTTCACCGATCCTCTGCACCCCACCAATGTCCCGCTGCCCCCAGTCGGCCCGGTTCAGCACCGAAGCTACCGACTCCCCCGGCCCCTCGCCACTGCAACAGGACCATCCCACGGAAATAATCCCCCGACTCTACATCGGCGATCTCGCGGCGGCGGAAAGCCCCGAGGTGCTCTCCTCGCTCGGAATCACGCATATCGTCTCCGCCATGTGCGGGCCCATCGCCCTTCCGTCTCCGAGTGCAGTCCCGCGGATCCCGCCACACCACCGGCTGCAGATCCCGCTGCTCGACACGCCGTTCTCGGAGCTCGCGGCGCACCTCCCGCGGACAACGGAGTTCATCGCGGACGCACTCGCACGCGACGACGCGTGCGTGCTCGTGCACTGCGCGCAGGGCATCAGCCGTAGCGTGAGTGTCGTCGCCGCGTATCTCATCGCCGCATACGCATGCAGCCCCGAGCAGGCGGTGAAGCGGGTGCAGAGCAAGCGGCGGTGTGCACAGCCGAACGTGGGCTTCGTTAGCCAGCTGAACGAGTACGCGCAGACAGTGCGGTTCGGTGACCCGGTTGCAGCGGGGTTGAAGAACGGCTAGGTCATCGTCTAGGTTGTATACCCGGACTCGTCTTCTCAACAGGCCCGCCATCTGGTGACTAGTTGTTGAGGTATCGGGGTCGGTATGGCTCCTGTGCCCTCTGCGAACACTTTGCTTCACTGCTTCCTCTACTGTTAGGCGTAATATGCTCCTATGGTCCCTTCTTCCATCGTTACAGATTCATCGTTCAACTCCCCGCCCCGTTAGCCACCCGTCTGTACAGCTCCTACGCGTTCCGGTGTCGATAGCGTCTCCAAGCCAAAAGCACAGTAGTTACTCCCCATTCGGGTGCTGCGCCCGCACCACCCGACTGCTATTCACATAGTGTACAAACCTGCACATAGACCATACCCCATGCACGATGCAACGCGTTTCATACCCGGCCCTCGTGACGGTTCAACGTTGAGCCGCAGACAAACCACACTTGTGCTCCCGAGACCCGAGGATTCGCCATCTCGGGCTTCCTGATGGGCGTGATGTGGGCGAGTGCGATGCATCGCCATGGATGGCCTCGTGAATGCATACAGCTGATCGTTGCAGTGGACGATCTGGTTCCCAGACATCATTCGTCGCCGGCCAAACTCGACTCGGATGACAGTGGAAAATAAGTACGTCGGACAGGATGGTCGCTGTGGCAGAAACAGAGAGACCTAAGTAAACTGGTACGCATTGGGGACGGGGACAAGAGGGACTTGAAGCTCCAGGAGAACGGTGTCGTCTCGCTTGAGGGTCAGACGTGACCCTTCGACTACCTATGAACCACTCATCCCCCTCGGCTTGGGAAAACCCACCCTCTCGCATGTCGTCGAAGGAGTCGGCGCAAATGCTCTGGAAGGACTTGAGTGGACCTGGCCAATACCGATCGGGAAGACTGGCGGGCCACAGCTCGAAGCCGGGCGGTTGGTCCACCGCGACTTCTCGAGCATTGTCAGAATAACCCAGGTGCACGTATTCCTCGGCAAAATCGCCCCATACGCGAAAGAATACTGCGTCTCTGGTATTGCGAGATACTTCGGAGGATAATCGGCGAGTGCGAGTCTCTGAGGGGCAGGATCAGAGGGCTGCGACAAAACATATGCGGAACGTCCTCACCCCCATCTTCGTCATTCCGACCGTTTTATATGCATTCGCAGCATAGTCTGTGACTTCTTCTACTGTGCTGTTTGCGCAGTCGGCAATCTGTTGCAGCAGTATCTGTGGCATTGGGTTCGGCGCGGCGCCCAAACTTTCTGCCCACTCGTCCAGGGCAGTCCTCTGTCGTTTGCCGAAGAAATCGCCGTAGCTGTCTCATTGAGGTACCCCTAGGTATGATAGCATACGAATGGAAGGGTCGAAAGGGGGCAAAGCACCGTTAGCAACCTGCTGAGATCCGTACTCCGCAGGGAGTTCAAAAACTCCTCGAGGCTTTTCTAGCAGTGTTCCGGACGTTGCGCTGGCTCTTCTAGATGCACCTTCCTAATGAACAAACAACATAGGAGCTTAGGAAAAACAAGAACTGACCCGGCTCCCTGAAGGCGGCATTTCGCTGGGATGCTTGAAGAGACTGAGAAAGCAAAGAGTGCAGATTGGGATGTGGTGATGAGGCTGGTAGCGTTCAGCAGAGGAGACCAATGGTCAGAGAAAGAAAGCATGCCAAAGCCGCAGATGCTCACTGTTCCAAGCTCCTCAGCGCCTCAGTTGCCTTTTTAAGATCCGGCGAACTCCGTGAATGAGAACACGGTTTGAACGTTTCGGAATAGGGGGCTCATCACCTACCTATTTGCTACTTGTAACCAGGTGAGTGTTTGCTATAGTAGTCGCAAAGCCTATCACAAGTAGAAGCTCAACAATCTCGTTGTCTCAGATACATGCCTACTATATGCATCATTCCTTCTCTTCCTTCCCGCGCACAAGTCACGTCCCTGCACATATGTTCCAAAACTCTGGAGCGAGGTAAAATGTTACGCTATTTCTGTGCATCTGTCGGTAAATTTCATGCGATACAGGAGAACGGTGGAAGTCCGGAGATGAGGAGCACGGGCTCAGTGAGGTCCGCCGCGGCGCTTGGCACCGAAGATGTCGATGGCGTACTGCCCGCTCCTGCAGACTTCATCGAACATGACTTACCCGAACTCTCACACTCTTTGGTGACTCCGCTGCTTCGCGAACGAGAACTTCCCTGGACGCGTTCACGGAGAGACTGGCCGGCGTATCCAACCCCATGCCAACCCTCCTATTGGAGCAGACGGTCGCATCCACCAACACTACAGCACAGGAAATGGCCGATTTTGCCGTCAAGCGCATCCAGGAGTTTGGCTGCCACCCAATGGGTGTAAGCCTGCCTCCCAGATATATCTGTAGTATGTTCGCTCACCTATGCCGTCCCAGTTCAAGCTCAAGCTCGACGACCCCTCGGTCATGTACCTGAAGGTTCCCGACTCGCACTACTCCCTCCGGATCTGGGCTGCGTCTGATCAAGCGCTACTCGACCACTTTGACGACCGTCAGCTAGTCGCGGTCAACCAACTTGACGGGTTCGCCCTGTGGAGTCACCCCGATAACGGATGTGCAGGTGCAGTCTACCTTGAGGGTGCCGCTCGCCCGCTCGCTGAGGTCCGCTCACGCCACCACCGGGATGTTCTTTGACGACATGCGGGAGATGGCTATGCCCGAGGGAATGGACTGGTTCTTCGTTATCGAAGGATCGTATCTGACACTGAAGCGCGATGGCGTTCCCGACTACCACATCCAAATTCCTGCGCTCCCCCGCCCACCCTTCGCGCAATTCGGCCGCAACCCTTACGCATCCGTGGTATCCCGGCTATGACCATGTGTTCAAGTTTGCACGCTCGGCGGATGCTGTCGGATGTCGTTTTCGGATGTCGTCCATGACATGTATTATCGAACACACCGAGGGTTTACTGAAGTACGGTGGCTATTCCTGTCTGCTGAACGAGAAAACATCACAGAAGCCCTCCATGAGGCTGTATGGGTACGAATGTATGCGTCAGAAGAGTACCACTTCTGAGAAACCAGTGACGGCAAGCCCAGTGACGTCTGACATGTGCTCCCGATGTGACCTTCATTCTGCACTGTACCTTTTTGCTAGGCGGGCAAGTGCGTTCACCGCAACTTCTCGCCCTCGGGGAATATCGTGCCATCCAGGAACAACAAGGATATGGTTACACTTACATATTACAATACATACATCACTGTACATCCACCCAAATGATACCACGAGGAACGAAAGGGTCCGCTGGACAGTTTGGCTTCGCTCTAACAGCAACCCGACCGTGTTTGATCTTCCAGCGCCAGCCCAGCGGAGGGCTTCGAGAGCTTGACGCCCGGCGACTAAACAAAAGAGAAGGTTAGCATCAGCGTGACAGCGGCATGCGTTCGTCAAGCCTGACACACTCCCGGCACCCTGCGAGACCGGGAGTCACGGAGGAAGGAACCAACATATGGGCCTCAGACTCCCCGAGGCAAACGAACAACTGC
Source organism: Cerioporus squamosus (assembly GCA_022592435.1). Taxonomy (NCBI): domain Eukaryota; kingdom Fungi; phylum Basidiomycota; class Agaricomycetes; order Polyporales; family Polyporaceae; genus Cerioporus; species Cerioporus squamosus. The sequence continues at coordinate 229,566 of JABYQS010000002.1, read as the reverse complement.
GCGCACAGCGGCAGACCTGGCAGAACCAGAGTCGAGACACTCACCCTGTCGTCGTCAAACACGCCACGGCGAACCTTCTCTAAGATGTCACGGGTAGCTTGCTCGAACGCCGCCTCGACGTTCTCGCCCGACTTGGCACTCGCCTCGACGAAGAGGAGGCCCTCCTCCTTCGCCCAGAGCTCGGCCTCCTCGGTCGTCACCTCCCGTTTGCGTTTCGGCGCGGAGGATGTCGGTGATGGGTCGTCGTTGCACAGGTCGAGCTTGTTACCGACGAGAATGCAGGTGAGATGCGGATCGGCGTGCTCCCGGACATCGGCTAGCCATGAGCGGGCGTTGACGAAGCCTACAGTGCAGAAGGTGCGGTGAGTATGATGCGGGAAGCAAAAGGCGTTGTCAAGATCGGTGGAAGCGGAAGTCCACCGGGCGATTGGTCTTCCCATCGGACCGGTCAATCCACTCTCAAAACGGGTGTGCATAACTTGCGACCGCGTTCTGCGCACGCGCAAAGCCAATGCTTGCTCGCGGAGGCGCTGACAGCATTTCCGGGTCCGTAGAGACGTCGTCATTCGGCTCGGACTGAAACAGGCAGCTGAAGGGTAACCGGCGGAAGTCCCGGTCGTCCGAGGCCTTTCCACTGCTGTAGTCTCGTAAAGGCGATCGAACTCACTTTGTCGGCTAGTGACATCATACACCAGCAAACACCCAGCGGCGCCACGATAATACGAACGCGTGATAGAGCGGAAAGACTCTGTCCCAGCGGTGTCCCAGCCTGCAGGGGAGACGTTCAGCAATCATAGCATGCGAAAGGTGGAACGGTGCGCGTACACTGCAGTTTCACCACTTTGTTCTCCTCGGGTATCGTGATGAGCTTCGAGCCAAACTCCACTCCTAGCTGTACGAGAAGACGGCGTTCGCGACCGATCCTTTAGAGGGCTTGAGACAGAGACGTACAGTGGGGTCCGGGTTCGCGAGGAACCGTTGGTCCGTTAGGCGGACGAGCAGAGAGGACTTCCCGACGGCAGCGTCGCCTATGCGTCGGCCAAAGTATCGCAGCAAGCGCACCAGCAGTAGCAACGCGCAGGTGTGGTACAGACAGAAGAAGGGACGGTGTCAGTCCCGGTCAGGTCGTGGGTAGAGCACTGTAGGCAGAGTGGCTAGCGAACAGCCTCACCTGTGATGATGAATTTCAAGACATAATGCCACGCAACTCCAGCCATGTCAAAGGCCTTGGGATAGCGACGGTTGGTCGTAATATGAGGAAAGAGAGTGTGTGTGGTAGCCTAGCAATCCAGTAGTCTCGATTGGTGTTGTCCTGCTCCTGCTCCGGGGTTATATCGGGTTGGCTTGAGCTTTCTCTGTCAAACAAAATGCTAGCAAGTATGCAGAGGACAGCAGAGAGTGAAGTACTGAACGGAAGGAGAACGGAAGGAGGGACTTGGGAGAGAGTTTGTGGTCGCGAGGCTCCCGGACGCGGCGCAGAGTCGCGTTGCGCGCCACCTCGTCCACGTGGTTGCCCGGAGCTTTCCGGGGAGCAACCTCTGGCTCTGCACGGCCGACGACGTCCTGCACCCATCCAGCTCACCCGAAAACACGTCCGCCACGATGAGCAGTGCTACCTGGCGCAACGTCTTCACGTACGTGTCCTGTTCTCTTCGCCGCCTCTTTGCTGTCCGGAGGGACTCCCGCTCCTGCTGCCTGTGTTATTCGCTGTCTTCTGGCTGACGCGACCGTGACTCTGCAGGTACAACAAGTACACCCAGATCGCTGCGCGCGCCCTCCGTGCGTCGCTCAAGGAGGAGGAGCGCGTCGTTGCTGAGAAGCGTGGCCTCACTGCGCTGCGCTACCAGCGCTGGGAGAATGGCCAGGGTGGCCCTCAGGTGCGTCCTCCGATCACCTTCGTCGACACGGTTGCTGACCGTGCTGTCTTCCTTCCGTCGACCTCTATCCGTCCTCTATCGATATATGATCTGGTGCTGTGATCTTCCGCATCGCAACTCGCCGTTATGCTCGCCTGGTCGGCTTCCTTATCCCCGTACCCTCTCCGTCTTCTCCGTGCCCTCCTGGACCCTTAGACATATCTCTACCCGCCCGAGGACGCGGCGCCCAAGAAGCCTGCAGTTTAGAGGAACTTATGTATACTTTCCTGGGCCGTCCTTTGGCCGTTGAATGTTGAACCCTGGCATCCCGTTGCTTCGCATGTGGGATGCTTCCTCCTTAGTGCATCAACAGCCCCACGCCGACATCAGAAGGGTAAGTCCTACTCGTCACAATCTGTATCGACGCTGTCTGTTGAGGGGCAGGGTGGACGCCTCGCGCCGTCCTCATTGTCAATGGATGTGATGTGATGTGCCAATCTCACCTGGTCGTTTGTGAGCCCATTTTCCCTCTGGGGGTACTTCGATGCATTGCAGCTTCCCAGTGAAGTGCTTCCGGACCACGAACGCTACGATCTTATTCTCCCGCGTGTCAGACCGAAACCCTCGTCGTCCTCAATCAACCTCCAAAAACAGCATGTGTATGAGTGCACTCCCTGCGGAAGCGATTGGAGCCCTCGAACATGATATCTCGTCGGCTTCTCCATACTATTCTCTGACCGCAGACTGCGCGCAGTCGCACCACGCCGTCCTCAGGGTCGCAGAAGGCGTGCAAAGTGCAAGGTCCACTGCGGGACCCGCGAAAGCGTTGCACGGCGAACTGAAGCGAGATTTGCTTCTGCAGATAAGATTGGCGCTCGGGTGTGCGCCCTCAATCGCCGCCCCACGTGCGGCTCTGCGTGCACATATATGGACGGCTGTCGCTTACGTGATCGAAATCCTAGGATCCAATTCTCCTCCAAGCTCGCTTCGCTCCTCCATCTCCTCGACGCTCTCCGGCTCCGTCTCTCGCCCTCGCCCGTCTCTAATGTACGTCGCTCGTGCTTGCGGCGATCTTGCCAGGTCGCCGTTGTTGTCGCCTCACTCATCCTCCCCCGGCGCGATCGCCTTTGCCTACTAGCAGCTCTTCTAAAACTTCCTCGCACTACGATGGCCGCCAGAGGATGCTTCAATTGCGGAGGCTGTAAGTTCTCTTCTTAACGCGCTTGAACGCGATCACTCAGCCGATGTGCACACTGTAGTCGGCCACCAAGCCGCCAACTGCCCAAAGGCAGGGACGCCTACCTGGTACGCCCTCCCTGCTACTGATCGTGTGTCTCTTTGTATGCTCATCTTTCAACCAGCTACAACTGCGGGCTTGAGGGCCACGTGAGCAAGGACTGCACCGCCGAGGCGAAGGCGAAGACCTGCTACAAGTGTGGTCAGGAAGGTCACATTGTGAGTACTCATGTCTATCCTCACCCCATGCCCGCTTACCAGCCTGCAGAGCCGCGAGTGCCCCGAGAACACGGCGTCCACCGGCAACTTTGCTGCGTTCAACAGCAGCAACAACAACTCCGGCACCACCGAGTGCTATAGGTGCGGAAAGGTCGGCCACATCGCCCGCTCGTGCCCCGAAGCCCCCGGCACCAACAGCGGCGGGTACGCCGGTGCTGGAGGCTACTCCGGCGGCGGCCAGCAGCGCACTTGGTATGTGATTGTCTTCTACTTATACACGTTGCTTCTGAGGCTGTCTTCAGCTACACGTGCGGCGGGGTTGGGCACCTTTCTCGCGACTGCGTGCAGGGGAGCAAGTGCTACAACTGCTCCGGCTTCGTGAGTACAGACCTTATGTTACGATTTCGTGTGTTCTGACACCGAGGGCACACAGGGCCATATCTCGAAGGACTGCCCGCAGCCCCAGCGTAGGGCGTGCTACTCGTGTGGTTCTGAGGGGTACGTGTTTGTCCCTTGTCGTGTTTATCTCGCTTATTTCCGCCCCCCTAGCCATATATCCCGTGACTGCCCGAACGCTGCGACCGCCGCCGCCGCTGAGGGAGCCTGATTTTTGTACGACCTCTGTATCACCGCTGTGTTGTGTGGCTCTCGTATCGTCGTCTTCATGCTTGTGATCTGTGTATCATGGTCGTCGTCTCTATTATAGCATATCACCGTGTCTCCCGTCCTGTATGCCAGAATGCAGTGCTTAGCGCGAAACAACGCTTCTAGGTCTGCAATGACGAATGATGCAGAGAGCGGCGAGACGGGGCGAGCGCCACGTTGGCGTTGAGTCCGACGTCGAGGTCGCTCTGGGCATGGTCGGCTGAAGCCGTGCCGCCCAGCGCCGGCCAATGGAGGGAGGCGTTTTCGCGTTGTGCGGGCGCCTGGCCTCCTGTCCCTCCGTCCACGCATTTGCGTCGTCTCTCTTGCCTTCCTCACTCTCCCTCGCCGTCGTCCCCATGCAAGCCCTCCGCCTGGCGCGTCCCCGACTCCCCCTCCGCCCCGCGTCCCGCGCGTTCGCCGCCGCGGCGAGCTCCGCGCACTCTGCGGCCCCCGCTGCGTCGTCCGCGTCGCCCGTCATCCCGCTCTCGAACGTCGAGGCGATGTGGGAGCGCCTCTCCACGGACGAGCAGCTCGTCATCCACCAGCAGCTCGAGGAGCTGCAGAAGAAGGACTGGAAGACGCTTTCCATCGACGAAAAGAAGGCCGGTGCGTACCCGTTTCCTCGCGTGCCCGTCGCTCGTCGCCCGTATCTCTGCGACGCCCGTGTGCCCTCTTTGCTGACGCGGGCCCCGCCAGCGTACTACGTCGCTTTTGGCCCGCACGGCCCCCGTGCCCCAGTGAACCCGCCCGGCACGCTCCCCAAGGTCTTCGCTGGTGTCGCCGCGTGCATCGCCGCTACCGCCGTCATCTTCTTCTCCATCCGCGCTAGTGGTACGTGCCCGACTCCCGTGTGTGCTGCACGTGCTTCCCGCTCAATTACCTCTTACTCCTAAAGCTCCTGCCCCGCCGCGGACCCTCACGAAGGAGTGGGAGGAGGCGTCGAACGAACGCGCGCTCGAGCAAAAGTCGAACCCCATCCACGGTACGTCCCGGTATCGCCCATGGCCGTCGGTCTGGACTGCGACTGACGTGCCGCTCCGTCCCCGTCCTCGACATTCTGTCCGGCGACGTGCGTGCAGGTATCAGCTCGGAGGGCTACTCTGGCCCCGGCTTCGTCACGCACAAGTAGATGCGCGTGCGGCGTCGACTCCGGCTTTTGCAGTAGATGGAGTGTGCACCGTCGTCGCCAGCTGGCATCCGATGGTCAGGAGAGGACCTTCCGCCCTGCGTCGTCGGCCGCGGCGGAGACGGATGCTCGTAGCTACAATCCTAGTAATCTCCTGTTATATTCCTGCTATCCCAACCAACTTGAATTGCAGACCCCATGGCATGTGTATGCGTCTCAGACTACCCTCGCAATTCTCGTTGGCCAGAACGATGGCGCTATCACCATGAACCACTGAGCGTACGCCAGAAACAGTGTGAAGGAATGCGCTACGTCATCGCAGAATATAGAGTACAGTCCGTCACGGCACTACAGCCCCTTGTCGTCCGTGCTCGTTTTACTCGAGTCCTTCTCCCCCTTCTCCTTCTCGTCGTTCTTCCCCTTCGGCTTCTCCTTCTCCTTATCGCCCTTGCTCTCCTCGAGCTCTGCCCGCCCGATCGACGCCTTGTTGTCGACCAGCGCATGCAAGGCGATGACGGCCCGCAGCAAGCTGCTGATGTACACGACCAGCATCTCGTCGTTCGTCGTCGTCGCGAAGCTCTGGGTCACTTCGGGTCGTTCAGGTCGGGGAGGAGGTTGAGCGCGTCTTGTAGGTGGTACGATATCTGGTGGTTGAGCGGCATCTTGCCCGACGCTACCTCGACGAGGTACGACTGGATGTCGGAGAGGCGCGACTGGAGGCCGCGGAGGGAGGCGAGCTGCTCGGCGACGCGCGTCGCGAGCGTGGTCGTTGTGGAGTCTTTGATGTCGCGGAGGAGGTGCTCGACCCCGATCTCTTCGGCTTCTTCGGCCTCGATTGCTGAGGGGACGTGCAGGAAGGTCTTGCGGGTCTCCGTACCGTCCTGTAGGGAGCTCAATCATATGCGCATGACATATAGGGATGGAGAGAGAACGCACGTCCTTGATCTCCTCCACTGCAAAGTACGCGTCTGTCGGAATACCGACCGTTTGTGGTCTGACGTCGACGATGACCATGACGGGGCGCGCGATGAACCTCTTCAGCAGGTCGTTGATCTCCTGGTCCGACGCGCGCAGCTTAGGTCCGGTGTGATACCAGCCAATCATCCGTTCTCGTGCTGTAGTTCACAGACGGGCAGATACAGCATTTGGGGTGGCAGGGGACCATATGAGCACAGCGGCGTGGGGGAGCGGACGGCGAACTTACGGACCGTTGACCTTCTTGAACATCTCCCACATGCCGTCGATATAGTTGTGGTCGAGGAACCATGTCTTGCTGTCCTTCTCGTCTTCCTCGAAGGGGATGGCAAACGAGTTTGCGACGTTGATGGTCGAGCCGTTGTCCTGCCCGAGGAGGATGCCGACGACGCGCTTGCTTGATCCGCGCGGGATGGAGCGGGCGTGGTGGTCTGCTACTGAGAGCAGCACCAGGGGATGGACGACTAGATGCCTGTGCTCAGTGTGTATTTCTTCAGGTAAAGTTGGGCGAGAGACATACCGACCGTCGTATTCGAGAGTGCTGAGAGCTGCATGCAATGAGCAGATGTGTTTACCAGCAAGACAGTCACGTACTTGTTCTGTTGTCGTTGCGACCATGGCTACTAGTCGGACTCGGTGGCGGGAAGCGGAAGGACAAGGACGAGGAGGGAGTGGCTGAGCGCAAGCGTCCGACGCGCGTACTTACTTGCGTACGCGTCCTATTCTGTTTGCACGTGTTGTCTAGCGCCCACGACGCGTCCCAAAAGGGGGAACACGACGCCAGGAGGCTTGTCCTGTTCCTTCGCCACGACGATGTGCCACCTACCGGCAAATCTCTGAGGATATCGGAGGTATGTTCAGGGACTTGACGAATCACTCTATGGTGACGTCGCTATGCGAACAGGCATATAGACTCGGACCCGACACACTCAGTGCCATCTGAGATCCTGTCCGTAGTGTTCTTCTTTCTCCGTGATTCTGCAAGACGTACGACATTTACCGAATGGCTAGATCTGACCGCGGTCTGCGGACGTTGGCGCGAGATTGCGCGCCCGTCCTAGGGCTCAGGATTGACATGGACGGCAGTCAGTACATTTGAGGGATCTACGTGCGCCCGAACCGACACCTGCTGAGTCGGATTGACACCCGCAGGTCGTCTGCTTGCAGCTGCGATTGTGGCCATTCGGCCTAGCGGAGCGCGGGCCCAGCGGTGATATACAGCATAGTGCCATTTTGCTAAATCTACAAATGCGGGATCGTGAGTCGTAAAGTGCTACTGACTCCTGACTGACAATTCCAGGTCCTCCGTGGGCTTCACTCAAATGCAGCGACGATCCTAGGAATCTCACTGTCCAAGATAGCGTTCTCCTCCACAGGCAACGTCAAGCTCGCGTCTCGGGTTCTGTTCTTGTTGTCCCAAAGGTCGGCGACATAGCTGTCGCTACATAGAGCATCCAAGTCGTCGTCGAGTATCGCTCCATCAGCCTCCGAGTCGTTGGCGTCGGGCTCCTCTTGCACGACATACGGGTCCACGTAGCCGTCAAAGGCGGTAGACGCGACAGGGGTCCAGTCAAGAGGATCAGTGTCCGCTTCGCCAGACTGTTGCGCCAGCAGGAGCATCTTCGTGCGAAGGGCGGAGATGGCGTCCCCAAGGGTGTCGACACTGTCGCTCCTAGCGACGTCAAGCAATTCTGCGAAGACTCCAGGGAGCTTGGAGCGATGCGCGCTGCTGAAGGCCTCTTGAAGTCGTGGATGCGAGCCAGATGCCTCTCGCGCGACTCGCGCCGAGGCGGGGGTACCGGTCACCAGGGGAGGCCGCTGGATAGCAGGTACGAGAGGGTGTACGCTACCGACTCGAGATCGTCTCGGCTGCGATCATCTCCGTCGTGTCAATGGCTGGAAGATGCCTGGCAGTTTCACCAAACTTACCATAGCCATCGTGAACCCTCAGGCTGCACCAGTCGGGTGTTCCGACCAAGAGCGGTTTTGCAGACGCGTCCAATCTGCGCTCAGTTTCCTGTAAGGTGGGTCGTAGTACTCTTGCGATTCCGTAGGTCGATGAGACGGATGCGCGAGGGATCCGACGGGCACAGAAGGATGTTTGCGGGATTGATGTCGCGGTGCACGACACCATGGGTCCCCAGGTGCTCGAGGGCGCTCAGCTTCTCGAACCACACCGTGACTCAGCTACGGATGCGTTTGATGCGAGGAGCGGCGTACCAATTGTTCCGCAATCCGAGCGACTGTGCAGATCCTCAACGCTTCGACCGATTCTCGTATTGTCTTCTTTAATGTACTGCCGAGCAATTCCATCGCCAGATAGTCGAAGTGGGGGTCACGGCCGTACCCGACCAAGTGTGGTATCGTACGGTGACCCTGGAGGTGCTCTATGACTCTTGCCTCGTGAGCGAGGGGAGTGCGTTTCACTTTGCTCGATACGCGGGCCACTTTCAGAGCGACTACGGTTCCAGAAGGTTGCCCGATCGCGTGAAAGACGTCAGCCTGACAAAAATGCGTTGAACAACCCTTGACGGGAAGAGTGTGATGGAGCAATATTTGCATACAAAAGCTCCCCATCCTAATGGCGTCTTGAACTGCCAGGTCAGGCTGAGCGGCTTGGTTTCTTCGATCCATAGCGGTGGTTGAGGTGGTGCACTTCGAAAAGGAGACGACGGCCTGGCGCGACCAAATTTGAATGAAGGAAAGAACGAGCAGTGGGGTCGTGGGAAAGTTCGGCGGCGTGGTTAACTCAGAATGACCGAGGGCCATGCACGCTCAATCAAGTCGGTATACCGACGTGTCTCTCGAACAAGAGGGGTTGCGACTGCAAGACACTGCCCACTGTATTTGCATGATCTGGCATTGACGGCGACCGCGATGCCGCAAGACCCTCCATCGTCATTCGGGCACGAACGAAGCGACCCCGATGGCCACCAATCACGCGATAAACCATTACAAGTCTCGTATGATACCTCTAAGGCGATAGTAGCAATGAGTAAGTCGTGAATCATGTCGATGTCCGTATTTTCGACGTCTCTCATCGTGCAGCTGGCGCAGGTCGCGCAGCTGGCAAGGAGCCTGTGCTTGCGGGGCAGGTATGGCTTGCGTGGCCTCCCTTGATATAATGACCAAGCTCGCGCATTCATATCTTCCCCCAGAGTCCCCCAAGGAGGGAGATGCGCGTGGCGATCATGAACGCACAGGCGACCATGACGGCGGATCCTGTTGGAACGCTCAGCACGGGCATATATGCGCATCGGAGCGGAAGTCTTGCATACCTGCATATACGCCGACGAACTTGAACCCGCCAGTGGCGTCGTTGATGGCACCGGAGATGGGCGGTCCCGCGACGGCACCGAGCGCGATGAGCGTCATGCTCATCCCGACGCGGACGCCGACGTCGTGTGTCTTGCCCATGCGCACGATTGGCGCTGCGAGGAGGGAGACGTACACGCCGGAAGAGGCACTGCGCACAACGTACACGTCAATCTCGACTGGTCGTCCTTGCAGAGTGTGAGAACCACGCACCCATAGACGACTGCAACGCCGATGTTTCCTCCGATGCTCGTCGCGAAAGGCCATATGTAGGTCATGACGGCAGCGATGACCGTTGCTGGAGTCATGATGTTGAGCGGGCCCGTGCGGTCAGCGAAGTAGCCTCCGACGACCCGGCCGATGGCCGAGCAGCCGTTCGCGATGGCGAGCAGGTAGAACGCGAAGTTGTCCGAGATGCCTTCGGACACGGCGCTCACTTCGAGATATGTCAAGCACTGGTTCGAAGAAGCGGTCAGCAGAGGTGCAGAGCACCGGTGAAGGGCGGGACTCACAGTGTACATGCCTAGGAAGCATAAGAAACTCGATAGACTGTACAGCGTGAATGGCGTGGACTTGAACGGCTCGAAGCTAATGAACGGCCCAGTGTGGCGCTTCGGTGGAAGGCGCCGTTCTACGGTCTGCATCAGGATATCAGCTCTCAATAGAAAAGGTGTGCCAAGCGTTAGATACATACAGCGACCATTGCCAGGACGAGGACAATCTCGATGAAGCCCATGATGCGCATAGTCCACGGGAAGCTGAGATATCGTCGGCGAATGCATGTACGCACATGATAGACGTAGCACGTACCCCACTGCGTTGATGAGGTTCCGAATGATAATTGGGAAGACCGTGCCACCACAACTGGAGCCCAGGGCCATGATGCCGAGCGCCATACCGAGCCTGTGCTTAAACCAGTGTGCGGGGCAGCCCATGATAATTCCGAAGATCGTCCCCGCTGCGAGCTGGTAACAAAGTCAGCCGCAATCAGGCTTAGATGGCGTCGCGTCACTCACGCCTAGAGCGATGCCCTGACAGAGGAGGAACTGCCAGTACTCCGTGCATTGAGCAGTCAGGAAGGTGGCAGCGATGAGGACCGCGCCCGCCGCACTAAGAGGAATCTTGGTGTAGCCCATGTCGAAGATGCGCCCCACGACAATACCCGGAATGAATATGAGCGCATACTAATACTTCCGATGAGTATATTCGCACTGCTTGTGGGTATTGCGAGGCTTGCCTGAACAGATCCGATCCATGCACTGCAACTCGGGGTCAGCTTCCACGGTTGACGTCATGAGAACGAACGACTGACATCGTGGAGGGGGAGGTGCCCTTGAGCAGGTTCTCGGTGTAGTATGTTTGGAAAACCTGGTGGGCTGCGTTGGAACGCGACTATGCGTATATACTCGATGAACACTCACACCCCATGCATTCACAAGACCAAAGGTTGCACATGCCCCGGTAGCACACTGCAAACTCGGTCAACGAACGATGCTTGCGGAACACCGGCGTCGCACTCACTCCAATGACGACCGACCATGCCTTCAGTCCTCCATCAGGGTGTTTGCCATGCTGATCCTCGGCGCCTTCAATCGCCTCGACCGCAGTCGCAAGGTCAGGCGCGAGCTTCGACTGCTGCTTCTCCTCGTCGAAGGACTTCTTCTCCTTCTCGTTAATGTCGTCAATCTGCGGGCGCGAGATGGTGCGTGTGGACGACGCGGAAGAGTGCTGAACGGTCTCCTGTTGCTCCATCGTGGGTTCGTGACTTCGCGAACGCGTTGCCTAGCGGTGAGCTGGGTGAGGCAGACGGCTCCAAAAAGGCCCTAGGAGGGGCAAGGGAGGGGAGAGGAAGACTGAAGAGGGCATGGGGCTGCTTAAGTATGTGTATATTCCCGGATGGACCGCGTCGCTGAGTCATCTAGCCGTGTGATGTGCAGTGAATCCTGCAGGTCGTCCTCCCCCGTTATCACGCCATATTCGTGCCCCGACTGCACTAGCAGCGTCAGATTGAAACAGAAGCACAAGTCGGACTTCTCAGTGCATTGGTCAGAGCCTTCAAGCCAGCGCTGCTCGTGACTCGGGGAGCTAGAGTGAGACACTAAGTTCGACCCACCGCCGGTCGACGGTAGCTCGAGGACGCTCACGGCAAGAAGCGCCAAGGCCGCGTTTTCATTGGCCCGAAGTCCGATCAACGTTGAGAGCCACGTGGGAGTGCACAGTTAGCGCTCATGGACTGCAGAGACTCGGGCGCCTTCCAATTTTTCGGTCCTGCTGCACTTGCCGCGAGTTACAGTTCCTCACACGTACCTCACCGTCACTCGGCCCACTCTTCACAAGCAAACAGACCATGGCCTTCGGTACGCATGAATTATCCTTGATTATGGCTGCGATATTGGCTCACAACGCATCTGCCCTGCTCTTTTCTAGGTGCTTCAGGTGGACGCGGCGGATTCGGCGGCGGACGAGGAGGAGGAGGCCGCGGGGGTTCAAGGGGAGGTGCTCCTAGGGGACGGGGAGGCCCGCCTGGACGTGGGGGAGGATTTGGCGGTCGTGGTATGTTTTTGCTATGCACAGTTGCAGTGATGTTCTTGACTGTCGTTCACAGGCGGCGGAGGTGGACGCGGAGGTGTTGGGAAGCGCGGCGCACCTGGTCGCGGCGGCCCCCGCGGTGCAGGCCGTGGAGGGAGGGGCGGTCGCGGCGGCGGAAGAGGTGGAGGCTCGAACGTGATCCTCAAGCCCCACAGGCACCCCGGTGTCTTCATCGCGGAGGGCAAGGAGAGCTTGTTGGTCACGAAAAACTTGGTTCCCGGCGAGGCTGTCTACGGCGAGAAGCGGATATCCATCGACGGAGGTGTCGACGGGACCAAGGTCGAGTACCGTGTGTGGAATCCCTTCCGGAGCAAACTCGCGGCAGGTGTCCTTGGCGGTCTCGACAGCCTCTTTATCGAGCCTGGCAAGAAGGTTCTCTACCTTGGTGCCGCCAGCGGTACCAGTGTTTCCCATGTCGCTGACATTGTTGGACCGGTGAGTGTCGAGTTCTGCCGTCCCATAGCGGCATCTCATCATGTTTTGCAGGAGGGTGTCGTCTACGCCGTTGAGTTCTCTCTTCGGTCAGGTCGTGATCTGATTGGTATGGCGAAGAAGCGTACCAACGTCATTCGTATGTCTCTGTTGTTTTGTCTCGTACTTTTACGTCTGACACACCCCCGTAGCCATCATCGAAGATGCCCGTGCACCCCAACGCTACCGGATGCTCCTGTCGACGGTCGACGTTATCTTTGCGGACGTCGCCCAGCCTGATCAGGCCCGTATCGTGCTGCTCAACGCAGAGTACTTCCTCAAAAACGAGGGTCACGTTGTCATCTCCATCAAGGCGAGCTGTATCGACTCCACTGCGCCTCCAGAGGCCGTGTTCGCGAAGGAGGTCGACTTCCTCAGGGCGAACAAGGTCAAGCCCATCGAGCAGGTTACCTTGGAGCCGTATGAGCGTGACCACGCAATGGTAACAGGTGCGCCATCTTCCGTGCTTGGGAGTTTCTTTGCAGGCTTGTCTAACCTATTTGCTAGGCAAATACCTACGGTACGGGCAGAAGGAGTAGTCCTTCCGCGTCTGCTGTGCGCTTGCTCTCTTGCTCTTGTTTCCCTCATTGTCTGGTCTGATTTGCATCGCTTGTATTCTGTAGCATCTCAAAAGTATATACTATCTCTCCGTCTTCGCCATCCTTCTCGTTTCAGACCCCCGCCTCAATAGCCCCCGCTTTGGCTTCTTCTCCAACAGATTAGATGAGCGCCGGGTTGCGTTCTTGAGATAACGACTCCTTCAAGACATCGCGAGGCTCGAGCCCGTCGCAGGGTTGCTCGCCGCGACGAGGTCGATCTTGACGAAAGATCTGAACGTGCTAATTTGCGTCCAACATTTTTGCAACGATCTGCTGCTGCGCTCGCCACGTCAGGATGCTGCGGAGGCAGTACTGAGGAGATTATGATGCGCGTAGGCACATAGACGCCCGCGCTGTCCCGCTGCTGTACCCTCAAGCCACCTCCCTTACAGCTCGCCAGCTTAGCTGATGAGGCCGTCCGGACAGGTTGCTCTTGATCTCGGACCGCCATACGAAGACGGAGAACGCTCGGACTCCGACTTCGAACAAATCCCCCATCCCTCACACAACACCTACTGGGCCCAGCACCCGCCAGCACACGCCGCCCCGCGCGAGGAGCAGCTGCCGTTGCACTACATGTCTGAAGAGAAGGCTCGCCGCCGGGTCACCCGCGGCCCTGGAGGCAACGGGGCCTATGCGGACCCCGTCGCGGAGAAGGGGCTCGACTACGACGCGTTCGACGACGAGGGCAAGGACGTCTACTCCAAAATGAAGGCCTCCAAGGGCCCAATTAGCAGCGGACGTCCGCGCAGACCGCCCCCGCCGCCCCCTACCACTGTGGTACGTCGCATATACTCTGCTGTATGCACTCCCTGACCTCATATGCTCGCGGTATCGGTGGTGTTAGCGCGAGTTCTTCATGCAGAACCTCGAGCACATCCCACCCATCATCTACACCCTGCTCTCGTGCTGGACGCGCTTCCACAAGATCGGCAAGGCCGGCGTCGTCGTCTGGGACGAGGCGCATTTTGGCAAGTTCGGCTCGCACTACCTCAAGCGCGAGTTCTACTTCGACGTCCACCCCCCGCTCGGGAAGATGCTCGTCGGCCTCGTCGGCCTGCTCTCGGGCTACGATGGCTCGTTCGGCTTCGAGAGCGGGTCCACCTATCCCGACACCGTCCCGTATGTCGCCATGCGCGTCATGCTCGCGACGTTCGGCGTCGCGCTCGTGCCGCTCGGGTGGTATACCGCGGTGGAGCTGGGGATGAGCTGGATGGCGTGTCACTTGGTCGCGCTGATGGTGCTTTGTGGTGAGTGCGCTCTGAGTTCGATTATATGCGCGCATGTATTGATGCTGACCCGCGGCGCTGAAGATGTTGCGTGGTTGTGCATATCCCGATTCATTCTTTTGGACTCCATGTTGTTGTTCTTCACGTTCACTACCGTCTTCTGTCTCACCAAATTCCACAACCAGCAATACCGGTGCGTCCATATTCGCTTCGTTGCATGCACAGGGCATCAGGATGACTGACGTTTCCCCATCTATGCACGAACCCTAATCAGATCCTTCTCCTTCGACTGGTGGCTATGGCTTGGGTTGACCGGGTATTCGATTGGATGCGTCTGCAGGTATGCCCAGTACGTATATGCGCAGTGTTCTGCTCTAAATGCTTTGCAGTGTAAAATGGGTTGGGTTCTTTGTGACGTGCCTGGTAGGGGCGTACACGATCGAAGACCTTTGGGACAAGTTCGGCGACCTCAAGATGTCCGTGGTAGGTGCAACCGTTGACAGTCGCTGCGGAGGCCGTTGCGAACTGACGTATCTGTCTCAGCGTGACCAAGCCAGGCATTGGGCGGCTCGTGTCGGGTGTCTCATCGTGCTGCCGATCCTGGTCTACATGGCGTCCTTCAAGCTGCACTTCCTGGTCCTCAACCACTCCGGTCCCGGTGACGCTCAGATGAGCTCCCTCTTCCAAGCGAACCTCGTCGGCAACACCTTCAGCGAGAACCCCCTCGGTATGTGGCAACAGTGATCCCGTTTTGGCCACAGCAGAGCTAATCTTCCGATTTTCCCAGACATCGCATATGGCTCCAAGGTCACACTCAAGAACATGGGCTGGGGCGGAGGTCTTCTGCACTCCCACGTCCAGACGTACCCTGTCGGCTCCGAGCAGCAGCAGGTGACCTGCTACCACTACAAGGATGAGAACAACGAGTGGAACATCATGCCCCGCTGGGATGAGGCGCCATACGACCCGAACGGCCCCCTCCGCTTCCTCAAGGACGGCGACGCTATCCGTCTTCAGCACGCTCCCACCACCCGCAACCTCCACTCGCACCCGATCCCGGCACCTATCAGCAAGCTGAACAACGAGGTCTCGTGCTACGGCAACGCGACGATCGGCGACTACCAGGATTACTGGGTCGTCGAGGTCGTGGACGACATCCATCGCGGCGGCAAGGACAAGTACGACAAGATTCACTCGCTGACGACTCGTCTGCGCTTCCGCCATCAGGCATCGGGCTGCTACCTCCGTGCGGCGAACGCGGTGCTCCCTCAGTGGGGTTTCAAGCAGATCGAGGTCAGCTGCGACAAGGAGAACAACCCCAAGGACATCCACACCTACTGGAACGTCGAGAGCCACTGGAACGACCGCCGTAAGTCTTGTCCCCCTGGATGCTGCAGTGGCTGTATGCGCCATGTCTGACCTCGTCATCTTTGTGCACAGTGCCCGCTGGAGACACGAAGTTCTACAAGTCGCCGTTCCTGCGTGACTTCTGGCACCTCAACGTCGCGATGGCCACGTCGAACAACGCGCTCGTCCCCGACCCCGACAAGGAGGACATCCTCGCTTCGAAGCCGTTGGACTGGCCGTTCCTGCGCGTAGGGCTCCGCATGTGCGGCTGGGGCGACCAGCAGACCAAGTACTACCTGATCGGCACGCCCGTCATCTGGTGGGGCGGCACCGTCAGCTTGATCCTCGCTGCCCTCGCTGCTGGTGTTTACCTCATGCGCCAACAGAGGAAGTACGTCGATATGGAGCCGAGTGAGTGTTTGTTGTTGCTTCTAGCTACGGTGAAGTGTACTGACAGGAGCCCGATTGTAGGGGAGTGGGAGCACTTCCTGTACGTCTGCAAGGTTGCCGGCGTGGGCTGGGTCCTGCACTTTGGTAAGTAGTCCTGTACATCAACAGCAGCCATCTCATACTTATGGCACCTTGCTATTCAGCTCCGTTCATGATCATGGGTCGTGTAACATATATACACCACTACGTAAGTTCTGCCAACGCACCATCACGCTGTAGTGCCGCGTCTCACACTTGCCTCCGCAGCTCCCGACCCTCTACTTCTCCGTCCTGATGCTCGCGCACCTCCTCGACCACTTCGTCTTCACCTCTCGCCGCCTCTCGGACCGCACGAAGCAGATCGTGTTCGGCGCCTGCGTGTTCATCATCCTCGGCACCTTCTGGTGGTTCAAAGGTGTCGCGTTCGGCATCGACGGCCCCATCAACGACCACTGGGGACTAAAATGGCGCTCCGTGCGTACCTCTCCGCCTCCTCTGCATGCAGTACTAATTACTGACCACCTCACCTTTTCTTGCAGAGCTGGAACATATATAATGAGTAATTATCCTATTCGCATGTTCAGTAGTACTCTCGCTGTCAATGGTTTGTCATTCGGAATGGACTCTGAGCTATATATGTATTCTCCTCCTCATCTCTTGCCTGGCGCACATCTATATCTATGATGTCTACTGCGCTGAGCCTTGCTAGGTAGGATATGTGGTGAGAAGCCCCAGGCCTCAGGCCTGAGACTACAAGAATCGTGCTAGGTTGCCACGCACACGCACGCGCTTCCGGGAATCCAAGATGAATCGTGAAGTACTAGTACTGGCACAGTAACATAACAGATGCTGCAACAACAAGTACCGACGATGTGCTCACTAACTAGTTTGTCCGTGCAGGACCCCATGCGGTCATTCTCTTGTAGAACAGCAGATAAGGTTGCCGGTCCTCGCGGTCTTGCCCACCAAACACGTCCTCGGGGCGCACGTCCGAGACGAGCTCGTCGTCTATCCGGATCCACGCTGCCCGCGGACGCTCCGTGAGCTCGCGATTGGGGTGCAGCACGTCCAGGGTGTAGTGGCCTCCAGAGGCAGACATGCCGTGGTGGTACAGGACTGTTGACGCCGAGTCAGGCCACGCCACTACATCGCCAGACAGGGGAGCTTACCTCCGAACAGTTGATACTTGACCGGCTGCGCAGTCCTCTTTGCCGGCGAGATGATTTCTGAAGAGTCTTGGTTAGTGACTGTAGCAGTGTGAACGCAAAGGCGACAGAATGCACCTGGAGGAATATCCAGCTCTGGCGAGAACGACACCTGCTTGCCGACCTTCACGACATCGCCGACCTTGATATCGTACAAGAACCGCTTCATGTGCAGGATCAGCACAGGCGGGAGCGCCTCGATGAGGACCTGCTGCGTCGCATCGAGGATCACGCCGGGCCGTGTGGGGATGGAGACCTGCACGGTCTGCGGATGTGATATGTGCTGCAGGGCGTCGCGCAGGGTCTTGACGTCCTCCGGCTGGATGTCTAGCTGCAGTGACCGCCAGTCCTCGATCGTGACCGACTCCCGCTGGTGAGGGGCGCGCAGTGCTGAGCGGAATTTGCCACCGAAAATGCGCGTGATGGGAGAGTCGGTGGACTTTGCCTGTATGTAGAAGACCATCTAGTTAACCTGTGTATGTTAATTCATTGACAAGGGCGGACGTACCGTCCTAGTGGCAACAGCCCTATTCTTCTTGCCGACCTCGAGCCAGCCGTCTTCTTGCGAGGGTTCCTCCCCGGCAGATTGCGCAGGTTCCTTGGGCTGCAAAGACTGCGAGATCGACAGGAGCTCCTCCTCAAGGGTGTCCAAGAAGAACCCGAGGAACTCCTCTGCATCCTCTTGGTATCCGCCCTACATACGAACGGTCAGAAGGGGGAGCAAAATGGCTAGAGTCGGAATAGGGACGCACAATCATATTCGCAAACCTCTTCTTTTCCTTCATCGCATCATACACGTACGTCGGAATGAAACTCTCCAGCTCATCGAACGCGTCATCCTCCCGCTCCTTGCCCTTTGCCTTGGGGTCATTGCTCGGGGCAGGGGGATCCGGAACGAATTCCCTGAGGAACTGGATGGTCGCGTCGACGAGCGGAGTGGCCTTCGTGCCCTCGCGCTGGGAGCCGACGACCGGTCCAGCAAGGTGTTTCCGCAATTCCGAGAAGAAACGATGGAAAGGCGGGCAGTACACGAGGATCTGCAGGACCGCATTCGCGAAGCACATATTGCCGGTGTTGATAAGGCCCCGTGGGCGGATCTTCATCGCAGCTGCGACGTTCACAGCGGAGCCTGAGGGGCCTTCGTTGAGCAGGCGCAGCAGCTCATTGCGGTTCGCAGATGCAACCGATGCTCTGGCAGTCGCAGACGGGGATCCTCCGGCGGTCGCGGGAATGGAGAACCCTACGACGTTCGAGACGGGAAGGCGAGACTTGGAGGACGATGCGCTGGAGTCGGATGGCTGCAGAAGTGAGGCCCACGATCGCTTGGGGCCAGTTTGCTTCGCAGGAGCCGCTGGCGCAGTAGAGGTGGATGCTGCTGCTGCATGAGGCTGGTCAGCCACTACGTGAGACGCGGAGGGCCCAGTAGCTTCGGAGACTGCTGCAGGTGCAGTGGGAAGCTCGGATTTCGTGTCGGCATGAGGCGAGACCAAAACCTTCGTAGAAGGAGAGCCTACTGCAGCAGAGACGGACGTCGCGGAAGAGTACGGCGAACCGGGAACCGGCGTGTCTGCTACGACGGAACCAGCTGGCGTCGTCTCAGTAGTAGACGAAGACAGCGGGGCTGCGAAGATTGAAGAAGCTTCCTGTGTATCGACAACAGTGGGGGCCACCTGCAGCACTGCTGCTCGGATCCTAGGACTAGCGGGTGGTGTACGCGTCTCCAGGGCTTTCTGCAACACCTCGTCGGGAGGGAAGGCACGAGTTGAGATGATGACTCCAGGGGCGCGGCTGGGATGACCGGGGCGACGCGACCATATCACGTAAGTTGATGGAAGAGCAATCGCAGGAGTGGGTTCCGCAGCTGGGCTAGGACTCCTGCTGAGACTGACAGCAACAGGATCCGGTTCAGCGACGGTAACCCGGTCCTTTTCGCGAGTCTCCTGAACTTCCTGTGAAGCAGGCTCGGGCTCTCTGGAAGGCTCAGACTGCGGAGCCTCGACAACTCGCTCGCTGGGGTCTGACGAGGCTGCCTGCGTTTGTACGACTTGCGGAGACTCCGTCTGAGGGAGCACCGCCTGCTGTGAGGCTGACTGACTCAACGCAGGTGAAGCCACCTGGGGAACATCGGGAACGACATGGTATGCTGGTGGCTGAGGATGCTCTGGTATATCAGGTGGAGGCGGGGGCGGAGGCTGTGCATGAGGAGGAGGGTATGGTTGCTGCACTTGAGGTACTGGTTCAGCCGAAACCATAGGAGGCAACATGGACAGCTGTTTTGGCAGAGGCGACGGAACCTGACCTGGCCAAGCGTGAGGGTAGGGACCGTTGGGCTGGGGATGATGATAGGGAGATCCGTAAGGGACCTGATGGGCTTGCGGATGTGGAGGGTACTTTTGAGGATGATGGAAAGGACTTGCGGGAGAACCTGGAGGTGGGGTCTGCACAGGGACCGCATGAGGTGGTATGTGATGCTGGTGAGGGATAGGCTGGTAGTGGTACGCAGGAGCGCCGCCTCGATGGGGGTACCGACCACGACCTGCACCAGAGACTCTGGGAGAAGCCGGCTGGTGCATGGGCGTGTGTCCGTTCATGGGTGGCATATGATATGGGTAGTATGAGGTCGGGGCAGGCGCCGGGGTGTACGCGTAGTGCGGCGGCGGCGGAGGTGGTGGTGGATGATGATAGTAGGAAGGCCCCGGCTGGGGGTGGTATGGTGTGTGAGGACTCGCCATAGCTGGTTTCGCACAGATTCCGCAGAGAGAGTTAATAACGCACACGGGGAGAACGTGGGGTGATCGTACCAGTGTATGCTAATCGCTGAATAATCTGGACTGAAGGCTACCGCACTGACCACATATGCTGCACAGTCACAAGAGTAGGATGCGCGAGTAGACGGTCCAGGACGTGTCTGAGGATCGCGTAGGAAGATGTGGGAGGTGGGTCGACGGATTACTGAGCGGACTGGAGGCGAGTGGGCTTTGTAGCGACTTCGTCACGTTCTTGTGGTGGCGATGGGCAGAAGAATGATCAGCGAGATAGTACAGTGATGTACGACGTTGGCAGAGCGAAGTCTGGGGCGGTCGCGCGAGGATCAGCAGCGAAGGTGTGGGCGGGGACGACGAGGATGCGGACGACGTCCTCGCACCCCGCGTCCCACAGGAGCGGAGACTTGCGGGGAGCGTCAGTACAGACTCCGCTCACTGCAGGCGACCGCAAAGTTTCGGGCCCCGCTGCATTCAACTTCGATCTCCGCAGTATCCTGGGGTGGCACGCCAGCTTTACGCGCGACTTGCACTCAGCTTGCACTTTACGTGCATCTGCACATGGCCGATAACCTGTTCGCTGCGATAAATGACGACCATCCGCTTGCGTTGGAGTTAGCGAGTCTACGCGCCGCTGTTGCGCGGTATCAGGTACGGCGAATGCAGTCTTATTCGCCTATCGTACATCGCTCATTAACTGACATCCAGGCTTTGGCAGCATGAAGCCCATGCCACTTCCTTGAAGCTTCAGAGGCACTCATTGGAAGCCTCACAAGCTGTCGACCATGCACGCGCACTAGAACGCCAGAATACGCGTCTGAAGGAGGAGATTGCGGTTCTCCGAGACAACCCGGACTCTACCCCAGCCGAAACCGCGTTTCAAGTACCCGAACTCTCCCTCGCCCTCCGCCGTCTTTCGGACAAACTGACTGCGATCGAGAATACATTATTGGAACGCACGAAGGAGGTTGTCGACGTCCGGAGCGAGCTTGCTAGTGCGCAGCATGAAGTGGAAGCCGCGCGCGCACTAGCTGCGGAAGCACGCGCCCGAGAGGAGGAAGGTCTTGCCCGGGAGCGAGAGTTGGAACGGAAGGTGCGCACTATCGAAGAGGAGCGAAGGATGTCGGACCTTGTCGTGCAGGAGTACGCCGCTCTCGTCAGGAAGCTCGAGGGCAGACCGAAGGCACCTTCCACACCCACCTCCCCTTCGTCCATGGACCTCCAGCGCTCTTCCAGCGGCTCAGCGACCACGCTAGCGGAAAGTCTCGCTGAAGGCAAGCTAGGTCTTCGGAGGCTCTTGGAAGAGTTCAACGGTAGGAACGAGCGGATCCAGTCAGACGTAGCCAAACTACACGGTGACAATGGCCTCCTGTACAAGGAGCTAGAGGTCGCGCGCCAAAGCGCAGATCATGATCGTGAAGAGCTGGCGAAGGCTCTACACGAGTTGGACAAATATCGTGCTGACGATAATACCGCAGCGAAGATGGTATCTCGCTACATGTAAGTTATTGTATTCTTCTGCCAATGCAATATTGTTTAGATGCCTTCGCTGCAGGAAGTTTTCGCAATCGTCAACAGACACATTGCAGAAAGCGATAGACACGCTGAAGTTGCGACATGCCTCCACACTCGCGACGCTCAATGCCGAGATATCCCAGCTTCAGCGAGCCCTCTCCCACGAGCGCAGCGAGTCTGAACGCGTTCGCACTGCGTTGGACGACCTCACGGAGGACATTGCCCGTGAGGCCTATGGACGACGTCGCGAGGTGTCCCTGCGCCTCGCGTTCCTCGGTCGGGAGGAAAATCTTGCGGAGAACCTGCGACGTTGGGTGCGCAAGGCTAGGGAGTTCCTCGACCGCTCGGGCAGTTTGGAGGACGGTTCGATATCCCTGAATCCCATGGTGCTCCGAGATGCATACGCGAAGGCTACAGCGGACGCTGAGGCTTTACTGGACACGTTGAACGGGCAGCCGTCGGGGGACGACGCTTCAGCTGGCTCTATAGCTAGGCTGGTGTTGGCACAGGACACCGTATCGACGCTGACCCACGAGCTGCAGGAGGAGACTATCCGGAGGCTTAAAACTGAACGCAAGCTTGCTCGGTGGGAGACCAAGGACCATCCCAGAGACAAGGACGAGCTTCAGGATTACCATCCTGTTTTGCATCCCTTCCCTCATCGCATCAATGGGCATCAGGAGGAGCGCCATCTACTCGATGCCAGCGTCGGTACATCCGCCGGCCCATCTCCACCTCCACCCGGTCCCGAAAACGTGCAGGACTCAGCCCCCTCTACAGGTGTACATATCGTCGAGGTCATCACTGTCCCTCCTGTCGTATCGTCTGTGGTTCCTCCAGAGAGTGCGTCTATACCCGACATCCCCAGTCAGCCGTCAGCGTCTATACCCCGATCAGCCTCATTACCTCTAGGGGGCTTGAGCCCTGTCGACTTAGAAGTACATGATGGAACAGCTGTTACGTCCGCTTCAGCCACGGAAGCTAGCGACATGGCACCCCTACCCGTTCCTGCTGCCCTGGAGCCTAACAACATGACATCCGCGCCGTCTGCATCATCAGCAGTCTCTCCAGCTATACCCTTCCCAGGATCTCCTCACGAAGCGTCTGCTGCCATTGCGGCAGTACCTCAAGACTCTTCTCGGTTATCGAGACCTCACCCTCCACCACCGTTGCCGCTGGAAGCTACTGGCTTGCAGTTATCATCGCTTTCGCCCACGTCGCCAAACGGTCCACAGGCAAACGAACCCCAAGGGACATCTCTTTTGGCCGCGTTGACGAGAGTGCAAGATCGCTACGATGACGTCCAGCGCGGCTTCCGTGATTGTCACTTGGCGCTCAAGGAACTTAGGAAGTCTCTCGCCGACCTACCCTCATCATCCCCCAGTTCGTCGTTGGACATGCCGTCTGTGCTTCGCAAGGCCGTGGAACGCCTGGCGGACTTCAACGAGGATGCTCGCGTTGAGCTCGAGATCCGCATAGCGGACGAAGAACGCATCGCGAGCGGATATGAGGCTCTGCTCTCCATCCCCGGCGCGATGTTGCACTCCGACGACGCCGAGAAGATGGACGAAGCCCAGATGGTGAAGGAAGTGCGCGCTTTCGTAGACGGCTCGGACCCCGCGGTCGCAAAGGCAACACACCAGTTCGCGCAAAAGCTCGACGATCTCGAGCACGACATCGCATCAATCAAGCGCACGCTGCACGAACTCTCGTTGTCTTCTACGGCGGACAGTCTGTCGCCTTCCGCGGCGGCCAAGACGACGGCATCGCCCAGCTGGTCGGCGTGGACCCCGAGCTTCCTCAACCCGCCGACGCGCTCGACGAGTCCCGCGCCAGCGACGTTCGGCTCCGTGATGACCTCGCCGCGACTGCGCCACGCCTCGTCGTTCTCGCATCCACGCGAACACTCGGATGAGTCTGCCGACCCGCTCGCGAGCCTCGGTCTGCGCATCGTCGTGCCCGTGCGCAGTCCCGGGCTGAGCCCGAGCCCGAGCGGGGGCCCCAGGGCTGGGCCGAGACAACGGACGACGTCTGGGATGTTCATGTTGGGCTTGGGTATGCGAAGTACGTCGTTTAGCCCGGGCGTGGGCAGGCAAGGGTTGCACAAAGTGCCATCGAGGAGCACATTGGCGAGTTCGAGTGCGACGCGGTTGGCGAGCACGTTGAACCCGAGCAGCTCTAATCCACAGAAGGCTGAGGGGAGTAAGGACAACGGTGAAGAAGAGGCCGAAGCGGGGGGTGATGCCGGTAATAGCTCAGACATCGAGTGAACCCCTCTGTAGAGGATCAAGCCATCCTTCACCTTTTTACATGCGTTGTATTGAAACGCGCCAATCGGATTTAAATGCTATGCCCTTGATGAGATGGGGTCTCGGCCAGTGGGGCGGTGGTGGTCATGGCGTCGTTCTACCCGATGACCAGACGTTGACGAGCGGATGGCTCGCCAGGCTGCTCTGGTGCTCAGGCCTTCGTGAAGTGCTCTTGTTGCGCATACTGGGAGCGTTCGAGGTATAGTACAACGTATGCTCGATGTGACATTAACACCCTGCAGCTAGCTCCGTATCCTCATCTAGCTATGTATGTAATGCCACGCCGGTTCCACATCAATCCCGAGCTTCCGGATGAACTCCCTCAGCTTCGCAGGAGGACACTGCACATTCAGAATCCTCCCGTATACCCCCGTCGACCAGTAGACCATGTCCTCCGGGTTAGGTCGCGGGCACCGACGAAAATGCAAGCGCGGTTTCTGTGAGTACAGGGTGATGAAGTCCATCCCCAAGTCTTGCGCGAAGCTTCTGAGCAGCGCGAACTTGTAGTAGACAACCGCTGTTCGGCTGTTCGGTTTCTCAACGCCGACCTTCTTGCGATAGGCGGCCACCACTTCGTCGCTGATCTCGAAGCCGTAGAGAACTTCTTAGCGGCCGAGCAGCTCTTCCGGTATGGGCGGTGGTGGTTCCAGGATAATGTTGGTGTCGAACCTGTGGTGCAGATGAGCAATGCACGACAACATGCAGACGTACGGTGGTCCACCATCTATGAGCTTCGGCATCCACGGTGCCGTCGCTGGCCAATAAAGCCTTACAAGCTCGGCAGCCCTGAATGCATCACAGAGTCACGTCAATGTATGAGGTAGTACGTTTTGAACCATCCACATACATGTAGAGTATATCTGATGACCCGGACGAAGTGAAATGTTGTGGTCCAACGATGAGTGGAGTTACGGTTGGAGTGACTCGGAAGTGTTCGAACATGAGCGCTTCCATTGCTTGAAGCGGGATATGAGTTAAGTGTCTTCCTCCGACTCTTCATGGAGTCCTGCTGCCGACCGAGGACTCGCCCTCTATCCCATGCCCCGCGCTGGAGACTGCAAACATCCAGGTCTGCTTCTGCATCAGCGGACACGGGCCCCTCGTGGAGATGTTGGCGGAGAGAGAACGTCTCGGCCACCCGGTTCGCAAGCTCCGCATTAGCATTGGCCCCTGGGATGACGAGCGGTTTGAGTTTGAACGTGTATGCGCTCTAGCCGTTGCGAAGCATGTCGACTCGATGGCGGAGATGCTCGGGGAGATGCTCTGGGATCCCGAGGCACTTTGGAAGGCCCATAACAAGTACTGGACACTGTATCCTGACAAGGATCGCATCGCCTGGCTGTGGAATTTACCGTCGATTGGGTGGTGGCCAGGTGAGGCTTGAAGTTTATTCACTGAACGTTGACTGACTTGTCGATGCTTCATGATATGCAACTGCTTCTTATCCTACCTGTGCGCGACTTAGGCTTCGTGCCATGTCTTGAATAACCGGCGTATCGATAGGGCACAAGCCAAACCGTACAGGCGAGGTAAGCGTTTGTGTATCGTGTATCAGGACTTGCATGGATCTGACAGTACATCTTTCAGACGGACACTCTTCATCCTGAAGGAGATAGCGATGCGGCAACCAGTGTACATTACCTTACAACAATACTGAAGATACCATACATTGAAAGCCAATGATCTTTGGTGAGCCAACTAACATCAGCTATCCAGCAGCAATGTACGCCGATGCTTCTCTTGAATTCCAAGGTGCGGATGAGGTGCGGAGTCCATCCCCCGACGCCCTGTCAACATCCGACGCTCGAGCATCAATGCGATTGCGGCTGCGCATGAGACTTCATGCCGTGCGAATGTGGCCTCTCCTCCCAGCATCCCGCGCCGTCCGCCTCGATGCGCTCCTGCCACTCAGCCTTCACGCGGAGGATGCACATCCGGTGCGGGTCCACGCCCGGTACCATCTTCGGGATCTCCAGCGGCGGGAGCACGAGCACGGGCACCTTTGCCCTCTCCCTGATCCGCTGCAGATGGACGAGGAAATCGCGGAACGCGAGGTGCGCTGTCGTGCTCGCGCGCACCGGCGGCGGCGCCGGGTGTGGCTGGATCATGACTTGCTGCAGGTGCGGGAAGTATTCCTCGGATGCGGTCTCACCTGCAAGCAACGTAAGTCAGCGTTCTTCAGTGAGGATGGACGTCATGACTCACTGATCACTTCGTTGAGCGAATCTACAGTGATTCGCGGATGGTAGTCCACCCTCGACACCCGCAAGTGGGTCACGTTGGGCGCATGCTTCGCCCAGTTCAACATGTCGACGTCTTTCTGTACGAAGGCAAGGATGTGGTGCAGCCGTTTGAGCGCGGGGTAGAGGGGGCGGCCGCTTGGGACGAAGGCGAATGGCAGGAAGGTCGGATCTCCACCGACGACGGTAAGCTCGCGCAGGGAAGGGAATGAGCACCGGACAACACTCGCGCACCGCCACTGCGCTTGAACGAGGGCGAGTGTTTGCACGTCTGCGGCGACGGCGCGGATGAGAGTCGGTACGACGCGATTGTAGTGCTCATCGAGGTTGTCCTGGGTCGAACGCCAGTGCTGTGTTCTCCGCTGCATTGCAGCGAAGAACTCCGCGCGCGACATCGGCTGTCCTGCAGAGAGGGAACCGGGAACGGCTTGGGTGGAGACGGATGGGGGTGGAGCGCTCGAGCTGCCGGAGGTATCGAGACCCTTTCCGAAGAGGGAGAGACAGAGATGGCGCACGCGAGGGAGTGCTTCCGTCGCCGTGCACGCTCCGCTTCATAGCAGGTGAGGAATTGCTCGATTTTCTGAGGGGAGCCAAAGAGAGCGACAGAGTAAAAACGAGCAGGGCGCGATGCGGCACGAATGCGTTTTGAGACGAGTGCGAGGGTGCAGCCTGTCTGGCCGCCGTCGGTGCAGGCGAAGAAGGCGATGAGAGTGAGCAATTCAACTGCTAGCTTCTCCATGGCCGTGGAATGGTGGGTGGACTGTGGTGGGAATAAGAGAGGATGTCGTTGGGTCATTGGCGAAGTTCAGGCGATACAGTACCTGCTTATACAAAGCCGTCCGTTCGTATGCGCGCCTTGACAATGAGGTCCGTCATAGGTACTTGATCGACTAGAAACCTGAGCAGACTGACAGTGGGAGTGGAGAAGTGATGGTGCGGCGGAAATCCGCTGTTGACAAGTCAAGATCTCTTTGGGCGCTGTTCCGCAGTTTGAGCGGGAGATCGCAGCCGTATGGGACCTTGAAACCAGTGCGAGCTGGTCGAATGTCGGAAAAGCAAATCAATAATAGGAGGCGACAATCTGCTGCTGTGGCGGCCTTTGCAACAACTTGGCATCCACGCAATATATCCAGCGGCGCCGCCGCTAGGGCTTTATGGCAGACCTAGCTGGTCGGCTCCTCTTCACATTGCACGACGACCTGCCAGCGGTGAACACAAGAATAGATAGCCACACCGCTGGAGCAGAGGAGTTCAACATCTTGCATGTCGATTCATTGACAGAACCTTTCAACCCCACAAAATGGCGTGTAGCGCTGTGGGTGGGACGACTACGGGGGGTGCCGTCAGAATCATGCTGTCCGAGTATTCAGTGGTTAGATCGAGCACCAACTGATGGGAGTGCGCACATACCGGCGTTGACAGAAGGACTCCGCGAGCCTCACTGCAGGATTCTTAGGCATACCATCATGACATGGTTGGCAGGATGATGCGCTCACCGCAGATATACGTTACGCCATCGCGTCAATCTATCCTGGACTATCCGCCTCACGAGAAGAGAAGCATGCCCATGAGAACGATGGTTGCAAGTTGCAACGCGCCCATGTAATTGCATCTTGGCACTGGGTAGCGGACAGATGGGCACTGATAAAAGCGCGAACGGAGCGGGGAGCTATCTAGAAGTCTTCATAAAGAATGCCGTGGTTAGCGGCATGCAGTGGAAAGACGCAGTATCCACGTACGGATGCAATGTGCACGAGTGTGCATGTTATCGGTGCTGACGCTACCGCAGACAGGTCCGTTGGGCAGAATACCAGACCCTGATCAATCCCCAGCGGCGATGGCCCAGCGATTAATCTCGAAGCTTGCGTGCCGGAGAAAGTCGAGACATTCACAATCCTCCACAGCGACACCCTTGACCAGCTTCCACTCTTCATGTCAGTGCGTCTAATATGCGACAGCTCACCTCGGGAGCAACATCTGGCTGCACCCAGACGACCTGCGGTCTCCTGAAGTGGAATGTAAACCGACCACTGAATGTCCCGAAGGTTGTTATTCCGGATGAAATGCGTGCACCTCGACGGACTGGGGGTTGTGCTATTAGACGCGACCGACGCCGATCCGCGCCTCTAAGCCTTGACACCGGAAGTCAATCCGAGTCTGCAGAATGTGCGAGCACGACGGGACGTCGTCCAGTCGGCATGGTACCCCCATGACTGGGGTTGCGCAGGATCAGGGAAGAAGGGAGGAGTAGGGGTTTGCCTGATTGTGTGGAATGAGCGCGTGATGACTATGTTCTGACACGTCCGACGGCTCACGATCGAGGTGAGGCCCATTCCTCGGTCTCCAAGGCCTATGGGACGTGCTTTAATGTTTGGATGGTTACTCGCTCGAAGGAAACTTACCAGTGCTGTGTCTCGTTCCTCACAGCTCTCCGGGTATCTGTCATCGTCTGCGTGATGCAGTGGGCGATGCCAGCAGGCGAGAGCTGCAATTCAGGTTCATTTGACATGGACAAAGCGGGGTTTGGAACCGAGTAGTGGGAGGCATTTGCGCCTGCAGGGTGAGTGTATCAGGCTGAGAAGACGCACCGCTCAGAACGAGCACACAAATCAGGTTGACCATTCGGGAGGTAGTTCCTTCGACATAGACGAGGTCTTCGTCTTAACGGTTGAATTTCGTAGTCTTAAGATCACAAGGTGGCCGCGGACCATGGGAGGAGGTCGATCCGCTAGTTGAACGGGTGGTAACCGGGAAGACAATGCATCTTCCGATTCTCCCTTGCTGAAACGGACTGATAGAAGAGGCCCAGGGGCAGCATGATCATTCATAGATACGTTGAGCAGGCAAGCCACGACTCCGGAGTCCGAGTGCAGGCTGCGGGAGGGGTGGCTGAGGCTAGCTGGTCGCGGAGTTGGGAGACAGACGAGCGACGCGCGCCCGAACCGGCAGCGCGACTCATCTTGACCACAACCTCGACCTTGGACTCGACGGTCAAACTCTCCACCGTGCATTCTCTTGCTTTTGTACCACTCACCTCGCTAGTCTATCGAACCGGTCGCGTTTGCCGACCGTTCAAGACTTCCGTCTGACCGCCTTACAGAGCAGACGGCTTCCTGGGTGGACATCGCCAGTATCGCGCAGATTTGCAGGTGACTGGTTTCGTCTGCTAGCTTGTTGCTGGCCGACTGATTCTCCCTATGCGATTTGTCGACTGCTGTCCATTGGCCACATCATACGTATGGAGCCCTCAACATGAACTGCCGCCTGGCGCAAGCACGTCGTATTGCTGGGAGTGGCGACGACGCCCATACACGGGTCCTGCGCGACGCCTCCGCATGCCCGTAGGCTGAGCCGCAACCAGCTTTCGCTGTCAGGTGCGTCTCTGTTGACCATATCCATTGGATGCTTTGCCGTCGCCATCGCCAAGACGATGGTGAAGTATTCGACTATGTTCCCCCGTGTCCAAACGTGCGCTGCATGTCGCTGTCTCCCTATGGTGAATGACATCTCCTGTTCAGTCCAGCAGTGCCATGAACGGCGCCATGTCTTACCTTGCAGTCGATCTTCTTTTGTGTTGTTGGTTGTGCTCTGATACTCCGCTGTCGAGATCGGATACCAGTACTTCACCCACTCCGCGTGATGGAGTATCGAGGTTTCAAATCCTTGACGATGGCATGTTGCTCATGCCTGGGTCTCATATCGAGAGGAACGGCATACGCTCTGATGAGTACGACCTTGTTGAATGGCTGAAGGCCGTTACACTCACCCACCTCTACGGTCGAACTATTTCGCGTATCTGTCCCTCGTTGCGACAATATCCTCCATGATGCTCAACTGATGAGCTGAACTTGTTCGTCTGTTGTACGAAGTACGGAGTGGAGTTGCGACTGTATGCGCAGACGCTGTCAGCATGTATTCAGCATGCTCTCATACGAAGCACTCACCAGGCTCAAGGCCAATGTATAGAGTGCTCAGGCTCTAGCACAGATATTCTTCGCTTTGTCTTCTGCCGCATGCTTTCAAGGAGTCAGGCATAGTTGTAGTATGGTGTTCTGTTACGTGAACACGTCGCGCGACGTCCGCATCCTGTTGAGGATGGGCGACGATACGGCACAGAAGGATTGGTTGGATACAGTCATACTTGGGGTATCTCATGCCTCGCGCTCTCCTGTAGGAGCTGCGCGATACAAGAACATGGTTTGCATGCAGCTTCCATGTTCGACATGCGCCGTCGGGCAGCTGGGATTGCTTTCTGCAGAGGCCCGAGGGAGCCGAGTAGCGGAAGTTGGTGGAGATGGACAGTACTACACCACGAGGACTCGGTAGTACCGAATTCGCAGTTCCGGTCAAGGATCTGCCGTAACACGCGGTGTCTCCGAAAAGAGCTCGTTTCGCATGCGCCCCCGAGAGCGTAACACCTAGTCATCTCTCCCCGTTTTGTGAATTGCCTAAATGAGCTGCGCTGCAGCGGCGATATAAAGGTGGGCGCGCTCGCGTCGTCGTGCTTCTCACTCTCCTCTTGCCCGCCAACATCCAGGAGATCGTTTACGGAGGGCAATAGAGACCACCCACTCTTTTTGCCAGTCCGTGTGCCCTGTCGCCATCCGCAAGCACCCATATCGCCGCGCGACCGACGCGTCCTTATCACCAATCACCATCCACTACCGCAAAATGCAGTCGCCAGCGCAGAAGTTCCAGCGAATCAGCCATACGCGCAATCCTTCTCTTTCGTACCAGTCTCTCCACTTTCCTTCAGACAGACACTTTCCTCTCTATGCCCATTGCAACTCTCAGCGTCATCGTCCAACGCCCCGTATCCGGTGCAACACCCAACGCACACCACGCGCTCACCAGAAGGATCTCATGGTACGTCTCTCGGAACCCTCACATCCATAAGACTTTGCTGACCATGGCGTAGCGAACCATCGATCACCGATATTCCGGGAAGAGTCGACGGTCGAGCTTCGCATTGGTACGTTCTGGCAGCATCCTGCTCACCTCACTTGCCGACCTGTCTGTCTCCCTCGTAGTCGGATATCTTCGAACTCGACGAAGAAGTGGAAATCGAGATCTCCCCCGTGCTCCCCTCCACCCCAAGTTCCGCCTGCTCCATCTCCACCAACAACAGTGCCAAGTCGCTCATGAAAAGCGTTCTCACTGTAAGCGAGAACCATCTGGTGACTATGTTCTGTTACTGACGCGCTCGTACATAGGACCTCGCACATACCGTCAAGACGAAGTGGGGTCGTGCTCGTTCCCGGAAGATGTATATTGTCGAGCCTGCGGGTCGTTCGGCCAGAGTTGACCTGCGCCATCTATAAAACCATCTTCGCTCATAGTACCCATTGCATGTCTTGATACCATATTGTACAGTATTATCATGTGTCCATAGCCATAGCTGCATCGTCGTCGTCGACCGTCCCAATCGAAACCTGTTCTGTTCCAGTACGCATCGGGACGCGTGGATTTGGTTCCGAGGATAGGCCATATACGGACTTACCACCGAAATCAAAGATATGGGCCTCGCGAGCGCTTCGCAGACCTGCACCCTAACACCGTGACCATGTCTTTCGTCCAAGCCCTCCGACGACAAGCCCGTCTCAACGCGTTCTGGGCACCCCGACGATGCCTCGCTAGCCAAAGCGCGCCAGCAGCGGCGCCAGCGACGCAGGACTCCTCAGCGTCCTCCTCAGCGTCCTCCTCCCCAAAACCAAAACCCGCCGACTGTAAGCTGCCCATTGCACACCGTTTCGTTCGCGTTCGCGCCGAGTTCCTGACACGTTCTTTCTCGGAAATGCAGCTGGAGCGCGGCCGCTCTCGTCGTGCCCGGAAAACATGGTCCTGCAGGGCGTCGCGTACCTCAAGGGCCAGCAGGAGGTCGTCGCGATGGCGGACGACCAGTACCCGTCGTGGCTCTGGACGCTGCTCAAGCCGAAGGAGCTCCCCGACGACGGACCGGGGGGCAAGGCGGAGAAGGTGCGGTTGCGGAAGGCGAACAGGCAGCGCATACGGGACCAGAACTTCATGAAGACTCAGTGAGCGGCCGGGCGTACGGGCAGGGGGGAGTGTGCTTTGCCTTGCTGGGGTTGCGGGTCCTGGGTTCTGGGTTGGCGGACGACTGACTGGTGAGTGGTGCAGTGGTTTACGGACATGCGTGCGGTTTGCTGAGAGATCGTGGCCAGCTACGTACATGTATTCTCTGCTGCTAATGCCTAATCTGTCTCGCGGTCCCTCTCCTGCATGGCGCTTCCAGAGTTCATGCACACCGTCGTGAGCAATCGTAACGTCACACAGGAAGATGCTCGCGAGCGAAAGTTGTTACGGAGTATTCTGCGATTGTTACATACAATAGGCCGAGCAGACAACGTGTCCAATCAACATGGCGGGAGAAGGACTACAGGGATCCTATGGGTCTCAGGTAGGGAACGATCCAAGCGTGAAGAGAGTCTGCTTCTGCTTCCCCTTCCCCTTCTTCTTCCCAGTCGTACCCTGTCCCCCAGCAGCTTCGCCATCACCTTGTTGCTGCGCAGACCCTTCGCCAGGCGTAGACGACCCAGAACCGTCCCCGTTCTTCTGCCACGCCGGCTGCGCGGGTGCAGACTCCCCAAGGATCTTCCGCAACGACTGGTTACCACCGACCGCGGCCTTGGGCACCCGCTGAGCATTGCTTGACGGCAGCTCCGGGAAGGCCGACTTGGAGAACGCAGCGGGCGCAGGTTTGCTCCTTGCGCCAGGGCCGGGTACGGAGACCGGTGTGCGCACCGCGGGGGCAGCGGGAGGAGCGGCTGCGGCGGAGGCTGAAGCCCAGGGAGTAAGGCGTTGAGGCTGGCGGAACGGCGTCGAGTTGGCGGGCCCTGAGCTGCCGGACGAGTGCAATGGAGGGAATGCGCTCGCCCCTGCGGCTGCGCGCGGTGCTGGGGCGGAAGACGTGGATGGCTGGTTGGACGTCGAGGCAGCCGCACGAGCGACACGGTCCCACAGCTGGCGGGACGACTGAGACGACGTGCGGGTCGCGGTCGAGTGCTTCGCATTGAGGACGCGTCCGCTCGTGATCCCCGCCCACTCCGAGCCGGTGGTGGTCGGGACGAGTTCAGGGAATTGGTTCCGTTGCTACGGATGAGATGCCAATGGACGTTAGCTCCCCTCGTGGCACGGCAGCCCTGAGTGTTGACGTACCTCGATCTTGAACCCGTTCCACGCGGCAAGGAGGTCCCGCTTCTTGTCCTCCTCGTCGACGACATCAATGAGCGCATTGATGATGCTCGCGGTGCCGTCCAGGTTGCGGTCGAGGATGCTCCACACCGTCGAGATGAGGTCGCGCGCCGCAGACTCGTTTCCCCGGTACGAGCGAATCGCAGCCTTGACTGCGGGAACGGCGTGCGTCGGGTTCGGCGCAAGGCTCGTTAAGCGTACCACTAACGCCGATAAACGAGGGTCCGCGTCCGCAAGCTCAGGGCTCGGAGACTGTCGGCGACTCGCCACCTGCTGGCTCGACGCCCTGCCGTCGCCCGTTAGGCTGCCCCCAAACGCCTCTCTCCGCCGCGCCCCTGCGGCCGGGGGGCGCGGCGCAGACCCGGGAGGGCCGGCGGCGACGTGCGGAGGCGGCTCGCGTTCGCGCTCGCGGTCCCCTCTGTCACGCCGTCCGCGCCTGCCTGCGCCGCCGCCGACGTCTTCGAACTCGAACTCGGCCGGGACGCGGCGTGCGTCGCGTTTGTCGCGGGCGGACATCTCTGCGCCGTGCTCCTCGACCTGGTGCGCCTTGAGGTCGATCGCGGAGCCGAAGACGACGAACTTGCGCGCGAGACATTCGGCGCGTCTGCACGGGAAGTGGGCGTGCATGAAGTGCTCCTCCTGTGGGCGTAGCCGTAACGGATCAGTCTCTCAGATATGGTGGTAATTTCGGGTGTCTGATACGCACTAGGGCTTCATAATTGCGGAAGCTGCGTGAGGGATCGGAGATAACCGAAAAGTATGAACCATGAGCGACAGGAAGCTGCGAGGCGACTAGAGACTCACTATTGGTCCTTGACCTCATTTCGCTTACAGATGAAGCACTCCTCGTGCCTCTCTCGCATGTGCGCGTAGAGCTCGTCGTCGCTAAAGAAGCATTCGCGGCAGAACTCGCACAGGGGATGGATGCCGCCTTCAATCTGTTGCGCCTGCTTGCTGTGGTCGCGTCTGTGGCCTCGAGCCATAGACGGCAGGTGTATGGGGAGGACATTGGGGTCGTAGAGGGCGTGCTCGTGGGCGAAGACCTTCTTGAAGCGTATGCATAGATCGCTGATGGTGCCAATATGTCAGAACGTGAACTCCACAAAGAGGTCTGTCCGGCGAACTATCCACCACATCCTGCCTTGTCACGGGCAGCGTAACCTCCTGCCACAGCCTGTGACGCCACGCTCAATGCATCCTTCCGAACGCGAACGATTCTCGCGCCTCATTACAACGGCATCATGCAGCGACGTATTAGTGGCAACCAAGGAGTAAAGCGAGCTGGCTAGATGAGAGCAGACTGGTCCATTACAGCCCGTGCGTACAGCATCGAGCCATGGCGGCCGCGGTCAACGCGCGAAGGCAGGAGGGATAGCGCTACGAGGCGCGATGGGCCACAGATTGCACGACAGGCATACCCGTATTTCGGACGGGCGCGAACTCGAGACATACACACCACCCGAGGGTACCTTGTGTCTCGATTCACAACGCAACCGGCCGAAGATATCCTTCTGGCCTGAAACCAGCGAAAATGCGACTAGAAGGTAACCTCGCGCGGCGAACTTTCCGTCCATTGGCACGCCTTTTGTTCCCGTCCAAAACGCCGGGATGCCTGTTGTGTTGCGCCTGGAGATCCAGTATAACCTTCTGTGATCGTTGGTGGAGCTGCGTCCTTCGTCCGCACCTCCCAGCCGCTCGGACGTTCCCCAATCTGTGTATCCTTTTCGTCGGGGAAATCTCGAGATAAACTCACCACATGAGCTTTCCGTGCGTCGCACGGGTGTGCAGCTTCAGGTCGCTCCATCCGTTCCCAATGAAGTCGCACTGGGGGTCGGGACAGTTGAAGCGGAGGAGGATGAGCGTCTCCTCCATCATCTCCTGGGTTTCGAACGAGATGGCGAGCTTGGCATCCTTGTATGGGATGGCGTCTGGGGTGTAGGACGACCATGGGGCTTCGGGAGACGTGGTGAAGATGACAGACGATTGAGGTTCCTGGGGTTAGCGCGATTAAGGCGCGCAATCTGCCCGTATCTCAAGCGCGACACGCACCTTGCAGAACGTGCACTCTAGCTTCTTGTAGAGGGCGCGCAAGCGCAAGGCACAGACATGGCACGTCCTATGGTTGCACTCGGAGACGGACCAGTACTTGACGGGCTCTGCGCAAATCCAGCAGACGGTGCCCTCGTCGGCAGGCTCGGCATCGGCGTCGGTACCGTTCTTGACGTCTTGCGAGGGCGCGAGCTGGTCGATCTGAGCCTCAGATTGAGCAGCAGGGACGGTGTCGGGCTTGGAGATCTGTGCTGGATCGCGCGGTGCACCGTTCTTCTGGCCTCCCCGACCGCGCCGTCCTCGCTGTCCTCCGCGACCACGAGCATTGTGGCCGCGAGTTTGCGTTGTTGTGGTAGCAGTAGACATGGTAGACTAGCGATGGGCGGGGTCGATGGAGGAAGGAGGAAAGGCAGCGCGGCGGGCAGGAGGATGACTGCAGGACTCGGGCGCTCGGCTCTCCCAGAAAGGCAAGGGCAGAAAAGCTTCCGCGAGATGTGATGGGAGGATAGCAGAGGGCCACGGCCCACGGCGTTGGGAGGACGAGCGACCCCGCATCATAGGATCGAGATACAAGCAAATCAGAAAACAAATAAGATATGCGGCCGGCTGCCCTCATGCCCTCATCCCTTGCATATATACCAATGCCCTCCCCACCGCACGCCAGCTTCCCCGCCTTGCCTCTGCCAGTCCTCTCCTCATGACCTCAGACTATCCCCGTCGTTCCCTCTCGTCCGCAGAAACAGACTCCTTCTCCTGCGCAGAATCGAGCCGCAAGTCCCACTATGGCCCGCGCGGTCGCCAGTTTGTGAACCGCCATGGCTCCAAGGTCCACGCATACGAACCAGCCAAGGCACCATGGCCGCTTTCCTACGACAAGGGCACCCTTGAGTTGTGAGTAACATAACGTCTGGCTACGCGTCGGTCTGACCGGTCGATCCAGGGAGATGATGGACACCGCCCTTACATCCGCTTACAAGGGCGTCGTGTCCCTCGTCGACCACAAGGGCAAGGAGCCCGCCCGCTGTTTGGACATCGGCACTGGGGTGAGCACTTTTATTCAGTTATCTCCTTCTGGCATGCGCGCAATTCCAGGTCTCCTTCCCTGTTTTTCATCCCTACGCTCGGTCTTCCTCCGGTCGTAGCATTGATTCTGCGTGCCGTATCCCCGACTCGCTTCTGCGTGCTGCTTCTCCGGAGCGCGATCACTGATTGGGCCGCCGAAGCCTCCGTTTCCCGCGTCGTAAACCACCTCCGTCCCAGAAGCGCCCGAACCTCGGACAGTGTGTCATGAGTTCGAGCCAGGCCGCTCCATTCTCATGGACGTGTAGAGCTACATCCGCAGAGCGGACGGGATCTCCTTGTCATTAGGGTGCTAGCTGCCTGCGGCACAAAAGTCCTGGGAACGAGGGACTGCCGACGACGGGTAGTTATCACCCTAGTGGCACAGGCGCATGCCGCACAAGACGGCGGTGCGCGACTATGGGGAGGCGCCACGTCTCATATTTTGCGCGGTGGTAGGCGAAGCTCAACCGGCATTAGTGGGTATCGGACGGAACCAAGTTCGCTCGCCGAACTCCGCATAGCCAAGGTCATCTTCACAGTATCTGCTGTGGGAGGCACGGCGTGCATCATCGCGTCTGACTCTGAGGTGTATGGCATGTCAATCACTTCATCTCGTCCCTGACGCTTGCATGGGGTACCTGAACTTCATCGCTTGTGTGTGGTGTCTTTCTCGTAGAGAACGTCCCCGCATGCACTGCCAGCCAATGCCCTTAGTGTTTCCCAAGCTCCACGGTCCATCCAGGAAGCGAACGCTGCACTGGGGTCCCTGGAAACCGTATTAGCCAGGTCCCGTTCCAGCTAGCGGCTGGCTAGCGTCCGAGGCGTCGAATTTGTATTAACCGATACTGCGCCTCACGTCATGTCCTTTTCCACGCTAAGCCGACGAAGAATTCATCACTGACTCATGTCCTGCCAGCTAGGTCTTTGGGTCACGCAGTCCGCTAAGTACTGGAGGAACTCAACATTTGTATGTACTTCGCAGTGCCCTCAATGCGAGCAGCGTTTTCATCCCGCACCGGTTCCCTAGGTTGGTTTCGATCTGGTCGACGTGCAGATACCCTTGAGCATCCTCGATCCCGATGAGGCGAGACGAATAGAGTGGGTGTATGGCAACATGTGAGTGACATGCCCCCTATGCGCATCCTCCGGCTAACATCCTTGGAGTCTCACCGGCCCACTTCCGTTCGAGGATGAAGAGTTTGACCATGTCCGAATCACGGAAGTCGCCTTGGGCATCCCGGAGAACAAGGCACGTACTTACTTTCATCAACTTCTGATTTTCCGTTCTGACCTGCATCTCGACAGTGGACAACCGTATTCGAAGTACGTCCTACCGGAGGCAAAGCGCTGTCGCTCGTGGACTTACTCTCACGACTTGCATTGTAGGAAGTCCGCCGTGTGATGAAACCCGGTGCGACGATCGAAATCATCGAAGAAGGTATGGAGCGCATCGCAATCAGCTGCATCAACAACTCTAAACCTTCCCCCAGATGCGATCTTCCCGATACTGCCACGCTGGTTCACGGAGCCTCTGCACGCACGGACACGTTGGCCGTCGATCAGCATGCAGGACGGCTCCAAAGTCCTCTCAAATCCGCAAGTCACGCCCAGTCCGGACATCGCGCACGAGTACGAGCTGCTGGAGATACTCTTCAACAAGGTGTTCGACCGGCGATTCATCAACACCAGGCCAAGCTGTGAGAACTCTTCAGGTCGTGACCCCGAGCTACTGCGGATACTCATGTCGCCGTGTTTGTCTCGCAGCGACCCTCCCGGCTTACTTCTCCACGCACTTCAAGCATGTCATCTCGCCCCCCGTACTCACTGTTCCCATGCCTCCCCTCCCCCCAGTCCAGCCGCGCCCGCCCCCGCGCAGCTCCCAGTCGTCCCGCAACTCGCAGTCCCTCTATGACCTCTACGACGCCGAAGCTCAGGACGAGATGTCCCTCGCGACCTTCAGCGGGCCCGTCAAGCGCAAGAAGTCCACCAAGAGCAGCACGAGGAGCGCCAGGCAGTCCACCTCGAGCTCGCCCACCGGCCCGACGACGTCTATCCCAGCAACGAGCAGCCCCCTCACGCGCTCGCAGTCCGAAGGTGCTGTGGGCACAGTCAAGTCTTCATCGAACGGGTCCTCGTCCAGCCTGTCTGCGGGGTCCGCGGGCCACCCCCAGACAGACGTGCCGCCCGTGCCCC
The DNA here is from genome assembly GCA_022592435.1 of Cerioporus squamosus. NCBI lineage: Eukaryota > Fungi > Basidiomycota > Agaricomycetes > Polyporales > Polyporaceae > Cerioporus > Cerioporus squamosus. Next base: position 190,983 of record JABYQS010000002.1, on the reverse strand, counting down.
CGATCCCGCCCGCCGCAACGACCGTCACCGGCACGGGGGCCGCAGTCTCCTCCCGGCGGACGAGCACCGAGGCGCGCACGACGCGCTCGAACTCGGTGTCGTCGATGCTCTCGAAGCGCACCGCGGCGATCCAGGACCTCGCCGCGGTGAGCACCATCATCGGGGAGCGGTCGCAGATCGAGATGTTCCCGATCGACGCGCTGCTCATCTTTGACGTGCACTCGCTGTGCCTGCACCTGCGCCGGAGCCTCGGCGTCGTGCTCGCGATCCGCGAGGCGATGTGGGAGGAGCTGCAGAGCCTGGTGACGAGCCCGCGCAGCGACGTGGACCTGGACAGGTACGGGTTTTATGTGCACGAGGACACGATGGAGAGCATGCGCGCGAAGTATGTGCAGCTCCTGGACCAGTACAAGAGGTGCGTGTTTTGTTCGCAGTGAGCTTGCATGGGGTGCGATGTGCTGATCGAGATATGTGCGAAACAGCGACATGCATGTGCGCATGTCCCTCTGGAGCTCGCTCGTGCACTTCGGGTGGGACTACCCCCAGCGGGATCCGATGTCCAAGGCGGAGGAGATGGAAGAGCTCCGGCTCCGCGAAGACATCCTCATCGCGCGCCGCCAAGCTGGCGCGGAGAACGAGCGCGAGCCGCCGTGTCGCGCTGTCCGCGTTCTTGTCGGCGCAAAAGGATGATCCACCCTCGGACCTCGTTTTACCCTCGTCTTGCGTCCTCGAATCCTCTGCTTACTACAACACCGTCTTCTACTGACCCACTTGGATATGCTCTAGAACAGACATTTACATATGTACATGTACAAACTATAATTCGCTTCCTCGACATGGATCTAACCATTGCACTGCTCATCTCGTACCATAGATCACCATTTGTTGTATTTCCTGCTCTGGACATGTTCTTCTGCCCTTCCTCTCCCAGGTTGCGCTCTCGACCGACGTCCATGTCTCGCCTCAAGCCGCAATTTCGTCACAACACCATCATATTCCAACTATCGATCAATAGAAGAAGTCCGTGCAAGCTCCCTGCTCCGGTCGTCAAGCGGCGAAGTTCCTGGAAGTTCCTCGACCGACTCGCCTCGTTCCCGCGACACTCGTATCTATGCATTTTTCGCATCATTCTGCATCCGTCGGGTCCGACTTGGCTGCTGAGAGTTCAGCCAGATCTAGCCAGATGCCATCCGCGCACGCGGCGGAAAACTCGACAAACAGCAGTGGTGCGTCATTAATTTTCTGTGCAGAATGCTCACCGTCGTGGCGTAGCGGCTCGTAACGAGTTGCCGTTTGATGCTAGTGCTCATAACAGCATAGTGCTACCTTATGTTCCGTCTCCGAGGTCCGACGCCCCAGAAGTACGGGTGGAAGCTAATTCAGCAGTCAGTCGAGACCTCGAGCTTCAAGCTTCAGGGCTCAAGCCTCGAACATGGAACTGGCGCGACCTGCGACTATGGCAATCGCTGATCGTTGAACGTTGAACGTTGACCCCGGTAGTCAGCCTGAGGATTGATGCAGGGAGAGCGAGCCACTGGAGATAGCACTCCCTCCCTTCGACTCCGATTTTTGAGTCTACGACCGTACGTTAGCGCGATTGCGCTCAGTGTAGTCACCGAATCGCTCAAGTTCCTGGTGCTGAAGTTTATCGTCCTCTTTAATGCTTCCGTCCGACTTGTCTCCGAACCGACAGGGACAAGTATTTACCATGAAGGTCATGATCGTGTATATTCTGTCCTTGTGAACAACAGGTACATAAACACGGCAAACAGAATTGGTACAGCATATCCCAGGTATTGTACAGAATGGCTACATCATGGTGACAAGGACAAGGTAATATACGACTGGGAAACGGGACTGCTTATCGAGGACTATCCTGATTATGCAGCTATTATGGCAGAGAGCCGATCCTGCCAACCTGGCGACTCGTAGTCCGCCTCGTACATATAATCCCGGACCTGCAACCCAACCTCAGTAGAGATCGGTACCGGACGCGCACCTCCGTACTCCATATACAAGCTTAAGTCCCCTTCATCCGGGTCAACGCGTTCGATCGCCCACCAGCGCGACGCGAACCGCTCCTCGCCCCACATGGGCTCATCATCGCGCATATATCGGCCATCGACGAGGGAGACTCCGACGACGCGCAGTTGGCGGTTCTTGCGGGCGAGGTCGTGGACGATGCTGGCGAGCTCGGCCTCGAGGTCGTCCGGCAGGTAGAAGGCGCGGATACAAAGGAAGATGGCGGTGAGAGCGTCGAGGCCGGACAGGTGCATGAGCATGTATCTCTGGGGAAAATGTAGTCAGCAGGCGAACGGCGGCAGTGAGAGGAGGAAACTCACCTTCCGGTGTCCGGAGAGCTCGATAATTCGCGCTTCGATGAATCGCAGGTCCGTCGCAACCGTAGGCAGGTTCACCCAGAAGAGGTTGTCCGCGTCAATACGGTACGCGCAGGAGATAACGCGAGGTTTCGTCTGCCCGACAAGGAGGAGGGCCTCGTGTGAGTGGCCGCTGCGGAACAGGCCGAAATCCAACCAGTTTACACGGCAGGAGAGCGGCCAGATGTCTAGGTCTGCGACGTCGAGGTGCGCTCTGGTCAGAGTGTGTGGCCAGCAAGGAGGCATGGTCTCCAAAGGGTTGGTCATATTGGCGAGCCGGTCGCGCTCGTATCGGCCGCTTTCGTAGCTGACGCGTTTGACGTCGGGGAATAGAGATGCTACGAGCGACAGCGGGATGGTGGTATCATCGATGGTGAGCGTGTGCACTGAGCGGATCGAGATCCTGTTCTGCAACTGCGGAGGGATTCGGAGCTTACTCCATAGTTTAGTGATGGAGAGGGTGTGCAGATGGGTGTAGCCCTTGAGAGGTCCAAAGAAAACATCATACGGCATATCATCGCAGAACTCGAAGGATGCGTCGAGGATTTGGAGGCCTAGGGAGGTCAATGACATGATAGCGTCCCGGGTCTTCGTTCCTAACCCCCTTACGTTCAACTCCCGCAGGTGCTTCAATGCGACAAGCGCGTTGACGACCCGCCCGTCTGATGCAAGGTTGATGACCTCCATGGAGCCGCACTGAAAATGTTGCAACCCCAACGCTTTTTCCAGGATGTCTGCCAGAGCAGCCCAGGCTCAGAGGTGCCTCTATCAATCTCCCAGGTGACGGCTTTGGCGAGGATCAACTCCTTCAAGAAGGTCGGCCGAGAATCTGTCATGAGCAGATAGTCCCGGAACTTCTTGATCTGTTCGGTGTTCCTGTCTAGGACCACGGTGTGCAATGCAGGGTCCAGGGGGAGACAGTGAGCGGCCTTGCATGTGTATGACAGCGCTATGGCATCTCTAGGAGAGAGGAAAGAGATAATACACCGGAGGACATCCCAAGGAAGGGTGGGTAATGTCAATGGCGCTCCGGGAGATGACATATCTTGAGTGTTGACAGAACTATGTAAGAGGTGAGCACGCTCCGAGCTACAAAACAATGGGATACTTGCCCCTAATCCTCTTGGAGATGTCCGACAATGTTCGACTCGTTCACCGAGCAAACGAGAAATGTGTGTGGGCAGCGGTTGGGCAGGTTACTGTTGGCTGTTAGTCGTCCCAGCTTTGAGCACAACAGCAGGAAGTGCCAGAATGCTCACCAAACCACCCTTTTCCTCGAGTGAGTCGCACAGCTTATCAAGTGGTCTCTTGCTTGCTGGAGATGTTGGAGACGGAGACGATGTTGCGGTCACGGTGGTCTGAAAGGCCCATGAGCGCACGTGGAGGCTGTGCCGCTTGAACTTGAAGCTTGAAGAGGCATCCTCTGTCGCTGAAGCCACTGCGGTTTGCACCCTCTGACAGCCGTGAGGAGAGTTGATGCGTTGACGAGCCGGTGACAGTCAACAGATACATCGGTCAACGTGCAGGACACGCGCGAGACAATTGCTCTGTGTACGATGATGCATTGCAAGAGTGGGCTAAGATACAATGATGTTTGATTTAGAGCGTATGCGGATTGTAAACGTACGTAGGTAGTAGAGCTTGGGAGTATGGACGATGGAGGAGAGTCAGAGCCAGAGCCAAGAGGAACCGAGACCACATAACAGTAATGCTATACAAAAGAAGAACAACGAGCCGAAACTGCAACTCCGTACAAAGCAACATCAACATCAACATCAGCGCACCCCCGCCGCCCCGCCCCGCGCCACAAGCATAGCGGGCAGCGGGGCATGCAGAGTGGCGGGAGAAATTCAAGACATAACACATAACGCATAACACAAGATGATAGGCCGTAGTCTTCGAGAGTCATACCAGAGTCCCAATGCAGTATAACATGTAGCCAGTGCGGGATAGTAGTGCGGTGTGAGTAGATGGTCCTTGGTTGTTGCGGCGACAATGAGAGGTGAGTTCTGCGGGTATGGCGGGCATGGGTATGGCATGGCATACGGGACTACCGGTAGATCTTGATGATGCGTTCGAGCTCCTGGACGACTTCGGACATCGTGGGCCGGTCTGCAGGATCCTGCTCCCACATGTGCTCCATCAGGTCAACGATCTCAGGGCACCACTGCTTCTTGAGTCCAGCGATAGAAGGCCTAGAGATGCTACAAGTCAGAATCTCTCTGAGGCGTCTGACGGAAACCAGACGCACCTCTGGCGCTTGGTGCCGACTGCTTCGTAGATCGCGTGTTCATTCATACCCTCCCATGGGAACTTCTTGTTGGGGACGTGCCACTGCAGTGTTTCCCAGAATACCATGGCGCAGGAGAAGACATCGACCTTGTGGTTGTACTTCGGATGCGGGTGCCAAAGCTCGGGCGCCTGCCAGTTGACGGTGCCGACCAAGCTCCGGACCATCGAACGCGTGGATTGCTTGACCTTGGCCAAGCCGAAGTCAGTGATCTTGGCGACGCCCTTTGAGGTGATGAGGATGTTCGACGACTTGCAATCGCGGTGGATAACGGATGGCTTGCGCAGATGAAGGTACTCGAGACCGCGTGCGATGTCGAGCATGATATGGAGCTAAAGGAGGCAGTTAGCCTTCGGTATCGTATCATGAGCATGAGGACATACCACACGATACAGCGACGGAGGGTTGACGTTTCGAATGTAGTCGAACAGGTCACCATTCGAGCACAGCTCGCTGACGATCATGACCGGCGTCTCGCGAGTGTTTTCCGGGATACTCACGCCAAGCTAGAGACCGTCGTCTCAGCGAAGAACGTACAAGACGAACAGCAGTGGGCACGCACGAATTTCACGATGTTCGGATGGTCGAAGTCGCCAAGGAGCTTCAGCTCCTTGATGTCCACTGCACGCACACATCAGCCGTCAGCCTCTGCCCGACGCACGAGCACACAACCAACGATACGCACTCTGACTCAACTGGCCCCGGAACTCGGCGATGGCGACACGACGACCCTTGAACTTTCCAATGTACACATCTTTGAAGCCTCCGCTGCCGATCTTCTCGAGCTTCGTCAGCTTCTCTGGCGGAATCTCACGGTCGTCCAGACCAAGGCTCTCCAGGTCAAGCTCAATGTCACCCTCATTGTCCTTCTCCTTCGCCCTTCCAGAGAGCGGCGGCGTCCGCGGTTCGTCCATGTGCACATGATGTGAACGGAGGAGGACAGGAGGTGTGGCGGTCCCGGACTTCGAACGAGTCCGCCGCCGTCGAGGGGCGCGGGCAGTCGAAGGCGGACGAGCTGTCCCGGTAGAGGAAGGAGCGGACGTCGTGGCTTCGCTGCAGTGCTTATCGCGCCACTGCAGGAGCGCCTCGGCGAGCTGGGGCTTCGTTCCGCTGGCGTCGATGTCACGCGTCTCGCACAGCCTGACGAGATCATCTCTTCGTAGGCGCACAAGCGTCTTTGCGGTGGCGACAGTGAGATCGACTGGAAGAGGGACTCAGCAAGAATGGAGTCGGAGGATAGACAGAGGGACATACCATCATCGTCTTCCATAGCCTCGTCGCTTTCGCCTTCGCCATCCATGTCAGCTTCGTCGACAGTTGATGCGATCGACTCGCTGTCCACGGATCCTTCTGCGTCATCATCCTCCTCTTCATCCTCATCCTCGTCCTCCTCACCAATGTCTTCTTCAATATCTCCGTCGCCCACAATTTTGCCGTTGCGCAGCTTGCGGGGTTCTTCAAGCACCGTCTCATCATCCTCCTCATTTTCGCTGCCCTCATCGTCTCCCTCTTCTCCCGCCACAACAGTACCCTCTTCTTCACTCTCCTCGTCGTCGCCGTCGCTAGGTGGAGTGTGTGTCTGTAAGTGACGTGTCCTCAGACGATTCCTGACAGGAGTCCGTCGACCATACGGAGTTTGTTTTGCTTTAGGTGTCGCCATAGGAGACGGCGACTCCTGCAGCTCATCAAGCTCGTCTTCCTGCGCATCCGAGTCTAGCTGGTCTTCTTCAACTTCCTCCTCGTCGGTGCTCTCGTGTAGGCTACCGATCTTGCCTTTTGCTTTCCGCGCGGGTGTGACCCTCCGAGGACCCTCCGGAACATCATCGGGCCGTCGCTTCTCTTGTGAGGCGGAGAGCTTGCTGACGGAGCCCTTGCTCCGAAGACGCCGGGGACTAGGACCAGCCCGTTGCAGGGAGTTCTCGACCTCCGTAAGGTCAGTGAGGTCACTCTCCTCGGCTTCAGATAGCGGGGAAGGCAGTCGGTTGATCTCGACGGCTTCGCTGAACCCGACATGTTTTGCCTTGGACTTGCCTTTGCTCGTACCGGATGAGCTAGGGCCGGCTTCAATCTCGCCAGACGCCTTCCGGGTCCGTAGACGTGTGGCGGGAGGGGACGGGAGGGAATTTAGGGAAGTCGACAGCGTCGACAATGTCGGTGATGATCTACTTGAACTTGCATTGCTGCTTCCGCGCCTACATTGCAAATTGAGGGACAGCCACGCAAAGAGGGGAGGAAGTACTGACCTCCTAGTCGAGATTCCGCTGGACGGCTGCGGGCCGTCCATCTCCGAAGGCAGGCCGCGTCGCCGCTTCCCTGCAGTGGGAGAATGCTCGCAGCCAGTGCGCTCGATGTGGCTCATAGACAAGCTTCGGTCCGGCATATGTTTGCGCGATGCACGACCAAGATCATGCACAGTTGCCCTCCTTCTCAGCCCATTACGGAAGCGGTTACCGAAGTCTGTCTCTTCACCACCAGCTACGTTCCCGCCGTCTGAGGAGTAGTCGCTTGAGCCACTGGCGACACCGGGTGAAGAAGGTGGGAGGTCAGCCACATCGTCACGGGCGGCTATGATGCAATCGACGATCTCCGGCTTCGTGAGTAGCTCGGCGTCTTCGGTGAGGCCAGCAGCGGCGTAGAGACGGACGAGTTCGTCCTTGCGAAGACGGAGTAGACGGCGGCGGGGAGCTTCATCAATGAGGTAGTTATCGGCTGCGACACATGGTGAACAATGCACATGGGATGGAGGATATGAACTGCGCGTACAGGAACCGACGGCTTCTTCGTCGTCAGAGTTCTCCGAGCCATCCCAACGTTCCTGCTCATCAACCTCCATACCACTCAGGGGCTCCTCGTCACTGGAGTCGGGCATGGCCCTGCGCCGCTTGGCGCGACTTGATGAACGGGCGCCTCTGTCACGGGAGGTGTTCTCGCTGCCGCTCACGACACGCTTGCGCTTCATACCAATAGACACGTCGTATCCGTTGCCGGCATCGCGCATGCTGTCTTTGTGGTCGGTGAGAAGACGTGAAGGAAGGCGGCGGAGGTTGAACTGGACGGGAACAAGGACAGGTCGAGGCGAGGTGGGAGGTGAACTGCCCGACGCGTGGGAAGAGGGCCGGGACTCGATGTAGGAGTTGTTGGCGAGCGAAAAGACGCGTCGCCGGGCACTGTTTGCGCGTCGAGCCTGGAGTTTGCGGCGGCTAAGGATGGAGGGGTCGTGGACGGAAGCTGAGCGATGGCTGGTGCGTCTTTGGGCCATGCCAGAGGACGGGGGAGCGAGCTAGGCCGTACGGCGGGGCCGCAGGAGAGAACAGGGGGCAGACAGCGTCGGGCAGGCGAGTGGGTTGGGTTTGTCGTCGTGGTCGTCGTCGTCCACAGCGTCGGCCTGTTTGGCTCCGTTTGGCGGTAATGTTCGGGAGCCAAGCATGCGCAAACAGACAGCCACCGGTCATGTGCATTTCACGTGCGCGGGCGAGGCGCGATACACGTCACGCGTCTTTGGGTTCAACTTTTCCGGAACTCCGCGCTCAAGCGGAAAGCCCTTCATAATCCTCGCCTCTGCTGCCGCGACCACCTCGCGCTCCCTCCTCTCTCCCCCCACCATCTACCATGCCACCCAGGCGAGCCCGCGCTGCCAGCACCACCGCTCCCCCCGAGTCGCGCAGCCGCGCGGCCAAGCGCGCCGCGTCCCCCGACGCAGCCAAGGAGCCCGCCGCAAAGCGTGTCCTCCGCGCCGGCGCAGCCAACGTCGAGAAGCCCAAGGCCGACACCGCCCCCAACGGCAAGGTCCCCAGCAAGGCGAACGGCCGCACCAAGGCACCTGCTGCAGAGAAGCCCAAGTCCGAGAAGGCCAAGGCCCCCGCTCGCGTCCGCAAAGTGCCCCAGTCCATCAACCCCCTCCCTCACATACCACAGCACTACCGCCCGCCTCTGCAGCTGTTCACATGGGGCTCTGGAGAGATGAGCCAGCTTGCAATTGACTACAACCAGGAGATCCCGAAGCCACGCAAAAACGCTTTTGTGGCCTCGCATATCGAGGAAGGCACGTTTGGCGGCGATGAGGCTGGGTTGGAGTCCATTGCTGCTGGTGGCCTCCACACCCTGTTCGTCGACGAGAAAGGCACTGTGAGTTTTCATAGACTTTTTCCTGAACCTCGCCTGACCTGGCACAGATCTGGTCGTGCGGCACGAATGACAATGGCGCCCTTGGGCGTGTCACCGTCATGATTCCCGATCCCAAGGACGACAGGGGGTCTCTGGAGGTCGACGAAAAGACCCAGGACCCGGTTTGGAAGCCGGTTCCCATCCACTCTCTTATCGAGGAGGGGTTCCGTGCGGTGAAAATTGTCGCCGGTGACAGTTTCTCGGCCGCAATCAGTGACAAGGGTGAACTTCGCGCTTGGGGTGCTTTCTCGGTACGTCCTTTGCACTTCGACATCGGCTGCACATCCTCACACAAACACCCCAGGGCAACAATGGTCTGGTTGGTTTCTCTAGCCACGCAAAGAAGCAGTACAAGCCTGTCCCCATTGGCGAGCTGAAGGACGAGAAGTGGGTCTCTGCCGCGGCGGGCAACAACCACCTCATCCTTCTCACCACACAAGGCAACATCTATACCCTCGGCACTGGCGAGGAGGGCCAGCTCGGTCGCCGCGTCATCGAACGGCGCAAGATCTCGGGCACGACGCCTGAGAAGATCGTCCTGGGCACACGCAACCGCAAAGCCGTCGTTGTCGGCGCAGGCAACAACCACTCTTTCGCCGTCGACGAGGACGGCAACACCTGGGGCTGGGGTGTCAATTCCAAGGGCCAAACTGGCACCGGCCTCGCTGACGCGAACGTCGAGAAGGAGATCCATGCGCCCAAGCGCGTCATTGGGCTCGGCAAGGAAGAGCTTGGGGGCGCGACAGTCGTGCAGATTGCCGGCGGCGACTTGCACACGCTCTTCCTCACCTCCGATGGGCGCGTGTACGCATGTGGCCTCTCCGAGGAGGGTCGGCTCGGCATCGCACAGGACGACGAGGCGTTCCAGGACCGTCAGTACCCTGACTGCCTCCCAGAGCCCTCGCAAGTAAAGTTCCCGGACCCGAGCGACCCCGTTGTCCGCATCGCGTGTGGTACGAACAACAACCTGGCCGTCACCCAGGGTGGCGCTATGTACGCGTGGGGCCGGCAGGTCGTCGGCGAGCTCGGATTGGGTGAAGACATCGACGAGCAGGAGACGCCTGCAGTCGTCGTCCGCAAGGAGGGCGGCTCCTGGGCTGCTGTCGACGCCGCCTGCGGTGGACAGCATTGTCTGGCCCTTCTCCGGAACAAGAGCAAGCCCCCTGTCCCGGTGGACGAGCCCGCTGTCGCAGCGTCATAGTGTCCCATACTTAGCGGCACGCTTCTCGGCATAAGGCTGCAGTTGCGCACGCCGCAGGCGATACCTCCCTGCATTGTCCTCCGCTGTATTTATCCACATATTACGTACCTCGTCCTCATCCATATCTTTCGTCCCATCTCATGGATGCTGCATCACCTCTGCATGTCTCTCCGTGACTCGGCAGGACTCGCGCTCTAGACCGAACTCAAAAGCAAGCATTTCCATCCGTACACTACAGTATAGTACATCGAGCACCTCCTGTCCCCGTCCCCACCATCGCATTGTTCCTGTCCTGTTCTTTTCTACCTACCTCAGCCTCTCTAGTGACTAGTCCCCTGTATCCGCTCGCACTCGCGCCTCCCGGATACCGGAATGCATCTACAACTTGGCGACAAGCTTGCGCAGCTCTACCTTCTGGATCTTGCCCGTGGATGTTTTCTGCATACCAGCCCAAGAAGCCAGTGTCAGTAACAAGCACGCCCTCAAGTAATCTCTCCGCTTACCGGAAGCTCCTGGACGACGGACACCCACTCTGGGCATGCGAACCCCGGGAGGCGTTTGCGCGCATGTGCCTTCAGGTCCTGCTCGAACGCGGCGTGGCGCCCCGCCCACTTGTCCGCCTTCTGCGGGTGCAGGATGACGAATGCCATCGGACGCTCGCCCCACTTGGGGTGCGAGCGCGCGACTACGGACACTTCAAGCACGTCTGGGTGCGACGCCAGCTCTGTCGGTGTTGTTGTTCGTCAGCAACAAGGACATCCGAAAGGCAAGTTACTTATATGCGCAGCCACTGACCTTGTTCGATGGCCAAGCTCGAGGCGTTCTCGCCCCCAGAGATGATGATGTCCTTGCTTCGGTCCATGATCGCGATGTACCCATCCGGATGCCACACCGCGAGGTCGCCCGAGTTGAAGTGGCCCCCGCGGAAGGCCTTGCGCGTCGCCTCGGGGTCCTTGAAGTACTCCTTCATGACGATGTTTCCGCGGAACACGATCTCGCCCATCGTCTTGCCGTCCTTGGGCACGTCGACGAGCGGCGCGTCCGGGCTCTCGCCGTCCTTGAGCGGGTAGACGACCCGCGCCTCTTCGGCGGTGGCGAAGGGAATGCCTTGCCGCGCGATGAGCTTGGCGCGCTCTTCGAGGGAAAGGGCGTCCCAGGAGGGCTGGATGTAGCACTTCGTTGACGGGCCGTATGTCTGCGTATGCGCAGGTTGAGCCACGGTGTTTGTATCATAATGCATGAAGATGTCACGAGCATACCTCACTGCAGGAGGAGCCAGCGTTGGAAGCACAGAAGCATGGGTCGGATTCACAGAAGTCAGCGTCCGTATGCGGCCAATCCAAACAAGACGTACGTCAGACCATAGACGTGAATAGGCCGGATGTTGATCTTCTCAAGCTCGCCGATGAGGTGCGCCGTCGGTGCCGATCCTGCAATGATTGTATACACCGGTTTCTCAAGCCGCCTTGCTAGGGGAGCGTTGATCAGACCGATCTTAAGGACGTTTGAAACATCTTAACTCGGTGTTGCACACTGATAGAGGGAAGATCTCGGACAGACCTGTACCGTTGGGGCGCCGCAGTAGTGCGTGACGCCAGAGTTAATGAGATGATTCCAGATGTGCGGGTATGAGACGGATCTCAGGCAGATCTGCAGAGGACGAACATGTTTCAGTACATGAAACCGTTGCTGAGAGGGACTGCAGACTAACCTGTGCTGCCGCGGCAAACGTTACCGCCCAAGGGAATGTCCAGCCGCTGGCATGGAACATTGGCAGGATCCTAGACACACTCGCTCGTCAGCCTCAAGCTACCGCTAGTGGAAGCATCTCTGACCCACCACAAGTACGTAGAGTCACGATTCATCCTATGACGCATGCAGCATGAGATGACCGCCGTAACAATAACTAGTGACCAGCATCCTGACGTACCCTGTTTCGTACGCGTTTGCGATAGCACCAAGGTACGAGCCTATAGTAGACAATGAGCATAAAGCCAGCTGTGATGCGCACTTGAGACCGTACCTCTCAGCGTAGTCAGCACGCCTTTTGGCTGTCGGCGCATTGATGAGATAAGGGCAACAACGGCAAATTAACACGACTTACACGTCCGGTGGTGCCAGATCTAAGCAAAGTGATGATGAGGAGTCAGCACGTATGGAGGACTCTCAGAAAACTACACACGTATAGTTGAGTGCGCACGGCGCATCCTCGTTTCGCTCCCACTCTAACCCCGCCCAGCCGCGTTCGGCGCTGAACTTACGTCCAGCGGTCAAGAATTGCTCATAGGGACAGTCCTCCTTGCCGGTGTCGTTGATCACGATGTAGGGTGTCTTGGTCCCCTGTATGAGATGTGCGTATTCATGATCGACGAAGATGAGCTTGGCCTCGCTATGCTCCAGGATATAAGCGACTTCTGGTTGCGTCAGACGCGTGTTGATGGGACAGAGGACTCCCTTCGCGGCGAGCACGCCATGGTAAGCCTCTGTCAGACGCGTGGAGATGGTCAGTCTCCTGTGGTATGACCGTGAGTGGGTAGTACGGACCGGCTATAGCGGGTCTGCGTAACCGCAATCAGCAAAAGTGCAAGAAAGCCGAAGCGTTGTACTCACATGTTTGGTGCGATGAAGGCTACCGTGTTTCCCGGCTGTATACCCGCTTGGATGAGGGCGTAGGCAAGGTTCTGTATACGCTGCGCCCTACGAACGGCTCGCAACAGGGGTGTGGGGTAGAAGCGGGTCCGGCGACGCACCAGACAGCATAGGAATAGATCACAGGGTGCTTCACGTCTGGATGAACAATAGCGACTTTGTGAGGGTAAACTTGTGCGGCACGCAGGACAAATGCCAGGGGGTTCTGTTTGGTAGGTGAAGGATAGGCGGGAAGCCTCGAAGATAGAGGTGCGAACGTACCAGAGCATGAAGGTGAACAGGAGTTCCACTCGGCACACGGAGACGATAGTTGACTCCAGGAGGAGGGATGCTGGCCGGGGTGGGCTTAAACGACTTCAACGCCTCTAATCTCGTCATAAGACGCATCAGTCGCATGTTCTCGTTGCTGGGAGTCGGCTTCGACGCACCGTTGGCCATGTCGACTGTGTCTGGAGACGCAGGTTGGGTAGTGTCGGATTGTTCGACGTTTTATACGTCCTCGAGGTGTCACCCCAATTACACGACGGGAGCTCACCGGAATGCGGGGAAGGGAGGCGGGGGCGAGCACCTGACCCTTCCCCGCATTTCAGCGTTCCCCGAATGCCGGGATTGAACCCTGGGCTGGGGTTAGGTTCAATCTAGGGTCTAAAAGATATCAGATAAGATGAGATAAGATCCAGAGAACCTCCCCGCCTGCGGCGTGTTCGTATATGCGTCCTCTGAGAACCGTCCAAGAGCTTTGGCTGTATGTTCATTACTTTCTTGAACAGATAGGCCGTCGCTAGGAGCGAGAGGGACATCGTACTTACCTATACCCAGCCGAGGTCCAAAGTTCTCTTGGGAGATGCCAACACAAGCTCTTGTCCTTCCACTGTTCACCAATCGAGGCCCGCACCGGGTGCGTTGCACCAACCCCGTTGACGTTGTGATCGTCATTTTCTTGATGCGAATGTATATCCGTACCAGGATGCCTTCACTGGACCTGCGGGATACAAGGATTCCAGTTAGCGAGCAACCAAAACAACGCTCACAACGCTGCACGTATGTCAGTTTGTCGCTGAATCTGCTCACGTACCTCTTTAGAGAGCTACCTCCTGGGTGAGATGCTACCTCATCAAACGAAGAATTTGAGGAGATGGTAGTGGTCGCTTTGCGAGGACTAACAAGTTGCTGCAAATGGTAACAATCGCCACTTCTGAGACTCTTTCACACTTCCTGATTGGGAGTGGGCGTTTACGGACGACGCATCTCGGACAATTACCACCATCTCGCTGGGTGAGTACATATGCATCTACACTCTCAATTCTTGTCTCTGATCAAGTATATGCATATAGCTCAACGGCACACATGCAGCTCAAGAAAGTCTATGCAACTTGGTGCTACTAAGCAAGTTACACTCGACGAAGACCTGAACGGATGCTTGTGCCGAAGCTTACCCACGGACGTAACGGAGATATCTCGTGCTCGCCAATCGCGGAAGCAAATTCGCGTACATCTTACATAACACGCATCCAATATGAGCATCCCCTTTGTCCTCGCCAGCAGGTAAGTCGCACTAAGAACTCCTCTCCACCTCACTAACGTGCGCGTATGCAGCCCAGCACGAGGCCAGAAGGACTCGTCTGATGAAGACCCACCGCTTCCAATGCGCCATTATGCGTATATAAATCCACTCACGTTCCAGGCGGACAATGGGATCGCTGCCCGCAGAGTAGCCCATCAATCCTTCGCCGCCTTTTGGTCCTCTTCTTTCGAGCTCTCCTCGTTTGAGCTGTACTCCATCGCCGTCGACATCTCCTAGCTCGATTCGATATCCCGCGATGCTGTTCAAGCTCACGTCTGCGGATATTCGCGATACAGCGCTTGTCGACTGCGCCACCGGCGAGATCCTCTACTGCACCTCGACCTCCGCCTGTGTCGCCGGCCCCTCGAGATCACCCGCGAGCTCGACAAGCAGCCTTGGCCGCACTTGGGCGCGGACGAACCGGTCATACGAGAAGTTGCCCGCGAGCGGCGAGCCGTCCACGACGGCAGTGCTCGACCGCGAAGGCGAGACTGCCGCCGAGATCGTATGGAATGGACGGAACGCATCCGTGATCCGCATTCAGGACGAGGTGTTGCAGGGCACGACGGAGCTGTTCGACGCCGCGTTCGTTCGAGTCCTGTGAGTGTGTCCCTATCTTGGCTTCCGTACCCGTCCCGTCCCGTGCCTCGTACCGACCGACCTTCTATCCAGCCCCGACGAGACCTTCCTTCCGACCCGTATGGAGTACACATGGAGAATAACCCCAGAGACCCTTACTGTACGTGTCTTGGCGTCTTCATCGTGTGGACTTAACTCATCATGCGCGGGATGTACTCAGCTCCTAGACGATGACGACGTTGTGATTGGTCGACTGTACAGTGATTGTACCTTCGTCAAGGGACGCCCGGTTTCGGCCATGCAGCCGGGGAAGGGCAGCGACTATCTCGAGTTCGAGAAGCTACCCTCGGACGAGCTTTTGGAGATCATCGGTAAGCCCTTCCGCCCTGTATCTTCCCACACCATCGGGACACATGCTCACTCCCTGCCTAGTAACATACCTCCTTGTCACCACGCTCCGAGAACGACTGTACTCGGTAACGAAGTACGTCTACGGCCGGCGCAAGGGGTCGCTGGCGAATCTTCGTCTGCACGCGTCTCGCAGCTTTGCGAATCTACGAGACAGCTTGCGACGCAACCTCTCCCCTTCATCATCTCAGCACTAGACCTTGCATACAAACAGCCAATCAACTTCATCCACAACCTATACCCCCTGCGCCCACATCTGCCCTATCGCACACAATCCACCTTCGCTCGCTCTTCGCTTTCGTTCTCGCGCACTTCATGCTATCGACCCCGCATCAATACCCTTGTCGTTCATTACGTTTTTCCCTCAGCTCTCTCGTAGTTAGGCGATGCTGACTCCAATAGGATCCCGCCATGTACAACCAGTGTCTTCGCGGATGGAAACATCTTCAGTACGGAACATGTAACTTATCGCATTCCATGTATACGTATCGCTCTCGCCACCACATGTTGTACTCTTAGGTAGGACAAACAGGCCAAGCCAACACATAGACAGTCTTGAAGATATGATTCGTTGTTCGCCAGCCTGGTCTACTCGGACCGTATCCACACTGGCACAATAGTGACATGACAGAGCATTACGAGACGTAGGTGGAAGTCTTGGCAGACATTCGTTGACAAGGTCTCAAGGCCTCCGAGTCATCCACCATGCGCTATACGTCTTGGTGTCTTCTGCGAGTACACATCGTGCCGATAGAGCTCGAGGTCAGTACTCGCAGAGTCGATGGCCTTTCATGACGATCAAGGTCGGAGGTTTACGTGAGCACATACTACGAACGCACCAACACAGCCACCCATAACAGGCACTGCGACCTTGTCCTCTACTGCCACAGCGATCCCAACTCCGAGTCTCCGTGGCATTCGACGCGCAACCATACGGGAAGCATACGAGTGGCGGAAAGCATCCACACTATGCCCGGACTGAAGACTGAGCGTTTGATTGGACCGCGCGACCTCCAGAGAAGACGAGAAGTGACCCAACTTCTTCGGAGCTGAGTCTGTTATTCAGCAAGGATACCATCGATTAGCGGTGAGCTATATCCGCATAAGCTCTGAAATCGAATATGTCCATGACTCATGAAGAGTTTCTCTAGGCACACTGGCACCAGGGCACGCTCGCCCCGTCCTCTGGAGCCGCTCTATACGCCTCGTGGCCCTCCTCCCGCGTCTTGCAAGCACTGCAAGCACCGGACAGCGGAGTTAATCAGCCTTTGACGAGAGATGGATGGAATGCCTGCGCGCCGCAACGCCTGGCTGCACTGCTTCTGTCCCCGGTGCCCGCGCTCACGTCACTGCAAATCGTCTCAGCTCGGGCGAAACGCATCCCAGTCTCGGGCCACGACTGGCTGGTGACGTGCGAGCCCGCAATCGCTCTGACTGGCCCATGGGAGATGTCACTGCCCGGGTCCCCTCGCTTTGGCGCACCCGCGCCCGTCGGTGACTCGGACTCGCTGCATTACCCTCACTTTGCAGTTTCGCCGGGTCACCGCCCCTGGCACAAGCCGTCCTCGGATATGTGGTATCCGAACATGTCGTAAAGCCAGCAAGTATATATTGGTGTAAGTGCCGCCCCTGCCGCCATCATCATCCACTGCCTTCCCCAGCATCCTCAACTGAGCTGACTCGGTCTCCTTCCTGCCCCCCTTAGATTTATATATACTACACACGTCTAGTTGCCTTTTCCTCCCATTTCCCGCGATGTCTATTGCTTCCTCGTCCATGGCAATGCCCGTCGACCTCTCCCACCACTTCTCCACCGAGGCGCGCCTCCGGCAACCTAACCCGATGAAGGCTATTTGGAAGCTTACACGACGCAAGCCCAACATGGTCTCCTTAGCGAATGGTCAGTCTTCCCCTTCCAGCCTCATGGAACTCATCCTAACTCGGAATACGTGTGCTACAGGTGATCCCCACTTTTCGCTGTACCCCATCCGGAAGGTCGAGTACCAAATGGCCTCCGTCGCTGAGGAGGACCCTGTAGCGACATGGCGGAAAGCTGGCCCCAGCGCCCCCTGCCACAAACTCACGTCGTCTACTTACGAACCATGCGCACTCCCCCTCCAGACTGGTCTGCAGTACAGCCACGGTGCAGGCCTTCCGGACGCACAACGGGTCGTCACCGAACTCACGAATTACTACCACGCACCCTCCGACCACATGTGCACCCTGACCCTCGGCAACTCCGACGGTATCACCAAGTGCTTCCGACTGCTGGGCGAGCCCGGAGATCACTTCATCGCGGACGAATTCTCCTTCAGCTCGATGACCAACGTCCCGCTCGCGCAGGGCATCAAGTGGGTCAGCATCAAGATGGACGAAGGCGGGATGATCCCCGAGGAGCTCGAGCGCGTCCTTGCAGAGTGGAACCCGGCGCGCGGCCGCAGGCCCCACGTCATCTACCTCGTCCCTTGTGGCCAAAACCCGACTGGCTCGACGCTGAGTCTCGAGCGTCGGAGGCAGATCTACGCGATCGCGCAGCGTTTCGACCTCATCATCATCGAGGACGACCCGTACTACTTCCTGCAGTACGACACGCCCGACCATCCCACCACGGCGCTCTCGACGCCCTTCGCGCCGTCCTTCCTCTCCCTCGACACCGACGGCCGCGTCATGCGCATCGACAGCTTCTCCAAGATCTTCGCCCCAGGCATGCGCCTCGGCTGGATCTCCTCCAACGCGCTCTTCCACGAGGCCCTCGTCTCGTACACCGACTCCTCCACGATGCACCCGCATGGCTTCGGCCAGATGCTCATCACGGAGATGCTCGCCCCCCACGGCTGGCAGCTCTCCGGGTTCGATCGCTGGGTGCGCTCGCTGCGCGCCGAGTACCACCGGCGCCGCGCGTTCTTCCTCGACCTCTTCGCGCGGGAGGTCGCCCAGACGCAGCTTGCGCGCGCGACCGTCCCCGAGGCGGGCATGTTCGTGTGGATCCGCGTCGAGATTGAGCAGCACCCGCGGTACAGGGCGGATCGCCGCATGCAGAGCCGGGACGTGACTGGGCCCCGGACGAACGTGAAGGAGCTCATGGAGGAGCTGTTTGAGCGATGCTTGGACGGCGGGCTGGTCATCATGCCTGCATCCATCTTCGCGCTCTCCGCGGACCCGAAGTACGACGACATGGAGGACCCGGTGGAGGACGTGAGTGCATATCCTGATCCTCGTATATTTGACAATGGCTGACGCGTGGTTATGTGATTGTAGCGCTTGAACTACTTGCGTGCGACGTTTGCAGGCACGGAGGAGGCGATGGAGCAGGGCCTGACAATCCTTGGACAGGTGTTGAGGGAGTTCTTCGCTGACGAGCAAAAGTAAACGGACCCAGGCTCCGACCACTGGACGGTAATTCTCACCATCTGTCATCTGTAGCCATAGTTTCCAACTTCCTGCGCATTCTTGTACTGGACTCTATCCTTATTACTCGCAAGACTCCGCCCAAACATGCCTTGTGTAGATGAGCACTACATACTTAACAAGTATCCAGACCTAATTGATATTGAACGCGCAGTCACGAAACTGGGTCATCTTGACAGTGAAATGCATGCAAAACGAGACAGAAAATACTCCTTTAGAGTGTTGGATGGTTAGTTTCGAGTACCTCTTCCCGCTCGTCGTCGGTGGGGGTCCGCCCATTCCTGCTTACCCGGATCTATAAGTTGTCTCTTCTCAGATGCATACAGCTACAATACACACAGCACGACTTGATCAAACAGAATGAAATATCCAATACATCGATGCAGTCACATCCCCATGCACAACAGCCCTGCCAGTCGACTGCTCACAGAAACGCGGACACCTTGACCGGCTTCCGCACAGCCGAAGAGTTCCCTTCCTTGAACTTGTACGCCACGCGGTACGGCTTGACTTTGGGGCCAGCCTTCGCGCCATTCTCCTTGGGTACGATCGGCCGCCCGAAGAAGTCGACGGCGACCTATGTATATGACGCAGAGCATCGTGTCAGCGCGACGACGAACAACGCGCGACAGAGAATGTACTCGGCACGGACCTTCTCAGCAGGCTTGTCATCGTTGCGCGATCGCTTCGCGGCGGGCTGTGGGTCGTCTGTCGATGGTGCAGCCTTGTCTCGCCTGTCAAGCAGCAGTGGTATGGAAGTCAGCAATGCCGCACGATGCACGTAGACATCTGAACTGGGTGCCACTCACGCGCCACGGAAGAAGGCGGACTTGCCGGACTTGCTCTTTTCGGTACTGTCAGCATGACGGGCGATGACCTGGGCATCGATCTTCAAGATCGTTAGTTAGTCTTGCTCTGGAGCGGACAGGCCGAATGGACGGCGACTTACTTCTGCTGCAACAAGGTGCCTCACCGCATACCGCGAAACCGCGATATCCGCTGACCGCTTCCCGTCGTATGTTACAAAGACGTCAATGGGCGGGTCAAGCCTGTACACGAGCTGTCCATCTTCCTGCTTCTCCTGTACGAATCGCAGCTCGAGCGTCGCCATGATGCTCACGAGCCGTGACAGCAGCGCCTTCTCCGCTGGGCGAATAACCTGGCTGTTGACAGGGCGCAGAGGAGGCGAAATGATGCGGTTGATGTAGGGCGCGATCTCCAGCTGCATGGTCTGTTCGTTCGCGAGATGTCGGTAGTCTCCTGCGCACCGGGAGGCTGCCGTACGCAGACAGCGGCCGAGCGACTTGTAAATCTCCTCGTTCGTCTTGGTCTGCGTGTAGTGCTGCAGACGCAAACGATCCACGTTGTCAATCTTACAGAAGTGCGGAACCAGTCTGGACGGAAACGCACCTCCCAGTCTGCCTTCGGTCGTTCTACCTTCGGCCCGCCGCGCTCCTGGAAGAGTGGGTAAAAGGCGACGAGAGGATAGGAGAGGTATGGCAAGAGGGCATATTCTCGTTCCGCTCGCATCGCCCCCATCATGCCGTCCCATCGACAGAGCCACTCGGTCCCCTTCAAATAACGCGTGAAGGAAGCATCATGTCGATGAAGGTTGGCGTAGTGCTCGAAACACCCTATCGCATAGACGTCAGCACGCGGATTCCATAGCTACACAGGCTTTGTGAGTCACTCACCGATCGCGACTTTGTCTATTGAATCGCACCCCTCTACTTCCCGGCTCAAACGTGTCACATAGCGAGGATCATCCTCCGGGACGCCTAGCTCCTTCGCGCGTTTCCGTGACAGCGGGGAAAATAAGTCGTTGAGGATCGTCATCTGCGACACCTCAGCTTCCTTCATGCCCTGCGTCGCTATTCGAACAACTGTGTCTGTGACATCTTGTTCGCGACTTGAGCATTTGCAGCGTGTTCAGGCATCCTCGGAAGTCTCCCTGCACGGCACCCACGAGCGTCGACAGTGCACGCGCGTCGGCCTTCATGCCCTCGCCCTCGCAGATCTCGCGCAGTCGTTTGACTATGTGTGTGTCGTTGGGTCGGGAAAAGCGGACTATTCGGGCGTGTTGCCGAAGCTTGGTGAGCGACGAGGCGTACAAGTCGTTGCATATACAAATGATGGGCCGGAGGAGGGGACGTGATGCCTGTGGGTCCTGTTTGCGCCCTGTATACGCGGATGAGTGTCAGACTTAGAACGTCTCAGTATGCACGACCCACCTTTCTTCTTGGGCTTGTCTTGCGTTAGCTGTATGAGCTTGTGGACAAAGCCTCCTGACTGCTTCTGTTAGTGACTATGACCACATCGGAGGAAGGGAAAACGTACGCTCTCCGAACCTCCCGTCGCACCGTCAATCTCGTCAATGACGACGAGGTTGGGTCTTGAGCTCCCAATCTTGGCACCGCTCTCTACTGCAGGCCGTATTCGCTCGTCCACAACGTCGGCAGAACGCGCATCACTTGCATTAATCTCGAAGACGTTGTAACCAGCGTGCTGCGCGACAATATGGGCGAGCGTGGTCTTGCCCAACCCGGGAGGTCCTGACAAAAGTAGCAGCTATCGGGGGCTGAGTGATGAAAACGCCGCTTGAGCACGGAAGATTGAATCCTACCTTTTCTCGTGGTCGCCGCCATTGATCCAAGTTCTCGCCATCGGGATCTTCTCTTGCACGTTTACGACCGCGGTTCTTGTTCTTTCCGAAGACGCAGGAGTCCCATTCCTTGACCCACGACAGAACTTCGCGGTGGACGCGGTCATCGCCAAGCAGCTCAGTAAATCGTTGAGGGCGATAGCGGTCGACCCATAATGTCGTATTGGTGGTGGCGGCGAGGTGGACAGGTTTCTTCGGCTCTTGGTGCTCCCTTGTGCAAGACCTCAGGACTGCTTCGGTGGGCGCAGTACATAACGACTTACTCGATGATAAGTTTTGCAGCCGTAGTTGTAGCAAGGTCTTCGAGCATCCGGTGTATAGGGACATCGAGAAGGTTCTTGCGTTGGTGGTCCTTGTGAGGCAGGACACCGGCTCGCCTCTGCAGAGGAGTTTGAGCGTAGGCCTTCTCCCACTAGAAGGGGAAGTAGTATACGCTGTCCACTCACCAGAGCTGTGGTTGCGGCTCCCTCGCGCCGGCGTGGTCTTCGAGTGAAGTAAACCGCAGAGCCGTCGAATGTGGAGGTGGTTAAGACCTTTGACGTGGAAGCTACTGGGTTGAGAGAAGCGACCTGCGCGGTGTAGGACTTAAGTAGGTCCGCGACATCTGGCATATCTTCATCTGGAGGGTGTGCATAAGACACATGGCTTTTGCAAGGATAATCTTGAGGATACAAGGCTGACAATAACCCGAGGACATACCTTGAGACTGTGACTGTGACTCAATCGTTGTGTCAACCAAAGTGGCATCTAGAGATAGCAAGGGGGCATCTGTAGGCCCCATACAATGTTCAAGCAGTGAGGGATGGGCATCTGTTCGCGACGAGAACAAGACGTACCTCCGAACTGCGATGGCCCTACTACACGCTCAGTGTCCCTTTCCACAGATTCTTGAGTTACATTGGCTTCTTGCAGAAGGAGACCTGTCGGTATAAACGCGTCCTCGCTGACGGTTTCGGTAGTGGTTTCCTGGAGGTCGGTGAGACCAGTAGAGAAGAGCAGGCTGCTCGGTTGGCCAAATTCGACGGTGGCCATTGCAAAGCAGTCAGCAGGTCTGGAGAGAGCTTGGGTCGTTGAGGAGCGTGAACCGTAGTCGTTGTCGTCGCGTCGTAGGGAGAGCAGTCGCGGTCGTTGACCGCTCGCGTCGTGCGCTCGACGCGTCTGTGGCTGATTCTAGCGGAGTCTCAAGTTGTGGACGACGCGTGAACCGCACGTCGCGCCCTCGCGCTACATAGGCTCTTACGTTCCCTCTCTCGACTTCGGCTCCAATACACAGTCCCGCGGCTGCAGACCTCCATGAATTCGTAGGGCGACCCCAATATCACGCACAGGTGCAACAGCGGGGATAAGCGCGGTGGTATTAGCAAACTAGTCGCGATACTCCGACCCGTTGGCCACCACGTCGCTCGTTACCACACAACTATCGCGTATTTCTGCGACGATCTCTTTGCCTACACGTCAGGGTGATGGCTGTAAGTTGCATCTATCGACGTAGTTGTATAATGTATTGTCTGACCGTTATATGACATATTCAGCAGCAAGGATGCTCTTCGCCACGCATGCTATGTTGACTTCCAGCTGCAGCTTAAGTCCTTCGAACGGTCGAACGAAGTTCTGATGTTATTGTTGAGTGGTCTCGTACTTGAACGTGCGAGTTTGAAGTTGCACCCCACCACCGCACTTTTGTTTGGCCATGGGGTGCGATACACTGGCACGTTGGAGTACGAGACCATTGTCGAGTTGACCCAACTCGACGAAGGCAAGTTTGACGTTACAGGAGATTGACAGTAGAGTACATTCCTCATCACCATGCGCAATGGCTTCCAGATGGTGGCGGGTATCTTGAACCCAGCTACGTCCCACAAGGGGCTTCCTACCTTATACCCACATTGAGTCCGTAGATTTGGCTTACAGATTCAGACTCGAGCGGTAATTGTCGGTAACTGGCAAGATGTGTCATGCAGCTGTATCCTACAACTTTGTTTACAAAGCTGATCTGAAGCTGACATGGACGATGCAGCAGCACCGCGTGGGAGCGACTTTGCAGGATCGCTGAGGGACATGGTACAAATATTGCAAGTGGGTTTGGCCAATGCATCATAACCTTCTGACGCAATGGCAGATCTCCCTCCCTCCAAGAGGCACTTGTGGATCATGTCTTCTGAGATTCCTACAACCATGAAGGCCGTGGTCTATGACGAGGTTCTGTCGTCTGTCCAGCCCGCTGTAGTCTGCTGACACTGACCCATTTTCACAGAACGGCCAAGTCTCTGTCAGAGAACACCCGGTGCCCAGCATCGCAGATGATGATGTCCTAGTCAAGACTGTCGCCATCTCCCTGAACCCAACAGACTACAAGCGTAGGTCCTGCCACAGATCCGCATGATGCATACTGAAGTACGCGCGTAGACATCGACGGCAAGTTTGGGAAGGTGGGCAGCATCCTCGGTTGCGACTACTCCGGTGTCGTGGTCAAGGTCGGCAAGAACGTGCACAGCGGCCCCAAAGTCGGGGACCACGTCGCCGGCGTAGTCCACGGCTCCGCGTACCCGGACGAGGGTGCATTTGCCGAATACGTCAAAGCCCCCGCGGAGCTTGTGTGGGTTGTCCCCGAGAATACGTTCAGCCACGAGCAGGCCGCGGCGTATGGCGTTGCGTAGGTTTCCTCACGATGTCCCTGTGCTATCATGTATTCGGCGATGTGTATTGCGACTGACGAGTTGATCGATAGGTCCTGGACTGCTGCGCAGGCCTTCTATGCCCCGGGGCGTCTAGGTCTGGTTGAGCCTCCCGCCAAGGTCGCCACGCCTGAGTGGGTGCTCGTCTATGGCGGCAGTTGTGAGTTTGTCGTGCTTTGCGCTCAGAACCCCGTTACTGACTGATGTGCGATGCTATATTCAGCCGCCGTCGGCCTGTGTGCCATCCAACTAGCCCGCCTGTCCGGCTACAAGGTCGTCGCTACAGCCTCCCCACGCAACCACGCGCTCCTCAAATCCCTTGGCGCAGATGTGACCATCGACTATCGCGACCCGGAGATCGTGTCGAAGATCAAGCAGGCGACCGGGGATTCGCTCAAGTACGCCGCGGAGATGATTGGGGAGGCCGAGACGCACAAGATTGCCATTGAGGCCATCGGGCCGTCCGGGGGGAGAGTGGTCGGATTGAACGTGGCACGAAGCACGGAGTCTGGCAGGAAGAACGTCACCATTGTCGGTGCGTGTTCGTCCATATGCTCCTGCTGCTCGATGTCGGTACTAAGTCGCGTGCGATCCTCTGCGGATAGAGATTCTGCTGTATACAGTGTACGGACGTACATTCGCCATCGGGCCCTACCAGATCCCAGCAGCGCCCGAGGACAGGGAGCATATGGCCGCGTTCGCGAAGAAGCTGCCGCAGTTCGTTCGGGATGGGGCACTGAAGCCAATCCCTGTAAAGCTCTGGGAAGGCGGCCTCGAAGGGGTCCTGAGCGGCTTGCAATACATGCGTGAGGGCAAGGTTAGCGCGGAGAAGATCGTGTGCAGGGTGTAGGGCAGAGCAGTCATCGGAGGGAAATTTCACTCTACCGTCACAGATTCGGATAGCAATGTTTACACGTACAAGAGGGGATATGTACGATACCGTCGCAAGTTCGGATAGTCACTGCAAAGAAAGCATCCTTTCCAGGGTTAGTGATGGCATAGAAAGTGGATTATGGGGAGTAAACACTTTGCTATACTTGAAACTTTGCATGTAACCCCCTTATACTTGCCATAAAAGGTGCATAAGGCATCGCCCCTGCGGGCAGACCTGGCCACTGCGGTCTCCGCGCACTGTAGTACTAGAGGACGTCCGAGTTGTCTCGTGCTGGATGGCGACTCGGGGATACTGAAAGTATAGTAGTGCTGACGCGGCATGCTCGGGCGGGCTCTCGCCCGCCCTCGCCCACGATACATACAGTACTTGACAATGACTCTGCCAACTTTATCTGAGTCTTCTCAGATGCACGCCGGAGCTGCGCCGGAGGCGTCATGCTCGGGCGTGTTTGGCTTCTGACTGCCGCATTGCGCTCGGCTGGTGGTCTTCGATAACCATTTACGGGAGCGTTGCTTCCAAAGAGAAGTCCCTGTGGGAAACATATACCCTGCATGACCGTCTGAAACACCAAACCACGCGAGACCCCACTCTCCCACCCCTACAGACCTTGCAATTACTCCCTCCAAGACCTGTCCACTTCTCGTGGCCAGGAATTAGCCCTCCAAAGCTCCCTAAATGAGACTTTCCTTCAAGGCTTACTGTCTCAGAAAGGTAACTTATCTGATCTCATGAGATTAAGCAACGTTACCATTTCCCCAGCATTTCCCCAGCATTTCCCCAGGGCGGAAAGGATGTGTCCCCTGCAGTGAGTATCACACGTACACGGTACAGAAAGTACTCGAATGCTGACGTCGGTGGCTGTGGCTGTTGTCAGGCGGAGTCTCAACTATACAAGGATGGTCGGCCCTTGACGCCCACACGAGGCTCTCTTGAACAACCTTCGACTTGCACGACGTGTCCTTGTCTCAGATTTCGGTCTTCACTTTCAGCGCAACAGGATGCGATCTATAGTCAGGCCCATTGGCTGTGCTTGAATTACGACGCCAAACTCCAGTTCGTCGGGGTGCGCGAAACCTGGAGGTAAGTAGGTGTCAGCAGAGACTCGAGGCTGTCAGTACATGTCAGTCGCTGCTCAGGCTGCGATCTACTTCTGTTAGTAAGGCATGCCATCCGCACACCTTAGATCTTGGATCTCCCCTCGAACTAGGCCTGGCTTATTAACGCTCAGTCGCAGCAGCTCCGCTTATTAATACGCACAATGGTGCCCAAATCCCGACGCACTCGGGCTTAAGTGCAGTTCATGGGTAGGATGACGGATGTCGATGATTGGGCACGGTGATGGTGACGCGGCCAGTGGCGGGTGAAGATATAAATAACGCGAGTGGTCCTGTCGACCCGCCCTACAGCTTAACCCTAGGTTTCGCCTTCAGTCAACGCTCCTAAACCATGTCATCCGAGATTCCTGCAACTATGAAGGCCATAGTCTTCGACGAGGTAGGCGTGCCTTCGGAATACGAACCGACTTTAGTGTGTTGATTTTGACCCTTCGATCTTAGAGTGGTCAAGTTTCGCTCAAGGAGCACCCTGTGCCCGCCATTACGGACAACGAGATCCTGGTCAAGACCGTCGCGGTCTCCCAGAACCCCGCCGATTGGAAGTGTACGTCCGACTGCTTCCCGTCATATGTCATACGTGTCTCATTCGCACTGCAGGCATCGATTATAAGCTCAACAAGCCGGGTGGCATCCTCGGCAGCGACTTTTCTGGCATTGTCGTCCGAACTGGGAAGAACGTTACGGGTGGGCCGAAGGTCGGCGACCACGTCGCTGGCGTAGCGCACGGCTGTGAATTTCCCGACAAGGGCGCATACGCTGAATACGTCAAGGCTGATCCGGAACTCGTCTGGATTGTCCCGAAGGATACGTTCAGCCACGAACAGGCTGCAGCGTATGGTGTTGCGTACGTCCCCATACCGCGTCCTGCTTGGTACGAGTCTTGCTGCTGACGAGTTGATCCGAAGATTCTGGACTGCCGTGCAAGCCTTGTATAACCCAAGGCATCTGGGATTGGTCGAGCCGCCCCAGAAGGTCGCTGAGCCAGAGTGGGTTTTCGTCTATGGCGGTAGCAGTAAGTGTCCAAGCAGTTGTATTCAGCAGCGAGAGGAGGCACTGACCGACTGTGTGCTCAGGTGCCTGCGGTCTCAGTGCGATTCAGCTCGCTCACCTGTCCGGCTATAAAGTCGTTACTACCGCCTCGGCTCGTAACCACGCACTGCTCAAGTCGTTGGGGGCAGACGTGACCATCGACTACCGCGAGCCCGATCTTGTGTCGAAGATCAAGCAAGCGACAGGGGACTCTGTCAAGTACGGCGCGGACATGATCGCGGACGATGAGACGAAGAAAGTCACCGTGCAGGCCATCGGGCCGTCGGGTGGCAAGGTCGTCGGCCTGAACCCCATGCAGAGCCAGGAGTCCGACAGGAAGGACGTGATATTCAACTGTGCGTCCTCCCAGTCGTATTCATGTCGCATATTCGTATTGATCGGCTTCCTTGACATCGATATAGCCACCTTCCTGTACTCGGTGTTCGGATATCCGGTCAGTCTTGGGCCCACGGAAATTCCAGCGATGCCCCAGGACAAGGAGCGTATGGTCGCGTTCCTCAAGAAGCTGCCGCAACTGGTTCGCGACGGAGCTGTGAAGCCGCTCCCCATCAAGCTCTGGGAAGGTGGGTTCGAGGGCATCCCGGCCGGCTTGCAGTACATGCGTGAGGGCAAGGTTAGCGCGGAGAAGATCGTGTACAGGCTGGACTAGGAGGCGGAAAGCAGGCATCGGAGGCAATTCACGGAATCGCGGTATCTTCACGGATCACATACATATCCTCTACACAATCTGCTGCGCGTATGACAGAGAGCCCCTTATTTATTCAATATACTAGGTCACGACAGGAACGCTCAAGGAAGTCCCGACCGAAGCATGCTCGAAGTCAAAGGAAGCTCTCCACCAGAGGGCCATATTGCGATGTCTACCTCATATCACGATGCAATCGTGACCCTGCTTCTGGCCCAAGTTAGGACCATTCTGTCCGGACTTTGGGCCCTGGGACTCGTCTGCTGACGTTGGGCTATGAAAGCACCAGGAGGCCAAGAGGTGTGATATGAACGTCGAGTCTGCGTGCTGTCGAGAGTCAAGGGTGGTTGGCATGCGCTGGCTACACAGCGAGCATATCAGCGTGAATGGGGAAAGGGAACCAAGGAGGGGTAGCACATCTCAGGAGACAGACTGTACGTAGTGCATCTTGTGAGTGTCCGATTGGATGAACAGGCAGAAGAACGTACAAGGTTGCCAGCCTGGTGTGATATGCACGGGGCGACGTCCCTCGGGATTAGCCCCGCTCGTGTGTACGTCCCTGCAGCGACGTCGCGCAGGAACGCAACTGACGACGCATTGGGATCTTCCAGCCATTGTGACAACTCCATGAACGTCTTCGGACTGCGGTCGTAGGGTCGGGGTGTTCGTGGCAGGGCGTCTTGGAGCCGAGACATCAGTTCGCCTGCCAGGTGTTCGCGGCGTTCTGTCATGATAAGTTAGAACGGTGTCAGGTCATTAGGGGATCCGGATAGAAAAGACGTACGTCTGTACTTTTCCAACCTGGGCTCCCTATTCCGCTGTCTCCGAAACCACTGCTTCAGCTTCCCTTGGGTCCATTGCTGTCCGCCAGGAACGCGGGTCAGTTTAGCTTTGAGTAGGTCAAAGTCGGACTGGTCCGGAGTTTGCGTGACATTGTCAAAGAATTCTGCAATTCGTTGGATTAAGTACGTATCGTCAGCAGGATGTAGATAGAACTTGAGACGTAATGTGACGTACCTCTGACAACCTCTTGCGGCGTCCGCGAGGCCAGTTTGGGGTCAAGACAGGCCTCCGGAAAGAGTTCATCGGGTGAGTAGTATGGCAGTACAGTTTCCCGAGACATCTCTTTCGTAACAAATGGAGAGAGATAGCAGGAACGATAACAAGAAGGGGAGACGAGATGGTCGCAGTTGAGATGCGCGGCGCCCGAGCGGGCGTACTACCGGGCGCCAAACGCGTGACGTAACGCGTCTGATCTTGTCACCGGGCCCGCGGAACCAAAGACACGGCTTGCTTTCGTCCACCATCATCGTCCTTGCCTCAGACGCGTCTTCGGAGTACAATACAGCCGCAGTCCGCATCTTAAAGCGTGCTCGATTCCCTGTAGTATGGCCAAAGTATTTCGAGTTTTGCGAGGCCACGCTCTCGGCCCCGTCCTTGTTGCCGATGATGGCCCACTCTGGCTGGCAGCACAGAACAATGCAGTAAGTATTGTCAGAGGCTTTGTCGCAAAGTACTCTTGATTTTACCTGACCCTTGTGATCTGAAGCTCACACCAAGCGCCATATAGTTTGCCGCGGTGTCTGTCTTGTTGGCGTAACTCGGAATCGTACTGATCATATATCCAGGTTAGATGGCTCATTGGCTTCCGGCGCCCGCCACTCACTCTTGAAAGCAGTTTTGCTTATGAACACGCGTAATGGTGCCCGAACCCCGACGCACTCGGGACGTGCAAAGTATAGAGATGATATACTCGATACCGGAGATGACAAGACTATGGGGACGGGTCCGGCGTGGGGCTCGATTCCCGTCGCAGGACTTACCGCTGCGTGAAAGATCGTACGAATAGTGTGAGTAGATTTGGCGGCCTCATCGCATCCCATCGACTCACTCACTCATCAGATTATGGTCACGTCTCGGACAAGTATCACTCAGCCCCGTCATCGCAGAAAACGAGTCCTGGTAAGAACGTGCGAGCTCACAGAACCCGACCGACTGAAGGCGTACGTCCAGCCATCACTCATGCTAGGCCATGTCTAACCTCCGAAGCAGACATCGACTGGAAGCTCGGCAAACCAGGCAGCGTCCTCGGCTGCGACTTCTCTGGCATCGTCGTCAGAGTCGGTAAGGGCGTCACGACCGGCCCAAAGGTCGGCAACCATGTCGCCAGTGGTGTAGCAAACGCTCTTGCATTCCCCGACAAAGGCGCATCATTACGCTGAATACGTGGCTGATCCGGAACTCGTGTGGATTGTCTTAAGGACACGTTCAGCCACGAACAGGCGGTGCCGCGTACGTCCATGTACCGAGGCTGGCTTGGTACAGGTTGTGGAATGCATGTGCCGATTGGCAGCTTCTATAACCCGAAGCATCTCGGTCTGGTCGAGCCGCCAGAGAAGATCGCCAAGTCCGAATGGGTTCTTGTCTATGGCCGCAGCAGTGAGTATCCCTGCAGTTGTGCGCGAGTATATATTGACCGGCCCACGACGACATGTTCAGCCGCCTGTGGTCTCAGCGCGATCCAACTCGCTCATCTGTCCCGGTACAAAGTCGTCACTACCGCCTCTTCCCGCAACCATGAGCTGCTCAAGTCGTTCGGGGAAGATGTGACTATCGACTACCGCGAGCCAGACCTTGTGTCGAAGATCAAGCAAGCGACAGGGACTCTGTCAAGTACGGCGTGGACATGATCAGGGAGGACAAGACGAAGGAGATCACCGTGCAAGCCATCGGGCCGTCGGGCGGAAGGGCCGTCGGACTGAACCCCACGCAGAGCGAAAATTCTGCAATGAAGGACGTGCGGTTCACCCGTGCGTACCCACGTTCAATTTGCTTCCCATGCTGACCTGATTTGTTGGATCGGATTCAGAGACTTACTTGTACACGGTGAACGGATACGCGTTCAGATTCAGGTTTACACAGCTTTCAGCAATGCCCGAGGATAAAGCGCACATGGCTGGGTTCATGAAGGACCTGCCGCAGCTAGTTTGCGACGGAGCGGTGCAGCCGCTGCCTATAAAGTTGTGGAAGGGGGGTCTCGAGGCGGTCCAGGATGGTTTGCAGTACATGCCGAGGGGAAAGTCAGTGCTGAGAATATTGTGTATTGAGTATAGCAAGCTTCAACGAACTCAACGGCCTAGTGGACTTTGCCACTTCTGAAGAATGATAAGAGCAGAATGCTATGCTGTTACTTTGCAGTCCTTGTAGAAGATGTGCGGTACGCGCTCAGTCGTTCAGCACACACGCCGATCGCGCCTCCTCGACGCGTCTGTGGCTGAAGGATGCGGACTTTCAATCTTGTTATTCATGCTTCCGTTGTTGCAAGAAAGGGCTCATCCGAGATCAATTCGAGATTCATCTACTCCCTTCAGTTGACATCATCGAGCAGTTAACATCTTGGTCAACATCTTGGCTTACTCATCTGAAGGTCGGCACAATGGAAGGAGACTATAAATTCGGACGAATTAGTAGCCTATCCCCCACATCATCGTCCCGATAGCCCTGCAGCCATTTCGACACGCCCTTGTACCATGAGTACCGACATTCCATCTACCATGAAGGCCCTCATCATCGAGGAGGTAAGCGTTCATATGCAGAAGCTCAACGATTGTGCATGTCGTTAACACGATGGTCTCAGGGACCCCGCCGCGTCGACGTCAAGGACCGCCCCGTGCCTTCGATCGCAGACGACGAGATCCTCATCAAACCCGTTGCGGTCTCCCAGAACCCAACAGACTTCAAGCGTAAGTGACCTCCTGCGTGGATATAGCGAATTGAGGCACCGCTCACTCGGAGACTATGCAGACGTCGATAATGTCCACGTCGGCAAGCCGGGCAGCGTCCTCGGATGCGACTTCTCTGGAGTTGTTGTCAAGGTCGGCAAGAACGTCACGAGCCGCAAGGTCGGCGACCGCGTCTCTGGATTCGTGCATGGGGGCGCGTGGCCCGACGAAGGTGCTTTCGCTGATTACTTGAGGACGCCCGCGGAGCTCGTCTGGTCCGTCCCTGATTCGCTCAAGCACGAAGAGGCTGCCACGCTCAACTGCGCGTATGTACATGCTACGCATGCGTCACTGGAGGTCTGCTAACGAGTGCATGCCAGATTTTGGACAGCCGTACAGGCGTTGTTCCACCCCACGCGCCTTGGGCTCGTTGAGCCTCCCGAGAAGGTGAAGAACAGCGAGTGGGTTCTCATCTATGGCGGAAGTTGTAAGTGAACGTACGTCAAGGCCTTAGTAGACATTTGACCAGTGCCCATGCGCATATAGCCTCCGTCGGACAATGCGCTGTCCAGCTCGCTCACTTAGCCGGGTATAAGGTGGTCTCTACGGCATCACCCCGCAACCACGAGTTGGTCAAGTCCCTGGGCGCGGACGCAGTCTTTGACTATAAGGACCCTGAGGTCGTTTCCAAGATCAAGCAGGCAACCGGAGACTCGGTCAAGCATGTGCTCGACACCATCTCGGAGGGCGACTCTCAGCGCATTTCTGCCGAGTCCCTGGGGCCAGAGGGAGGGAAGGTCATTGTCCTGCTCAAGCCGCAGCCGCAAGCGACAAGCAGAAAGGATGTCAAGTTACAGCGTGCGTGGCCCCCGTTGTCTGAATATGCTCGCTGAGTATGTCGTACTGACATGCCGATCCAGACACTCTCCTCTACACCGTCCTCGGGCGAGCGTTCAATTACGGGCCTAACGCCGACTACCCGGTCGCGCCTGAGGATAGAGCGCACATGGTGCAGTTCCTCAAGAAGATGCCCAAGCTCATCCAGGATGGGTCTATCAAGCCCCTGAAGGTCAAACTCTGGGAAGGCGGCCTTAGTGCGATTCCGGACGGTCTGCAATACATGCGCGAGGGGAAGGTCAGCGCGGAGAAGATCGTGTACCGCCTGTGAGCGGCGTTGTGTGGTGGCAAGTACATACTGTATAATATAATCTTTCTCGCCTGACTCAGGATGTGTGATGCCAGTCCCTGTGTGTAGGATTTCGACGAGGTAAGTAGACTGAAGAGACTACACGCGTCAGTGGCTATCGTGGGCCGCTTCGATGGACCCATTCCTCCTGGATGTCCGCATTACCGGCACCCAAACCATCGCGCAAGCCGTGAACACTCGCGAAAGACAGTTCAGCTTACTCACTTGTCGCCCCCAGATCGCCGGACCAGCGTCGTCTGGTGGGAAGTGCAGTGCACAGGTATAAATGACCATGGGGGTCCCAAGACTCAGCATGTTCTGACAACCTCGTCCACCAGGACTATATATTAGCTCAGGCTTCATCGACCACACAACGAAATGCCTTCTCATATCCCTACAACCATGAAAGCTCTCGTCTTCGAGGAGGTATGTCTGTCTACACTCTAGTACTTTCAGAATGAGCGTGCGTTGACATCATGTATACCGCACCCTCAAGATAGGTCGCGTCGCGGTCAAGGACCATCCTGTTCCGAAGGTCGGTGACGACGACATCCTCGTCAAGACAGCCGCCGTCTCTCTCAACCCCACGGACTGGATGCGTACGTCATCCTCAGTTGTGGCAGTCTTTCGAGTCGCTCTAGTACTCAGGCTAACCTGAACTCATGATCCGCTCGCTGTTCACAGACGTCGACTTACCTGTGGGCATTCCAGGCACCGTCCTGGGCTGCGACTTCTCCGGGACCGTAGTCAAAGTCGGCAAGGACGTGAAGAGCCCCAAAGTCGGCGAGCACGTCGCGGCCTTCGTGCACGGGTGCGCGTTCCCGGACGAGGGAGCGTTCGCCGAGTACGTCAAGACTCCCGCGGAGCTTGTGTGGGTGGTCCCGCCGAGACACTCACGCATGAGCAAGCTGCCGCACTCGGATGCGCGTACGTCAGCTCTTAGGTATCGAGCAGGAATAATCGTTGCTCACGGGTTGATTCGTGCCTGCGCGGGCAGGTTCTGGACTGCCGCGCAAGTGTTCTACAACCCGACTCACCTTGCGCTTATCGAGCCTCCTCAGAAGGCTGCTGGCAACGAATGGATCCTCATATACGGCGGGAGCTGTGAGTCCTTTCACACCTCTTGCTCCCATCATCCCCAATCGCGACCACTAACTTTGAACTCCCAGCCGGCGTCGGCATGAGCGCAATCCAGCTCGCACACCTTTCCGGATACAAAGTCGTCACCACCGCGTCCCCGCGCAACTTCTCCCTCCTGAAGTCGCTCGGCGCCGACGAGGTGTTCGACTACCGCGACCCAGAGGTCGTCTCGAAGATCAAAGCGGCCACTGGGGACTCGATCAAGAGGGCTCTCGACACGATCTCGGTGAAGGAGTCCCTGCGCATCACCGCAGAGGCGATCCGGCCTCAGGCGGGAAGGTTCACGTTATCCTCCCACTCCCCATCCCCGAGACGACGAGCAGGAAGGACGTCGAAGTCAGCTGTGAGTACCTCCACGTCCGCGGCATACACCATCCGCCTATGATCGCTGACTGCGAGCCATGCATGTAGACACCTCGCTCTACACGGTCCTCGGACGCGCGTACGACTTCGGGCCCGACACGCACTATCCCGCCTCGCCCGAGGACAGGGCGCAGATGGCCGAGTTCCTGAAGAAGCTGCCCAAGCTCATGCGGGACAGCGCAGTTAAACCGCTGCCCGTGAAGTCGTGGGATGGCGGCCTCGACGCGATCCCCGATGGCTTACAGTACATGCGCGAAGGGAAGGTTAGCGGGGAAAAGATCGTGTACAAGCTCTAGGTGGCTGGGCAGCGACTAAGTCTTGCGAAGGGTGTAAGATAGCCGGTGATGTGTACATGTACCTTTGCATGGCATGTTGGGTGAATCGATACATTGGGAGTTGAGCTTCATGCGAGGTTGGACTATCTACAGTACCAAACAGGCCGATCATTCCTGCCACTCGAACGAGCCAACGATTGCGGTCTTGCCGACCAGCGAGCCAGGACTTGGAGACAGCACAGTCATGCGCTTGTTCGGCATGTCCAGCGCAGTGCTAAAGAATCATTGTCAGCACGCTCTCACATGGAAGCGATAGTTGATGCTGAGGATAGGGACGCACATGACGATATACCCAACCACGGGTAGATCAAGGATCTCCTCGTCGTATCGCTCTGCTTCGTCCGGGTTGGGAGGAGCGAGGATAGCCAGTACAGCATTGTAGAGACCCGAGCCCGAGAGAGACGGATCGACGAGGAGTGGTTGCACTTCTGATACCACACGAGCCGCCCCTATAGGCAGCGCAGAATTGGGCGCCATCGTTTCTGAAGGCGAAACTCCTTCAGCTGCGCCTTCAAGAGGGTGCAACTACGCAGCGACGCACCTTCGCCTATCCTGTATATGGTGATGTCGCCGAAGTTGACGGTAGTCGACAGCGGCGAGAGATGCAGCGTCAGATCTGGTGTCTGCTCGCCCCCTTGCACGTAGGCCTTCGTGGAGAGACCGGGCGGAGGCTCGATGACATGGCCATAGAAGTAGGTGTGTAGCTGGTACTTGTGGACGCGTTCCCTGTAGGCCTGGTCAAGCTCGACGACCTGCGAAGACGCAATTTAGTCATTGTCATGGCGAGGGAGGATAGTATGAATGGACGCACTCCTCCGGATTTTGGGATCTTGAGAACCGCCATGCGGTTCCCGTATGTCCTCTGCATCTCTACGTTGAGCTTCTCGTGGCCCACGACCAGGATGACGTTGACTGAACATAATCAGCATGTTACGCAAGCGGGCTCATGTACACGACACTTACTGCGGAAAGCATCCACGCACGCCTTGATCATCATAAGGCGGTGGTCGTTCCCAGTCCCAGAGCTTGCAGCGAAGGACGACGGCGTGTCCACGATCAGCCCCGAACAGTGGCCTTGAGGCACATATCAGTAACCGCTGTGTCGACCTCCACACACCGATCATCGACTCACTTTCCGCATCGTTCTCATACCTGTCGCGGATGTTTTCACCGAGATTACGGATGAGCCTGTCCATGAGCAGCGGATTCCGCTTCATGTCCGCATGGCCGTACCAATATGACAGCGGGAGAAGAGCGTTCGATGCGACATGGTTCGGCGCAGAGGTCGCCACCGAGCCAAGTGGAGAAGCCGGCGTGGCCGTCTGGATGGGCGCAGGAATAGGTGCTGCCGAGATCGCCCCAGGGACAGCCCACCCTCCCTGTGCGCGAAATGAACCAGCATGAGCAATCCATCAAGGACACGCATCAAAATTCAGCGAATGGGCATACGCACCTCGCTCGGGTCGACGTTCACGAGCACAGGCCTCCAGTCCTGGCCCGTGCGTACGGTGTAGTTCGTCAGGATTTTGCACACGCTCGTCTTGCCCGAGTTCTCCGGGCCGAGCACGAGCACCCGCGGCGGGTCCGTTCCGTTCATGTCGTCGTCGCCATCGTCGGGGAGCGGCGACCCGTGCACGGCGGCGAGTGCGCGCACGCGCATCCCCTCGAGGGCCATGTGTACGTTTGCGTACGCAATCATGGGCGTCTCATCGGAGACGTACTCGACGGATGGATGGCCTGTGACGTGCTAGACGATAAGTACGCGGTAGTGAGAAGAGCAAAACGTCGGCGACTCATCTCTATCGTGCAGCCCTGCCAGGTGAAGACCGCCGCTTTGCACTCCTGGTCAAACACGTACGCCTTGCCGTCCGCTAGTTCCGCGCCGAAGATCTCCGCATGGCCGGTCACAAGCTGACGAAAACAAACGGGAAGGCATCAGGCATCGCCACAGAGAGGAACCTCACCGAGATGGTGGAGTGGTGCGCAGCAGAGGACACACCTTGATCGCGAGCGAGGTGCCGGGGTCGAGCTCAAACCTATACTCAGACTCGGGCTGCAGAGTCCACTGCCGGGTGTGAACGTTCACGTTCTCACCGCCGTCCATCTCCGTCAACTACTCCTCCTGCTAGACTCAGTGCTCTGCAGAGACGTCTGTCAGATGGCCCTGAAATGGGCTCTTAGCAACTGCAGCAAAATCTGGCGGCTAGAACGACGCCGACGCAATCTTCCAAGAGCTCCCGGTCTCACTACGTAGTGTAGACCTACAGCACTCAAATGGTAGATTCCAAGCCACACAGTGAAGGGATTCTGATGATCCCTAAAGCGATCCTCCAGTCGGCGTCGTGAGGTGTTGCGGTCAAGCCATACGCGTGACGTGCACCGAAGAATATCTTGTGACGTCACTTGTCTGTCACAACGTGACGCTGTGGTCAAGGAGCCAGCAGACGAACACCTCAACTGCAGAGCGACTTCGCATGCAGACGATCCAGTAGGTAGCGCAGCTGATGGTATAGAACAGACTTGTGTTCACCGGGGAGAATGTACCGCGGTTGAGCGCGGTTCGTATTCTCTTTTCTATCCAGTACTACAAGAGATGACTACGCGGTAGTACTATGCAGCGGAACCCATTAGTAATGTACGGTCGTCATATGTAAGGAGGCCTGCGCACAGCCAGATCGTGAGCAGCGGGATGATATGTATGCAAAGATGGATCGTAAGATCGTGAGTCATGAGATGTCGCGGACGGTTGGACGGCTAATTGCGACGGGGCAGTTGGATGCATCTACCGGTGGGGCAGCCGGTGCGGGGATTGTACGGATGGAAGAGGGCGTGCGCAGGTCTATGGTGGTATAGTAATAAACAGCGTAGTGCGGGGATAAATAGGCGGAAGGATGAACTTCCGGTGCGGTGTGCGATGCTCTAGGAATACAGCGACGTGAACGATAGTGGCAGCGATGGACCCAACAGCGAGCGACGACAAGGAGGCGAGAAGGGAGGCACGGAAGCTTGCGCTTAGAGCACGAGCTTCTTGGGTTGCTCCCAGGAGTACTCGGGGTTGCCGAAGTGACCGTACGAGGCGGTCTTAAGGTACTGGGGCTTTTGGAGGCCGAGGGCCTGGACGATGATGCCAGGGCGGAGGTCGAAGTTCTTGCGGATAACGTCGACGAGCTCCTCATCCGAGATCTTGCCAGTGCCGTACGTGTCAACGTAGACAGACAGAGGCTCCGCGACACCGATAGCGTACGAGAGCTGGACAAGAGCGCGGCGCGCAAGGCCGCCAGCGACGAGAGACTTGGCTGAACGGACAACCGTCAGCACCGTATCCATCGATAGACCACAAGTTAACTCACCAATCCAACGCGCAGTGTACGCCGCCGAACGGTCGACCTTCGACCAGTCCTTGCCCGAGAAGGCACCTCCACCGTGCGCACCCCAGCCACCGTAGGTATCGACGATGATCTTACGGCCAGTAAGACCAGCATCACCCTGAGGACCACCGATGACGAAGCGGCCAGAGGGCTGGATGTGGTAGACGGTACGGTCATCGAGGAGGTTCGCAGGGATGACCTTCTTCACAACCTTCTCCAGGATCTCCTTGCGGAGGTCCTCAGTGGAGATCTCCTCCGCGTGCTGCGTCGAGACGACAACGGTGTCGACACGGAGGGGAATGGTGGCACCGCCTTCCTTCTTGTACTCGACAGTCACCTGGGTCTTCGAGTCGGGGCGGAGCCAGCCGAGCTCGCCCGAGCGACGGGCAGCAGCCAAAGCCGCGTTGAGCTTGTGGGCGAGGACGATCGTGAGGGGCATGTACTCGGGGGTCTCGTCGGTCGCGTAGCCGAACATGATGCCCTGGTCACCAGCACCGATGTTCTCGAGCGAGCCGTGGTCAAGACCCTGCGCAATATCAGGGGACTGCTGCTCGATCGCGACGAGAATGTTGCAGGTCTTGTGGTCAAAGCCCTTGGACGAGTCGTCGTAGCCAATCTTCTTGATCGTCTCGCGGATGACCTTCTGGTAGTCGATGTTGGCCTTGGTGGTGATCTCACCGAAGACCATGATCATACCCGTCTTCGACGCGGTCTCGCAGGCGACCTTGGAGAAGGGGTCCTCGGCGAGGCAGGCGTCGAGGATAGCGTCGGAGACCTGGTCGCAGATCTTATCTGGAGAACGCGCGAGGCGTCAGTACATGTCGCCAATTGAACTCGTCGACGTGTACGCACCGGGGTGACCCTCGCCGACAGACTCAGAAGTGAAGAGGAAGTGGCCGGGCGTGAGCGCGGCGTGGACAGTGCCGTTCGCGGATCCGTTCGCAGGCATGGCTGAGACGACGAGGAAGGGGCAAGGAGAGGAGGAGGGAGGAGGAGGACGTGGGTGAGAAAGCCGCTCGGTGGAAAGGCAATCTGCTATAAATTTGAGGTTCGGCGGACCCCGGGCACCGCTTAGCACGCCATCTATCGTGCGCCCGCCGCTTTCTTCGCGGCACGCACCGTCTTCTGCACGCTAGTTTTACATACGCGGCCTCGTTTCTAGCATCGTCGTACGATGTCCTCTTATAATTCGTCAACCAACCACTCGTAACAACCAAAGGAGTCATACAAGCACCCGAAGCTCGCTTGCGCTGTCGACATCTGCCATGCATCCACCGAGCAGCAGTGAGTACATCCGCGGATGAGCTTGTCGAATCTTCCGTTCGATTCGCCCCCGATGGAACACGACATGTGATGACAGCAACTTCCTACCGTGCAGCTGTTTTCGCACATCGACCTTGCGAATTTTGCTTTCTCCAGTCTAGCGGATTATCTGCATCTGCGAGCATCGATAGCCCACGGCCGCCGTCGTGGCAGGTGTGTGGGAAGGACTCCGAGGAACGCAACGCTATACTGTATAGGACCATCGACCGAAGGGAGCCAAGCGGGTAGAGACGTAGGAGAAACGACGCCGTGGATGTGACAGGGCGGGAATGTCCTATCGGCTCACGCAGTGCACTCGGAAGTAGTAACCTATGGTTATAACCTCGCTCAAACCAAGCAACGTGTAGTCTCCCACAAGCCTCCCGACTGTCAAGTACTGTATACTGCAGAGGTACCTGTGAATCTCCTCCTGCCACGTCTCATAACCACATCTGTATGATACGGTATCGTACAACCAATGCATCGCACTCGTCTATGTTATAGTAGCATAACGGCACCTTGTCCTCCACACGAAACGAACACGCTAACCAGAACACGCTACTTACTACCACACCGCAACACCGAGCGGATCCGAAGCTGGACCCGAGGACTCCTTCGCTGGCTCTGATGGTGGGGGCGACACGGCAGCAGGTGACGATGCCACTCTCACCGCACCAGCCTCCCCAAGAGGGTTATCTGAATCCGCGAGAACCGAAGACCCACGGGGCCCGTCCAGCGTACTACTGCGTGAGTGTGGGAAGGACGCCGGCAAAGCCACTGTCGGATCGAGCGGGAGCGCACTCTCTGTCTCCTGGGCCTGGGAGGACGAGAACGACACCGCGGACGCGGCCGGGCGCGACTCGCGCTCCGGCACCCGCACCGAGCTCCAGGGGTTGTCCATATACATAGACGGGATCGCCGGCCGCCCCTGCGTCGTGTTCCACGGATTGAGCGTGCTCCCCGATGACGGCGACAACGTATGAGCCCGAGGCGACGAGGGACCGCTGCGCGGCGAAGACGGGCGACTGGTGTCGTCCCCGCTCTGTCCCCAGGCGTTGATTTCTTCTCGCGACTTGAGCTCGCCGCCACGCGCTGGATCGCCCTCGCCAGCGACTGAGAGACCCCGGAGATCCTTTGCCAGGCCGCCATACGCGTCTTGTACTGCGGAGAAGGCCGTAGTCGCGCCGGTGGAAACCTTGCCCCACCAAGAGCGTCCAGCAGAGAAGAGGTCCGGGGCGGGCTGGCCGGATGGGCCAGAGCGGGGAGACGACGTCCGCAGTGTGCGTACGCTGGGAGAAGGCGTGCGCGGAGGCGCAAGAGGGATAGAGTCAGAGCCACCTGGCGACGGCGGCTGGAGACTCTCCTTCAGCACCCGCTGAAGCTCCGGAGAAGGTTGACGCTCGTTGGGAGGTGTGGACGTAGAAGGCGTGGCCGCAGGAGAAGGCGAAGAACCCCTCTGCAAGAACCGCGCTATGGACTGCGGCGTTGGGATGCTCAGTTGCGGGGCTACGACGGCAGGCGCCGACTCCGGAGAGGGTGCGTTAGGCGTAGACGTAGTGACGCAGTTTCGCGCAGCTGCAGGATCGTCGTCGGCCGTGTCGATGGGGCCCGCTACCTCCGGCTCTTCGACAGCTTGCTTCGTGACGAACCTCCCGTTCATCTCCTCGTTCGTTCGCCCGTAGAGTTCGTGCCAGAAGCGCACGTCCTTCGGATTAGGCATCAGCACGCCCATGTCTGCCTTGGGTATCCTGCTCGTGGGATCGTCGAGACTCGGGTCGTACAGCGGGTTCTTGTTTAGCTCGACCTCAGGTGGCGAATTGAAGAAGTCCCATACGCTGATCGTGCGCGAGACCGGCGGAGGCTGGCCTCCCTCACCCACACGACGTTCCCGCTCCGAGTTGAAGAGGAAAGAGCCGAACTGGCAAGAGTACAGGTGGTAGTGCAGCTGCCTGAGGAACCGCTCGTTGAACTCGAACCGCTCAGGGAACTGGCGCTGGATCTGCCGCACGCTCTCGAGGAACTGGTGGAAGACCGGGCTCGTCTCCTTGATGTGGTGCTGCG
This sequence comes from Cerioporus squamosus, assembly GCA_022592435.1. NCBI lineage: Eukaryota > Fungi > Basidiomycota > Agaricomycetes > Polyporales > Polyporaceae > Cerioporus > Cerioporus squamosus. The sequence goes on along the minus strand of JABYQS010000002.1, from coordinate 149,783 downwards.
ACGCAAACCGATTCTGCACGGACGCGAGGAAGGCCTGTGCCGCTTCTGCGCCGCCGCCGCCCCCTGCGTTCTCCACGGGGGCCAGGAAGAACTTTTCGGACGAGAGGTGGCCACACCGATCGAGGAACTTGTGCCCAAACGAAAGCCAGTCCTTCTCCACGAGGATGGCGAAGCCCTTCTGCGTCCGGTAGAACGGGTCCAAGCAGAGCTGAGCGAGTGAAGACAGCTGCGCGGTGCGGTCCCACCCGTCCGAGCAATGTATGAGCACGTGGGACGAATTGACGTGGACGTTGCGCACGATGAGAAGCGTCCCCTCGAGGATCGCGGAGATGTGGCGAAGCCAGCCCGACCGCCGCAGCGCCTGGCGATCCAGCACTGGAACAGCGACAGGGAGCCCGTCGCTCTCCGCGGTCATCGACGCGGCCTGCATGATCTCAGTCCCACGCAGCGCCTCCACGACCTTGCCGAGCGACTCGCGCATGGTGTGGATGTGGTCGATGCCGAGATACGCCTTCTTCGCCTCCTTGTAATGGTCCATGTTCTCCGTCCCCGCGCCTTTCGCGGTGTTTGCCATAGCGTTTGTCGTAGGACGCGCGTCAATGATCATGTTCGTCGCCGTCGCGCCATACACGGGGCCTGCGCTCACTCGGGAGGCTGGGTTGTGGTGGGTTTGAAAGATAGCCTCAATGAGCTTCTCGTCCTGCACCGATCGGTTGTTCGTCAGCCCGACCATGGGCTGGCTCGAACGCGTGATAGACCCCTACGGCGAGCGCGAAAAGGAGAGTTTCAGACTAGTGGCACACAGAGTAATAAACGGACGCACGAAGTTGGCCCAATGGAGGTATGTCAGGACTGGCAGTCGCCCCTTGCTCCGGAACTTGACGGCGTACTGGAGAGTGGTGTCGCTGATGCGGGTCGGAACCACTAGTCGCGCAGGGTATGTCGGCGAGAACTACACGGGCTGGAATGTTATTCCATGAGAGCATGATAGCGCAGCCGTGAGAGGGACGCACAGAGTAGTCACTGTTGATAGTGGTGAAGCGCCACGCCTTCGAGCGTGTGCCCACTCCCATGCGGCCGAACTCTTCGCGCGGGTTGTACAGGTTCCATCCATTGTTCACGGCAAACGGGGGGTTGGGGACGTAGTAGAAGGCGTACAGCTGGTTGACGGAGGCTTTGGGGCAGCGTTGTCAGACGCGTGCAGGAACTTGCGGGGCTTGCGTGGTCATGAAAAGGACGAAGACTCACTTGCTACCGTCAACTCCTTCACGCTCTCGAACACGTCGATCGCGTCCTTCTCCGAGGCAAAAGACAGGAATATAGTCTCGAATGTGCGCGTGTGTATCGTGAGGGGGCAGCGGCCGTGCAGCGTCATGGGCATCCGGGACACGAGTGATATGAGCGGATACGGGACCTGCATGTCATCGAACACCGCACGGAGAGATCCCTAGTCAATCAACGTCTGCATGAACACTAGATTGGACTGACCCACATCTCCTCCCGTCCCTCCTCTTCGAAGTGGAAGATAGCATGGTGCGCGGTGAGGTGTAGTGTCCCAGAGGACGTGCTCCCGCCCTTTGTGCACAGAACGCCCTCGACCTGGTTGATGGATGAGCATGCAAGCGATCACATGAGTCATAGAGAATCACCTTCGTCACCCTCAGAGCATCCATGCCTGGAATATGGGTCGGTCTCCGCGATGGTAAGGGACGGATGGGGTCGCCGGCTTCGTACAGTACGCGCGTAGTGCCTGACATGGGCGTCTTCGCTTCTTATGTAGTTTCGCGCGCTAAGCTCAAGTACTGAGGCGCCTGAAGTGCTCTTTGTTCTTAACCAAGACGAGGCGGTCTCGAGGTTAGAGTCGGCGGTGCTCGGTACGTGAAGGTACATATCAATCACTCACTCTGCGATGCACCTACTTAGGGGATATTAGACAAGGCCAGCAACTCATGGTGAACATAATTCGCCGGTCTCGTCGACAGAGCTGCTCGTGTACAGAGGGAAGGCGCGAACATGGGAACTTACAGTTGTATTCACAAGTCAGTAAGCATGGAGTCAAGCCCAGTTGATCTTTTTGATCCGAAATCTACATACACCACCACAAGAGAGAATTGATCCGCCGCAGCGGCTTTGCCCCAACAGCGAACCATTGACCAAAGACAAAGCGGCAACAATGGCTCACCAATGGCTCGGTCGTCCAAAGCTTCGTCACCGTGTCTATCGCTATGGCCCACCATTCATTGCGGGGAACGACTCAAAAGCGTTGAACTCCTATGTCCTCGTTCCGTACTCCCCTTCGTCCTCACCACATTCTCGCCACGCTCGCGAAGATGAACGGCTCGCCTGTATTGCACCACCCTCTCCTGTACCCGACAAGCGTATCCGACCGCTCCCCGACGCCTAGCATAAGCGAACCAACCCACAGCCACAACTTCTCGACAGAGCCTCCGAACCCCCCTTCGCCCGTGCCCGACAAGACCGCCGACATCCTCCGCGTCGCCTGCATGCGCGGCGACCTCGCCAACCTCCAAGAGCGCATTCTCAACGCCGTGACCACCACCACGACAACCACCAACGACGGCGAAACCATCTCCCCAAGCCTCTTCCGCCTCCTCTTCGCCTTCCTGCGCACGCTCGGCGTCGATTTCGCCCCCGCACTCGCCGCGCTCGAAAGCACGGAAGCACACCGCTGCACCCGCTGCTCCGCCTCCTTCCGCATCGCCGAGAACACGCCCACCGCATGCACCGTCCCGCACGCCGCGCCGCTCGTCGCGTGGGACATCGAGCTCGTCGCCGACGGCGTCGAGCCGTGCGAGACGCGGTACTACGTCTGCTGCGGGACGTGCGTCGTCGTCTCCTCTGGGGCCCCGCCGGAGGAGGACCCGGCGATGGGCAAAGGCATGTGCTATGTCGGGCCGCACGTGGCTGCCCCCATTCCCGACGTCAAGGCGGGCAGCGATTGCGACCGTGCCGACGCGGGGAAGACGCACCTGCAGGCACGTCCCGGGCCTTCCGTGCTTGAGCAGCTGCCAGTGCCAGTGCACGGTCCAGGCACCTGTGTTCCCCGGCCGGTGTTTGGGCTTGAAGAAGGCAAGTCGGTACCGTCCCAGATAGCGACCTCAGCTTGGGTCAATGCCGCCGGGGGCACTGGCAAGTCAGCTGCCGGACAGTATCAGCATCAACACCAGCATCGGCATCGGGACCTCGGAAGGGGCAGGCCTCCTGTCAATGTCAACGGGACAGCGAACTCGGCGGGATCGTGGACGACCTCAGGCCAGCGACCCCGAGAGGCGAACATTTGGCAGACGATGCCCTGGCGGCAGTCGAGCTTGTACCACCCGCCTGGCTGGATTGCGATCCCGCCGGGGCTGCGGCGCGCAGGCGACCCGCCCTTTGCGTGAAACTCGAAGATCGTTCTGCGGATTGCAGCATTCGACATGCTCCGTCCGAGAACGCCGGACCCTGCGTTTGCCTTATTCACCGGGGAGCTCGTATCGTGCAGAGTTCCTGAGTCGCGGCCTCCGGTCAGTCGGAGGTTTGGGTTTTGAGGTGGTTTGCCACGATGGGTGGTTTGTAGAGTGTATGCCAACTCGCTTACGAGGTGTACCATCAGCTGCGCATGCGCGTAGATATGTCATACTGGCGTGGCGCTGTGGTTTGTATAGATCTGACTATTCTTATACTGAACGCTGCTGCGCGTCTTCAAGGCGGTGTCACGGTCGGCTAAGGGCTTTCGTGGGTTCTTAGCCAGGAAGCACCGCAAGGAACAGCACACTCGACAGAGGAGGGAGGACATGAACAGGCTGGTGCATTGCCACCGATCGCATAGTGGGAAGTGATCGACGCCTCTATGTACCCATTTCTCGTCTCCCACAGTCCCACTCTCCGCCGTGCGTGGTGGTCGTGGTCTACAGGTGACTTGCAGTCTTGCACTCTAAACGGTGGTACGTAAGTATGTACCTCCGTGCAACCGGGCCCCGAGGCGCACGGGCTGTACCTTCCTCGCAGTGCTCAGCACCCGCGCCATGCCGTGTGCGTCCTCCAACGGATGGCACTCCAGAAGACGTCCGGCGTCCAAGGAATCAAACCGTCGCCACGGCCCACTGCGGGAAGAGGCTGCGATTTCGTTTGATTGCATCATGCATGATCGTCTGCACTGTGCAGTGTGTGGGTCTGTCAGCGTGCCTTTACGACAATCCATGACATAACCAACCTCCGTGGTCGGGGGAAAGCTGCTGGAGCCCTGGGACGGCCATCCGCGGTCGAACGCCTCGTGCGCAGCCCGGAGTCGCGTGGTTTGGAGCGAACATCCCCCGAGATGTATGATGGATAACTAGTACTGGCGAAGCACTACGCCCGTCTGGCAAGCAACTTCTACCTTGGTCGTGGACGACATCCCATCTGCATGCTATGGTGCGAAGAGCTGTCAACAGCGTTGACAGTCATTGCCACAGGCTCACGCCGCGGTTCGATATTATTTTTGAGATCTGTGCATTCGAGCGAACGCACATCGTTGCGGTGCGCGGGTGCCTGGCCGATGCAGCTGGTGAGACACCTGGACCTGCCGCGGAATTCGGTCATCAGAATTGATCTTCAAACGATATCGCGGGGGGTGTTCGACCTACGCGATAGAAACGCGATTGGGAAATCAAGGGCAGGTGCAGGTGCAAGCCGACCGCCGCCGGCGAGGAACTGAAGGTTCTCTTGTGGGCGCTGTGTGAGTGTGGCGAGGCGAACATCGATGCGCGGGAGGACGGTGCGAGCTGCGTGATGTAACAGAAGAAGACCGCGGGTGTGTGCTCACCAGTGCAGCTTCTGACCGGGCGCAGGCAGTTGTGGAGGACGGGGTGGAAAGAGCCGGGCCAGATGAACGGAGGACATGGGCGTCTCGCAGGGGAGAGGCTTCGCGGCGCATTTGCAAAGCGGAGGCGCCCGTGATAGAAGCCCGAACAAGGTTCGCATCTCGTCCTCGTTCTGGCAGGGACAGCGACACCGGCTGCCCAGACAGGCGCTGCAAGCCATGCTCCGCTCTGCATATATTCACAGTCCTCGACAGTTCTGTCTTCCCCGAAGCCCCGTCCCGTCTTCGATCTCCTCCTCCCCGTCCCAGGCGCACGCCCTCTCGCCGCCCGGCCCTGCTTGCCTTCGCTGACAAGTCTCCGCCCCACGCCCCCGCCATGGAACCAGAGTCGAGCAGCTCGATCGAGAAGCGCAGCATCGCCGACGACCTGGCCAAGCCTCACGTCGCCACCCAGGATGTCGATGTCGCGGCAGGGCTGACAGCGGGCAAGGAGGTGCACTTCACCCCGGAGGAGGCCGCGCGCGTCCGGTACGTCCTGTGCCCTTGCTGTCGACGATCGTCCGTGTCTGAACTCCATTCAGGAGGAAAATTGACTGGCACCTGATGCCCCTCATGTGCAGTGAGTGTCCCGTCCATCTGTCCGGCCTCTTTCATTCCGAGCGTACTGGATTCAGGCTCACACACATCCCGTTGCAGTTCTCTACATGTTCGTGCCTCTCCGAACGTGATCGCCATGACGCACTCCTCCTGAACCTTGTGTATCGCAGGATGCAGTTCGCTGACAAGACCACGCTCGGCCAGTCCGCCGTCCTGGGCCTTCTGTGAGTTTCATTACGCTGCTGCTTCCTTGACGCAACTCTAATCTAATCTCGCGCGCCGCTCGAAGGAACGGTCCCAAGCACTACATCGACCAGGCACAGTTCAACTGGCTGAGCACCATCTTCTATCTCTTCTTCCTCGCCTTTGAATGGCCGCAAAACCTTGCCCTCCAGTATCTTCCTGTCGGGAAGTGGATGAGGTCTGTATCGCCTCCATACATTTGCGCTTGCGCGCTCGAAGCTCATCCCTGTTCGTATCAGCTTCAACATCTTCGTGTGGTCGGTTGCGCTCCTATCCCACACCGCAGCCCGAAACTTTGGCGAGTTCTTCGCATGCCGCGCGTTCCTCGGTATCTGCGAGGGCGCGATCACGCCCGGGTTCATGATCGTCACGTCCATGTTTTACACGCGCCAGGAGCAGACTCAGCGCGTCGGGTACTGGTGTACGCTCCTCGCCCGCTTCCGTTCCTGTTTGTGGCTGACTTGGGGTTCGAAGTCCTCATGAACGGCGCGGCCATCATCTTCCTCGGACTGGTTGCGTACGGCACCCTCCACATCCACAACGATGTTTTGCAGGCCTGGCAGTGGTGAGTTCGCATGCTCGTACTCCGATGCTCTTCGTTCGTGCTGATGAACTGAACTGAAACCGGCAGGCTTATGATCATCACTGGGATCATCACCTTCGTGGTCTCCATTCTGTTCTGGTGCGCTGCTTCCCTGCTTCGCGTACCCCTTGTTGACAGAAACTCACCCTCGCCCGCAGGTTCTTTTTCCCCGACTCGCCAGCCACGGCGTGGTTCCTCACGCCCGAGGAGCGAGTCATCGCCATCGAGCGCATCAAGGTCAACCAGGCCGGTGTCGAGAACAAACACTTCAAGGTCGAGCAGTACGTAGTCGCGCCCGATGCTCGCAGGCGTACAGGTTGCTGACAACATCGCGCACTGCAGGTTCGTCGAGTGCCTGAAGGACCCGAAGACGTGGCTGTTCTTCTTCTTCGCTGCCATCTCGTGAGTCTCCTCCTGCCATCGTCTAGGGGCATTCCCAGACTGACCACCTTCTGGCAGGAACGTCACGAACTCGGTATGCGTTCTGTGCAGTGTTCCGTGCAGTCGCCGAGCTGACCGTCGCGCCGCCCCGTCCACAGCTCAGCAACCAGCGCCAAATCATCGTCGCCGGATTCGGGTTTACGTCGCTGCAGACGACGTTGCTCGGCTGCGTGGATGGAGCCGTCGAAAGTGCGTCCGCTTGCTTCTCTTTCCGCTCGCTTTGGGTGCTGTCACACAGGCTGTCACGGCGATGCTGACGGGCGGCTGATCGCGCAGTCATCGTGATTTTCTGCACCGTGACCTCGGCGACGTACTGGAAGAACGGGCGCGCGTACTCGGGCTTCCTCGCCTACTGCGTCGCCATCCTCGGCTCCATCCTCGTGAACACCCTCCCCTCCGATAACCGCGTCGGCCTGCTCTTCTCCTACTGGATTTCGAGTGAGTGTCTTGACGTCTGGTGTTCCGCTCGTGGGCTTACTGGCGCGTAGTCACGTCGATTGCGCCCTTCGTCGTTATGCTCGCATGGGTGGGCTCGACGACCGCAGGACACACGAAACGTACGCTCGCCTTCCTGTTCCCTTGACATGCACGCACACTCATCTCATCTTACAGGTCTGACCACGAACGCGATCGTCATGATCGGCTACGCCGTGGGCAACGCCGCCGGGCCGCAGTACTGGGAAAAGAAGTACCAGCCGCGGAACCACATCCCGTGGCTCATCCTCTCGATCTGCTGGGCCGTGTCCGCGCTCATCCTGCTCGCGACGCGCTTCTACCTCGCGTGGGAGAACGCGCGGCGCGAGAAGGAGAACCACGATGCGACGTACGACGAGGTGTACATCACCGAGAAGCAGGCGGACGGCAGCGTCGTCGAGAAGAAGGTCGACAGGGTGCGTTTTTCGTCTCCTTGGTCTGTTTGTGCGGGCGAGGGCTAACCAGCGAGATGACTTGTTGTGCAGGCGTTCTTGGACCTCACCGACATGCAGAACCGCGACTTCCGATACGTGCTGTGACGGCCTCTCCCGTCGCCGCTATCTGTTGTACCACGAAGAGACCGAGAGGAAGATCTGATGCCACCGCATACATGCATGCATACATACATAGTACGTCCCCGATGTCTAGACTGACGATCCCGCACGCTGCACGACCCTGCTTCTCCATTCCGCATTCTTGCATCCTGCCTCGACCTGTCGTCTATGATATCACTAGCACGGCGCTACCCATCTTACCCGTAATATTATTGTATCATATTCTTGGAAGCGTTCTTGCGTCTCGACAGTCACAGAGCGCACTGCGGTAGTCATGGGTCCTCCCATCCGAGCCCCAATGGTCGGACTCTGAACCCGCAGAGTAGTCTTCTGCGTCTGGCTGCCTCCGCCATTCCTGGCAGCACCCGGGCCCGCCCTCGACGCGGTCTTGCCACTCCTTGCGCATCCTGTCGACGACCTATAAGTCCGGCAGGAGAAAGCCATCGGGGTCGTGCACGCACGACGTGCGGACGTGGGTGGCGCGCACGGCCCAGTCGTCGAAGCGCACGTCTGCGAGCGCGAAGGGGATGACTGATGCAGCCGCTGCAGCGCAGGCCTAGGGTAGAGCACCGTAACCGCATCGACGGTCGGGCCCGGGCGGCGACTCCTCGGCGCCGGTGCACCGGAGCAGGGATGGGTCGCCCCCGAGGAGCGTGAGCTCGCGCAGGGCGAGGAACGGCCGCTCGACTACGGCTGCGCTAGTGGCTGTCGAGCCCGGGCTGCATGCTGCGCCAGTGCTGGGATTGAACCTCCCGCCAACGCTTCCGGCAATGGGTGGGTCTTCGTTGATATATGGCGGAAGCTGTCAGTGTCGCATCTAGCAGTCCCAGACAGAGTAGACCGACCGACCTACTGTAGCTTCCGTCGGCCAATTCGCCATCCAGCTCCTCCGTCTCTCCGGATACAGGGTTGTCACCACTGCTGTGAAGTCACTTGGCACAGATGCAGTCTTCGACTATAGGGACCCTGCGGTCGTCTCAAAGATCGAAACGGCCACAGGGGACTCCAGCATGAAGGTCTTCGACACCATTTCAGAGAAAGAGTCCCAAAGGATCTGTGCTGAGTCGATCGGGCCGTCGGGTGGTGAGGTCACCCTCCTCATCAAACCAGCCCCAGGCGCCACGACGAGGACGGACGTCGGGTTCAAACGTGCGTACCTTCCCTGCTGCGTCGACCGACAATGGATGAGAGGCTGACGACTGGACGTCTCCGCGCAGTCACCAACATCTACACCTCTCTCGGGCATTCCGGTTCGGACCCTCTGTACACTTATGTACCCCGTGTCGCAGGAGGATCGCGCGCACATGGTCCAGTTCCTTGGGAAGGTCCCCGGTCTCGTTAAGGACGGGTCGATCATGCCGCCTGCTTTGCGGCTCTGGGAGGGCGGACTCGCGAGTGTTCTTGACGGTATGCAGTACATGCGCGAGGGCAAGGTCAGCGCCGAGAAGGTCGTTTATCGCGTCATGGCGTAGGTATTCCCGTCCGGGGTAGAAGCCGGGTCCTGCGAGTACTCGCCAAGACATCGCGTGTATGTAGCCTCATGTGTGTCTCTGTACGGCCCAATACGCCGACTATGCAGTGCAAACAAACGAGACTTGCTCAGGAAGAGAATTCGCGTAGATCCAAAGTGGCGACGAACTGGGCTCGACACGAACAGCTCTTGCTGACAGTACTAGCAGTGGCACATGGAGGGCCTTGCTGTGAGACTAAGAAGTTCGCGATATCGCGTGAGAGGGATCGAAGCAGTTGGAGGGGCGACTTACGTTCTATACGTACAGTATTTACTATGTAAGCCTTCTGACCGTTCGTTATCTTTGAAGCCATCGCGCTAGATCTGGAAGCGTTGAAGGGGACGGGGGTTTGACGATGTTGCCATCCGTCAAGCTGAGCCAGCGCTGTGACAGCCCCTGCCGGTGGTTAAAACACCACGGCTGAGGTCACAACCTGGGTGGCGGTCCTCGAACATGGAAGAGGAAGTGGTCAAAGTTTGTCGCGCCGGCGTCTTCCAACTCTTCCACTTCTCCCTGTCCACCACCCTGAAGACAGGAACACCGGTCGATCGCCAGCCACCTCCTCAGTATGCCCGTCTTCTGCCGCACTTTCAATGTCAGCCAGAGTTGTTGGTCTCCCCTACAGTACATGCCGTGCGTTGTTTGATCCTGTGGAAGGTACGTAGAAGGGCCAAGCATCTTGATAATCTATTGCAGGCGACATTACAAAGCAAAACTGTCTGACCAAGCAGATGAGAAAGATGGACTGGGCCGTTCCGACACTGTTCCATGTCGTTCTCGTGGCTGGAGAAGGTGCGATGCTGTGGATACGCTGGGACTCGGAGACGGCCGGCGGGCCATGAGTGCATGCATGAGCTCATGGCGGGATCGCGCGGCGAGTATATAAAAGTCGGAGGCCTCGCGAGTCAGCCATCTTGTCAACGCAATACCACAACATATTAGCCCACACACTACAGTACAAGATCTCAGTATGTCTAACGTCCCTGCAACCATGAAGGCTGTTGTTATCGAAGAGGTAAGCGCTTCTCAGGGATTGGCACAATGTTCGAGGAGTCTTAACAGTCGTTTCAAGGGGCGCCGTGTGTCGATCAAGGACCATCCGGTTCCTCCAGTCGGTGACAGAGACGTCCTGGTCAAGACGGTCTCTGTCGCTCAGAACCCGACTGACTGGAAGCGTACGTGGATATGATCAGACTCCATCTACGAGCGCGTGAAACTCATGTTCGGCCTCAGACATCGACTTTAGCCTGGGGGTTCCAGGAAGCATCCTTGGTTGCGACTACTCTGGCACCGTCGTGAAAGTCGGGAAGAGCGTCACTAACCTGAAGGTTGGCGACCACGTCGCGGGATTCGTCCACGGCGCGGCGTTCCCGGACGAGGGCGCGTATGCCGAATATGTGAAGATTGCAGCGGACCTCACTTGGCCCGTTCCCGAGAACACGCTCAGCCACGACGAGGCGGCTACCTTTGGTTGCGCGTGAGTGCAGACCTGCATGAGACCTGTCGCATTCACACTGACAGCCACGTAGCTTCTGGACTGCTGTCCAGGCGCTGTACCACCCAACTCGCCTCGGGCTAGTTGAGCCTCCCGCCAAGGCCTCCGGCAACGAATGGATCTTCGTATATGGTGGAAGCTGTGAGCTGCCCTTCTGCCAGTGATGTCGGCCAAACGACGGACTAACTTGTTCGACGCATCACAGCTGCCGTCGGCCAATTCGCGATCCAGCTCCTCCGTCTATCCGGCTACAAGATCGTCACTACCGCGTCCCCTCGCAACTTCGAACTTGTCAAGTCGCTCGGTGCCAACGCCGTCTTCGATTACAAAGACCCCGAGGTTGTCTCCAAGATCAAGGCCGCGACTGGCGACTCCATCACCAAGGTGTTCGACACCATCTCCGAGGAAAGCTCCCAGCGCATTTCGGCCTCGTCCATCGCCCCATCTGGCGGCAAGGTCGTCCTCCTCCTCGACCCTGTACCGGGCGCGACCGACAGGAAGGACGTTGAGTTCTATGGTACGTGCTTCTCGTTCGAGGTCCTCGAAGACACTCAACTCAAACCTTACATCTTCCGCTCTGTGCAGCGACTCTGATTTACACGGCGCTCGGACGTGCGTTCGCGTGGCCGTCCAAGGAGTATCCCGTGTCGGAGGAGGATCGTGCGCACATGGTTCAGTTCCTCAAGAAGGTGCCTGGCCTTGTCAAGGACGGGTCGCTCAAGCCACTCCCCGTGAAGCTGTGGGAGGGCGGGCTCAGTGCGATCCCAGATGGCTTGCAGTACATGCGGGAGGGCAAGGTCAGCGCGCAGAAGATTGTCTACCGGGTGTGAGTTGTGCTAGGGCATTCATTGTGGGGATGAGAATGGTCTCGGATGTATTACTCCTGACTTGTACTACTACGATTGTACGATTTGAAAGTGTGCTTGGTCCAGACAATGTCCATGACAACATTGACTGTCAACATAAGTAAAGTACCAAGTTTCTTTGCTATCACTTGATCGATTGACTAGTAAGTAAGTATTGAGCCGTCGGCGTCTGTCTGATCGGGCACGTCGGACGCGCCTCGGATGGCCCGAGTCTGTCCTCTTTGAACTGCCGCCACTCGTTCTCTCCCGCAGAGACCACTCGACAGCTCTGTGCCGACAATTATACACCACATGTCATGACAGACATTCGTGCGCTGGAGGCGTATGAAAGTTTCTCGGACTCCCTCAAGGATATTGATTCTCTCGAGTACGACTCTTCGAAAATTGTCTAGGTTCCTATGCTGTTCTCGCTGACCATTGATACTGCGCAGATACGAGACTGTTGGTATTCAGCGCGATCAGACTTCCACCCAATTTGCTCACATCTCAGGACAGCTGCGGGTACTGGACGAAAGGCTTCGCTCCGCAACAGTCCTTGTCAGGCGACGACTCAACGAGACGTCCCGTCTCAACCAACTCCCTGCAGAAATACTCACGTCGGTTTTTCTCTACGTCAGAGATCTCCACAAGAAAGCATCGAAAGCCAATACCCATCACATCGAACCTGAACCCGATATTCGCTCCTTGCTCTCAGCCACTCACATATGCCATCGACTTCGTGCCATCGCCGTTGCATTCCCTCTGCTCTGGTCCACGATTCCCCACTCTTATCCACACGACTTTGTTCAACTGCTTGCAGAGAGGTCCGGCAATCAGCCTCTCCGAGTTTTCGGCGATCGGTCGGGGAAGTTTCAACGCCAGTGGGCTACTGCGCCACCAATCTATCACGTCCCTCATCGGGCTCGGATACAGGAGCTTTACCTGACACACGCACCGTCACCGGTGCCATCCAATGAGAGGCTGTTGGCCGCTGTAGCATCCCACCTGGTGTACCTCAATGTCATCGTCGCGGCCAAGAATGAGAAAGGCACCCGGACCCCGTACCCGTATTATTACTTCGGTGGTAAGACCCCGACGGCTCTTCGAGCACTCGCGCTCTCCTTGAAGACCGGGGTAAATCCCGTCGACCACTTCGTTTCTCTGGCCCATATCCGTCTCTGCGGGTCCGATGTCATCTATAGGGGGCGGGACTTCTTGCGCCTTCTAGCAAACACGCCGGCAGTGGAGACACTCTATCTCCTGGATGCGCCCTTCGAGCTGGGTCACCACTGGGCAAAGTCAGATCCCATACCTACGGTGCAGCTTAACCGCCTCCGCGCGCTGAGCTTCGACAACCCCGGGTTCGAGGCTGCTTTTACGGTCCTCGAGCACATCAGGTTTCCACCCGACGCGATGGTCCAGCTTCACCGCCTCCACTACATACCGAGAACGACGGACATAAGCGCGATGTTCGTTCCTTCGATGGCAGGATTCACGACTTTGGAGGTTATCGACAAGTTCCCAGCAGTTCACATTCGAGCGCGTGGAGAGAACGGTGGCAGATTCTGGGTCCATGTGGTTGGGAAGCTCTCCGTCTCTATGCACGACTTGCGAGCTATCGTCCCCGCCCTCATTGACAAGTTCTCCTCCACCCTGGACGCGACGCACACCTTACGGGTGGGAGGGACGATGTCGGCTTTCTGAACGAACCGAGTCTGCTCAAGCTCGTCATACCAAAGGCCTCAACGCTGATGCCGACGCTGTCGACTCTCATCGTGGCCGCCGACGGTCATCCAGCCCGGGACCTCGTTCCGGCTCTCAAAAGGGCGCTCCTGCCTAGTGAAGACTTGCCGGCTGTTCCATGCCCCGCATTGGACACGCTGAGTATTCTCGGCAGGTTGGATACCGCCAAGGACGAGAACCTCCTGGAGTTGTTGGTAGAGAGAGCACGCCTCGGCCATCGCATCCGCACACTCAATATCCGCCTACCCTGCGAAGAGGAGAATACCGGAGCGCTCGGTTCCTCAGGTCTCGCTGACCATGTGGAGGAGGTAGGCACACGTCGGATCGTATGGAACCCGGAGATGGACAAATTCTGGAGGATTGAAAACGAGTATTGGACGTTGTACCCGGAGACAACTCGGCAAGAAGTGTACGATTTGTGGGGGCTGCCGGCACTGTGGCGGGAGTAATGGGCGATTTATCAGCCTCGGAAAGTCGATTTGCGTTGTTGTCCCAGTAGCACCTTGCTTGTAACTTCGTGAGTCGGAGCTGAGTACTTAAGTATCGCATCCACATCCAGTCGACGGAGTGCATCAAGCGCATCATCGGCCCGCGTTCGCCGACTTCCCGATGACGAAGGAGGCTGTGCTGCTCGACACCTCACCAAGTCCCAACCAACCACAACTTCCTCCTGCGAAAGGCCGGTTAGTGTCTGTGTATATGATCCATACCGCGTCCTAACTACCGCTCTTACCTTGAACAACAGAACTCGACTTGATCGAGATGGGTGCATTGCAATCATATGTCTCCCCTTCCGAGTCTGAAGAGGAAGTCAGAGTATGCATGGATCCTGCGGAGCCTGTCCGTCGTGTGCGCGCCATGCTTCTACATCTAGGCCTCCCCGCAGAGCTCGTCCTCGACATCTTGGACCTAGCGGAGTACTACCCGACGGTCTCCGCAGAACGAAGCGACACCATCAACCTCCGCGCCGATCAGCACACTCGCCGTAACCACTGTTCGGCTCTCCTGTACCTCGTCAGTCCGCCCTTGCCGGACTGCATGGAGGGCGAGAACTGGCGCATGAAGAAGGTGATGTGGACCATCGAGGGACATGACCAAGGCTGGGGCGGCGTTCAACCAGGTTGTGATGTCATGACTAGTGTCAACCCTTACTTAGCGCTGACTGTTCGATTAACCAGGGACTTTCCATGGCGCGTATTCGTGGTACGAGGCCTGCATTTTCCGATCCCGCCCAGGCGGTGACGAATGGGCCGATGGGACGGATGACCTGGAGTTCCTGGAGACGCATAACCTGTACCGGAAACCGGGAGACGTTCGACGGGACATTCACTGGGATCTTGTTCCGAGCGGCGGTTCTTTCCTCTGGCATGTCCAGAGCAACCGGGTCGCAAGGCGCGAGTTTGAGCGACACGTCATCGAGTGGAGGGCCGGAGAGGAGATGGATGCTGCGGATGCGGAAGAGCATGGGCATGGAACCGGTACAGGGTTCCTGGAAGCACTGAGGCCGGGAGACAGAGTCGGTCTGTGGGTGCGGGCTATGTACTCCGGGTGGAGCAATGTCATCCGAGAAGCTAAGGTTGAGCTCATGTACGATGTTCGGTGAAGCATCCATAGGAATACAAGATGTTGCATTCGATTACGCTATACTGTATACACGATCTATCGCATCGCGATCCAGCTTGTCGCTACTCGTTGACTGGTTCCCGACTACATCCTTGACGATAACCCGGCCGACGTACCCGTTCGTTTGCAACTTTGTGGCCCAGCCTCGGGCTGCCGCGCTCGCAAACTCGCAGCGCGGCTGGCCGAGGAACCTAGGTGTAAGCACCAGGTGGAGACTGCGGAACGACCCACGATGTTCCGCGCGCCACTTCGCCGACTGCCCGATCATATCGACAAGCAAAGGAGAGTACGTCGCTCCGCGCACCTTGACGTCCTTGAGATGAGGACATCTCACTGCGGTCTCCACGGCTTGTCCACTGAAGGAAGCGAGGGCAGTGAAGATGTTGCGCACCGCCCCGCCGGGTCCACGCTGCTCGACGATTAACTCGCTCACGTTCGGTGCGAGCGCGAGCAGGTCGAACCATGCTTGGGGGTCGATGTCGTCCGTGGGGTCGGCAATCTCGAGGGTCGATATCGGCATGAAAGCGAGGAAGCGCGAGAGGACGTCGAGCGCAACGTTGTGCACGGACGAGGTCGCGGCGACAAGCATAGGAGAGACAGAGTGCTCGATGGAGATTTTGTGCTTGGATCCAGCGCAAATGAGCTGCACACCGTCCGGCGTGAACTTGAATGTGGCGCAGTGCACGGACTTCTGGAGAGGAGGTGTCAAGCCCTTGAGTGGAAGGAGATCGAGATCGGCAGGGGAGCCGTCAGGAGACCAAGCCACCATACGCATATCTTCAGGTACTTCGGATAGGTGGGCCAGGAGGCGGTAGAGACTTCGTGTGGTGTCCTTCGCAAACGCGGTCTTGCACGTAAGAGGGAAATGGAAGGTTGTCGGGTCTCCGGCGCCCATCCTACCCATGTAGTTCTCCAACACGAGGTCGTCCAAAGATACCGCGGTAGACAACATGGCTAGGAACTCGGCGAATGTGTGGCCCAGTGGCGCTCCGATAGCATTGCGAAGTTCGAGTCGCTTGAGAAGGGCGAGAGAGTCGCACACGAGCGTGGCGCCTTCGAGATGGAGGCTTCGAAGCGCAGGGAGCCGCTCCGGCCTGATGAGAACTCGTGGGAGCACCGTCCCAGAACCTCTTGTGCTTGGTGGTTGAAGGACCAGTTTGAATGTCGTCAGCTGCGGCATCGCCCGTACGAGGAGCATGGGCACGTCTACAGCCAGGAATGTGGCGTGTGTCATCGGTCCCAACTCCAGAACGGTGATAGTAGCCGCATATTGCTGCAGAACCGAGAGGTCTACCCGTGTGGTTGGAGTAAGGGGTGGACAGAATTCTGCGCGCTGAACGATAGCATCTTGAGTGTTGCGATACGACGTCTGGGTGCATCATCTGAGCAATTTTAGTGATGTTGACGAAGAGACAGAAGACGTACCATGGTGACGAGCAGGAAGAGTCGCCCGAACGGGCTCGCTGGGGCGGCAGATGTATACCATCTCACCAGCAAAGCGAGCCCATGGCCAGAGCCATGATAGCCTCTTCAAAGCTGAATGAGGTCCGGGACAAGAGCTCAGCAATTGTGAGGCACAGCAAAAGGCTGTGAGGACAAAGCACCTTGTTCAGTGTTCATTGTCACAGCGTCATCGAGCCAATTGAAGCGTCCGAGCCTCCCGGGGCGTGTGGTTGATACATTGGATACGCTCCATCATTCGAGTCAAGCGGCGGTCGTTCTACGGTGTAGCGAAGCAGCAGAATGATGGCGGCGCGGAGTGCTGTGGTGGTGACGGGTCACGACAACATGGGCCCAAAGTAAGCGCTTGTATTTTCTCTGACAGGCGCCCTTGGGCTAACCATTCGGCACTTCGGGAGTCAAGAACGTTCGTGTTGGCGGTACGAGATACACAACATGTAGATTAACGACTATCAAATCGGCCTCATTGCGAGTCTGTCATCTCTCGTGCGACGTGGAAATCACCGTACAGAGCAACCTTCAACTTCTCTCCGCCCCATGGCAGCTTGAGCTCCAAGCTCCAAGTCCGTAAACCTCCAGCTCTATGTATGCTTGTATCATCTGTAGTACCACCCTGGAGACTCAATGCACCGATCTCAGTAGATCCTTGTACTCTCCGTTCCCTGAATAGCGAAGACCTGCAGATCCTTGGGTAGCTCGTGCTGCCGTTTGTACAGCGCTCTGTACAGTTCCGCTGCCGCATGCCGCATCGGATTGTTTGGCCGTATGATGAGTGCCCGCCAGGGAGACTTCGGGTTTATGTCGACAATGCTGAGGAGCGTGTCCCACGCGTCCGCGCAGACGTCATCCGAGACGCCGATGATCTCGAGCTTGCGCAGAGCCTTCCCGGCAGCGTACCAGAGTATCCACTTCACGGATTTGATGGCTATGGCGTGCACCCTGGTGCGAGAATCCGGGTCGAGACGCATGAGGTCATTGCACCGAAGCTCGATGATGACCTCCACTGGTCTCCAATTCAAGTCGTTCCCCGGTTGGTAGCCGATACATTTGAGGGTGATGGACGTGCTTCCGAACGTGAGCGTGGCGTCCGTTACTCCATTGAAGGCTCGTGGCACGAGCGCTAGGTGGAAAGGATCTGAAGCGGGCTCCCAACGGCGCGCGAGGACGTCCATGAAGAGGGACTCTTGGTCTATCGGAGACCGGCGGTCGACGAGATTGGTGATCACGTTGTTGGATATGAAGTGAGTATGAAGCGGGTCATTCTCCCAGGTCTCCATCCATTCGGAGACGTACCAGACGTTGTACGATGTTTCCTCGACGACCACTGAGTCGAGGGTGGGAAGGGTTGAAGTTTGGATGTGAGACGGGAGTTTCCGCACAGAGCCTAAGTACCTGCGGAGCACTAGCCTGTTGAGTGATTCAGCGGAATTGAAGAGAGAAATGAAGCCGAGCCACTCGAGCGGTGGGGCTCCAGGAGGATAGTCACACAACGCCAAGTCGCGCAGGAACTCAAGGGAGCCCTCCATGCTGAGCGGGACACCGACAAGTGAGAGCTTCGCCAACTTTGGGTGGAGAGTGGGTGAGACGGCGAACGGAGACGGCGCCGGGTCTGACGGGGGTGGGGGAGTACGGTCATAGACCCAGAGCGCGAGCTCTCGAAGCTCGGGGAACGCCAGAGGTAGGAATTCTTGGACTGGTGGTGAGTTGAAGAAACGTGTGGTCATGGGGCTTGCGAAGGAGAGTGTGGCGATGTATTTAGCACGGCTTGCCAACGACCGGAGGCTTCCGACGGGAGGGCGAGGAGGTGCCTCCGGAACGAAAGTGCCTTCTATTATCGCACCACAGTCCTGGAAATTGAAAGTTTGCGACATCTGAAGGTATGTTATCAGCGTACACATTGCAACGGAGAGATCAGGAACCTGCGTACCACTGAAAGAGGATCTAGGGAGGGAGGGCAGCTGAGGATTGAAGGGCATGAAGCCAGGGAAGTCGTGGCTTTTATATCGCACCGGCATTGGACACCATGGCTGGAGAACAAATCCAACCACTTGCCGTCTGCGGTCATGGAAAAGCGAGAGACAGGTATGCCAAAGCGAAGCAGCAATACGAGGATGGGACAAAGCGACCAAATGCTCCGGAGCATGGCCATAGTCGGCAAGAGACGTCTGAGTCCAAGCTCCTCCTCCTGCCCAAGCTGGACATGGTCTAAGCTGTATACTTACCAAAACAGGTCTTCCCTTGGGTGCCGCTGAATCCACAACAATCAGTTTCGACCTCGAGGGAGCATGAGCTTCTGCATCATCACCCACCATAAGCTGAGGAACGCGCTGCGCCTCGAATAGTGCACTGCCAGTGACACGAGCAGTCGCCAGTGGATGCCATGTCTGGGGGCCTAACTTGAAGTATCCACAAGCTCCCTAAGAATTTCGATCAGTCGCTCGTTAGAATGACTCGCTCGTCTCGCATGTGAACGAGTTTATTCCCGGAGCTTGAGCTATATGAACCAAGCAAAGACCACGGATCGAAAAGGTGGAAGAGTGGTTGAAGGCGCGGTGGCGCGGAGGGCGCGCACGAATATAGCACGTAGTGACATCATGCGCGCATATGCGCTGCCGTCGCGCGGCAGGCGCGCGACCAGACTAGTATCCCGACCGCCTCCTCATCTCCTTGTTCATCTCATACACGCATCTCGACGACGCCGGCGACGTCCTGCTCGCTCTCTAACACAGCGGCGGCCATGTTCCGGGCAACATCCATCGCGAAGAGGACGTCACATGCACCGGCTCTCCACAGACTAGCCCCGACCTCTTATTCTCGCCTGGCCTCCTCCGCGCTCCATAGGCCTCTTCTAGCGAGAACATATGCTACTGCTCCCGAATCCGCCTCCTCGTCCAAGCTCATACGGCGCGCTCGAACAGCGGCCAAGTACACCTTCTTTCTCATTGGGTCGACGGTGGTGGGATGCGTGGTCTTGACGGGTGCTATCTTCCTCCACGATGCCTTCACGTATCACGACCGAGTGAGTGCATGCGCAATCTCGTTGCGCTCGTACTGAACCGTTCTTGATAGCACGTCGACGGCGTGCCCGTTGCGCCGCGCGCATTACAACCCGAACGCGGCGGGCCCAAGAACCTGCCCATCCTGTCCACTTTACTCAGCGACTGGGAGGACGACGAGAACCGCGGCCTCGCGGAGAAGCCTCACCTGGTGATCGTTGGAGGGGGCTGGGGTGTGCGTACTTCTCACTACGATCCTACGCCGTTCGTATTCTTATATCATGCATCACAGGCTGTCGGCGTTCTTGACAAACTCAACCCCGGGGACTACCACGTCACGATTGTCTCTCCCGAGACTTACACGACCTTCACACCACTACTACCTTGTGAGTCTTCTTTCTCTGGTCGTGCTTCTATCCTTCCGTAAGGACGGCTGTCCGAGGCTTGCTTGGGAAATCCGGCGAGCGACCCGTTGACGCATATGTCCGTAGCCGCCGCGGTTGGGACCGTCTCCGTCCGCTCCCTCGTCGAACCCCTTCGCAAGATCGCAGCCCGCCTCCGCGGCCACCTCATCAATGCGCGCGCTGTCGACCTTGTCATGTCCGAGCGCCTCCTCGAGGTCGAGACCATCTCACCCAACGGCATCAGGGACCAGCGCATGTACATCCCGTACGTGAATGCCATCCTCGTCCTTAGTGGTCTGTCTGACACACAGCTTCGCAGGTATGACAAGCTGATCATCGCGGTTGGTTCGACGTCGAGCACCCACGGCGTGCCTGGGCTGGAACACTGCTTCCAGCTGAAGACGGTTAGCGACGCGCAAGCCATTAGGAAACGCATAATTGGTGCGTGCAACGCGTTTGGCCTCTGTTTTCGCCCGATTGACGCGTCATATTACTGCCAGACAACTTCGAAGCTGCCTCTCTGCCCACGACAACGCCCGAGGAGCGGAAGAAACTGCTCAGCTTCGTTGTCTGCGGTGGTGGTCCTACCGGTGTCGAGACTGCGGCCGAGATCTACGACCTGTGCCAGGAAGACCTGATGAACTACGTGAGTTCGCGGCGACACTCCAGTTAGCTCGCTCACGGACTTCGCGCTTCGTAGTTCCCGAAGATCTGCAGAAAGGAAGTTTCCATTCACGTCATCCAGAGTCGCGAACACATCCTGAACACGGTGCGCATACGCCCTCGTCGTCGCTGTCTGCTCTGCTGATGCCCAACTGTCAGTACTCCGAAGCGATCTCGCGATTCGCCGAAGAGAAGTTCAGTCGGGACCAGATCGACCTCATTACCATGGCGCGCGTCTCGTCCGTCGACCACGACAAGGTGACATACACCCGGCGCACGCCCGACGGCAAGGTCGAGACGTTCGAGATCCCGACGAACTTCGTGCTGTGGAGCACGGGCATCGCGATGAACCCGTTCACGAAGCGCGTGTCGGACCTGCTGCCGAACCAGGTGCATAAGAAGGCCATTGAGGTCGACGCGCACCTGCGTGTCAAGGGCGCGCCGCTCGGCACCGTGTACGCGATTGGCGACGCGAGCACGATCGAGACGTCGATCGTGAGCTACCTCCTGGAGCTCGTGGACGAGGCGGACAAGAACAAGGATGGCAAGATCGACTATGACGAGTGGCAGGTTATGGTTCAGCGGATCAAAAAGCGCATTCCGATGGCGGAGGAGCAGCTCATGAAGGTCCGGGAGCTGTTCGACCTCTACGACTCGGACGCGGACAACTCGCTCAACCTGAACGAGCTCGCGGTCCTTCTCCAGGAGATTGGCAACAAGATCACAGCACTGCCCGCGGTACGTCTTCTTGTGACTTATCCGCCTGTGTACCCTCGCCTCACGCTCGTGGACATCTGCAGACGGCACAGGTAGCGTCACAGCAGGGCAAGTACCTCGGGAAGAAGCTGTCCAAGCTCGCCCAGCGCCGATCCGTGCTCGAGGCGAATGGGTTGGTCATGGATGAGGGCGACGAAGCGGTCGCAGCACCGTTCCGGTACTACCATCTTGGCTCGCTCGCGTACATCGGGAACGCAGCGGTATTCGATCTGGGCCGGTTCAGCTTCATGGGTGGCCTGGCGGCCATGTATGCGTGGCGGAGCGTGTACTGGAGTGAACAGGTCAGCATGCGAACGCGGGCGCTGTTGATGATCGACTGGGTTGTGAGGTACGTGCTTCACTCCAGGGCGTGTATCATGAAACTGATGTGCGTGTGGCATAGGGGAATATGGGGACGCGACTTGTCTCGTTTGTGAGCTCGAGCTCACACCCAAAAGAGCCTGCTCCGGCTCTGCGACGCCGTCAGTCTATATATCACCCTATGCATAGAGCATACCTACCGCATACCGTCTTGGTTCGTGTGATACCTTAGATCCAGGACCCTTGGAGACGCTGGCACGGCGGATTGTTGTAGGCTAGTGAACGTGGAGGTGTGGCTCTAGTCTGTTGATTCAGTACGTGTTTCACGGACTCTTTCGGAATTTATGTCTCTGTTGCTCTCTGACCTACACACACGACGATGGAAACATTCGCGTGATCATCGGTCACTGTCATAAGGTATGTCGTGTGGGAAGCGTTCTTGCTCACTTATACCTCAACTCGACAGCGGTGGTAGTTCATCACTTCGGCATTACTGCAGCATCTGGCCTAGCCTAGGCGTAAGTCGTGTGTACTTACCCTCTGCCCGTTACGCTCAGAATACACTTTGACGTGAAATCTACTCTTGGCAGGGACTTTCAGCTGACGTGTCACAGATCGACGCTAGCCTCGCTCCCAGTACGGAGCCAAACCCATGATAAGGTATGTAATGTATGTATGTATTCACTGCACCATGAGGCCACTTGACTTACTCTATTGCCGCCCTCCTCTCCACAGATGGAGCATGCGACTAAGTCGCGTCACCTTTTGACGCTGTCGGTTAAATACCGAAGCTCGCCGAAATCGAAACGCATCTTCGTGCTTTCCCTGTGTTCCCCGTCTGGCCGTTTAGAATTACCATCACACTTGCCCGTTGATCACCGTGAGCGCATCTTGAAAACTCTTGTCTGGGATGACCAGCACTGTGTCACAACGCGACTGACCGACCTGCCCTATATCTCATAGAAGCTTCACGCTCACCCCAAAACGTTGCTTATCGAAGTATTGTCAGCCAACAGTGAACTCCTATCTCACCACGACTATGGACTCTCTTCCCGTCGAGCTCGTCACCGAGATTGCGTACCTCGCGTGCACGGATGGAGGCCTTACAGGCTGCTCGCTCTCCCTTGTATCAAAACGCACCCGCGACGCGGCCCATCCTGCACGCTTCCATACTGTCTCTCTATCCTCCGACCCAGAGGCATTCGCAAAGTTTCTCGACGTCTACATGGAGCAACGGCACCGCCTTCCCGATACCTACCCACGCGTTCGGCACCTGTTCCTCTCCCTCCTTCCCATCGAAGGCGAGCCCATCTACCGCAAGCCCCGGCCTTCGCTGTACAATGCCGCCCACGCCTACGAGGAGCATTTCCGAAACCTCCGCGATCTTGGTGAGCGTCATGGCGCTACTGTTTGCGCCCTGATGGAGCAGCTCGCCCCAGGCCTAGAGACGTTCACCTTCATCCGTGGAGAGTGGAAGAACGTCCCGAGCGTCAACTGCGCGTTCCCGCGGTTGCGCGAGCTGACACTCGTCGACGGGGTGCCTGAGTTCCTGCGCCTCGAGGACACTTGTCAGCCCATGTTTCCCCAGTTGGAACGGCTGCATCTCGTGGAGTTCTTCCACGGCCGCCCTGTGGATCTCTGCCAGTTCGCGCACCATGCGTCCCGTCTCGCGCATTTCCGGTGCTCTGGGATGCACTACGCCGACACGGCTACTATGAATTCGCTCAAGCTCGTGACGGGTGAGCTCGCCCATCCCGTATCATATCCCGCTACTCTTTGCTCACTTACGATGAGCTGTCGCAGGTCTGTCGTCCTCCGAGGATCACTCGCTTATACTCCCTCACCTTCGGCAAGTCATGGTGCAACCGACACACATGAGGTATTCCCTCGGGGACCCGCAGGGACAGGACCGCCACCGTCGGCTGCCTGCCGAGCTCAGGGCCTGCGCGGAGAAGGCCCGACCTGGATTGCGTTTCCATATCTTCGCCTGGCATGATCCGCTAGGACCTGTCTTCACCAAGGAAGAGACCGAAACCGCGCCTCGCCGTTGCATCAGGAAGGCTAGGGAGGAGTGGATGCAGCGCGTGGAGGGGAATACTGGGTGTTGGATGGAGGAGTATCTCTTCTGAACGTAGGTCAATTCGTGGCAGTGCCACTCAGAGTCGGTCTGTAATGCTTGCTGATAGTGCTGTAGCAGGGTCAAGCTCAGCGTATTGTCATGACCGTTGCACTGGTCGTTGCAACCATGTTGCCACCGTGTACGGAGTGGTGTATCAATGCTATCTCTTTGTGACTGAGCCACTGGCCACAGATACGCATCGCTTGGACCTGCCTTGTTTGAAGACGCTTGGATCGCGCACCACTTGGTGTGACAATGACTTCCGGCCGACATGATCAAAGCGAAGGGTGAGGGGCCGAGCGAGGACAAAGCTGCTGGCCATATATCAGTCGATCCTCCGCAACGTCCTCCGCCATCGACATTCCCCGCCTGTATCGCAGTGGAAACAAGGTGAGCGCATCCTACATCCGTTTCATGTCGGACTACTGAACCACTGTGTCACTCTGTTCGCCCCTTCCAGATACAACATGACGTCCTCTACGAAAATCACCGCCTTCCTGGGCAGCCAAAGGACGTTGACGTTCAACACGATGTCAGATGTGTTGCCATACGCCTCGCAGCTAACCGGGATTGATGTCCAAATCACCGGCTTCCAGTTCACTCATCAGGCTTTCCTGAACTTCCTCCAGGCACCTATGCCAAAGTTGAGCTCGATCGCCTTCAACATCATACCCGGAGGTCTTCCGCACTCGGACTTGATCTTCGAGTACTCTCCACAACGCTTCCCTGCTCTTATGGCACTGTCTCTTGATGGAATCGGTCTGAAGTGCACATCCCTGGGCAACTTGCTCACTGTCGAGTTGCGCAACTTCCCCGAGCAGCCCGCGACAAGCACCTTCAACGGTTTGCTGGATCTACTCGATACCAGCGCCCGACTGACACGGCTCACGCTCGACAACTACCTCTCCATGGCATTCAACGACCAGCCTTCCCGCCGGTCGCCCGTTACCATGCGGGCACTGAAGGAGTTGTGCGTACGAGACACCCCACAGCAGACAGCACGGCTCCTCCATCACCTGCGCCAACTCCCAAAGAACGCCATAATCGGCGGGTTGCACGGCAACACTCGTTTCGAGCGCCAGCCCAGCAAATTCAACGCCTTCCTCGCTATGCTTCCCCAGGGGCGGCCCGACCTGTACTACCCCATCCTCACCGACACCACCACGGCGAAGCTCGAGCTGTCCGAGGACACCGTCCGGCTCGTCTGTAGCGGACGCCAAGGCCAGCTCGTCCTCGAGGTGCACTCCACCCTCCGCCTGCGCCCAGATACTCAACCGGCGATCTACGGGGTTTCATACAGCGCCGTCGTCGCCGCGGCCGGGGCGATCCTGGGGCTCGCGCGAGCTCTGACCACACTCGAGTGTACGGGCACACCTGTCGGGGTCGAACATCGCGCCCTGGTCAACGTCTTCCTCGGCACCGTGGGTCTACGTCAGCTCACCATCGTAGACCCGGGGCCCGGCCACACGGCGCGCGCGCTGCTGGAAGCAATCGCGTCTCCACCGGAAGGGTTGATGCAGGCGCATCGGGTGCTCTGTCCTCACTTGGAGGGCGTTGCGATACGCCAGACGACGTTCACGCCTGCATTGATGGATATTGTGCTGCAGGCGATGAGGTACCGCGATCGGAGTGGGGGCAGGCTGCGGCGGCTGGAGCTCACGCTGCAGGCGCAGGTGATTCCGAAGGGGAAGGATCGGTATGGGCAGCCGACGTATGACTTTGCTGGAGCGAGTAACAAGGGATGGGAGGGCAAGCTGTTGGCGAATGTGGATTCGGTGCAGATTACAGACTTGTGAAATGGCAACTCATTGACGGTGTTATACGACTACTTAACAACTACTGATCAATTCCGACGCGTACGCTCGAGCGTGATCAGAGCTCGCGCGAGCCCCACAGGAGAATAACAATGTACTTATTCATTCCTCTACTGTGAGCCTACTCTGTGCATTGAAGAGACAAGTTGAAGGCGCCATCCCCACCCTCCGCTGCCTCTAGTACGACTCCGACGAACATACCACGCCGGGACAAACCGACATGATCGAAGTTGCCAAGTACTTGACCCACTACTACTTACTTGCTACTAGTAGTCACTACTCACTAATTATCCGTACGTTCACATGGGGTCACTTCTGGATTACCGAGACTTACGACACTTACTTGCGGCTATCAGTACTGTCAGTGTAACGCCCGCAGTCACTAGGCAGCGCGTGCTGGCTGAACTTGTTTTACACTGGATACCAGTACCCTCGCACCAGTGCCTGCTCCATCGATATAGGACATCTTGTACGAGCTGAAAGTACCCACAGCGACTGTAGTCTGTGGTTGCCGTTCGAGTTGGCTACTGCAGCTATAGTGACACAACTTCCTCCAGGTCAACTGAGATTCATCTGCCTCCAAGGTGTGATCGCTCAACGTCCCGCAGACACAGAAGCCTCCAGCGCATCCGTATCGTCGCAACTGTAACCTCCGCGGCCACACGTCCAGGTTCCATGGCACTGCCGTCTCCTAGGTGAGTCATTCAGTACCAGCCTCTAACCGTACCTCAATTCACATGGAGATCATCCAGAGAGTTGGTTTGCGAGAGCTGCTGGCACACCGTCTTCTCCTCCGACGCTTTCCAGGCCGCATGGGGGCCTGGCTCTTCACCGGAAGCAAGTCCCGAAGGAACTGGATTCAAGTACACCACGCCGCCCTGGGAGCAAATGGTGCAACAAGCCATCGAGTCTCGGTGCAGATGGTGCGAACTTGTCTGCAACGAGATAAGATTGCACCGTAACCGTTTCAATAGTCCTGGCCGCAAGTGGAACGATCCAGCTCCGGATGAGACCTTCCAATTCTCTCTCCGTTTCGAGCCGCGGTCCTCCGAATCGCCTCTACGCTTTGATATCCGCTTCGCCGATACAGTCTGGTGGAGACCCAAGAGCCTGGTAGTTGCCCTTCCAGACGACAACGCCGCGCGTTATATCCCTGAGCGCGACGTTTTACGAGAAATGGACACGTACAGCACCTACGCGCTCGCCAAGCGCTGCATCGAGGATTGCATTCAACATCACCCGCGTTGTCCGCCTCCGGTGCCGGCAACTCTCCCAACGCGGGTCATTGACTGCGCAGACCCTGCCCATCCACGTCTGTACATCAGCAACCGCACAGACATAGACTTCTATGTCGCACTGAGCTACGTCTGGGGAGAGGACCAACCCCACCGCACTAGCGCCACGAACCTCGCTTCCTATACATGCGGACTCGATACGCAGTACATCCCGAGTACCATCCGCGACGCCATCACGGTCACTCACAAGCTCGGCCTGCGATATCTGTGGGTGGATGCATTCTGCATCATCCAGGATTCCGAAGAGGACAAGGCGGTCGAAATCTCGAGGATCAAATCTGTCTTCCGCAATGCGTACATCACCATCATAGCGGCCAGTGCTCGCAAGGTCAGCGACGGGTTCTTGCACGACCGATCAGTCCTGGATCCCGCCCCTGTCCCACTTCCTTTCCGCTGCCCTGATGGTACCGTTGGAACCATGCTACTCCAGGGGGAGGAGGAGGCACCATTTGAGCCTATAAACACGCGTGCATGGTGTTTGGAGGAACGTGTTCTATCCCCACGCGCACTGCTCTACTGTACCCATACCCTGCAATACGAGTGCCAGACGTTGCACACGAACGTCAATGGCACGCAGAGCTTCGTCGACCCCGTTGATGGAATTCCCCGGCTTCCTGATTGGGTGTTCATGCCTGCGTCCGGGCCCGACAGGCCAGCGGATGCGATCCGCGACATCGACGACGCGTGGGCGGAGATGGTCCGCCTGTACACAACAAGGGCGCTCACCAGTCCCCGGGACCGGCTGCTCGCGCTCTCTGGCGTCGCCGAACAGTTCCATCACTTTTGGCAGGAAGACACGTACCTCTGCGGGATGTGGGACCATCAGCTCCCTGGAGGCCTGTTGTGGTTTGTGAACCCCTCGGAACGGTGCGCTCTCAGACCACAGCGTTACAGAGCACCGTCGTGGTCTTGGGCAGCCGTTGATGGGGCAATCCTGCCTGCCACTGACGGCGGGGTCAACGATGTGGCCCTCTGTTCGGTCAGGCATTGCAACGTAACACTTGCCTGGCCTGATCGCCCCTATGGCGAGGTGACTGGGGGTGAGCTTGTGCTAGATGCGATGGTGAGGAAGGCGGTATGCGATCCGACTGCAGACTTGGGTCGCGGTGATATCGAGCCCTTGTTGTTTGAAATAGACGGAGGACCTGAAGGAGTGGAGAGCTTAGAGCCCGGCTCGAAGTGGTTCCGTCCACGCTCGAGCAGGGGAGAGATCGGCTATGTCAGACCAGATGTGCTCTCGGATCTGTCTGTGCCAGGATGCGAAGTATCGATTGCTATTGTGAGACTGGGAGGCCGAGGTGCGGTTTACGGCCTTGTGATAGTTCCACTCAGTACCAATAGCACGACGGTGGACGACAGCTCACCTATCGTAGGCAGCACATACCGTCGTGTTGGTACGTTCGTTGCCCCGTTCTGCGACAAAGCCGTGTGGCTTGGTACACCTAGACAAGTGATCAGTATTCTGTGATCACGGACAACTTAAATGCTATCGCTTGTACGTAGACTTCTCGAGAGTCGCTGTATTTTTCGACTTAATTCGTTGATGGTGACTGCGGTTCTCGCAGTATCTAGTTACCAGGTTGTCAGATACAATCACGCCATAACGAAGGACATAAGAACGATATGCTCACAAGACGAGCGGGCACGGCGGTCGAGCAGTCCTCAAACCTTCGTAGTCAGACGACTGGTAGTTTAATCACACACTGCGGTGACTTGGAGGAGAACGTCGCCTGTCGCTGAGGGCTGATTACAACGGTCGTTGCGACCCGCGGTCCCGAGACCAAGTCCTTGCTTGACCGTATAATAGTTTTGAGGTTGATATCACGAGCGTGTCTTCGGCATTCCCAAGATGTTTTTGCGCGGTTGCGCTCGGAGGCCGTGGCAAATATCGCGCACCCTACGGTGCGCCGTCGGCTACCACTCTGTATACCTCTCGGTCTTGCACTCGTTCAGCCGTATTAGAAGTCACGGACGATGCTTTGTAGCCAATATGATATCAGCCTGCGTGGTGATCAGGAGATAGAGCTCACTGTCACACGGGCGACGCTTGCGTCGAAGAGCGGCATCGTGGTCCTCCTCAGAGGTGTCGCTGAAGGTGAGTCGGTAAGTAAGTAACTTTGTTCCGATTCCACAAAAAGGAATCGGTCTTGCGACGGAGGTCTGGCAGTGATTACTTAAGCATATCGTTAAACCGGCATGTTCGGCACGCTCGATTTGGGCATTGAGCGCGTCTCGCTCGCAGCTCCGACTCGTTCTCTTGACTCTCTTTTCTTTACGAGGGAAACGCCGACGCGTCTGCGGCGGCTACAACCTTGCTTGTCAGGCAATCATGCGGTAGAAGGGTGCTCCTGGTGACAGCTTGAGATGGTCACTATGTGCGAGGATGAGGCTCATATGCTCAGAAAAACAGCTATTATATAAGTGGTCAAACGCGAGTGCCAGTGCGAGCGTTGCACATAAGTAGAGTAGTTCATATTGACATTCAATCAACGCAACCGGGATGCGCTACGTCGTCCGAAAGCTGATAGGAGGCCTGTTATATGCTACAAAGGAACCGATCAGAGGTCAACAGTCCAGGATTATCCGCAAGAGCATGGCTGTCAACGGTTCGGACCTGGAATGGCACGAGTACTGACCCGCTCACCGGCGGGGTGACCTGGCGAGCACACCTGAGCAGGTTAGCACAACTTCTCCGGCTTGACTCGTTCGAGGGGTCCCAGTAAGTTTCCCTGCAGCTTGCTGAAAGCGAATGGACTTCGAAGCCCCAATCGCGACAAGTAGCTTCGGCCACTTTGAACACGCTTAGAGGCTAGAGCATGCGTCTCCACTCACAATGTCCTGCTGTCTCGACTCTCGACCTCATACATAGTTAATAGGTTATGGAAGATTTGCCGTGGCCCGTGGACAGTTCTTGGACAAATTCGCCGAGTGGAAGCTGAAGCGCTGAAGCGGGCAGACGCAGTGAGCGCTCAAGGCTCGGATGATCTCGTGAAATTTATCGGGGCGCACCGGGTGCATGAAATCGGCTTCATTGTGGGGGTGGACAGAACCTTGACAAGCAAGGTAATATCTGTCTAAGCCTCATGTCTGTCAGACTTCAGTACTTGCTTGCTGCTCCTTAATTGCGGGTTTCCTCTTCTTCTGGGATGTTGTGCGACCGAATGTGAAATCCGTTCGGGTACTAGTAGACGCTTGGACTGGTTTCCAGGCCCGTCCCCTGGCGTACACGCTTATTATCAGCGTGGTGAGGCTCGAACATCGTCTGCGACGTTTGCGTGGATGGAGATGGAGACTTATGAGGTAGTACATTGTACCGTACGGGATTGGGGTTCATACACTACGTGCTACAGACAAGAAAATACTCGATTGTAGATCTACTATCAGATCTACCGTCATGTAGTCTCTTGCACTGGACTACTCAAACCATGATCACACCTCTTTCTGAGAACCTCATCTCTTGTGGAATCGGACAAGCGGCGGGGATCTCCCCGCCCACTTGAACCAAGTAGTAGAAGCAAAGTAGAAGCTACTTACCGCATGGTGGCGCTTACGTAACGCCCTCTGTAGTCACTCGCGCTCAGTTCCGCGCTGCGAGGAGACCATGTCGCGCGCACTGGGCATC
Source organism: Cerioporus squamosus (assembly GCA_022592435.1). Taxonomy (NCBI): domain Eukaryota; kingdom Fungi; phylum Basidiomycota; class Agaricomycetes; order Polyporales; family Polyporaceae; genus Cerioporus; species Cerioporus squamosus. The sequence goes on along the minus strand of JABYQS010000002.1, from coordinate 119,422 downwards.
TCGCTCCCCGCCCCTCTCCGCCATTTCTTCTCTCTCTTCCCGCTCTATACCCACCCCGCAATCGAGTCGCCAGACAAGGCGCAACCCGTCACCGCCCCGACTCTCTGGATACACGTTCCCTGGAGCCCGGACGCGGATGTGCTGAGCAGCGACGTCGAGTGTCTCAAATGGCAAGCATACCTCGCCCTGCGCGGGCTGTCTGACATCGCCGTGCGGTGGGACGTTGCGGTCGACGGCGCGCTGGATGCGCGGCTGCCGAATCTGCATGTGCCGCTCAAGACGCTGCCGGGGGCGTCGGAGGAGGTCAAGGCGCAGGACGACGGCGAGGGCGAGCTCCTCCCCGCACACCTCATCCCGGAGTGGGTCGACGGCCAGGTCGGTGCTCTGGACGGGCTGGAAGGGTATGTGGACGAAGCCGCACGGGACGAGAGTCGCGCATGGGTTGCGCTGCTGGAGGGGAACGTGCATGCTGCTCTGGTACGTCCTCGCCCTCACGTATCCTAGACTCTCCGTCCGTTAACACGGGCATATCCCAGGTCCTCAGCCAGCCGTCCTCTACGTCGTTTCTCAGCTTGATCTCCCCCTACCAACACAAAGCGCGTCCGCTGGAGACCGTCTTGCCCCATCCGCCCGCCCCGCTCTTCGGCATCAGCTCCCTCCTGCCGCCATATGGGACGCACGTCGACGTTGAAGCCATCGAGCAGCAGTACCGCGACGCGATCGCCTCCCTCTCAGAACGCCTGGGCACGGACAAGTGGTTCCTTGGGTCGTCGTGAGTGCCTCTCTCTCCTGGCCTCTCGAAGCCTAGGCGCAGCTGCTAACGCTTCTCCGCAGGTCGCCCACCGCGCTCGACGCGCTCGTGTTTGCGTACCTCCACTGCATCCTGCACTCGAAAGACCACACGCTGCGTTTCGAGGTGACGCGTCGCGTGAACCTTGTGGCTTGGGAGCGGCGCGTCCAGAGTCAGGTGCGCGGGGGCTTCCGGCTGTTGCCTGTACTTCGTTCGTCGTAGGCCGTACCGTGGCCACAGCAAGGGTCAACTGTTCAATTGCATTTAGTGTTGTTGTGCTCACGATGTGTCCGAGCGCATGCCACGGAAGCAAGGTGCTATTGGCAGCCGAACCAGTACGCACCTGCTACCGTCCCGACTCAACGACTCCAGCATGTATCCTTCAAGTTTAGCTATGTGGACTTGCTCGGACATGATTGGCTTCTGCGATGCGAGGGCGACCCGACAAGTTTCCGTCTTTCAGCTGCATCGCAAGAGACTCGATTGTGAGCTACTGTGGATGACGGTGTGTGAGGAGATGCGCAGTGCTCATCCACACGCTCAACTCCACGTTCGCTCTCGATAACATGTTGTACCCACCCATCCCCATTATGACCGGGTCATTTGATCGTCGTCCCGGACTCGTGTACCCAGTTCTCGAAGACCCCGAGGGAGGTCCGAGCGTGCTTGATATCGGGGTACGCGGTACTGCGGTCAGGACTCGGTCATGGCGGCACATTCCTCTCATCTACTCCTACAACATCCGCTGCCCTCGTCCTGTCCGTCGGAATATTGCTCGTACACGAGCGATGGTACATGCACCGAAAGACTGACACCAGCACACCTGCGCTGCGCCCATGTGGCTACGGTCAAATGTACGTTTTGACACGATCATGGCAGTCACATAGCATCTGCCGACCTAGTGGATGATGATGCGGCATGCCCATTCATCGTTCAAACGACATCTGCACCGCCCCAAGGCCCGAGCCGCAGTCGCAATGTAAGGGCCTGGTCGGCAGCATCAACCCCGGGATCAACCTCAAAAGGTCAGTGGGTCGAGATATGGCCGAGATCTCCGGAGATCACGGGGTCAACTGGTAACGGACCGTAACTCGTGTGATTAAGCGTGACTGGATCAGTAACAGGCGCTTCCCGTGCGCGGCTTTCTAACCCCCCTGAAAGTGGACGAGTTGTTTTGAGGGCGTAAATGCGAATTTTGAAGTGAAAACAACTGCTACAGGCAGCAGACATACTAGAGAAGAGGCTTATTAGGTAGATTTAGTCATTTACACCGAGCGGATACACTAGATCTAAGAGGCAACGTGCAGCAGCCCTCTGGACGGGAGAACTCGGAAAATCACCGGGAGAGCCGGAACGGTCGCAAGCGCTCGATCAAGGTGAACCGTGACAGGTCTCAACACAGCCGCCGATCGCAACGAGTCGATTTCAAGACGCAAGCGCTCTTGTTTTCGTGTGATCCCAAGGTTGATCAACGTTTGGCGCTTTCAACCCCCGGGGGGTTGAGGCTGCCGACCAGGCCCTAACTGTCGCCATACCTCGCCACACGTATCACACACCACCATCGAGTGAACCCATCCCTTGTTTTGCACTGACTACCAGCGACACATCGTGACAGTAGGTTACTTGAAAAAAATGTCCACGGCCCCACGCGTCGCGCGGAGCTCGAGCTAACACATAACAATGCGTCGTGAACTGTCCTGAACCCAAGTGAATGAATGTTTCCGCCCTATATACCACAGCATGCCCTCGTCGCTCGGCGAGCCCAATCTGCCTGCGCGGGCGGGTCGCGAGTACGCTAGCGCTACGCGAGGAGCTCAGAGAAGGAGCCCGAGGGAGAGACCCGCGAGCGAGAGGAGCGCTGCGCCCGACGTGAACCGGAGGGAGCCAGCACCGTTCGCGCCGGCGGCACCAGCGGTGCCCGACGCGCTGGGCGAGGGGGTGGAGCCGGACGCAGAGCCGGCGGCGGGCGCGGTGCCTGCAGCACCGGAGGGCGACGCAGAGCCGCTGGTGCTCGTCGTGCCGTTAGCGCCGGCGGCGGGAGCGGGAGAACCGTTGACGGCGGTGGAGGCGGCGGCGTTGGTCTTGAATGCGTCGAAGGACTTCTCGGCCGTGGGGTTCACGGCGAAGACCATGCCGGACTGGCAGTGCCTATCGCGCAGGAGTCAGCAAACACGATCGAGAAATGCGCAGGTGCGGGAAGAGACACGTACTTGGCCTGACGGCAGTAGAACCAGAGGGGCGTCGAGGCGTTGTTGACAGTGATCTGCCACACGGGGAAAGAGGTGGCGGTGGGGTCGACGAACTGGTAGCCCGAGTCGACACCGGTCACGGCGCCGCTCGCGTCGGTGACGTTGGAGCAGGGGGCGGCGAAGGTGGACTGGGTGACGGTGTGGTTCTTCTCCAAGAACTGGAACTGGATCACATCACCGTTCGCGACACCGGTGAGCCTGCGCGCAGGAAGGACGGGGACCTGATCAGCGGGCGATCGCGGGTGGCGTGTCAGAGACATTGGACATACTGGTTGGGAGTGTAGGTCAGGGAACCGTTCCCGCCGACCTTGACGACGTGCGTAGTCTGGGCGAGCGCAACACCAACGGGCAGGAGAGCAGCGGCAACAGCGGAGAAACGCATCTTGAACTTGAGATGAAGACGAGAGGGCAACGAGTGGGCAGAAGTTCAGGAAGTGTTAGCAAAGGACGAAGTAACCGACTCGAGACTGTTTGCGCCATTGTCAGCGGTTGTGCACGGCGAACAAAGGCGACGACGGGGGAACGTACCCTGCTCGTGGTGTGCTGGAAGCAAAGAGGACTAGCTCGACAAGGGGGAAGGAGGATGGCTGCTTGATCCCTGGTCTGCCCGCCTTATATTCGATCAGCCACACGCCGTCGTCGTGGAAACCCAGCAACCATTATCGGATGCCGCCAGGCGCCCACAGCAGCTTTGACGAATCACGATCGGGGGTCCGTGCACCTGCCGCCTTCCTCCGTCGCTTCGAGTTCCTTCAAGTCCAATCATCCATCTCTGATCCAGCTGATATCCTGCTCCCTGTGCTCTTGGGCTGTTCTCACAGCCTGAGGTCGCAGTAGTAGTACATATCGCGTTCTCGTCTGGGGAGCGGCACGACGCGAAAACTGCTCGATCTCGCGAGGCATTCTGGGCCCACTCCCGAGACTAGCGCAACCACTCTGCCGGCCTCGCGGATCGGTCCAGTATCTTGTCTTCACCAAGCCAACGGGTCATGCGCACGGCTCAATCTTCAAGCAGCCTTTGGCCAATCTCGACGCCTCCCGCGTACCGAGTCGAGACTCGAGAGCATCCGGATCCCAAAATTCTGGTATGAATAGCCACGCCTCCATGAAACGGACATGCATCGATGTCGGAGAGCGCTCTCGGACATCCGTGTCCACGACTTTGCTAATCCAACATTGACATCAGCACAGGAAGTGATGATGGTAGATTACGCACCGCTACTCTACTTACATAGTATGGTGTTCGTGGGGCACCACAAACGGCTGCAAGTCCGGCCCTGAGGCCTGATGATGCGCTCAAGGTGTATGTATGTAGTCTGGCACCATTCTCCATGATCATTGCGGTTCGTTGGGGTGGCGCACGGCGCACGACAACGCAGTCGCGAAACGATTCGATACAAGTCAACTATCGCTGTCAGCGCCGCCTGTCTATCCGCGCTCCCTTGTCCACGCGCGAGTACATGCAGTCACAAAGATTGTACCGCCGACTGGCACCTGTCCGCGCTGTCCACTTCACGTACAAAACTGTGTCATGAAGCCCTCAAGTGCTGCCTGCTGCTCAATCGACCGAGTATCCCGGACTCCGGTCTCTTCGCAGCATCACGCACGCAGACGGAGTATCGTGTTCGCCCGTCAGCACTAAGCAGCATGGTATCAGTCGCAGCGAGTGCATGTCGAGGAGAGATGCCACGAATGCGAACAAGCACTGACCCGTCACGATCCAACTCTGCAAGCACGGCGAGGCAATGATCAATCAAGGAGGCGCATGAACTTCGCTCGCGAACTTGGCGTGCATGACCATACTCAATCGGGGCGATGCGAAGTGTACACCGTCCATGCATCGCATCATGATCCATGTCTTTGAATGGACCAGCAGCACACCAGCACCCAGCTCCAGGATCAGAAGACAGAAGAGCTATATTTACTCACCTATGGGCCATGGCCAGCTATTTCCGGCAACAGCAACGCTACGTGAGAGCGCGGACCCCACATCCTCTGGAGACTGAAGACTGCGACTCGCCGCACCACGACGGTTGGGTCCTCGGTCGCCGACGCTGACGTCAACTTCTTGCCTCCATGGCAGCCAACGGGAAGCAAGCTGTGAACACAGAACTGACAATTGAGTACTTCAGATTGGTAAGCTAGTGGGGATACGGGTGCTGCGGTCTGTTCCGCGGTCCGCTCGAGCCTTGCTTCGGGGAGGTCCAGTGAATACAATGTACATATTCACCAGTTCTCGCCGCCGCAGATGGAGCTGGAAGGCTGGGCTTCGCAAAATGCGTCGCACCATAGAATTGCGGAGACGACGACGACGACGACGCCGCCCGGGGTCGTTGTGGGTCCGAGTCCAGCGCCAGTAAGTAGTCGGCACCGACGGTATCTCCCCCGGAAGCCCTATGTAGCCCCTGGCGACTTGATGCTGGGGGCCGGACAGTGGCACACCTCCGCCTGCGCTCGAAGCTGCTTCACTTGGAGCTGAGCAGGTCGAAGAACGCCTCTTGGGGAAGGTCGATGCGCCCGACGCGCTTCATCTTGCGCTTCGACTCCTTTTGGTTCTGGAGATGCTTGAGCTTGCGCTCGTAGTGCCCTGTTGCCCGTTGCCAACGACTTCAGCACGCACACACGCACGTCGACGTCCGCGTCCATGGCTCTGAGTAGCCGGACGAGATGGAAGCGCACGCACCTCCATAAAGCCCGGCTGTGACGTCCGCGCGCAGGGCCGAAAGCGTGCGGCGCGCAATGATCGTGTTACCGACCGCGGCCTGGATGGGGACCTCGAAGAGCTGGCGGGGGATGATCTTGACTGCGTAGGAGAAGAAAGAAACAGGCGATGGGAGCGTGAGCGATTCCGTGCCCCGTTGCGTAGGAAATGTTACGTTACGCACAGAGCTTCTCCACCCAGTACCGGCCCGTCTCCTCCACGTTGTTGGCGTGCACGATGAGCGCGAGCGCGTCGACCGGCCGCTGGTTGAGCAGGAACGTCATCTGCAAAAAGCGTTGCGGGGTGCGTCGGACGCATTGTCGCCGTCAGCCAATGGTGTCGTTTCGGAGGACCAACGCAAAACGCCACGCGTGCGCGCGGCCAACCCAAATCCAAAATCCAAAACGCACCTTGCGCAGATCGCTCTTCTCGTACCCCGCATCCTCGTAGCTGCGGGTCCAGACCAGACCGACCGACACGAGGGCGAGAACGAGAAAGTGAGGGGAAAAGGAAGCCGAGTCAGTACGTCACGACCTGCGAAAGCCTAACAAGAAACGGAAAAGCACGGACTCGAAGCTGGCGAAGCCTGAGCTGCGGCTCTTGAGCTTGTCGAAGAAGTTCGTCACGATTTCGGCCAGGGGCAGGGTCACGGTCATGAGGACGCGGCTCGAGGCAAGCTCCCCACTTCCGCTCGCGCCGCCCGGGGCGTCCATTGAGTGCCAGTCCAGGTTCGTCCCACGGTGCTCGAAACAAAGATCCATCATCGCACTGAAGTACTCTGCTCAGGCGGTCCATTGGAACGAGAACGCAGGAAGCGGAAGCGACACGGCGACATCGTGAGAGACGGACGAGGATGGAGAAACATCAGTGGTCATGAAGGGAGCACGTTCCAATGGGGTCGAGAACATACTTTCCGGCACGATGATCGAAGCCTTGACGATCGGCTCGAGGACCGCTTTGACGCGGCCGCCGCTCGCAAACTCGGAGGGTTCTGGGAAGTCGGTCGGATTGCTCACGATCTTTGTGCTCCCGTCTCTGTGAACGACTGTCCGAGCACGGAGTCGCCGGGCAACCAAGTGACGAAGATTCAGCGGGAACACTCGGACGCGCGACACAGGGGACGAGACACATACCCTGGTACGGCACCGTCGGTGCGGTGATAATAACGTTGGCATCGTACTCGTCTTCCAAACGCTGCCGGAAGACATCCATGTGAAGGGTCCCCAGAAACCCAAGCCTGCACCCCTGCCCTAAAGCGGAAGAAGTCTCGCGGGTGACCTCGACGCTGCGGTCTGTGAGACTCAGCTGGAGATACGTATTAAAGATGTGCGCCACGGAAGTCGAAAGGAACTCCGCGACCTCACCCTTCTAATGGACTCTTCGAGCTTTAGGAAATCATTGCTGTCCACCGGATATATACCCGCGTAAACCTTGATAAATGGGTGATCGTCAGGCGACAGGACGCATGCGCTCAAAATACAGCACACGTACCATCGCTTTAGCTGGCTTGAATCCCGGCATTGGCTCCACGGGCTGACCGACGCGATAGAACGTGTCACCGATATGAGCTTACCCAAAAGGCACGTCAGCGGGGCGCATGGGAGACAGAAATCAATGGTCCAACCTTCAGCAGACTCTTTCATGCTACAAGCAACGAAGCCGACTTGTCCAGGACGCACACACTCAGTCGAGACTTCCTCAGGATACATGATACCCAAGTCTGTCACCTCGTACTTCTTCCGAGTATGACATGAGGCAATCTTGTCCCCTGGCGAATCTATGAATGGGCATGACTTCGTTGACGTGTTAGAGTACCCACCTTTGCGAAGCACGCCGCCCTGGATGCTCATCAGGGAGATGACGCCACGATAACGGTCATATCTGCACACGTGTCAGGTTCATGACCACAACCACAATCACAGCACTTACGAAGAGTCGAACAAGAATGCCTTGAGGGGAGCAGACGGGTCTCCGACGGGCGGAGGAATCCGGTCGACTATCGCTTGCAGGACCTTCTCCACCCCTTTGCCGGTCTTCGCAGATATTTGAATTATATCCGCAGGATCTATGCCGAAGGTAGACTCGATCTGTTGTGCTACAATCTCAGGCTGAGCGGCAGGGAGATCAATCTGGTGGATTGCAGTGAGTCGTTAGCTGTCATTGCGGAAGCAGCATATTGCACCTTGTTGAGCACAGGGATAATGGTCAGGCCCTTCTCCCTTGCGACGTGGAATACGGAGATCGACTGCGCTTGAACGCCCTGCGAAGCGTCAACAAGTAGCAGCGCTCCTTGGCAAGCTGCAAGAGATCTGGCGACCTCCCAGGAGAAGTCGACGTGACCCTACGATTAACGTCAACACCGAAGGTCCAAGTAACTCATGCTTGAACGAACCGGAGTGTCGATTAAGTTCAAGAGGTAATTTGCGCCGTTCTTCTCGTGGAACATGCTGATAGGGTGTAAGGACTCCGATAATATGGCAACTGCAAAACCTACCTCGCGGTTTGGGCCTTCACTTCGGGCACGGGTTAACTCAGTTTGTTCAGTAAGCCGGTCATTTCGACTAACCTGTGATGCCACGCTCGCGCTCGACCTTCAGCTTGTCCAAGACTTGTTGGTTAACACCCTTGTCTTTCTTGTGTATCGTGCCGGTCAACTGTCAATGTCGTTAGAGAGGTTCCGAATACCTTGCTTTTCGAAGTGGTGACATACTTCAAGCAGCCTAGAAAGCAGGGTCAACCAACACGCAGGATGAATTCTCGAGCGTATATGACGTACCGATCGGCCAGGGTAGATCTTCCGTGGTCTAGATATGCCAGACTAGATGAGGTGATAGGGTATCGCCGCAGTATATGACTCACCAATATGGGCGATGATGGAGAAATTCCTGAGACGGCAGGTTGACACATGGTAGGGGTTTACTCGGAACGTACTCGCGCACCTTATAACCTCACACGGATAGTCCTCCATCTGGATGGAGGCCTTGGAGCTACCTGCAACTTTCGGCAACGCATAGCAAACGACCGAGGCGGCAATGTCCTCCTTTGACTCTGCACCCAACATGGCTGGACGAGCTAGTTTCTGGTGGCGCTCGAATACTTTCAAGCAGGCCTGCCGCCAGCTCCGTTGCATCAGTTGCCCCGTCGCCAGACCAGTCGTTGAGTAGAGCAAGCACAAAGTAGTTCACAACGTTCCTAAGTTCAAAGCACAGATCACCGACGCGAAGAACGCGACGCGCGTGAAGCAGAGCAGGTTGGTCGGGGTTGGTGGTCGAGCTGAGTCGACAAGTTGGCGTTCCCATTTCGGGAAGTTTGGCACGCACATGTTGCTTAGTCATCAGCGCGTCTCAGGGACTCAGGAGTCGCAGGACACGCGCGCGACTCTGCAGCTTGTCTGCCACTACCAGCTACCACCCTCTCTCGCTTCCTCAAGGCTCGCGGACTCGAACATTGTACAATGTCTTTGGCAGATGCTTCGGATGCACGAAAAGCGCGTTTGATTGCGCTACGGAAGCGCAAGGCTGGCGAAGCGGTGGACGAAGCTAGGTATGTTCGTCTATGTAGCACGCGTGTGCGTGTCATTGACATAAACTACAGTGCAGAGGCCGAGCCGGTTATCAAGCACCGCTCATTTGATCCCGAGACAAGGACACTGAAGAAGCGCACAAATGCTCATGACGAAGACGTCGAGATGGAAGAGGACACGGTCGAGCACCGTGTAGAGGGCTTGGCGGAGAAGATCATTGCGGAGGATGCTGAGCGGAGAGCACAAGACCTCGTACGTATGCCCTCCCGTTAGCATGCCAACACGTTCCCACCTCTGCCCCTACAGGACCTCTTCAACATCGCGCCCAAGCGGCCAAATTGGGACCTGAAGCGGGAGCTGGATAAGAAGCTTGCCAAACTGGAGCGGAAGACACAGGAGTCGATACACACCCTCATTCGTGCGTTTCACGCTTCTCCCAAACAGGTTGACGTGTTCCTTAATTGCGCCTCCCTATGACACAGGTCAACGGCTAGCAGCGCAGAAAGGCCAGTCAGACGACATCGTCGGCGCCATGAAGGCGCAGGAACGAGCCGGCGAGGGCGACGACTCGTCAGACGACGAAGATTGATAATGACCTCTCCCGGTGCTGTCTCATGCTCTATTCTGTCTCGTGCTGTCGTTATTGTATCAGTCATTTACGTGTACCTGTATCCTTATTCTAACAGTGGCGCTGTTTCCTGCGGTCATCGCCTAGCTCATGATTCCGAATTGTGGCAGACGCACACTCCGCCTCCCGCGACGCGCCCGCGAACGCGTGCCTGCCGGCTAGCCAGTGCGAGACTTAGTCTGACATACGGTACGCCAAGATACCCTACTGCATGTAAGTGATTGTGCAATACCACGGAGCGCTGACAAAGTCGACAACCTGCCCAACATGCACGAAATTCGGAATTAGGCCCTGGAGACGTCTCGGCAAAATCGGTGGTACAGCACGAGTCCGAAAACCGCTGCGCCTACGCAAACTGGCCTCACAAGATAGGCCGCGAGTTGAGCATCTGGATCATCCGCTGGTCCTCCGCCATGCGGGGGTTTGTGCGATGATGCGACCCCGGGAAATTCAGCGGGGTGTTCGCGATGGCCGAGTGAAGCGATGGCAACACGACGCCGTCTTTCTTTCCCCGGGTCGATGATTGGAGGGGGGAGGAGGGGCGAGACGATGGGCCGAGAGGCGCAGGCGAGGAGGGTGGGCTCGGCATGGTCGACGACGCGTCGGAATTCCTCGAGCGTGCCTTCCCGCTTTTGTAGACTCCCGGGGGGACCGAGATCGCGCAGAGGAGTGGGTCTTTGTCGACGGTAGGAATGCTCGGCAAGTCCGCGTACGTGAAGTAGGCGGTGAGATGCCATTTGCGGGGCTTTGCGTTCATCGACGTGAACACCCACGCGGAGTAGGCCTGTTTCACGAGGCCCATGGGGTGGTGGTCGCTGCGCTCGTAGTGCGACTGCGCTGACGACGTCCACGTCCGCGAGGGTCCCTCGACGAAGCGGTAGGTGCATCTGAATTATCCACCTGGTGAGAAGGCAGGCACGGTACCCGGGAGTCTGTGGGAGCACTCACTTGGTTTTAGGTTCGGAGGGTGGCTCGTCGCCGAGCTTTTCATCGTAGAAAAGGTAGGGCTGTAGCGTGGGCCAGAGTCGATCAGGGCAGCTGACGAAAGGGTAGAAGGGAAGGGCAAACCTCGCGCATTCGAGATTGACTCCAGACACGGCCGTCGGTCCAGCGTTTGAGCCCCATCTCGTCGTCGCTCTCTTCCCAGACGAATAGAGACCCCGAAACGATGAATGTGGACCGTTCTAGCTCGTTCAGCCGCCGAAGGACTGGCTTGAGCCGTCCTTGACGCACGGCCTCGAAGACTATGTGGGCATCACGGGCGTCGCGGACATGGAGTCGGGGGTGGGTAGGGCGTTGTACGTCTTGGGCGGGGGCGTAGAACATGGCGAGTACGGGGAGTGAACGGTTGCAATTCGAGGAGAAGAGGACCGTATGTATACCTCCATCCTCGACGGCGAAAGAGGAGGTTTATATTCGCTAGATAGACTAGGCACCCACGAGGATGCTGTAACCCTTCCCTTGCGCGAGCGCGACCGAAGCACTGGGTCACAGGTCGCATTTCCCGCCGGAATCTCGATACGGGACGGGCCTCTGAGAAAGCGTTGACGGGAGTCAATTATGTCCACGAGCCGTTCCCGGGGGTTGGCGCTGGGAACGGCAGCGGAGAGAGGTGCAATCGCGTAATGTGCGAGTCTGGGACGAGATGCACTGAAGACTGGGCCAAAAATGCGACTGAAGATAGGCGAGGAAGAGGACGCAAGGCTTCAGGAACAACTCTGTTTCGAGGGCAAGGGAAGCGCAGTTCCTCGCGAGATCGAGTGGACCCATAAGGTGGGACACGCACATGAGAGCCGACCGGGCAGTCAATGGACAGGACGTGCCACGGTCCGCCTCCCAGCGCATGCTTTCTCGGGGACGTTTCGGGATCGTTCGAGGACTGAACAGACCTCACATTCCCTTATTCCGGTCAGCTTGGCTTGCCGTAGGTGATGTTCTCAGCGACTCCCCGACATAGTGGACTGCTTCCCAGAAAGGAGAAGATGGTCGCAAGGAAAGATGCCTCCCTTCTCATGGTATCGCGTACGGTTGGTGCTCGAGTCGGAGTCGAGGACGCGCTGAGTCCGGATGACGAAGAGACGGTTCGGATTTAGCGTGCCTCAGGCTCTACGAGTCTGTCTGCACGGATTCGTCATCGCGGGATATGGCAGTCGAGTTCCACGCCACCACCGGGCATAAAGAGGGTCTTCTCCCGTGCAGATGGCCGTGCACGTTTCGAGCATGGGATGGAGATAGAATTGCGCGGCGACAGTAGTGCACGCCGCGTGCTGCGCATGGCTTCAGGAAGGACGGACGGACGGCTCGGAGAGGGCAGGGTGAAATAGGCTCGCCTAGGAATTCCGTATCAGTGAGTGCTGTAGGAGCGACGGAAATGTCGCTGAGCCGTCAACGGCCACGCGCGGAAAGGGTGCTTCTGCGACCGCGGGCTGGATCGCAGGCGGACCGCGCGAGAGAGTGGGTTGTTCACACACCTGCTGGCATCGGGACAGGAAAGACAGGGCGCGGTGGGCGTGTAAGATGGCATGCGAGCGTACCGGGCTCTGCGTGACAGGTCTGTAGGCCGTGTCCCTGCATGAGGCGGGGTCGGTGGCACGCATTAACACGCTGGCTGTTCGGGATGGTTAGAACGGCTCTTGTGCTGGCAGATGGTAGGAGACTGGCGCAGATGAAATCAAACCTCAAACTAAGCTGATAGTAGCCATAACAAGCACTGCACAGGAAGCACCCCTGGGAACCCGCTCGCGTGGCAAGGGCGCCTGCGCAGAGAGTGAGCCGCCGAATGCGAGTCCTGCTTTAGCCATCTCTCACACCCTCCCCTCCTCCTCCTCAATCTATCACCCAAACCTCCACCATGTCTTACGATATCGAACCACCCGGCCGCCGTATTCCCACTCTTGTGCAATACTGTCAGCGCGGTGAGGACGCACCCAGGAACGCCGCAAAAGCCACACCCTGACCTCTTCCCCGCAGTCGCCTGTACACACGTCGAGAGTACGTCCTGCCGAGGTGCATGTCCTGGATTTCGTCTCAGACTTGCGTGGCATAGACATAGTCAGTATTGGGGAAGGCTGGCGGTATGATCTCATTAGGCCCGTATTGGAGAGCTGCACTCCAGACACTCTTCGGAGGTTCGAGGAGGCCGATCCAGTACGTACATTCACCCATGGTCCAGAAGCGCTGCGGTAGCGGTGACACTCCCCCTCAAGTACATTGCCAACGACACTACAGGTGCGCAGCGCCCCCGCCTCCCTTGACGTGCTCTAATCGGCATCCCTACTCGGTAGATATCTGGAAGGCCCTCTTTCTCAAGGAATTCCCCATAGAGGCACATCGCTACGAGTCGAATGCCATGGAAGAGCCCGAGTCCTGGAGAGACGAACTCTTCGTGCGTCACCCGTGTTGCCATGCGCCGTCCTCTCATTGTCCTCTCCCGTTTCCTTGGCAGGCCGTACGTGACAGGGAACGACAAAGGTTCCATCAACTCTCCGTCAAGTTAAAGGCTTCACGTCAAGAGGAAGAGGATCGCAAGAGGGAATCCGCCATCAAGCTCACCGACAGAGTACCCCAAGCCAAGCGCGCCCGTACATGTCCGTGGCGTCTGCCCGTATTGCTTCCGATCTGTACGCTGACTGCACTTCCAGGGGGCGCGCCCTCGCAATCAAAGACCTTGTTTCAGAAGACCAAGAGCGACACCGCTCGGCTGCAGAAAGGTGTCTTCGGCACTCGTTATACACGACCCAGTTTCCAAACACAGCGAATCGTGCCAAACTCTGTCAGTGCTAAACCGCCACCACCGTCAAGCTCTGCGTCAACGTCCTCCACAGTCGTGGTACGCACTGTGCATGTCACACCAAAGCCGCCACAGCCACAGCCATCGCCGAAAGTGCAAACAAAGCCGACACGTACCATGTCAAGTAATACCCCATCTACGCCCGCTCGGCGTCTTGCGCCCTCTCCGCCGCCGCCGTCAAGCCCCCCTGCTCCGCCGTCACCGCCAAATTCGCACTCCCCGCCTCCACGTGTGCCGCCAAAGAAGAACGCCGCCTCTTCACTATTCATGCCTAAGCACCGCGCGTACTCGCAGGTACCTCGAGGCGTCCAGTCCAAGTCCTAGCGCGCCTGAACTGGCAATCACTGTCGCCATGTCCGATTGCTCTATTAGAATCTCCACAATGCACATAGTTCGCCGCCTCCGTATTAGTCTGATCCACGTCGTCGCCACGTACTGTACAGTGTATACTATCATCCTCGCATGTCTGCTTCCGTGCAATACTGTCTGTCTTCACAAGTCTGCTTAGCTTTATCGTATTGTATTCCCCATGTCACGGAACTAGGCCACAATTGTATTGTACCATTCACGCCATTACGGAATAATGATCCTCTCATCTGGACATCTCGCTGCCGTGGCGTTCGGGTTATGAGGATAGGAGAGTGATATGTAGCAGTGGTGTACATAACTTGTCCGCTCGGTCGACGAGTAACCACGTTGAGAGCTCCAGGTGAAGCCGGCTAACGTACGTGCGCTATACGCCTCGGAGATGACCGTGCTTTACTCTACTTACTCCGTCGACCTCGCCGAGGAGCGTACGTAGTGACAAGCACGTTCGACGCAGCGTCGCATGCATCGGGAGCCCGTCTTCCGCACTCGCCTAGCAATACAGATATGCGGGAAGACACCGATAGAAGCGGTAACAGCGTGAGGTAGAAGCCGTCCCATTCCCCAAGTGGGATACACACGCTCCCGTATACTTGACTCACCACCTCGCCCGGCGTGTCAGCGAGCTCCGTCATCCGTACGACGCACGGACACGTTCGCCAGGAGACTCGTTCGTTCCAGGCGAACGGACCGGCCCTGTCTTGCCCCGCCTACTCTGTCCGGCGACGGGGAACTTGAGGGACCTCAGGGGACCTCGCCTTGCAGTGGGTGGCGTCTCCCGAGGCCGAGAGCGAGGCGTATATACCATCGGGTCCTATACACTGCACGTCAACGTCGCTGAGGGGTCCGACGTGCACCTTGCCACCTATGCCCTGCGGCAGGGGACTGACAGCTTCGTCAGAGTTAGATATGTACATTGGCACTGGCAAGTGCCGCAAGAACCGAGAATCGCGAAGTTAGGGAGGCCAAAGGCCGCGGCGGACACCGCACGTCGGCACAGAGTTCAAGTCGCCGAGGGTTCACGTACCACTCGCACCGCACCGCAAAATGGTCCGCACCCCGCACACACACGCCCGTACAAGCTCTGCATGCGATGACATCTTCCCCGCACCCGAACCATGAGCCCTGGGTTCGCCTGTGCGATATCGTCCGAGCCCGAGCCCGAGCTGGAATGCGGTCTCCTTCGTCCTGCCCCGTCCTGTGACGAGCTCCAGGCTGCGCGTGGGGCTGCTCTCGGCAGTCAGGGCGGCGTGGACGCACGTCCGCGTCGCGCAGCAGGGCACTTCTCACGTCCGACGGGCACGCCCGCCACGCCTCTGAGAGCAGCGCAGGGGCCCACAGCGTGCGCCACGCGTCGTGCACCGTGCGTGGGACAGGGGGCACCGACGCTGAGGATACACCGACAGGACAGGACCCGCGCGACGCGGGACGTGGACGAGGGTGGCGCATGTCCGAGCCAAGCAGATTAGCTCCGCCGTGGCTGTTCTGGCGCGGTTGCCACTTGCGGAGCGCGAGGTCCTGTGGGGCGGAGACGGTGGTGGGCACCGCAGACTGTCGACCTCGCTGAGGAAGAGAAGCCAGGGACGCTAGATGCGTGAAGAGCGTCGCTCTTGGTATCGGGCCCGCCAAGTCCGGTGGTGCCCGCTCTTTGTCTGCTGCTCATCAGTCCCGCGGGCAGAATGCGCGAGAACGTGATTCACACGGACCGTTATAGCGTTGAGATGAAGTGGCCGGGAAAGGGTCGAGCAAAGTGGTCTGATCTTTCGCGCTGTTCGCCACTGTTGGACTTCGCCAGGTGTAACCCTGTGGATAGGTGGGAAGTTGCTGGATGATCACAGTCCTAGACGAGAGAGCCGTTCCCCAGGACCTAAGCCGCAATGCATGACAGCTAGAGACATTAGCAGAAACCCGCTGACTAGCACGTACCAACGCCCCATGGCCGAGGGATTTGCGGTGTGCTCCGAGGCGGTATTCGGTGGGTTGAAACCCTTTCTGGGAGCAACGCCCACCGTGACAAACCATGGCTGCCTGCGAAACAACCGCTCCGAATTACCCGAACGGGTTCTCATATGATCGGTCTTCCACTTGTCGTACCTGCAGAAGCGGTTGACGTGGAAAGCCTCGAGGCGAACCAAGCACACGGATGTGCGTGCGACTGGCCCAACGTTGGGGCAGTGGCTCCAGTCCATGGTGTCGTTACCGCGCCGACATGAACTTGTCAACGCTGGGAAGGTGCTTAGCTGACAGGGCAGGTCAGTCATAAGGTGGCCTCTCGCAGATCCTGGAGATCTCGTCGGCGACGCACGGTCTCTGATCATCCGTAGTATGACTGACCCGCTTCCCGAGGCCATGCTACACATCGACGACCAAGCATGCAACGACGGAAACAGCTGCTGGTCCTGGAATCAGTACAAGGATGGTTTATCGTACTTACCACAGTATGTCACGTCACAGTTGAGGAGGTTCTGCCATATGATGTGACCATATGATGCTTCTACAAGAATAGCAACAGCAAGCGTATCTGAAAGTTGACTGTCCCTTAGCGATAGAATTGTCAGCTATTCATTATGGCATGGTCGGTGTCGATAACACCCAAAGAGACACACCTTATCTTCCTCCATCGAGTTCGGCTTTGAGTCTCAAGTGCGGACTGCGCTCCAAGACATGTCCGGATACTTTAGCTCCCATAGCCGAATCGTGCTGTCGTAGGAGCATGATGCGAAGATGTTTGGATTCGCGGGATTGCATGTGACCGCGCAGACATACTGCGTCCCATGTTCAGAGAGCACCTTCACCAGCAACCCGGAGCTGTGGTCCCAAACGTACACGTTCCCGTCTGTCGGTACAAGTGAGCGGGTGCGGTAACAAAATGCCGGATGCGTACCTTCGCTCCCACTTGCCACGAATTGCTCGTCGGCGCCAACAAAAGAACCCCGGATGATGATATCGGTCTGCGTGTGGCCAGTAAACCGCTGATTCACCTGCTTGGTGAGCATATCAATGAGGAGGACCTCCTAAGACGTCGTGAGATAGTGTGCGAAACTGGGTCTAAATCTTCATATCGTAGGTTTCCAACGTGCAACCCGCGGAAAGCAATTGAGCAACAAGGATCCAGAGTCGTTCGATAGCATGAGACCGGTGCAACCATCCCCAGCGAAGTCGATCTTAATAATCCTTCAGAAGAAGTGGAGGTCAGCGCAAAACGCCAGTATGTAGATTGAGCACGTACCTTTGTTCTTCCTTGGTTGCAAGATCAAATGCAACGATATAGGCGATGTATGCTCCAAGGGAAGGATTGCGTGGCCCGGGTTGTCCAAGGACCAGTAGTCTCGCCGCGCCTTAGCTGATGACAAAGTCTTGTATGTTCCAGGAGCTCTCCCATATATACGTGACTTCCCCATCTGCGCTCTGTTCAGCGTTCGCAGCGTATCGCAAATAGTCATGCGAAATTGAAGCATACCCATATTACAACCCTGCCGTCGACGCTGCCAGATATGAACCCGGAGCCGTCAGGTCGCCGCCACGCGATCGCGGTAATATGTTCAACACGCGATTCCAATCGCCGGTTACACGAGTTCGTCAGAACCTTGAGTTCATTAAAATAGAGCTAGTTAGGGCGTATCCGGCCTATCTGCACTTACCTGCGCCCCCCACCCATATCCTGATGACGCATCCCGATGTAGTGAGGAGCAAGGCATTGTCAGGAGACCACGCTACATGGCGAACGGAATCTTCATGGCCTGGAAGGATCGCAACAACCCGAGGCTCGGAGGGTAGCTGACTCAGGAGTCTCAGGTTAACAAGCGATATATCGGACTGGTCATCCGGAACGCGCACCTCTGTGTGCCAGATCGCAACGGTCTCATCTTTGCTCGCTGAAGCAAGACGAGTGCCGTCATGACTCCAAGCCGTGTTCCATATCTCATTTGAGTGTCCCGACTTCGCCGACGTCAAGCAGGGATTGAGAGGGTGTGGCTGCCATGTCGGACGAGTGTCGTAGGTTTGACGGTGCGAGAGGATGATAGGAGCACCGCTGTTATATGAGTCCTCGTACTGAGTGTAGTCTAAGCGTGCCGTTTGTCTCCGTGTGGTCCGTGCACCGCCGGCGTCGCTGCTTAGGCTTGTGATCTGGATGAAGTTCGAGCTGCGGCGTGAGGGTTAGTGAACAAGGAGCCTTAACTTTCCTGGATATGATGAGAGTCCACCTCAGTCATCACAGCCATGCATTGACACTGAGAGCAGCTGAGAACAATGACTGGTTTGTTGTGGGTTTGTTGGACGCGGCATGATGATAAGTACTAGTAGAGTCATCGTAAGTTCATCGCCACGTTCAACGTTGTCAAGGTTTCAACCACATCAGTCAGCGCCCGCCATACGCGATCCCGTGATCGAACGCACGTCGCGTCGTCGTGCCACCGACGCGCACTTTCCAAGCCACTTTAGGGGTAAACGTTTGAATCCTAGTCCACCAATGTGTCCGAAGTGCTACTCCACAACGGCCTAGTACATAGATACATATTATACAATCCATTTGTCTTCGTTGCTCATATATTATCGTATACAGTCTAACAGATGCGGCGATGAAGCGGGATGGATGGAAAACGGACGAGAGTCATAGGGGCAGGGGCAACTCGATTTGTACAGCAGCAATGGACAAGGGGCAGCGACGACGTGTGAATAGGTTGTGAAGTGCTAGAGACCAGAACAGGGAAATGCGAGTGAGAAGGCAGAGGTAGGCAAGCGGGAGGGCAGCAAATGGGTGCACATGTGCTAAACGAGCGGTGCGTTCGAGATGGAGGATGTCGTGAAAGAGTGAGCGATTAAATGCGAGCAATGTCTGAGTAGTGCGTATACCATGCATATGTGCATACATCGCCTCGTTGAGGCGTCGAGCAGCGCTCAGAAAAGGGCAGTCGTCGACCCCATCCCGTAGCTCTCGTGGTCAACGCCCGACGAGGACGCCCCGTCCCACCTGCCCTTCCCTTTCCCCTTCCCATTCTCCATCTCGTGCTGCGCCTCGTGCAGCTCCTGCGGCACGTCCATAGGTGCCGCAACACTGGCGCCGAGGGCCTCTGGGGGCGGCGCCTCCCATATCCGGATCGTCTTGTCGTCCGAGCACGACGCGAACATGCGCTCGTTGACAGGGTTCCACGCGACGGAGTTGACGGAGCCCTCGCCATGCCCTGAGAGGACCTCGAGCAGCGCACCAGAGTCTCGATGCCAGATGTACACGTTCCCGTCTGCCGGAGGAGGTCGCCGTGGAACACATTGTGGAGTTCGGGTGATAGGAGCGGTGGGAGACGCGGCAGCAGAAGACGGAGGATATTGGCATACGGTGACGGGGAAGTCGACAGGATTAGAGTACGGTGTTCGGAAAACCGGTATGTGAGTGATAAGGTAGGTGACGATGTGCCGGAAGACGTACCTTCGCTCCCGCTGACAACGAAGTTTCCCTCGACGCCGCCAAAGCAGCTCCGGATGACATGCTTCGACTGACTGTGTCCGGCGTACTTGCGCACGACCTGTTCCGTGGCCAGATCCAGCAGATGTATCTCCTGTGTGAACAGCAGCATCAGCTCTCATGTCTCGGTGCCTTGTGCGTGTGTATACGTACAGCAGGAGGCCCGTTCTCGGATGCTCGGTTAATAAGCGCATATTGCGAGTCCGCCGAGATCTTCACGCTCGTGAGCTCGCCGTCCAGAGGCAAAATCCTGCATGGCATCCGGACCAATCAGCGCCCGCCCGTTACACACTCACGCTAGACCATACAAAGGCCCCGCCATCTCAAAACACGTACCTTTCGGGCTGCTTCGTGGCCAAGTCGTAGATGATGATCCGCGTCTCCGATGAGCTCTTGTTCGCACTCGTCGCTGCACTCGCTGCCGTCCCCAAACCTTGCGCAGTCCCGGACTCTGGCTGAATGAGCCCGGGCAGGGATGGCGCGTCGTACATCCCGACTGCGACAAGCCGTGTGAAGTCCGGGGTGACCATCAGGTCCGTCACCCGAATGGGTGTCCGTCCCCACTGATCCCGCAGCTTCCCATCTGCGTCCTGAGGACGGGAGTACCGCATCGGTCAGTGTGTGTTCCTCCTCTCGTCGACTTCGTAGAGGAACATACCCATAGGCAGATCTTGCGGTCTAGTCCGCCTGAGATGAAACCCGAGCCGTCGGGCAGCCAAGCCAGTGCTGTGACCACGTCCGTATGGTCGTTCAGCACTCGTATGCATAGGCCGGTCTGGAATTCAGCATGTCAGAAGCAGGCCAACGAGTTGGCTATCGGCCCGACGTACTCGTGTGTTCCATAGCCTTATGAAGTTCTCCGAGGCCGTGAGCAATATTGAGTCGTCTAATGACCATGATACACAGCCGACCGGGAAGGGATGTTCCCGCAGGACGAACTCCGGTGAGTATGCTCGTGTCCGGGCGTCCTTATCGAGCTATCACAGGGGTTACGTCAGCCTTTCGTACCTACTCACCTCCGGCGCAGAGCTGCAAGAAGGCTGCACATGGACGTACCTCAACACGCCAGATTATTGCTGTCTTGTCTTTGCTCGCAGTCGCTAGATATCGCCCACTATGGCTCCATTCGAGGTTCCACACCTCGTCAGAGTGCACCTGAAGGATCGTGGTCGTCACGCGCGGGAACGCATTGCGGTCGCATACGTGGTCAGCGTATAATGAATAGGACCTATTCTTGAGCGGCACGTTGTGGTATAGACACCGGCTTTGTTGGTATGCCCGTGCCTGCTCGAGGAGGGTGGCGAACCGCCGTTGTGGGATCATTACTGATGATGGGATATACCCTGAATATGCGAGGTGAGAAGACCGATCGCGCTTGTCTAGCATTACAGACGTACGTTGCAGGTCCATCAGTAGTCGTCTCCTTGATGTTCCACCTGCCCCGTCCCAGCCAACTTGTTGTCGTAGGTCTGCAGGGTCGGAGCACATCAACAGACTACAATCCAACTGTCAGCGCCCAACCCATTATGATACTCCGACCCGGGGACATGACCACGGCCACTAACCTTGACAATGCATGTAGACTATCCAGTTCAGGGTTGAGAGGCGCGAGTTCGTTCCGCAGCACGTGTAGTGCAGCAGTTGTCTTGCCCGACTCCAGGTACTCTAGGTACTTCTGCCTCGCAATGAGGAACTTCGCATCCTACGCCACCTTGGTAAACCAACTACCACTTCGAAAGATCACGAGAGCCGCTTACCCAGAGCCCCTCCCCCTCCGTAACACCGAGCCGCATGAGCGCAGCCTCCGCTGAATCCCATGATGCATCGAGAATGCACCTGCGGAACTCTGCCACTTCTGGTGTCTCCATAACGTACCCGGACTCCGCTTCGAGGGTGGCCGCCGATTCCCTGGAATACCTGAGTTGCGGTGGGTGTAGCAACGAATGGAAGGCTGCTGTACTCACATGTATCCTACATCCCGTAGACTCTGGATCACCAACCGGACGAACTCCTCTCTATCGACGTAGGAATCGTCATACAGGGACCTCCCCGGCAATGATACCCTTGCGACCGACGACCTGTGCTTCTCGGGCGCGTGCTCATCGAAATCCGGCGACGGCGAGCGTTTGGACGATCCGTTAGTGTAAGGGTGCGAGAATCCGTTGCTCTTCACTGCACCAGCCTTGTGCCCGTTGGATGGCCCCGCGACGGACGATGGGCCCGCTTCCGGATTAGAGTCTAGCGAGACAGACAAGGCGGAGTCTCTATCGCTGTCCGTGAGCCTCATAGTAGCAGTGTGTGCAGCAGGAGTAAGCGAGGAAGCAGAAGCAGAATCAGTCGGAATCAAGGTACGTTCGATGGACGCAAGCGAAGTGGAGGGGGAGGACGTTCGGCTGTCGACTCTTTGTCGCTTACGAGCGCGGGTGAGTTCGGGGTCAGCGTCAAGGGTGCGTGCGGATGAAAGTGAAGGCTGGGTGATACCAGACGAAGGGTGGAGGTAGGAACGAGGGGGAGTGGAAAGAGAGGCGGAGGCCGGGGCGTACTCTGGAGAGTGGGCGTCGGCGTCGCCCTCTTCGAGCTCAGACCGAGTGCGGGTGTGCGGAACAGTACTGGGGGACGATGTGTGTGTTGGAGTACGATGCGTCGTCGACGAGTTTGTTGGAGAATAGGCGAATGCGGAGCGGAGGGAGGATTGGTCGGCTTCCAGTGTCGGGGTCTGGTGCGGCGGCGTGCTGACCCGCGCTGGATTGGGGCGTGTGCGTGAATCAATGGTGACGACGGCTAGTGCGGGATACGACAGACACGGCGAGCAGACCTCGAGCAGCGATACTGGGACTCGGGCAGACGATGGTCGTAGTATCAGACAAAGACGGACTCGGACTGCAGCATGGTCTCTCGCCAACAACGTCCTCGCCAGACCGCGGCGGAGCAGCCCAAGCCACGCGTCTCGCGCCTCGCTCTCTCATCCGAACCATCATCTCCTCGTTGACTCTTCCGCTGCTACATGTCCTCAGACACCCAAATATATTGTCGGCCTGCTCAGATGCAGTAGCACAGTGCCTGAGAGTGCGTCCGACACCCCGCACTGAGACTGGCGGGATGCAGCGATCCTGGATATCGTCTAAACGGTCCGACCCCGACACGCCCCTCCCTGATCCTAAGCGTTATCAATCACTTCCCGCCCTACACGCCCCCTCTGCGCTGCCAAGTCTGCACTCTTCCCAGCAGAAAGAGTCGTGGCCCCCGCTGTCCAGAGAGGTCTGAAGTCGTCCCGGAAGCGCAGGGGCCCCGGGTGCTCTGAGGTGACTATATTTGTGACTCAGCTGCCACCGTCCTCTGCTGCCCGCCGCTTGTCACCCTGGTCGTCGTGAGTACTTCAATCCAGTCGCTATCGTTCCATTCGGGCTCACCCAGTGCCTCCAGGGCTTACCAAAGTCCCCTTACTAACTGTCTACCTCGTGCTACAGAAGCCCGGGCGACCATCATCGATCACGACCAGCTGGCCATACCCTGCGTGTAGCCTGGGAGCTGGGACCTACGGGCATCCTTTACGCACGCGGACGTGGTTGAGCAAGAAGGCTTCGCCTCGCCGGCCTGTCGTCGTCCAACTCAGCAAGAAATGCCTCCGCGCGCGTCAGGCTGCGCGTTGGCCGACAGCCGCCTTTCAGAAGCTTTCACTGGAGCGCGGACGAAGTCGTCTCCGCTGACCTCATCGCAGCTCTGCTTGGATTCCGTCCACAGAACGCGCGTAGTCCTCCGTGCGATCTCGTGTAATTGGCACAGTCGAGGGCAGGACATTGCTGGTAAGTGCTCATCACCTATATGGACGTTGAACGCTCCAGTATACGGACTTCAAGGCCTTGCTTCGTCGTTCCCAACAGTGCCCGTGTACCCGTGTGCATGGGAACCTGTTGGCTTCGTCAGGTGTTATTATGGTGACAGGCTGAGACCGTCCTTGACACTGGATAGAGACGAGCCCGTATACGATCTATAGTCCTATATGGATGGGGTTGTCCTCATGCGCACGCCCACTCATTGTCAGCTGTCCCCGTTAGTGGCCATAGGCTGTCAGCATATTGGGGTGTCTGTTTGTGACATAACGCTATCACTGCCTGACCTATCCTACTCAACGTTTTGGACAGCAAGGATACTGCGACCGTTCGTGCCTCTTCTTCAATGCACGCCTCGACATGCGGGAAGAGGGGTTACTGTCGGAAGCTGGACCTTCTTGTGTAATGCAGAGGAACACATGATGAATACTAAATAGGACTGCATCTGAGAAGAACATGCCCCTCACGGCTCCTCCTCAACTGTGGCCGTAGGCATTCGTCCAGAGCGGTCGTGAGGAGGGAGATTCCCGAATGGTGCATACTCAGAGGCGGTACGTCGTAATCGTGCTTTATGCCAGTATCATGCTGAATGCGGATGCAGATGTGATGCCCAATATTTCGCGTTTCAGTAGTCCTTATCTAGCGTGGGCTGTCATGCGCAGCCGCCCTCTTTTGCAGGTCTAACGCTCACTGGAAGTGTGCTGGACTTCGGTGCAGCGCAAGCGCTACCTCCTGGAATACCCCGAACATGTGGTGGAGGTAAGTGAGCCACGTTCCATGTTTACAACCGTTACGCCCCATAATGTCAGGTCACCATCGTCTCGCCCTACTCTGCGGGTATGCCGTACTGCGTAAATGCATCACCAGGCTGCCGGTACTGTCAGTCACCAAACCGCGACCGCCCAACTGTAATATCCTGCCACCGCGGATTCCCGTGATCCAAAGCTTCCCCGCAAATTGACCGTCTCCCGGTCAGTTCCCCGCACTGCTTTAACTCGATCTCCTCTCGATCACGCCCTCTAAGGTCACTATTTCGGACCCTTCCCATGAGCGACTGAGCACGACCACACACGCTCTTCCGGAACCAGGTGCGCAGCTCTCATAGAGCCGTAATATCACAAGTAGGAGCTGAGCTCATCTCCTGCGCTGGGACGTACTCTCCCAGACTCCCCCGTAGCCTCCGGCCAGTGCGTCTCGACTGCCGCGATGCTCTTGGCACGACTCCAAGGCCATTTTCCTTCACAGCGAATGCACCGCGGCCCGCCTCACCCAGGAACGCCTTCGTTGACAGCTCCGATGCTCCTCGGAGGAGGAAGACAACATACGTGCCTGGAACAAGTTCAACCGTGACCTGCTGCATCAACGAGAATTTCTCGTCCTCCGTCGTCACGGCTTCGTCCAATTCGGCCAGCGCATCTGACAGACGACGGCGCGCCGTCCTTAACCTCGTTCACCCGCAGTGCCAAGATCGATTGCAGGCCGCGACATGCGCACTTGTGTCTTGTTTGTCGGCGCGGATCTTGTGGTGGTCGTGGGCGCTTGCAATCAATGCAGAGACGCCGGCAGAGCGCGGCCTCGCGCCATTCGTGCACAATCCGCGTTTTGTTCGTTGCAATCAAGCCTCCTCCTGCAGCGTGAGCGGGTAAGCATGGTCCATGCGATGGCAGCGCGGTATGGCGCGAATTCGAACTTCGAACGAGTTCGAACGCAGCGCGTCGCGCCATCCCGCGCGTTTAGCCCCCACAGTTCTCCCGTTGTACATGCTCAGGAATCTGAGAGCCCTTTTTCTCTTCTTCTTCGCAGTTCCATCTGTTTCTTGGTCCGAGTCGTGGGTGCGTCACTGCGTACGTGTTCTTGCGTAGGCGGCATGAGTTCCGCTCTCGCCCGCAGTCTGCTCAGAGAGCCGGAGGCCCGGAGTACGTGCGCTGGGCCCGCCGATGTACCGACGTTCCGTAGTGGTAAGTGCGGGTATGTCGTCGTGCATGAGGTCAGCGTCGTGGTCTAGACCTGTCCTGAC
Organism: Cerioporus squamosus; assembly: GCA_022592435.1. Lineage (NCBI taxonomy): Eukaryota > Fungi > Basidiomycota > Agaricomycetes > Polyporales > Polyporaceae > Cerioporus > Cerioporus squamosus. The sequence continues at coordinate 94,067 of JABYQS010000002.1, read as the reverse complement.
TCCTAGGTGCTGTGCGCCGAGTTGGCGACCGCCGACCTGCGCAAGTCTCCGGAACATGGTGTTTGCGATGGCGCCGCAGGGACTGAGCAGGTGAGCCTCCTTTGTGGCAAAACGTTACTTACTCGTAACCCGAGTCACTGATGGTCGATGATCGCATACTTACTCAGAGGGTGGTCACAGGCTTTAGACTTCAAGGGGACCATCCACAGGCTTGGGCGCGGCATCGTTCCTTGCCGTGTGGGGCCCCAGCTTCGAAGGCCGGTCAGTCACTAACTAGTCACAGTCAGTCAGTCACCGGTTCACCGGCCGAGGTCAGGCTGGGCGGGCGCGTCCCCCAACTCCAAGATACTCGCGGGCTCTAGGCTCTGGCATCGTCCGCAGACATGTGAGTATGTGGCTTGGGACTGTCACGTACGGACTCTGATCCCGCTTCTCGCCAGTACTCGCCGCTCGCGTACCGGCAGGTCCCATGCCCTCCTCGTTCGAACGTTCTTCGGGGTCACCTTCAAGATGACTGAGTACATGTTCGACGTCAAGCCTGAGGTGCGCACTCATCTTGTTGTTGCTGCATCCACGCGCCGATACACCCGTACGTGCGTTTCAATAAATGTTTCCAAAAGACCGATGATGCATCGTATGACGGTACTTCCTGCACGCGTCCGTGTGCACTGTGCAGTCCCCAGACGCCATCCATAATACACGTCGCCCGAGTTCTTCAGGGTTCTGTCACCGCCGAACCGATCAGCATGGGATCCCACATTTCCGCAATCGCGAGCTGCTTGTGCCCGCAGCAGAACGTGAGCAGTCCCCCATCATCCAGAGTCCAGAACTCAGACTACCATGGCACAGTGCCAGCGTGAGCCCCATGCACGCGCATGTATCATTCAGACTGTTCCTCGGCTGCGCACTAGTCCCCGCTCAGGCCTCAGGCCTCAGGGCTAAGCTTCTCCCCAACGTAACGTCGGCGCATACCGTTACGCAGCCTGAGGGGAAAGTCAGCTGCTCAGCTTAGCCACGCCGCTGCTGCGCAGCTGACCCCCCCCCCCCTCCAGGCTCTCGCGTGCAAATCACAACACGACCCAGATGATCCATAGATGCCCGACTCGGACTCAGTTCGAACGCAAGCCCACGGGACGAAATGCCGCGAGAGCCCACTTCATAACGATTGCGTGTTATTCCCCGGCTTGTATGCCTGATAGGCATGGTACGCTCGGAGCACTGGCACGGTCAGCGAGGGGCACCGAGGCCTGCCGCCGAGCGAACCACAGGGGGACTGAGTACTGCGGAACGGTCATAACGTGAACCTACTCCTCCCATTGTGGCATCGCATGTCGCCCGGGCCCGTCCGAGCACTGCACACTGCACAGTGCACGCACGCATCGCGTCGCCGCGCTACCACATACGCCCCAGTGCGTATCGTGCCAGGGACCTGCAAAGCTCGTGCATCCTATGTACTAACTAGTGACGCCGCGCTCGGCACGGAAGGGGGCCGCGGGTCGATGCCGTGAATGCGACGGCTAGCTTCGTGCTAGTCTCCTTCGGCCAGCGGCCACGGAAGGACAAGAGGGGAAGATCACGTCGAGCTCAGCTAGTACCTGACCCTGGGCGCGGTGATTGACACGGCGAAGACTGTAACTTGATGTGGGCACTACTTAGTACTGCTCACGAGATACTACTAGTGCTGATAGCAGACCTAGGACTCAAGGTGTTTTGCTCATATATGTCTTTGTATTATCTCTAGTTGTGTAGTACGTGTACGTGTACATGCGAGCTCTATCGGGATCGAATAGCAATTCGGACTTCTTGAGGTTTGTGGTCTGCGACAAGTGCGGATGTATCGTATGCATGATGATGATGATGATAGATAGACTATTGCGAGCGACATGACAGGCTACTGTAATGTTGGTGTTGTAGTTGTTGTTGCGTCTGATGATCACGGCAAGACACAGAGAAGGCGCACTAGAAGCAGCGAAGCGAAGCACTGGGAGGGGGCCGAATCTGCGAAGTCAGAACCAAAGGGACGTGACACGGTGAGGGAGCAGGGAACTTGCACGAAAAGGGGGACACAATGACGCGGCGCGAGCTCGTCAAATGAACACGAAACGGCGAGCAGCCGAACCCATATCATATCAACATGAACATGAACATGGAAGTGCGGATGAGGTGATGAGGGATGAGGTGCAAGAAGGCGGCTTTTGCGCCACCTCGGATGTATACTAACCGAAGGGATATGCTGTACCGTACGACGAAATGAGCAAGGTGGTGTGCGAAGGAGCAATGGTGACGGGGTACTACATGAGAGCATAGCCGTGGGTATGTACGTGCGGATAGAATGCATTTTCGACGGTCAGAGCGGGGTGGTGTGTGGGCATGGATGAGTGACAGCGTGAGCGATGATAGATAGTGATATAGAAATTGCTGACTGATGCTGATGTGTATGCTGAGGATGTATGCGTGGATAAGGTGATTGTGAAGGATGATGCATGCGCGGAGGCGGGGCCAACGCTCGAACCTCCATGCGATAGATACATAGATAGTTACGATGATGCGGAGTGCTGGGGCGGCGGCAACGCGGAAACCGTCGTCGCTGCGGAACACATGACCCCAGACGGGCAACCCGCTGCCTTTTGAGAGCTGCACGAGGAACAGCCGCCACACGGAGGATCCAAGGAAGAACGAGAGCGATGAGAGCACGACGATAGTTGAATATCACGAATGCGACCGAGGCGTTGAATGCGAAGCGAGCGAGACGATATGCGATGGCGAGTGCAATGCGAGGACGAGAGGACGAAAAGAGTCTAGTGAGGATGCGGATGAGGGGAGAACGGAAACGGTCGTTCGTGCAGTCGTGCTTTTGGTCGTGTGATCGTGTATCCAGTCGCAGGACGATGGATAGCCGTGGGCTCATCGCTTGACGGCGGAGATGATTCTGCCGCGTTCGCGGGACAGAAGTCCGCTGCGTCCATTCCCGTACCCGGGAGCGTTGCCGCCGACCCCGAAGGGCGTCGGGTCCAACTCTTGCACTCGCCTCCTGCCCCTCCTCTCCTCGGAGACATGAACGTCTTCATCAGACTCGTCTACCGCACTGCTGAGGTGCGCAGTGTCGAACTCTACACCCGAATCGCGGAGCTGCCCACGCTCGAACTTCGGCAACGGCGGTGGGGAGCTGTTCCTGCGCTGAGCGAGTTGGCGAGCGGCGCGTACACCAGCGGCCACTGCAGGGCTGTGTGCGACCCAGTCGGCGACTTTCTCCATGCTGTCCAAACGAGCACGAGCGTGCGCGCTTTGATGAGCATGAGCGCGCGGTCGGGGAGAGCGGCTCGGAGAGCGTCGAGAGGAGGACGAACGCCCGTCAGGATCACGCCGTCTGCTGCGACCGCGAGGCGCTGCGTCCGTGGGTGGAGAGTGCGCCTTTGTAACACGCGCCGACTGCGCCATAGCAAATGCCGTAGTGGTGTCCACGACGGGTTGAGCGATGCGGGGAGTCGGCGGAGAAGAAGAGTTTTGGAGGGAGCGGGAGAGCATGGAGAGGGCGGAAGGGCCCTTGTGGGAGCGTGGGGTAGTGGAGGTGGCGACAAGAAGAGAAAAGTAGGCTGGTAGACTTGCCCGGTTACGACGCTTCTTCCCGGTGACGGTGTCCTCCCCGCGTTCATTCTCCTCGTTGATCGACGGAGCGCCCTCCGACTTGCGACCGCGGCGACGACCGGAGCAGATAGACGACGAGGACGCGGGAGCGTCAGAGAAGTCGTCCTCGGAAGGGCAGTCACAGGGTGTGCTGCGGGACACGCCGATACTTCCCGTGGAAGGCGTGGAAGTGGACGAGGTGCGATGGTGCAGCGTAGGGATAGTAGAGCGGTTGTTTGTGGAAGACGGACGGCGGATGTACGCCAACGATGAGTTGTTGCGCTGCGCGGCGGTAAAGGAAGGCGAGGGCTTCGAGGTGGAGTCCACTGCGAGGTAGTCAGGATGCATGGCGTAGTGCTCGTCGTCCACGTTAGCTCCGCACAGGATGGACGGCGCGCCCTCCTCGTCGTAGTCGTCCTCGACTGCAGACCACGAAACGGATGAGGCGGATGAGGATGACTCGGAGTGACGGACGCGATGGGACTTGCGCGCGTCGAGCGAGTGGCCGAGTGCGGAGGGGAGCAATGCAGGGACCTCGGCGAGGTTGGGTGCGTTGTTGGTCGAGTGCAAGAACGGTGATGGGTGTGCGCTGCTGGTTGTTGAGATGGACGGGGAGGTCACGTCGAGGCTCTCGCACTCGTCGCTGCAGTATGCTCGGCTGCGGGGCGGGACGGTGAGCAGGCGGATGTGCACGGGGCGGAGAGAGGACGTACCCGTCGGCGGCGACTGGCCTGCCGCAGAGGAGACAGACTTCTTCGTACATTGGACGCGCTGACGAGGGGCAGATCCAGAGAGAGACAGCGGGACAGGCGGGACAGGCGGGGGCTATATAGCAAGCATAGGACAAGTGTGAAACGGGCGTGAAGGCCTCTCCCGCTTCAGGCCCTCCCCAAAAATATCGCACATGACTCCCGCACGACAACATTTCCTGCTCCACCGTGACAGCCGTCACGCCCGATCGCGGCCCCTTGGCGATCTCCCCTCGATCTCGACCCCCATATATGGCATCATCCGGACCCTCCGTCGGCACGTCACCGCCGTCTGTGACACGCCCGGCGCCTCCTGAGCTTGCGGTGCACGTTCCCTCCGCTCCGAGACGTCCTCTCTGCGTGCGCGTGAAGTCGCGATCGCCAGCTGTGCGCGACGCGTCCACTGCGAACGTGCACGCCAGCAAGCCCGACCCGCCCCTCGCCGCCCCAAACTCAACGTGCCTGCCGCTTCCCGCCACAACGCGTCGTGCCTTCATACAGGACAGTCCGCCTTATCGCGGGATCCCCTCGGCTGTTGTCTGCGCCAGCCAACACACCTCGCCTTCTCTTCTCAGATACCCTATCTCACAGCGCCCGCTACTAGTCACTAGCCCAACCTTCTTCCTGTACAGTATTCCTATCCCCGCCACCTTTTCCCCAAATGAAAGGAAACTTCTCCCTCCGAGCCACACACAGAACCGTCCCCGGACCACATGTGCGCTGCGTTTCTCCGGCCATGCAACACCCTGCCACGTCCAAACGCGCACGAAGAGTGACAGGGATGCGTCTGCGTGATGGGCAGATCCCTCTCGAGTCTCCAGGTCACCTCCCTTCCTCGCGCTATCTGTCACACCCGTCGACTTTCTCGTCGTACGCGTATCGCCACACCACGCATCCGGGCCTCTCCTCCATGCCAGAAGTCGGAAGCCCCGCCCGCTCGGGCCATGGCGTATCTCGTCCGGGAATGCGTGATTGGCCGCTTGCCCACTGGCATTAATGCGAGCCACACACGCTCGAGCTCGCCATGATTGCGCGGCGCGCGGGCGCGTACCCGCACAGTGCGGACTCGGACGCCTGACCTGCGTTACGGTTTACCAAGATCTCGTCTTGTCCAAGTCTTGTCAATGACTCTTGCGACTCGAGTCAAGGTGACGTGCATGGTGAGATCGTGAAACGCGTACCCCACAGGTCTTGGACCCATGTGCATAGTCACAACGCATTTCGAGGGTATGTGCGAATACCACCGGTCGGCCGAGCGTCTTCGATAGGTACCACACCAGTCGCACCTCCTCGGGCTAGTTGGAGACGTTCCAGCACTAGTAGTGCTTCCTTGTGCTTCGTGCCCGCTAAGTATCGAACGATGGCGCGTATCGTACGGCGTACGCGTTTCCCGTCGCGCTATGTCACGTCAGGCAACACCCAATGAGCCAAGCAGCCCTCTAGATCTCCCCAGCAGCGATCTCCCCAAGTGTGATCTCATTGTCCGCTCGCGACACGGATACGAGCGGTCGAGACCCTCTCGTCTGGACCCCGGCACCTCGTACAGTATACTATGCCTGCACCAGTAATGAAAAATCCCAAAAGTTGCAACAGAAGTGATAAATTGGGTCTATCTCCACGACTTCTCAAGCAATTCCCAGAAAATTCTGTGTCCCTGAATCTCCTGCATCTCCTCTAACCACTCATGAAATCAGCGTAAAATTCCGTCCAGGGAGTGTGGAGATATTCAAGTACGAAGTGGGCGAGTCAGTCGTACGAAGCGCTGATGGCCTTCGGCTGGGCGATTTGCTCATCCGGAGCCGGCGAAACTTTGCCAGCATAGAGACGTACCCTGAGGCGTGCTTGTGCGAAATTTCCGAGAGGATCGAGGGAGATGAGGATGCTGTAGGAGGGAGGAGGTCTGCGAGCGTGACAGTCAGCCACCGAGGCCTGTCGGAGTCTGAAGTTGAGGTTTGCCGGCCTCCTTCGACGACACGACACCGCGCGCACGCGGGCTCATCCGAGTCGGAGCTTAAAGATGCCGCCTCAGCGCCCGTGACAAATGCGTGACCCGAGGGCTCAGGAGTTTTCATTGCTGTTGCGATTCAGTGTCCGCCCTCGCTTCACCTCCTATCCCATCCTCTCGCTTCCAAAAAATCAGTCACAGGTACTCAAGACAGCTCGGAATCGATCTGTGAAGGTCCGATAGAAATCGGGTAAGGGACGGGAGAGATAGTCAAGTACGAAGCCATTTTTTTCATTACTGGTGAACTGATAGTACTTCCGCGAATCAGCCAGGAGGCTCATGCATGATGCAGCCACCGGCGAATTTCTCGCCAGCCAGCACGTTCCTCCGGGCTTTCCAAATGCGCGCAGGCCCGCAACGCCTCGCAACACACGCACGCACGCACATCACCCTAAGTATGCGCATCACCTCATTGCCGGCGTCGACCTTCACGCGTGCACAGCCGTGCGTTTGCGTTTCGACGCGTTTCGTCAAACGTTCTTGCTTCAAAGTTCTCGCCTCGAGCTCGCCTCTCCGTGGGCTTCTTTCGCAAATTCGCACCTTCTCCGACCTTCTCTCGCCTCCACCACGGACCCGCCAAGCTTGAGGACTTGTGCAAATCATCTCGCAAGCTCGCATGCGCACCGCGTGCCCTGCATACTTACAGAGCGCAAGATCCTCGGTCCCTGCAGTTCGCGGCTCGCCACAGTGACGCAGTGACGCAGTGTTCTACTCAAGTGACGATCGTGTAAATCATACGCAGTTTTCCTACTCACAACGATCGTCGCAGCACGCATCCGTGCCCGCCGCCGTCGCGAAGCCAAATGCCCGCCTCCCCGGTCCGCACCGCGCACACAACGTGTCCCGGAACCCGCAGGCACCCATCTACGGACACAACGAGCACGGAAGTCTCGCGAAGGTATCAAACCTACGCTCCGGCCCTTCGGGAGGTCGGGACGCTTCCCCAGCTTTCAAGCTGTCGCCCTGCCAGCCTGGTGAATACCGTGCCGCCTTCCAAGCATCCCCAGCGAACGCGCGCGCACCAGGCCCGCGTATTCGCAGCTCGCGACCTCATGCCCTCATGGGTGAATAGATTCGACTGAAGGACTCGAGGCTGGCCCCCGCAGCCGCGGCGCGCACGCCATGGCCCGTTTGGGAAATAGAAGCGCTCATGCTGTTGCTCTTCACAACTTCCCACGACGTGCTTCACGGTCACACCGCAGGCTCGACTCTTCAATCTTGTGCTGGCGGGGAAGGTCCTGGAAGCTGCTCTGTCAGACCGTGTATCTACGCACCGAGAGATCTAGGCCCTGGACGGTGCGCATGGCGACGGGGAGCGTTGCCGCTGTGAAAAAATTTCACTTGACGTCTGTTGTTGTTGTTGGTGCAAGCTGTTGTAACACAACACAGCAACAAGCTGGACGCGCGAGGAGCGTGGAATGAAAACGACTCCAACTCTCACCTTCGCGACCGCGACCGTGACGCGATGTGCCCCTTGTTGAATGGCCAACAAGCGAAGAAGACACCCTCGTTATGCAGCAATTGTTCGACGTTCTGGGAGGTCCAAGAAGCATCCTACGGAGGCGTGACGGTGACTGTTCTCGGCCGCTCAGGCCTCTAAAAGTGAAACGTTACTGAATAACGAGCAGCGAGCAGCGGCAGTCGCACGGCGCACGGTGCAGATCGTCACGCGCCGACCTGGCCTGTTCGCGACCGCGGTGACAGTACAGAAGAGCCTTCGACAGCCTTCGACTTCGCGCGGCGGTAACGTAACTGAGTCGGCCTCGCGTACCGTCCTCCGTGCCCTCCGAGCGGGGTGCTGCTGGCGCCGAAAAGCTTAAACCCAACTGTCCTGCACACAGTCTCCGCTCTCGCGACCGCATGCTGCCTGTTCTTGTTTCTGGAGCCGACGGCTTCTCGTGCGCGCGTCCTCCAAGCCATCTGCTCAATCCAGAACATCGGTGATTCATAACAGCCATCGTCGGCGGTCGGTCACGGTACGTATGTTCTAACTTCTGCATGCACATATGTCATATGTTGCGCCATCCCTTCCGCCGGAACGCGCATCACGCAGCCGCTCCTCACGAACCTCTCCTCCAGAACTCAGAAGACGCTCCTGTGACCCCGCCAACGCCCCCGCCTTGTCCTCGTGAGCGCACCCCCGAGTGTCTGCTGCGGCGTCTCATCCAGGTTCCACATCAGGTACAGACAAGGCGGCTGAGGTACTCACTCGGTCACGGTGCGAGCGCGGGCATGACCGTGACCGCCCGGCATGCCCGAGCCGCGCGCCACGAATGGCCACGATCGCCTGTGGCCGGGAGGACTAGTAGACGAGCAACGTCAACGCCCGACCCCACACAATACAGCAACACGACATGCGATGCTGCATGCCAGTGCATGGCGCCACAGGGTACTGTAGAGTGCAGGCCGAGATTTACACCGGGAGAGGCAGCGTGACAGGGTCGCGTGCACGCCTCGCCCGTCGAGCGTCCGAGAGGGATCTGCAGCTGTTTGTCCGCAGAGTCGCCGGTTGTATGTATGGGTTCGCATCGGCGTGTCTGGAGATAGATAGCACTGCGGTGAATTTGTGCAGACGCGTGCATTGCAATCTAGGCTGCTCAGATTGTATGCACGAATTCGAATTGAGGTGCGGCGATAGGGTGAAGAGGGTGATCCTCGCCCTGCACGGTGGCCTTAGAGTGCGCGCACGTCCGCCGTCCTGCTGGCTTCATGTACTTTCGTCACATCGATTTACTGCAGCTGTGATGGCCAGCAGCACCGTGTCTGTCAGTATATCCCAGCCTGCGTGACGCCTGGGGCCTCTGTCGCACGAACGCAGGTGATGCATATCATGATGCCACATGCACGACTGACCGAAGCCAGTCGTTCGCCACGGCAACGGGCTCACGCGCACATAAGAGCGTCGATAGTGTCGTCATACATACTCAATGCACGCCAAAAGATACGGGAGTTCGACGTCGACATCAATCATGCATGGATGGTCGACATATGAAGACAGTACTGCGTGAGTGCCATGGGGTCTAGGGAATGCATCCGCCGGCCGAACTCAGCTCGTCGCCGACTCGAATGACCTCATCGCGATGTGGACGTCCGACGTCGTGATTGCATCCGCCGATTCGCACTCGTCTCGTCGACGTGCGAGCAGATCTGGCGTGCCGTGACGTGCGCATAAAGGCCCCGGCCCCAGCTAGCTTACTAGCATCCGAATGCATGGATGAGCTTCACGAATACAGACAGACTTACCTCGGATGTCCCGTTGTTCCCAGCCTCACGCACTGCTAGTGCGCCGAGTCGTCCGCCGCGTCGCCGCTAGCACCCTCTTACCGCTGCTCTTGATGCAGCGTCGAGCGCGGGTGGCGCCGCCACAAGGGCCCACAAGCCAGATATCGATGAGTTTGCGACCGTAGAGAGCGCCGCAGGACAGCAAGCAGAGAACGAACTCGAGCACCTCGATATGGCCGGGGACAACTTGAAGCAGCATGACGCATCCGCCATCGTCGCGCGCCCGCAGTGCATGCGTCGGCTGATGTCATCGCGACGCGAGATCGCCAAATGAGACGCGTTCTGTCACGCGTGGGCATGTCACGCGTCGCGTCATCGGCAATGTTTTTTCAGCGTCCGAGTCACTCCGGAGACCGACGCTGTGACGATGAGCGGCTGGGATGAGCTCGCCCGCAGCACACGCCAGAGGGCCGAGACATACGGAGACCGAAGAGGACCGAAGGGACAAGAGGGAGCTTAGGAGGACGCGTTACGCACCCTGTCATCACGATGAGGAGCGTGCTCGGTGTTCCGCAGCGCGAGCGAGAGCCAGGGGCATGGCACAGCATGTCCAACTCTATCTCGCGTCTCCACCCCCACCAGCCGCGTCCTTTGGCCACCCGTTCTGCGCGCGTCCAGACCGTCCTCCTCGCCACCCTCTTTCCGCCGCACGAGCTTCCAGGCGCGCTCTCAAACCCTCTTCCGGCATCCCTCGATTCGCGCCATCGTCCATGCCGCACAAGCTTGAAGACGACCGTGACTGCAGTCCCTGCACAACAGACTTTTCGGAGCCACCACAGGGGTCGCTTCTGCCGCCGGTATGCTAGCCCCAAGGCACAGTTCGTAGTACTTCCTCCAACTCCGGGCAGCGCGGATTCAGATCACAATGCTACGGGCACCATATCCATCTCCATGACGTCGGCGTCGTTTACGCTGACGGCTGCAGTACACCGTACGCGTACGTCGTCTGTCTGCCGTCTCTCGTGATGCCTCACGATGGTACGCTTTGCTGACTAAAACCCTAGGTTCCCCAACGAACCTAGGTTCCCAACAGTCACGAACGCGCAGACAACGCGCAGACGATGAAAAAATACATGGATCGATATCGTTCGTGACCAACACCGGCGGTGTGCACGACGCACGTCATGCTCGGCCCCGTGGCCTCTCTTCCGCCGGTCCCTGTTGCTATGATGCATCACGCAAGCCTCATCCAGACTGGGCGCGCTTCAGCGAACACGCAGCTGCCGCAGCCTGCGGCGTTGCTATGTACGAAAGTGTATGTATGTAAGTTCATCTTTGGGGGTCCGTTGCCTTCTGTGTGCTCATGCGGTCGTGGTCTAGACTCTAGGCCCGCTCTTGCTCAGCTTGGCTGATTTGGGATTTAGTGGTGACTGGTCGAAGGGTAACTATTTTCCGGAGTTGCGTGTTTGCCTCGTCGGACGACGTTTCCAGGCAGCGACTCGGATGTGACCGAAAGGCGGACGATGCGGCGGTCACCTTGTTTCCGGATCCAAAACAGGTCCTGGTCCGATACTCGATGAGTGCGTATGTTCACGCCCGCACTCCGAGCATTGACATCATCGCAACCCATGAGATGCAGTCTGCAGACCAGGTTAGTTTACAGCGCGTCTGCTCCGTAGGAAACGTTCATGTCCAAACACGTACATACTCGCCTCTTAGAACAGGGACTCAGGCACGCTCGCACTCCCACCGTACTCCGTACGCACGAACCCACCCGCCGTGTGCGCCGACTCCACGGTTTTCTCAAGACACCCCTTTGGCCGGTCGGACCGGAGGCCCCCATCCTCCTCCTCAAAACGCGCCGATTCCCACTGCTTCCGGATATCTGTGCAGCCCGGTGGGGGTGGGCGCATCATCACGTCCAGTGTCCACGGCGCACCGATGCGCCCTCGGTCTCCCGTCGACGTCCAGGTGTCACACCGGTGATTGTGCAGGCACACACACAGCTTACCCCGGACGCGCCGTCGCTGGTCGGAAGTATCAACGTGATGCCCTCGGCCAGGGACGGTCCCGCTCGGGCTCTCGATTGTGACACAGTCCGTCCAGTTCCCATCTCTCCTCGTCCCCAGGGTCCCGTTCTGGCTGCCGGACTCGGACCACTGTCACGCTCGCCCTTGCACAGCCTGGGCCTGAGCCTGAGGTGTGAGGTGCGTAGCCTGTGCGAAACATGATTGATGGTACTGTGCTTATTCACGGGAAACATCAGCTGGCCGACGAGGAGCCGAAGCCTGAGGCGGCCAACGCAATGCCCATCGTGAATGTGCGATGGAAGTAGGTGCGCCCGGAGCGTCGCAGATAGCGCGTAGTGCATATGCTCATCAAAATGTCAGGTATCACTTGGTGATTGCTGCAGTGGGCACGCTGCTTGAGCGCCGACTAGGAGATCGCAAACAGCGGATGGTGACGGATGCGCTCTCGGTCCGAGTCTCTACGCGCATCCATGGGCCGTCCACGTTGCGCGCGCGCGCGCATTAGAGCCGCTGTCAGTGAAGGTGCAGTCAGCTCGAAGCTATGGCTTGCATACCAGAGCTCGGCGTATGCGTACCAGTCTGCGCAGCCATATGGAAGAGGACCATTTCGGGCGTTCGCGCCCTATTTCACACCCTTCTGCGAGCTTCACCGCAAGTTGAGTTGCGGGGGGCCGCTCTGAGTCTTCGGTGTGCGCTCTGTGCAGGCGGCACGCCGTCCATCATGACTCTCCGGATGCTCGTACGCCAATTCGGAGTGCTAGTGAAGGTAGGTATCCAATATTCAACTCTCATCGATCGTTGCAGTTGATCAACACCACTTAATGCCGACGCTGACAGTGCATCTTCTTATCAGTGCACCATATGCATTATGATTGACTCTGGCTCTCCGTTCCGGAGGACGCATGCTGCATGCAATGGCACACGGCCTCGGAGATGCAAGACGACCGCCCTCGTCACTGTCAGGCCCGTGACATTCCGAGAACTCCGAGGACACATCCGGGCTCGGCGTATCGTTCTCGTCCATCGCCCATGCTCGTATCACCCCATGGCATTTCGCCGGAGGTGCGGCGGTGTTGGTTAGCAATCTACCAGGACCATGCGCCCGTCTCACCGATCTCCACCCAAGGACGCGCAAACCCACTGTTGAAAGGGCCCGGGCCGGCCTGTCCTCCTTCCCGTTTCCGGGCAGACGCTGCATGTGCCAGTGTGCAGCGGCGGTCTCACTGGTGTCGAACAACATTCCGTTGCCGTCACAACCTTACATAAGGGACGTCGAGCGTAAACTGAAGCTGTGACCGACGACCTCCGCCGCCACAGTCACCCGCGCGCGACACCGACACCGGGGTGCGGGGCCGCGTACCGCACCGGACACCCGAACAGTATCTGGAGACTGGTGCGGGGATGTGGCGTCCTCGGCGAACCGCTCTGCCCAGCGCCAGTCCTCGGCAGTCGTGCTAACTGCTGAGATCGCAGGGATCTCAGGCCCAGGTCTCAGAGCTCTCAACTGCAAGAGGGCCGAGGGAAGTCAGCGATCACGACTAGTACTGGCAGCGGAAGGGTCGGCCAGCCGCGCATGTCTGACTCGTCGACTCGAATGATGTCTCGACATCTTCCGCCATATCGTGCACCACCGCCAAGACGGAGAAAGCGGAATGAAAAACGCGCGTGCGTACCTCGAGTACTTACGGAGTCACCCATCCGCATGGATACGCATCTCCGCACGTCGATCGACCTCCACGAACCATGTTCCGCGCGGGCGGGCGATCGCTCGAGGTCGTTTTGCGCTGTCGGGCTCGCGACGCCACATTGAATCCCTTGCCTTGTCACAGTCTGGCCGAGTATGCCGGAGCGTGCCGAGGCAATTTGGCGGACGTCACGGACGGACGATGTCAGAACGTCGAGTCGAAGGAGCAAGGTCCGGCCGGCGAGTTGTTTGGACGGCTGAACTGGTGTAGCGGTTCGAAATTTTCTTGGTTGGCAGTGCGCAAGCTCAAGAGTCTCGACGATGTCGAACGTTCGCCGGGGAGGATAGGATTTGGGGAAGACTTGGAGAGGAGGAGGGCGGAGTGTTCAGTAAGATTTGGATCTGAACCACACGTTTGTGGCATTGTTGGGCGCTTGCCGCGGCTTGACTCTCAACTTGGACTTGGACGTGATGCCGGACGGGATGGGTGCACCTCGGTGAGATTCAAGTGCTAATCCAAACTATTGTGCTCATACGCCGGCGCAGCAGGATGATATGTGGTGTAAGATGGCCGGCAGCAGCCCCCACGACCCTATTGCTCGTGCACGAGAGACTGACACAACCTGCCCTCCCTGAATCGTCAGCGCGGCAACGTAGATGTCTCTCTTGCAGTCGACGAAGACAAGCATACCACCGATACTGGATGTGTCACCATGACTGAGCTCCCCGTCGAGATCCTGGCCTCGGTGTTTCTCCACGTTCTGGAACGACGCAAGTTACCTCGTCAAGAACGAAACGCGGACTTGGAGGCCCCGCCTGACACCAACTCGCTATATGCGGCCATGCTTGTATGCAGAAGATGGCGCGACGTTGCTATAGGCTCCCCAGAGCTCTGGCGAGCGCTGCCTCCGTCCATCACGCGCGAAGCCGCCGCACTCTTCCTCCGCAGGTCATGCTCGCTTCCTCTATGTGCATACACGGACGCAGCGACTCTGTCACTGGCGGCTCAACGACCACTATACCTTGAGTCGCCATATAATATGCGCCTCGTGGAGCTCCATGTTGTTCCCAGCACGGCTATCTGGACCTTTTCCTTGCCTCTTTCGCTCGTACGGAATCTGGTCTTCCTGGATGTTCGATGCGATACAACTGGCCCCTGCATCGAGCTGAGGCTCCTGAGGTACCCACTATTCGGAGGCACCAACCCAACGCTGCGAGCACTTACCATCACCCCGCACGTGTTCTTGCCTAGCGACTCCTTCCCCGCCCTCGCCCATCTCCGCATGACCGGACCCCGCTCGTATCCCATCGCCATCATGCAGCTCCTGTGTATCCTCGAGCACATGCCTGCTCTCGAAACGCTCTACCTCTCTGCGGTCGCCATGCACGCCAAAATTGATGCTCAATCAGCCAGACCAGTCGAACTCGCTCGTCTGCAAGCGTTGTGCGTCGAACCGCGCATCTCAACCCGAGCAGCCGTCGTCTTCCTCTCTTGTCTCGTCCTTCCGCGACGGCTGAACTACCAGCTCCACCAGCTCCACGTCCGTCCCGAACCCCTCGAGGACGTCGTCTACGTGCCCCCTCTGGACGCGCTCAGTACCCTGGAGCTCATCGAGTCGGACGACCGGCGGCTGCACATCCGCGCTCGCGGACCCGCCCACGGATTCTGGCTGCACTTCGTTCCCGGCAGCAAGGACTACTCTCTGCGCGAACGGTTTCTCGGACCCATGCTCGCGAAGCTCCGGCCGATGCTGCGCGACGTCACCACGCTGCGCGTCGCAGCGGCAACCTTCGACTCTGGGTTCTTGGCGTCCCTCTGGCCGCATGTCTCCCACTCGTGCCCTTCACTCACTGCACTTGTCGTCGTCGGACCCCGGCGCAGCTTCAGCAACATCCTCCCGGCCGTAGGGGACGCACTCTCCCCTACAGAAGCTCCTCGTGGCGTCCCGTGGGAGGCACTGGACTGTCTCGCGCTGCAGCTAGGCGACCTGGACACGGACCTCCTTCCACTCGCGGACGTCCTCGCGAGGAGAGCTCAGCATGGCTGCCGCCTTCGCAGCCTCACCATCAGCCAGCCCCGGAGGAGGATCGACGCACAAATGCACCGACAGCGCGGTCATATCGAGGCGCTCGAAGCGCACGTCGACCAGGTCGATGTGACTGAAGAAGAAATGTGGGACATCGCGGACGACGCGCTGTGGAAGGTGGAGAGCGCGTGGTGGCCGCTGTACCCCAGGACGGAGGCGGGCATGCGCGAGGGGTGGGGATTGCATGGTGTTGTTGGGCGATGCGCGGTCTGAGGTGTTCTGTTGGTCTGAGTAAGAGTAGAAGTAGTCGGAGCGTATCTTGTCCGCGTTCTTCCGTACGTGTCGAGACACGCTTGTCAGCCATGAGTACGTCTGACAGCGATGAGACCATCACAGTAGCGTGCACATAGTGAGTTGTTCAACAGATCATATGCCGAGTCAGTGAGAATGTAAGCGTATAGTACGGAAGTTGTCAATCGACCATCGCAACTTGCAGCCGAACCAGGAAGACCTTCTTGCACACGGGACAGCCCAAGTTCGTTCTGAGCTCCCGCATCGCACACCTGGCGTGATCGACGTTAGTATGGGCCCCGTCATACCCCCGAAACGACTCGAACACTCACTCATAGCACAGGAGATGCCCGCAGATGGTCGTGACGGGGTCATTGCAGGGGTCCCGCATGCACGACCTGCAATGCCAGGAGTACGGCTTCGCGCTCCGAGTCAGGCTGCGTCACGGTGTTTAAATGCTTGGACTCAGAGTCAGCTCGTCATGCTCCCACCACAAGTACTTAACTCTGCAGAGCATACGTACCTTGGGCGGGTTGTCGTTTTTGGCACCATTCAAGGTCCCCAGCTGGACATTGCCTGCGCACGCAGAGCTGAACGGGGCTGCAGCCGAGGGCGGGTCGTACTCGCCACCATTGCGGATAGGAGGCGCAGGAGGCTCGACGACGGAGCTGCCTTCGTCCTGATTGGGCGTTCCTCTTGCGGACTCGAAGACGCTTGCCGCGGAGGACCCTGCGCCGAGGCTTGACCGACCGGTGCGATTGCGCTGGTTATGGTTACCTCAGAGGCTCGAACAGCGGTCGAGGGCGTAGCACATACCTCAGCGGATGGCGCTAGCATAGTCACCCAGTTGGCTGGCGGAGGTGGGCGGACGTCGTCTGAACCGGTACTAGATGGCCGGGGCTCCGACCAAGCAGAAGGGTCTTGCGCAGCGTCGTCGCCTGGGCCAGCGGATGTCGGGACTTCCCTTGCACTGGCAGATGGCGTGGGCAGGTTGAAGCCACCTGAGCCAGAGGACTTCGGTGTTCCTCGTGCGGAAGGCATCGGCGACCCGTCGCTGGAGGTCCCAGCGGATGCCGACGGTCCCCACATAGACGACCCGGGCGAGGAAAAGCGGTCCGGAGGTGTCGACGCCGACGTTCTGAAGGTCGCCGGAGGGATAGCGTGTTTTGCACCGTTTACTCTGCGCGCCCAGGCTCCCCCGAGCGGCTTGGACAAGCTGCTTGGACCTTTGAAGGCCGGCTTCGATGCACTGACAGAGGGTGGAGCTGGGGTGAGACTCCTCGAGTTCGCCATCATAGGTGCTTTGCCAGATGCCGGCTTCTTGTTGCTTGATTTAGCTGGCGCGATGAGACACTCCTTTTTGTGCTGTCGACACGGTCAGTAGTGGAAACGGTGGCAGATGCTGCAGCACACTACGTACTGCGGAGAGTGCTGCTTGGTTCTCGAAGCCTTTTATGCACGGGCTGCACTTCGGGTGCATCTTGGAGTCCCAGTAGTGCTCCTCTAAGGTCTGATGTGGCTGCAGACATATCTTGCAGATGCTGCAGGAGTCCGTCTTCGTGACGTGCTGCGGGAAAGGTCAGGCATCGACTGTGGACGGGCTGGTGAAGGGACGCACGGCCACCAGCTCCGTGCTTGTATTAAACTGAGCGCGACAGTTCGGGCACATTGGAGTGTTGACTAGGCCTTGGGCACTAGAGAATGCTGCGTGCGCTAGTTGGCGATGCTATGTAACGACGGAGATGAACCACGACAGCGATTATGGGTGTTCTGAACACGACGTACCGACGTGAGCACATCTGCACTAGCGAACTTGAGATTGCAGTCCTCGCAGACGCACGGGCGCGTCATGCTAGAAGTGCCGATACTGCCTGGGGCAGAAACAGGATCATACCCGTTGAGGCTGCCTTGACTTTCGCCCTTCATATGTCCCGTTGCCCCAATGTGCTGTTGCTGGTCTTCGTTCTTGGCGAAGGTCTTCATACACTCGGTGCAGATGCGCGTAATGCACTTATAGCTCCAGTGTCCTGCGCGTCTGGCGTGTTCCTCTGCTTGGTTTTTGCTTGGAAATATTTGCTGACATCCATTGCACCTCGCGGGGGCAATGAATTCCCCGGGCAGCATTTCAGATTGACGCAGAGAGAGGAAAGTAAATGAGTCAAAGTGGGGATCGGGATGGGCGATAGTCAAGAGAGCAGCGGGGCAAGATTTCAGCAAAATAGTGGGAGCGGGACTACCGCAGCATCGACTCCATCTTGACCGGCCGGAATTCACGAGCCGACAGCACGCAGCATGCATGCACTCGTGCAGGTCGTGAGGGGGTGGAACAAAACGAATTGCGGAAACAAGTACATAGGACAAGAGTGGCGCACGACACCTATGCGAACACCTTCCCCACAGCCAGCTCGTCCTCCTCCTTCTCCTGAGCTCTTTCCGCAGCCCACGCTCCTCCTGCGCGTGCTTCCGACTGCCGTACTTGTCTCCTTTTTCTCTCCGCATTGCCGAGCGGATGGCCGCAGGCGTGACAAACTCTGCAGCAAGCGACATGAGCGATCTGTACCGACAGTAGGAAGAGAAAGTCATACCGGGGTTGGAATACACAGTTGCGCCACTGAACGCGCCTTCGAATATACGAATAGGCGTGAGGACGAACCGGGGACCTATCTCCGTCAAGGATGTTTGAGGTGGCCCGTTAGGCTGAAGTGGGTCTTTCTCGATGATCTAGAGCGGTCGCAGAGACGGGCGAATATTAGTGGGGGTCAAAGAGCTGCCAAGGCGCACATACACGCACCTGGAAGTTACGGAACCAGATCTTGTTGTCGAGAATGGAGAAGGTCAAGATGTGGTCGACGAAGGGCTTCGCTTTCCGGGCTTGTGGGGGTACGCCGAAAATCTGCAACAATAGACTCGCACCAGAGGTAAAACAGATGGATCAGGAGGACGTACGTGCGTAAACAGCTCCTTCGTGAGCCTGCCCCACTCCGTCTCGTCGAACGCCTTGTCAAAGCTCAGGATACCTCTGCTTCCCTTCAAGCAGTTGCCCGTCATCTTGAGCTCGTCCATGGTGTGTATGTTCTGGACGTGCAACTTGATGCTCGGCCCGTTCGGTGTCTTCGCGGCCCACATGTACAGGTCCTCATGTCGGCGCGCCTCAAAGTACAGCGTGTTGTTACAGTTGTGGAGGTCGGCGAGCTCGGGAAGAAGGTGGAGATGGTTCTTCGAGTCCAGCTTAGCATCTGCCGCATCGACAACGTTCAGACGGGCCACTTGTTCAGCTAATACAAACACTCACCCTTCTTCACATGGGGCAGTAACGCCTCCAGGTCGTTCATGAGATGCCTCATCCGGTGGTTAATGCCTCGCGACGAGAGCATGAGTACTCTCTGCTTGTTTCTCGGTTTCTTCGCTGTTGGCGCGAGCGAGGCCGAGTCGACGTCCATGGCGTCCGCCTTGCGTTTTCCCTTCGCCTTCTGCTGTTCTTTTAAAAGCGAAGCCATTTTTGTCAAGCGCGAGGATAGAGAGGGACACCGAGACTCAGCGCGAGAGAGGAGAAGACGAAGATCTACTACAACTTCAAGCCAGGCCGGAAAACCGTCTCGCGGAATGATGCACCTTCCTTTTCCAGAAAACCGATGTCCGGGCGCCTATCTTACCTAATCTGTTGAACTGTATGTCTGCAAGACACGGATGAGCGACTTGACTGGACAGTGAAGGGACAAGCTCATCGTACCCCCGGTTTACTCAATTCAACGTACTCAAGAGGTGGTCATCATCAGCTCGACTTGTCAGTTCAGCCTCATAGCCTGTTCCATATCTAAAGAACACCGCGAAAGCTACATAGCAATAGCAGAACTCATAGACTCAAAAGTGCTCCATGTACACTGTCCCTCCGAATTGCAATGAGCTCGTAAGGAACGCAGATATTATACGCTAAGAAATCCATAAGCTACTGTAGATTGTGTGACGCACGAAGCTCATCGACCGAAGAGCTCGAGGCGCACCGATAACCGAACCTACGACGCGCTCTCCGCTAGCGGATGCGTCTCCGACTCGGAGGGCGGCGGAGGCAGGTTCAGTCCTCTGTCACTACGCTGTTCCCATTCTGCTGCGACGCAGGAACATCCTTCACAGAAGGTCCTTCCGCTTTAGGAGGCGTCTGGGGTGGGGGCTCGTCTGTATCCGCATCCACGTCCGCAGCGCTATTCGATTCAAGAGGTTCCGCGACGAGAGGCTTCTCTGTGATCGGGACGGGAGCCGGAGCAGATGTAGGTGCGTTGTCGGCCATCGGGTCGACCTGGGGTGTGCCTGTGCGCGACTCAGGTCCGGGAGAAGGAGAAAGGGCTGGAGATGGAGTCGAGAAGGGCAGCGGGAGCGCCTTCTCAATGTTCGGCACGAGTTTCGAATCAGCAGGGGCAGGCATCGTGGAATGGCGGCCGTTGAGGGTCCCGGCTCGCGCAAGCATCCCTCGGAAGCGGTTTGCTTGGGGCGCATGCTGAGGCTGAGGGGTCGGCTGCGGAGGACCTTGCTGGACCGCAATGGATTTCTCGGACACGACGATCTCCAGCATCGCTGTGGGTGCAGCGACATTCTTAAGTCCTGTGAGCTTCTCTTGCAGATAACGCGCATCCGCAAGAAGTCTAGAGAACGTGGACATGAGTGTTCGCATGGCGGCCAGTACAGCTATGAATGCCTACCTTTCCTTAGCCTCAAGCGACGGCAGCTCAATCTTCGCATACTCCTCCGATAGCCGGAAGTTCATGGCCGCAAAGACCTGGGTCATAACGTACTGTTGAATTGGGTTAGCGAAGATGTTGTCGAACAAGCGATATAGCATGTACCTCGACCACGGAAGAGGGGAGGTAGCGCGAGAGAACTTTGTGTAACGTCACCGTCTCCTTGACCAGGACCTCCATGTACTCGTTGACGCCATCCGATTGCTTGGGTACGTCCCACCGGACAGCCTGCACGGATCGATCATAAGTTGATCTGCCAAGAAAGATGGCAACGTGACGATTCTTACCTGGAGTGTCCGAATATGAGCAGTGAGACGGTCGCCCATAATTGCAATGAGCTTCGCATGGATCTCGTTCTGATGCTCCTGGTAATCCTGTGTGTGCCGATGCATCAGGGGGGTGTGGCTGCAGACAAGGTGATATGGTACTAACCCGCTTGAGCTTGTCGAACTCGATGAGCATCACCGCTTGCTTCTGGCTCAAATGTCGCCGGAACATCTCTCGAATGTACGGAATGAGCGAAATCATGATTGCCAGCGACTGCGATGCAAGAGCTGCGAACTCGGGTCAGGAACCTGCTACCTCAGTACATGGCCCTTGGCCAGCCGAACGTACCAAGATGCTTCGCAGTAATGTTCTTGAGCCCAGCGGAACGCATGGCCCCAGCGCCCAGGACGACTTGACACGTCCGCGAGTTGAACGACTTCAACAACTCGATAATTCGGCTCATCGTATCCATCGTCAACAGGGGCAGGTTGACGATAATCTTGAGGTAGTCCAGCAGCAGCATGAGCACGTCCAACGTTGCAGACACCGCGAAATACGCGCGCTCTTCAACGCGCAGGTGTTTGGTCGGGGCAGTGGGGTTGCGCTTTCGCGGTGAGCGCCCGGGCGATGGCGGGAAATTGGGGGATGGGAGTGGGGAGGATGGCCGGGGTTGCCCTGATGAGGAGGTGCCGTTGACCATAAGGGAAGGAGACGAGGGAGCGGGAGACGTAGGAGGCAGGGGTGATAGAGTGGCCTGTGGAGGGCGGTCGAGGAGAAGCTCGGGGGGATCGGATATGGATGCGTCGACGATGGTGTCGACCGTGCGCTGCACTGTAGGGGCGACCTCGGCTGGGTTCCACTGCTCGTCTTCCACCAGTTTGGCAGACTGGTTCAGCTGTCCCTGATGGAAATGTTGCAGGAAGGCCTTCGCCTGCGAACGTTGAGCCTCCAGAAGTTTGTGCGATATATCAGGACACGTACTTGGCTGACAATTGTCCCACGCAGGCCGACAATCATCCTCCTGCAGATAACCTCGGACTTCACCACGAAGTTCCAGGACTCGTTGAACAGCGTGCAGAAGCTCATTAGGTCAAGCGCAGTGTGCTGCTCTACGCGGATAGCGATCACCTTCGACGCATACGCATTGGCAAGCTCCGCCGCGGAAGAGAGGATATCCGATGACTCCTCTTGCAGTGCAGTGATGTCTATTGGAGTCTTTGGCGAGCTGGTGATTATGTTAACATGGAGGGGAGGTCACCAGAATGAAACCATCAACAACGTACTGTAGGCTCTGAACGACATCGATGACGATAGCGCCTTGACGGTACAAACCCTCGATGCAGTTCAACAGACTCCGATACATGCCGCGAGCAAGATCCAGGAAAGCGGGATGTGACATAGCGCGCAAGTCGGCTGCACCAGTTGACCTGCAACAAAGGTTGGCGATATACAGCATGAGCACAACACTAGACATACTGTGGAGGTATTGAACCATCTTCACCAAACTCAAGGGAAGGTATTCGCTTTGTGGTATGTGAGTAGCTGATGACCCATATACACTTCATAACCTACCCGTTTCAGCGTGTTGCGAACTTCCGCCATAACGACTTCTCGCCAAGACAAGGTCGCCTCTAGGATCCCCTTCGTCCGGACCAGAGACTGGAGCAGCGGGAGCAAACGATCCCGTAGAGACATGTTGAAGGCTTGTCGACGCTCCTCTGACCATCCCTCCTGGTTCGAGTCGATACGTTCTACAAGGTCATGCCGTAAGAAGTTGACAAACTCGGACGTGAGCGAAGTCGTGATCTCCATAGTCAATGTCCGTAGATGCTCTGGCAACGCATCAAAAGCCCTCAGAGAGGCGAGAGGGATCTGAGGTGCTGGGGGAAGCGGTAGTGGTGGTGGCGTGGCAGGAGGCGACTCCATGACGGTTGGCAAAGGCGAGGGAGAGGACCGCCCGTTCTTCGTAGGAACCGATGGCGGTCGGGTTGGTTGAGTCGGTAGATTCTCCAGATGCCAGAGCTTGTCCAGCTCTTCGATCATGTCCAACGCTTCCCCCCACTGCCCTGCGCCCACGAGACTTCGGGCGACGCCTGTCATCTCCATGACCCCTCCCACGAACCGGACGCCGTCTCTGACCGCGCCCATGTTGCGCAGTTTCCCCTCCTTGCGGACAATCTCCAAACCCCGTTTCGCGCCCTTCTCGTCTACGTCTTTGAGGAGACCTCTAAGATGTGAGATTCGGTCAAGACACTGCTCCGACTCGGTCTGTAGATCTTGCAAGTTCGCGAGTGCCGCAAAGAAAGACGTCGACCGTATTGAGATCTCGCGGATGAGGTGTTGTTCAATGGTATCGGCATAGTGTGAGAGTTTCTCCTGAAGGGGGAGAGAATGGGACAGAGACGAAGGGTCGGCATCCTCCTCGCCCTCGCGCTGTTCTGTGACAGCAGCAAAGGTGCGAGGGTCGCCTAGGTTGAATTCGCGCTCAAAGAACACGGGAGGCACTGTCTCCAGAGGTGGGAGCGCCTTGCCAGGCGGTGGTCTCGGAGTCCGAGGCGTCGGCGGCACTTCCATGCTAGCCGAGCTGGACGAAGGCAGCGGCTCCTCGATCTGCGCGACGCCATCCCGACCTTGTTCTGCGTTGTGCACAAAGCGCTCCCACTCGGGAGCAACTGCGCGCAGGTAGGAGTCGAAGTCCTTCCGGCGGACGCGTGGGAGGTCGGCGGGAGGTACGGCGGGAAGGGCGGAATGCGCCTTCGGCGGCGCAGACTTCTTATGAGGATTATTGACCACGTTGGAGATGGCTACACAATGTCAAGACCAGAACCGCTCAAGCGAGTATGTGAAACGCACCGTTGAACCCATGCTTCGAACTGCTCCATTCTGCTGGAAGGGTGGCCAATGCCAAGGATGTCAGGGAGGCGTTGTTAAAGACATCGTAGGGCGCAGTGTTCGCGAGGTAGTCCCCTCGCCCTTCCGTAGTTTCCGAGATGCTACCTGGTCCTGGCCGTCTGTCGTCCCAATTGAAGCGATACGAGCGCGAAGCGGTGAAAGAAGGAAGCTCTCCGACAGGCGAAGCGGGACGCGAGGGAGTCGACGCGTAGTCGGACATGAGTCAGCGATGCTTTCCGTGCCTTAGAGCAGCATAGAGCACAAGGTAGTACTAAGAGCGTTGGATATGGTGTCAGCAGGAGTAGTACGCGGAGGAGGAGGTAGGGTGAGGAGAGGATGAGGATGTACCGTGTAGAGCTGAGTCTACCGTGGTCCAGCGCATCTATGGGCGCTCCCTCCAGACACAGATAGACGCCTGTTTCCCCTTGTGAGATAAGATAACAGCCACCACCATGAGTGCGCAGTGATCTCCGATAAGTTCGGAGCGTCCTTTCCAGCTAACCACCACTACCCACCACTCACAGTCTTTACTCGTCCGCCCTCATTTGGTGGACAGGGCGTTCATCATGCCATCCTTCAGATGTAGCATTTGCCTGGATACCCTTGGCGGCACATCCAAACCCATGACCACCCTCTGCGGCCACATCTACTGCTTGGATTGCGCGACATTCCGGTTCAGCTCACACCCTTCCTGCGCGATCTGCCGCAAGCCCCAGACTCTGGAGGAGATGATACGTCTTTATCCTGACTGGGAGTCTGAGGAGACGCGTCGAGACGCGTGTGGTCCCGACCCTAACGACGCGATCTCTTCCAGCCCGATCTCCGTGCGCAGCATGGATAGGGCTGCAGAGGAAGCCGTCGAAACGGTGAAATACACCATCGCGGATAAGGTAGAGCCAGAGGATGCGCTGATGGTGTATGTGCTCTCTCTGCTTTCTGCCGCGCTCAAGTCTGACGGTGGTTACAGATGCAACACGTTCGTGAACTCGGTCACAGACCGCGAGAAACCCCATCTCAACACGGTATGATCCATTTCTGGTTACGTTTGGACGAGCTACTGATAGCGTTATGTAGGACCTTCTCCGTGAGCTGTCGTTCCAGCTCGCACTCATGTCTACGGTATGCACAGATATCGCGTTCTTTGTATGCCCGGGCTCACACCGACCACCTAGAAAATGAAGGACAAGCATGCTAAGATGAAGAAACAAACGAGGAATGTGCAAACCACGCGTGCTATCGAGTCCCGGTTGACCATGCAAATCGAGAAGCAGCGGTCGACCATCGACCGCTTGGAGAAAGAGAACGCGCGCCTCTCGACGCAGGTGGACACGATGCACGAGCGTATGGACGCCTTGGAGCGGCAGTCCAGCTGCTCATCTGAGGATGCAGGCCGTCAGCGTGTCTACTCGGCAAAGATGCAGAATGAGTTAGAGGAGGTGCGGAGGGAGTTGGAGGACTGGAAGCATCAAGCTCTCAGGGCGAAGAAGAAGGCGCGTACCCTGCGGAAGTTCACTGAGCTAGTATTGACGAACCCTCACTCTCACAGTACATCGTGCTTAAGAACAAGGTGATAGAAGCAGACCGCGCTATCCCCAGCAGGTCACGCCGTTCCACGCGTGACGGTTCGGACGACTTGCTCGTCGTCGGGTAACAGTGTGTGCTTCCTTCGTCGAGTCTTTCCACGGAGTGTATACATACCATCCACATCTCTACATACCCAGGGGAAATTGTTGTGTATTAATATCTTTCTGTTCCGTACATGCCACCCGACCTCCTACGTACCACCTGACGTCGATTCCCCGGTCTCGCAGCTAGGCGACTCACATGTACGGTGCTCTACGAGTTCAGGAACTTCATATTATCATGTAAACATAGTCATAACGGATACATAGCATACTGCAGTACGACGCCACTGATAGCGCAGGGAGACCTTCGAACCCTTAGCCGTAACACACATCGATCGAATCCACACAGTCCTGAAACGTATACTCGACTTCCTCTGTAATGCTCCTCCGTGCAGGAGTAGACATGGTGATCGTCAGTTCCCTCAGCCGCATACGCCTCTCTCCCCGTACGGCCAAAGACTCCGCCAATCTGTCGAAGAATGGTTGGTCGTATATCACCCCTTCCAAGTGGAGCTCCTTCAGGTGCGGGCAGCATACCAGCGTGGGTGTTCCAGCTAGTGCAATAGCGAAGGATTCAGGTGGAATGGCCCCCCCTTTGTCCGCGATGTGGAGGCTGGTCAGCGCGGGGAACTGGGAAAGAACAGCCAACCAGTTGGGGACAAGAGGCCGGGAGGTAGGGACGACACTGGACGGGCTCTTATTGTGCGAGCCGAAGGGGTACATCGTTCCGTTATTCGACGGCGGCTTCGCGCTGGTGACGGTCGTGTCGTAGACGTACATCCCGATGTTGGCAAGGGAGGAGCTGAACTCGCCCGTGATGACGAGAGTCGTGACATCCGCGATGCTGTAAATGCTTCCGAGGGATTCTACCGTACGAGCGTATGTTTGCACACGTGTGGATGGATCGGAGAGGTTAGCGAGTCCTTCGACGCGAGTAAGGCCACCTGTCGCGATGCCCGTGACTACGACGTCGGCTGAGGTGATGAAAACAGCAACGGCATTAGGGCGAAGCGAAGGTATGTCGAGGGCGTGATTAGACGGGGGGAATAGAGTGTGGAGCGCGGGTATAACCCTGGCGCCGTCGATCATGAACTTCGGAAAGTATGAAGAGAGTAGGACTTGCACGGCCTGAGGTACGTGCAGGAAAGGAAGGAGATGCGCAATGTGAGGGGGCGAATCGTGAATGACAAGGCGGGTGAGGTTGGCGAGAATGAACGGCCGGGAGTTGATGGACTCCAAGTTGGCGACCTTGAGGTAGTTGTGAATGTGGAGTTCCTCGAGGGCCCCACTGAAGGCCAAAGCGGCAAGCAGCTGAGGAAAAGGCGTCTGGCACTCCTCGCTGGGGTAGTTCTTCAGCTCCAGGCGGCGCAAGCCGTAACCCAGAACACCGGTGGACGGCAAGCCGACCCCGTCGAGGACCAAGCTTCGCAGGCGGGGGAGATTGTCGCTTTGAAGAGCTGGCTGTGGAACGTGTTCTACCACAGCTCGACCGTGGCGATCAACAGCATATGTCGCTCGAAGAGTCAGCTCTCTGAGGACAGGCATGCGCTCTTGGAAGAGCATGCAGATATCGACCTTTAGGAACCGGCTCCCGGGCACTGGCCCGATCTCCAACGACGTGAGGTGAGATAGGCGAGGCAAAACTTGGTCAAGTCGGTGCAGAAGCAGGGGTGAGTCGGCTGGCAGTGAACCCGTAGGTACGTCGAACCGAACAGTGAGAGGAAGGTCAGACTGCATGTTTGCAAAGGGCGCTGTGCAACATCCGTCAGCGGCAAAGACCTCACTCTCCACAATTCGACTTACTGAGCGATAGAATTTCTAGTGAGGACGGAGGGTTGGAGTGTTGTGGTCACCAGCGGGGACGGATTGTGACTATATACCCACACGATCGGGACGTCCAAGCGAGAGGAGCGGTCTCGCATTGACGTTGTTTCATAAGCCGATGCGTACCATTCCACAGCTCTTGATGCATCTGTAAGTCAAAGTTGCTTGGGGACAATGCGGAAAAGATTGATGAGACCGAGCCCAAGCTGGCCAAAGCGACACTCGCGACTAACGCTCGACCCAGCAATCAATACGAGTGCAAGCAGTACAGCAGTCTGTGCTGTCGAGATGAAGCCCCAATCTGTTAGCGACCAACATTCAACGTCAGGAATAAGACCCACATCTGCAGAACTGTGTCTATAAGCAGCGTTGCGGAGGACCCCGCCGGGGGCAATGTGACAGCAGCGGCGCTCATTCAATCTGCGCGCCACTTGCAAACACTGTGGGAAGTAAAAGCAATGAAAGTCAATGTACAGGATGATGATTACAGCTGTTTTCAAAACGATAGTCCACCCAGAAAAACGCTCGTCTGGGCGGACCCACCCCGCCCAGGCTTCCGATTGGTTCAGATCCAGGCGTCCGACCGCTCGAGGTGGAGGTGGTGGTGCAGCCTGCAGCATCCAGCCAATGAGGAGCCAGCGTCTCTGTTACCGACGTGAACGCGCATTTCGGCGGCGGTCTATCGTTTTGAAAACAGCTGTATTCAGCGCGTACACCAGTAGAATTCGGCGTTGAGCACATGTACATTGAGCGTACTGAGCAGGGAAAATCAATGTATGAAACGTTTGATTCGGCCATTTTACATTGATTTTCTGCGTTGGGAACACTTGCGCAACAGTTCATTGCAATGACTAGTCCTGCACATGTATCAGTGTTCTATACATCTCTTTTGCACGTCCAGCGCAGTACATATAACTGTTTTAAACAGAG
Source organism: Cerioporus squamosus (assembly GCA_022592435.1). NCBI lineage: Eukaryota > Fungi > Basidiomycota > Agaricomycetes > Polyporales > Polyporaceae > Cerioporus > Cerioporus squamosus. The sequence continues at coordinate 66,164 of JABYQS010000002.1, read as the reverse complement.
AACATCAGCATACACGATGATGCTTGAGTGCGGGTTCATCGACGCCTTCTGGGTCACACTGCAGCCAGGTATCATGACTGATAGATACCACATACATTCGCCAAAATAACTATGTACTAGTACATGCAGCAACTACTACCCTCCTCGTGTATCAAGGCTCGAGGACACAGAAGGTAGATGACTTACGGTTTACGACGATAGCAGCTCACCCTGCACATCAGCACCTCCCAACGTCCTCGTGCATGCACAGACAGGGGTGCCGGACTTGTGTGGACCTTACGCTTCGTGTTAGGACCCTATGCGGCTGACGGCGGACTGAAGCACTCACAGGGTACACCTCATATCGCCCTCGCGCTCGATCGTCCATGGTAGACTGGACATTGTTGCAGTAAGTAGTGTATCAGTCTCGTCGACTGGTGAAGTACTCACCATTACAAAACAAGCTGGGGACTTCCTGCCAGACGTCATGAGCAAGCATTCGGGACTGTAGCGCGACGGCTCACCAGATCAGGCCGATCGTGAGCGACCTCGAGCTTATTGGCTCACCCAGGAATGTTGTATGCATAGAGATCCCAATGTGCTAGTAGACTAGCCACCTAGATAGCGAGATGGAAGGGAATTGGAACTTACTTTGGTCCTAGACGGCAACTACGAGCTTCTCTAACGGCAGACCTGCCTATATGCGGCTATATGCGCATATAACTGTCAGTTCTGCACACTCCACATAGAGATCTCATCACATACCTGTGTTGCGGTCGCACCGAGACACTGCTGGACGGTTTAGGTGGGTCCCGAGATCGGCAGCAATGGGGTGTAACTCGGCGCCAGACGACGAGGGCTCTCCTACAGCCGACAGCCCATCTGCATGTCAACGGTAATGGTCAGCTCGACTCTATGTCGGATGGAATGCTCACCTGACTCGCCGTCGCCCTGCTGAACTCCCGCAATCCCATCGCAAGTACCAGAACTCCGACCCTCTTATTTGAACGCCATCGATGCTCATCAGCGAGCTCTTGCATCTTTAATTGACGTAGCGCAGTCAACCAGTCCACCAGCAACAGACAGACGAGAGTAGCCAAGAAGGACCAGTAAACGAGAGGGCCAGCCGGGTGGGTCAGGGATGGCGGAGGAAATGGGAAGGAAGAGAGAAGTAGATGCTCGTGCGCGCGACTGCCTGGTGTCCAAGCGGAGCTTCAAGTGAAGCTCAGTCCGCCGCGCTATCATCAAGCGCCCCTCCAATACACGGTCACGTGCGTCCGACGCGACACGTCCTATATCACTGCAGTGTGGCCACCTCCGTCGTTTTGCGCTGTCTGATGGACATACTCTCGCCACTTTGAACAAATGAATTAACTTGGGACCCGTCTCTCCGGCTTTGAACTCGACCCTGGACTCGGACTCGGCACTGGACGTGCACCTCGGCGCACTCACTAGCACTTATTTGCGCTGGAAAACTGCTGCACGCGTCTCCGACAAGCCGGCGGGGGCACCCTGGAGAAGCCGCGAGCGTGGAGACTTGCGGGGCAGGGAGGGAGAGAACACCAAGACCAAGAAGGTACGTACTCCCCTCGTACGCTACGCAGTCAGGTCCCCGTGCCCCAGGAAACATCATGGACACGCTCTGGAGGCCGACATATCTTTCAGGCAGGTAGGGTCCGTAGGGAGATATTTGTGAGTGCCGGGAGCGCAACACACAGCTCCTGTCACTGTCAGGACACCTCTGGCCGGTGATCATGCTCTGGAACAAGCTCACTTTGCACCTCCACACCTGCTTGACCCCTCGTACTCGTAGATGAGCATGCCCGACTCCAGATTAATTTACTGGACTGTACAGTAACGACAGTATAAGTGATAACATCTGAACACATGAGCCGCGAGCGTAAGAGATGCAAAAATATCGATACAGCAGATAGGACGAGAGGGACGGGAGAGGCAGCGGCACCAGTCGAGTTTGCAACGATGCAGCCCACCTCTGCCTCCAGACCGTGGTCAGGACTTGAAGTGCGGCGTGGAAAGCGAGTGGGTCATTGGCGAGTACGCACGCAGGGTCGCAAGAGTTGGGGACGCGCTAGGCTTGACCTCGAGGGCGCAACGGCTGTCAGCGAATTGCAATTCCTGTGGGTTCCATGTGTCTGAGCGCCTCGCGGAAGGTGTGCGGATGGAGTGGACGCTGATATACTATAACTCACAGCGAGCGTAGTCCGAAGATGCGATGGTTTGAGTGGGCGTTCACCAGGGGAGTCGAGCGGAGGGAAGAGGAAGAGGAGAGAGATGGAGGGAGAGGGAAGGGAAGTCAGCTCGAGTACTTGTGAGTTGCGTAGGAATCCATCGGAACACGTATTGACGCGTCCGAACGGTGTGCGATGTCGAATATGAATGCGCGAGGCGACAAAGAGATGTAAGGGGGCGCCACGAGCTGCTGTAACTTGCCCCGCTGTCGTTCTTCATGATCTTGCAGCGTGGCAGGCGATGTATGATGTTCGTTGGGAAGGACGAGAGTGACGAAGGAACCTGTACTCACCTTATCACTCTTCCGCACAGCCTCGTAGCGCAGAAGACGAGCAGAGGGCGAGAAAGAGAAGAGTAACTACATGGCCTATCACCGGCGTTGCTTGTAGTCTTGCAGTGGAGATGGCAGGCAGAGACAAGGCTTGGGGACAGGTTGATCCCCGAGGCAAAACAGGTAGATCCTGGAGGCGGGTCAGGCCAGGTGTAGAGAGAGCAGGAGGAGGTCGTGACTCGTGTCCCAGTGGCCGAGACTGTACAGCGTCTAGAACACCGATAATCAATGTGCTAACAGCTGTATGACATAGTGTTGCCGCGAGTTCGAGTTAAACTCGCGAGTTGCGAGTTCCGAACTCACGGAGTGGAGCAACTCGCGAGGCGAGGCAATCCACTCGCTCACATCGATGCAACTTGCTCCCAGCAGCGCCCGCATCTGATTGGTCGACAGGCCTGGCGAGACTCCACCTAGGCGCTCGCCAGGGGGCTCGTTTTCGGGTTGCTTCCCCCGAGTCCCCCGCACCTCAAATTTCAGCCTCCCTGGCCTAGGTATGCTAGAGGACAGCATCCCGGACGGCCTCAGAGCCCTACTGGGCTTAGAATAATGCTCAATGAAGTAAATTTTTGGGGGTTTATGGCTCCTGCTGCCAGAATGTCCAAACTGGGGCAACTCGTGAGTTAAACTCGCAACTCGCCTCGGTCTGGCTCGGTGGAGCGAGTTAGACCGAGTGGCGCCAACTCGCCTCTCGCGGCAACACTAGTATGACAACGCTCTGTGCACTGATATATGAGCGGGCGCAGCAGCTATTATCAATGTGGTAAGCAATGCTCTATACATTGATCTGAGTAGAAAATCCTGATCAATGTTACAAACGCGTATAAGTAAGGTACATTGATTTTAACTGTGGCGGTGCCCATTGTTCTATACACTGTTTGCGGGGGTTCAAAGTGAATAACACTGATTTACAATGGGTTTACTTCCCGTAGTGCAAAGAGTCAACCGACAGTGAACTGACTAATGCAGAGAGTCTGTTTGAACGGATCAAAGGAATCGACAAAGTGAGGGGCCGTCCGACGTGTTGTGTTGGACTCGAAGGTGGGAGGAGTCAAGGAGGGGCGGGGACAGGTGTCTGCGTGTCAGCGTGTCAGCCTGAGAGGACTTCTCCGAAGCCGACGGTAATGGCAAATTAGGTACCTATAGCTATGCGTTGCAACATCAGTTTCCCGCTCAGCGTTTTCGTGATGTGTACGTTGGCCTCCGAAGACTCACTGGCAATTTGCTAAGTAGCTGGAGCTTGGGAAACCGCCGTGTCCGTGTACGAGTACAACCTCCGCTTCGGGCCATGAGTGCCGAAGCATACCAGTGACTGAGCGGTGTTGAAAGATACAATCGGAGATTGAGCTCTCAATCCCCGACACTGGTGGTTTAAGCGAAGTACTTACATGCATTCTGAGAGATCTGACCACAGTACAAGACACAGTACAAGACGATACACGGCATCAGGTAGACTGTACTAGTACGTATGCGCTTGCATAGAGGCATGTTACAGCAAGGCGTGTACACCCAAGTAACCCGTGTGAGTCGCCCTTCACTTGTACCGACAACAGACCTCGACTCGGAATGCAACCGACGCCAACCTCCTCTTCACCTTGGTGCATGTCTCACCAGCATCCACTCCTTGATCCAGCACGAACTCGAGATCCAAGTTGGGCTTTACTGTCCTGGGATACCCCGCTCGGCGCTGGAGGACGTTGAAGAAAAGATCCAGCAACTCCTTCGAGTACCCCACGCCCCGAAGGGACAGATGCCTGAGCCGCGAGCACACCACGCGCGTCTTGTCAAACATGACCGTAGCCTCCAACGCCTTGACGAGCTCCGTCGCAGCCGCACCGTCAGGCCCGTCGTCGCGCACGACAAACCGTTCCAGCCGCGGGAACGCGCGGAATATCTCCACCCACGTGAACGTCCACTGCACCATCCTCAGCGGGCCTCGGAGCCGCAGGGTCGTGACGTGCGCCCTGTCGTCCGCGGAGAACGTCTTGCTCAGGTAGTGTGCGGCCCCAGCGAAGAAGATCGCCCGCGCGCGCTCGGGGAACGTCTCCTCTGTCTCCACGCGCAGGACGACTCGCTTGTCGTTGCCTGCATACCCCACGACGCCGACGCGGACATCGGTGGCGTCCACGTCTATCCACGTGGGCGAGAACGGGAGATAGGCAAGTGCGAGCGGTGCGGGAGGCGCAATGTCGCGCAAGGCCCAGAAGTAGCACCGCCCGTCCACTGTCGAGTCGCGACCGCGATAGTCGGCGACGATGTCGGCGTAGTTGCAAACCGGAAGCTTGAGGCAGGCAAGGGCCCTTCGTGCGCGTTCTGGGAGATCTTGTATCGTCAGTCGCTGAAGCCTGGGCAGGATCGCTCGATGAGTGGCTGCTGGTGGCGACTCCGAGTCCGACCCGTCCCCGGAGACGACGGCGAGGACGTTCCGGAAGTGCAGTTCTTGCAGACAGTTCCACGTAGCCGCCATGGTGACGAACGTGTGCATGTCCATCTTTGGCGCGTCGTCCGGACAGTCCCATACGGTGAGGGAGCGCAAGCGGCAGAAGATGCTGGCTTTCCATGGCGGCGAGACACCATGGAGGTGCAACTTGCACAAGTTCGTAAACCTGTAGTAACCGGTGGCAAAGACGGCCAATGCTAGTGAGCCGTCCGAAGGACGCAACTTGTCCTCCGGCAGGGCAATGATCCAGTCCTTGTGGTCGGCTGAGAACCGGACAGATATGCAGCTAGGATAGTCGTCTTTGGCGCCCCGCGAGGGTACGAATTGTCATGCTCTCGACACGACAAGGCTTGAAATCGTTGAAGAGAGTGGAGAGCGCCGGAACATCGACAGGCACATGGTAGTAATGTTTGCCGAAGAGCGCATCCCCTGCCGTGACGACTTGGTCATGACGTTGCTGATCAGCAGTCCTGGGCACGCTGCTAATGAAAGAAACCATACTTACCTGGCTGTGGCTTGGCGAGTGGCGGCGGATCCATGCGGGCAGGACGGGTCATCGGAAGGGAAATGTAGTGCAACCATGGTGACGGTGGATTTAAACCGAAGCCATGCGGTAAAGAATTCTTGTCCCTCCAAGGTCGCGACCTCCTAGGCGGACTAGTCACAAAGGACCAGAAAGACCAACCGCCCTATTCGCCGCCGGGTTGTTGCAGACAGCAGTGACAATACCGCAAACCTACAAACTTCACGACAACGTGAGCGTACATCCGAGTGTATGATGGGACTAGACATACCGCCGTGCATCCTGAGCGAGGTCGGATCGAGTACCCTATCAGCCATATGGGGACATACGGCGAAGTCCTGTCCCGACGTTCGTCCATGAGACTACTTGTACGCGGAGGAGTATGTGCACGACGACATATATTTTGACAAACGACAACATGAATCCCTGATGACGTGAGGACACGAGAAGGGGAAAACAGGCATCGAGGACTTGCGGAGATGTATGGAAAGGGGGGCATGCGGGACGACGGTTCCGTTAAATATAGGGATAGCAGCAGAGAGCATACTACACAGGGACAGAGGTACGACGAAAACTGGGGGAGTGTGGGTAAGGGTAGGGGTGGAGGGTTTATGGTGTCAGCTGCTACGGGCGCAGCGACGAATAGCTGTAACGACGAGAGGAAGGAGACCAACATAAAACCATAGCAGACAGACGACTTCAAGAATGAAACATACGTTTGAGCTCTGCGTGATTACGCGTGCCCTGACTGCTGGCGAAGTTGCTTCTGCTTCTCCTGCTCAAGTCGCTATATGCGCACATCGCACATTTGTCAGCTATCTGGAACGTCCAGGGAGTGAAGATAGGCAACGCACAGAGTACAGCAGCTGCACGGCCATCTGAATGTTGGCTGGCTGGCCGGTGATCACCACCAACCGCTCTCCCTCACTGCCTGCAGGCGCTGGAGCACCGTTCATACCCACGCCCACCGCGCCAGGCTCCATGATCTTGATTTGACTCGCGCTCATATGCCGTATCTCGTTGATCTTGGCGCCGCCTTTCCCGATGATACACCCGACCAAGTCGTTGGGGATGTAGATCTGCTGCGTCTGGAGCTGCGACGGTGCGCCCGGGGCAGCGTAGGGGTTCTGCGGAGCAGCCGCCGCCGCCGCTGCGGGATAGCCACCGGGAACGTACGAAGACCCCACGTACCCTCCTCCCCCAGGAGGCCGACGCGAGTTGCTCGTCGGGCGGTACGTAGAGTGGTTGGACGATGGCATGCGCTCATTCGCCTCGATCAGAATGTTTCCGATGTAGTAGGTGGCGATGTGGATGGCGTCTGCCACACCGGACACGCTCAGCAAGCGCTGAAACTGGGGTAAGATATTGCTAGCAACAAGCCCGGAGTCGACATACCTCCGTAGAGCCGGCAGCATGCCCTCGCTGGCGTTGAGCCTGGCACCACTGGCATCCTGGATCTCCTTGATCTTCGCACCCCCCTTGCCGATGACCGAACCCATACGGGAGTTAGGGATCATGAACTTGATGGTGACAGCGCGACTGCCAGGCACAGACGGCTTGTCGAAGGGCTCGTCGTTGATCCGCCGCACTATGAGGCCAAACGCCTGGGAAGTACAAGTTCAATAAGACATCCGACCGCACTTGTCCGCCATGTAGCACTTACCTTGGACACAGCATCCAACGGACCGTTCACGTTCAGGATACGCTCCGGGTTGCCTGGGATGCTCTCGGAGACCATGACTCGCGCACCGCTCTTCTCTCTGATCTCGTTAACGTGAGAACCACCCTTGCCGATGATGATCGACGCATCCTGGGTCACGATGAGGCAACGCATGTGAATGTTGGCCGCCGGTGGCCCCGAGGGTGTAGAGGTGCTGGGAGCTGCGGACGTCGTGGCCGAGCCGTCCCCGCGCGCGTCACCACCATCGCCGGATGCACGGTCGGCGGACTCGGACGGGACACCTTTCGCGTCGGGAGTGGATGCGGCAGTGTCGTCTGCGCGAGGTTCCATCTTCACGTCACTGGCGACGGAAGAGTGGTGGCTTGAGCGGAGAGAATCATTCGCGGCGCCTGTGTTAGCACGCTTGTGCTTGGGCTGGTCGCTGTCCGAGGGGGAGCGGGAGCGCTTGCGGGTGACGTCGGCTTCTGGCATGATTCGAGAACAAGTGTGTCAGGATCGCACAGGAGGGAACCTCAGGGCCTGTGGGGAGTGGACGGGACGGAGGGGTGCTTGGGACGGGGAGAGGCTTGGGAGACAGGAGTCGGGATGGTATAGGTCTGGGGCAAGGCAGCGGGGACGGTGAGGAGGGGGAGGATGGGAAGAGGCTTGTGCTTCATGGCGCGCTACGTACCTTCAGGCGAGGTCGCTGTCGACGGCGATGGGACGATGGCGAGGATGTCGTGCACGACGCGGTTGCGGTCGTGGTCGTCGAGTGCAGAGTCGTTGCTGGCTGCGAGGGCGCCCAAACAGTCCACGAGCGCGCAACAAGCGCGCACTGCCTTGTCGCCTTCCGTTCTCGGCGACGTCCACCACCGCCCAGGCTTCCCTCCTCTCATGCATCCTTGCCGTCGTCGTTGTGGTGAGCATAACCGTTGTTATCTTCCCTTGCTTGCGGTGCTGATCTCGCTTTCCCCCTCTCAGACCACCGTCGCGGCTCATAAGCGCGATTCTTCTCTTTTCACTGTCCTTCGTCCCCTTGTCAGGTGAGCAGTCACTATCCTTGTGCGCGCCCTCGAACCGTATCCCATCTGTTCGTATTCTACAAACGCAGAGTCGAGACACACTCGTCGCATCATCGCTAGAGAGCAACACTGTCCCCCCAATCGTCGACATCCAACTCCGAGTCTCACTTGCTCCAATGGCATCCCGTTCAGTATACTCTTTCTCTGACTCGGAGGAGGTGTTCTTCTACTTTGGACTGCCTTCCGAGCCGCGGTTGGTGTATGATACCGGCCCTCCGTGGATCAAGCCCTACGGTATCGAGGAGTATAGTAGGAAGATGGCGCTTAGACCAGTCTTCGCACACAAAGCCGTCGATGCGTGGGGAGAGCTGGGTCCTAAGGTCGTTGCCTGCCTCGACTCCAAGAACCTCAAGTTTACGACCATTGACTGGGTGCGCTTCGCCACCGAAGCCGACCCCCCTGGGCCTGTGACGCTCTCGGACGGGGTGCTTCCCGACTCGCTCACAGCAGAAGATGCCCGCACCGCAGCGCGTGCCTGCTTGGCCCTTCTGAAGGAGTTTGACATCACCGATGTCGAGGTTGCGTTCCGCACGTCCATCTACACCCGTTCTGCCGGTCCAAGGCTCCTCGAACCCGTTGAGTTTTGGCATTCAACGGCTGGTGTTCGTGGTCCTCTCCTCGGTCTGCGGATCGCTGCTAGGAACACGCCTCATGTCGAAGGAGCTGGAGGATTCTACTTCGCCGAGGGCGACAAACTCTTCCTCGTCACCACTCGTCACGTCCTCTTCCCCCCGAACACGGGATTCAACGATTACTATGACCGCACCAACACTAGCGCGCCTCGTCACGATGTCCTCCTCCTTGGCACTAGGGCGTTTAACGACGTTGTGGCGGCTATCGAAGCCAAGATAGGACGGCACCATCTCGACTTCCACAACCACAAGCGGCAACTTCAGGCGTTGGAGAAGAAAGCGGCAAAGAACAAGAAAAAGACCACTCGGAAGGAGCCTACGGCGGAGTGGAAGAAGCTTCGGGAATTGGTGGGCGAGGAGATCCAGGACGGCAGAGCACTTGGCAAGCTCCACGACGAGGTTACGAACGATTGGGCTCATGAGAGTCAGCGTGTCCTGGGCCACATCGTCCATTCCCCTCCGTCACCCTCGGTGCCGGTTCTGAAGGCTACACCGAGGACTACGCTGTTGTAGAGCTCGACCGCTCCAAGATCGACAAACGCGCTTTCAGGGGCAATGTCATCGAGCGCTGTACGATCTTATCTATCTACGCAAGGCCATGGTTATCTAAATCCTTCTGTCCTCATTATTTCTCAGGCACGACACTCATGTCGTCGGTCGAGTTCTGGATGGCTATGACTGCGGACATTCCCACACGCGGTGTCTGTCCTATTGACCGCCTCTATGGACTTCGAGACCACCTGACAGAGGAAGACATGCGGCACCCCAACATGTTCGCCAGCAACGGCGAAGAGCGCCTCCTGGTCATCAAGAGCGGCTTCGGCTCTGGACTGACCCTCGGCTGCGCGACCGGCATTTTCTCTTACGTCCGGGAGTACTTCGACGACGGTACCCATCGGACGTCGAGGGAATGGGCTATTATCCCCCACGGCCAGAAGACTGACAAGTTCTTCGGCCCTAACGATCCGAAGCCTGGCGCGTTCTCCGCCCCCGGCGACTCCGGCGCTGTGATCGTTGACGGCCACAGACGTTTTGGCGGCCTCCTCACTGGGGGCGCTGGTGCGAACTTCGCGAAGACGATCGACATCGACATCACGTATGCGACGTCTTTCTTCTGGCTCTGGTCGCGCATCAAGGCGGACGGGTTTCCCGACGCACACCTCGACCTGGACGCCTTTATCGCCCCCGATGCCTAGGCAACTCGACACCGACCAGCATTGTGGACGACAGAGGCGGGGCTGCTGGTGACTCGGATGGGCGGAGAGAGGGTTCTGTCTCGTCTCTTTCGCTGCTGCGACTTCCTCGGGTCTCCTTATACGTGTTGCTTGTCGTCGTCAATCGTCTCTAAGAACTTGGCCCCTGCTCGTTTTCGCCTCCACGATCCCGAGCTAGCACAATGTCATCGTCTCGAGGTCGCCCGACTCTGGCCAGTGGCAAGTCGTCGGCCTGATCGACTGGCAATACGCCTTGGTGATGCCCGTGTTTCGCCTCGTCGGTGTACTACCTGATGGCTTCCAGAACTTTTATGATCAGTCTATGATGCCGCCTTCACTCCCGGACAATCTGGACGACCTAGATGCGACCGAACGAAGCCGAGCGAAGGAAATTCACCATAACTGCCTCGGGCCGGAGGGCTGGGTCCCCACCGAGCACTACGAGGACGGAGCAGACAGCCGATGGAGGATCCGTTGGGGGCGGCGTTCTGCAGAGGAACAGGCTGAGATCGCGCATCGACCCACCGACAATATGGACGAAGAGAGTCACACATCACGAATTGAGCTGCACAGATGTTCCATCTTGACTGCACAGGTGGTCGTAGTAAGTGTATTGAGCACTAGCTTTGCGACGGATCAGGAAGCGAGAACGCGTTGACCGTCTCCTCAAGACCTCTTCATCGAAACAGTTCTTGTCACTGTCAGGAACTCGCCGCGCTATGTCCAGGAAGGTTGCGAGCATCTCACTAACCGTCGGGGAGTTTATTGTTCGAGTTAGCGCCCATGGTACCCGACGCGACCGCGGCGTAAACTCATGCATCGCTTCGATTTCTCCAAGTAGAACTTGTCGATGCTCATTGGACGGATGAGACTGTTATGACACAAACCACGCTGGACGAGAGTGGACGACATCGGCAGCAGGCTGAGGAGTGCGCCATCACTCGCTTAGTCAGCACTATAGCTGATTGTCCTTCAGCCATTCTTGGAAGACAAAGGCCATTGCAACAAAAGGAACGCCTATCCGAGGCCATCGCTTTTCGACCGCTAGCCTTCGCTTATTTACCAGGTCGCAGCTATGGACGCTATATATCCTGCCCCCGAGGACCCGCTTTCAACGCTTGACCGTATCCCTTTGTGGGCCTCGTAGCTTTGACCTTTCAAGATGGCTTATAAGTCGTCCCCGCCGCCTCCCTATACTCCGCTAGACGAATCAACACCATACTCCTCCGTTTTCGACTCTTTCAGACAGTCGATATCTTCTCTGACCATGGCACCCAGCAAGCTCGAACTTGAGGTTCTTCCGTTTGACCATGTCGATATGTACGGCGAGCCAGACAAAGAGTGGGTTGTCGTCGTCTCATCTCAATCCACTCTCGCGCTGACGACGTTTCGCAGTGCCGCGTACTCACTGTCCGGTCAGGTGGCCGTGACACTGGTGCCGTCGTCGAGCTGGTTCTGCGACGCGCCACCGGTCGACGAGCGGTTCCTCCTCGAGTCGCTTGTGCTGACCTTCGAGGGCCAAAGCGAGCTCGTCACACCCCAGACCGGATACGCATCGTGTCGCCTGATCGAGTTCTCCGAGGAGCTCATCACGAACGGGCCCATCGAGATCCGCCACAACTGGGACCAGGGCTCCTCGCGGGACCGCGCACGCTGGTTCATCGTCTTCAACCTCAAGGTTCCTGGCTGGCTCCCGCCGACCTGCAGCACGACTTTCGGCGACCGGGCGCGAGAGGAGCCCGAGGTCAGCTACCGCCTCTCCGCCGTGGCAAAGTACCGGGACACAAAGCCCGCCCCGCAGCTCTCGTGGCGGTCGTGCTATGGCTACATGAGTCTGCCGACGAGCCAGGTTGCGAAGACCTCCGGGGCCTCGGTGAAGGTCAACCGGTACAAGCTCCCGCCGCCGCCTTGCCTACTTGGAGAGTCGGAGTTCCCCGACTCGCCCTTCCGGAGCGTCGAGTACGCTGGGTCCATCACGGAGGGCTGCTCACGCATACCTCTTGAGATCTTGTCGAAGCTGCGTATGCGAGCTTGCGTCCCGGAGCATATTGCCCTCGACGCTGGCAGCTTCCCGCTTCTCTTGAAGATTCGCCCCGACGGGCTCTCTGCCGATGAGCGGAAACAGCTTCACCTCAACGGATTCTTCGTTGCAGCCTCGCAGCGAGAACTGCTTCGGTATGTGATTCATGTGGCACCCCTCTGTCTAGTCCGCTGATACAGGTCCACAGGTCCTCCATGTCGAAACACTACGCATCGCAATGGCCAGCCCCGGAGGTATCCGATCAGCCACCAAATCGGCCCCTCCGTGCTCACCGTAATGACGTCCGCGAGTACGAATGTGGCCTGCTCTTCACCCCTCCGCCCGGTACGACTGCACAGGCGACCCATTCCCTCCTCCCCAGCGGCTTCTCCGGACGCATCGAGCTCGACGGCGCGGACGTGGCCAAGGCCAGCTTCGCCGATGAACGCTTCGAAGACGAGAACACCTGGGTCCGGATGCGCGTCGACATCCCCTTCCGCGACCTCCTCGTCGACCCGCAGTACCTCCACCAATATGCCGATCACCCCGTGCCGAAGCTGCGCCCTACCGAGCTGGGGCCCATCCTCTCCGTGATGCACTCCCTCGACATCGCGCTCACGTGCACGTACGACATGCCCGAGGGCGAGGGCGACGAGAGCGTCCCGGACCGTGTGCTCGACGAGCTCAAGCTCACGATCCCCCTCAACTTCGTGCGCGTGCCCCGGTCCGGCCCAAACCAGCCCGTCGCCGAGTCCTTCACCGCCGACTGCGAGAGCCCGCTCTCCCGCTCTGGGCCCGCGGGGTCGGTGCGCCTGCGGCCAGAGCTCGTCCAGCCGAGCCAGCCGTACGCACAGTCGCTCCCTGCGTACAACCAGCTCTACCACAAGAACGGCAACAGGAAGGAAGACCCGACGCCGCTTCCGCTGTACGCGCCAGAAGGGCAGACGCCTCCGGAGCACCCCTTGAGGCCGTTCCCGACGATCTGCAAGCAGACGCCGCTTCACAAGGCGGAGGTGTTCTCGACACCGCCGCTTCCGCGCTCATAGTCCTCCGCCTTCCTAATGTGTTGCATTCATGATCTACGTACGACACGCCACTTCGTTCTTGTTTAATATCGCGCGTAACGCGCGTATCTTGCTTCCGAGTCAGCTTCCCTGCATCCATCCACACTTCCATCTAGTAATCCATACACTCCTTCTGCGCCGTTATAACCACGCATACCACTCACGTCTCTCTCTCTCCCTTGCATTGTTCCATTATACCTGCATCATGCCGCTGTATCGCTCATGCCGTTCCATTGATTTGCATCCGTTGTGTTGTACATTGCCGCTCACTTGTATCAATAGTCGTACCTTTGTTATGTCAGTATCCCGGGGATCTAGACAATGATATACGTCTCTCACGCATTCGCAAGCGCATTCTGGAGCGAACGGCGTGGCTCTGTCATCGAATGGTCGGCCGTCCGGCACTCTCAGCTTGACGAGAAGGCCATGACCGTGCAGCCAGGTGAACCGCAGTGTTCCCTATGTACAACTCTGAGTCTGAGTGTCGAGCTTCACGGTAGACTCTCGTGATGGTGGTCTGTTGTCCCGAGCATATCAGATACCAGAGGTAATCTAGTACGAATCATATCTATCATTCACTTCGTTCTCCTCCAGGCCTTCGTCTCATCTGGATCTAGTCGGTAGCTTCCCTAGTCTCATTTATACAGTGAATAACGTACTACATGTGCTGATATACAAGAGCAAATACACATCAATGCAAACAGAAAGACAAAAGCGTGGATGGAGCGAGCAGCAGTAGGTACGAAGCGGGGAACGAGACAATATAAGTCAGAGAGGGGTGCAGCGCCGGGTCTCGGTGAGATCTACTCCTCATCGTCGTCGTTCCGAGCTACGACCTTCTTGCGATTCGCTGCGCGACGAGCAGGTCAGTTCAATGGACAAGCACGGGAAGGATGCGCAGCTCACTTCGTCGAGTCTGCCTCTTCTTCGCGACCGCTTTCCGGCCTGCACGGCCTTCTCGAACTCCTGGTCTTCCTCTCCCTGACGTCGGTTCTCCTCGAGGATCTGTTATGTTTAGTGTGAGCTCTCATCAGGATGATGAATCGATACGAGGACACACCTGCTCGAACTCGTTGAGTTCCCCGTCGGGCTTGTTAGCCGACTTGTTCTGCCGCGCCTGAATGATAGACGCGTGAGCATTTCAGACTCATCCTCGCAGGATGAGTATCTACGTACTTTGGTGAGGATGTCCTGGAAGCGCAGGTATACCTCTTCTTCGCGCAGTTTGTCGCGGTAGTACTGGAGCCCTTCGATGAGCTTCTTGACGGAGCGATCTGACTTGAACGGAAGAAGGGAAAGGCAGAACGCGATGTCGCGCCACTGTCGAGGGTCTTCGGAGAGACGGAACCGCTGGCAGAGCTTCTCGACGATGTTCTCGGCTTGCTTCTCCTGCAGGCATCCGAGAGACCGGCGATCAGGAGCATACGACATCAGGTGTGGGGTAGCACGTACCTTGTCGATGAATTTGAAGATGTACTTCATCGTATCGCGGAACTTCTCCTCGTCAATGGCGTGTGCGCCCACGGAGAGGTGGCTGATTACTACAAAGAGGAGGGACTGTCAGTCTCGTCTTGACGAGAACGTCGTAGTACTCACTATCCGGCAAGTTGTTGTAGATGGCGTTGTCCTTAGTCGACAGTTCCTGGAAGAACAGCTTCGCAAGGTCCGATATACGTTCATCCGGATCCTCCAGGCACTTGGCCATCTCGCCCATCTGTCCCTTGACCTTGACCATACCGTTGAGGATCAGATGGGTCAAGACCATGAGGGTGTTCTTCTTGACGACCATGTCTGAGTCGCTCAAACCGGTGTACAGCTCGTCGTTGCTCTCGTCAATGATACTGCTGAAGGACACCGCGACGTCACCGAGGGCAATCACGATGTTGCTCCGGATGGAGGCATCCTTCGACGTCTCCATGATCTTGAACAGTAATCGATGATGCTGCTCACAGAACTGCGAACTAATGCACAGGAACTTGCTAAAGGCAAGCGTTGCGGCCGCGCGCAGAGTCCGGTTCTGTGACAGTTTAAGCACGAAGTCATCAGAATGTTATGCGTAGCGCACCTTGAACTTGTGGGGGCTACCACATATATGTACGAGCATAGGCCCAAAGGTTGCGAGGAGCGAGTGTGCGCCGTACAGAAGCTCCACCTCGCGCATGGCTGCTATTCGCTCGCCGATCTCGTCTTCAGCGTTGCCGGCGACCTGGTCAAGCTCCTCCTGTTCCTTCGACTTGTCTGCCGCGCCACCGATCTTCTCGGCTTCATGCGGTGTGAAGAGAGATGTCAGACACCGCTACTCGAGAAAAGCTCATGCATGTCAAGGACTTACCCATCTCCTTCTCGTGCTTCTGCCGCTTCCACTCGCGCTCCACCAGCTCGAGGAACACAATCTGCTTGATCGCGACATGTCCAACGACGAAGAGGAGTTGACTGAGCTCAAAGGCATCTCCAAGGTCCTTGCCATCGTCTGTCTGCGCCTGCGAGCTGGTTTCTGGATCGAGATCCTCCTTGTCCTCGTCCATCGCGTCCGGGTCTTTCGCCAGCGACTCTTGTGAATGCGACTGCGACTGCGAGCCACCGCTGGGCTTGCGAGTGAAAGCACGTCGCGTGAGGTTCTTGATGATGCTCGTGCAGACCAGGTCGGGACGCTCGCCCAGGGCATAGATGGTATTGATCGCCTGTTCTGCCATGGGGAACCACTCCTTCGAGCGACATGGGCGCTCAATGGCTTCTTGGAGTTTCGCGAAGAGTGGATTCTCCATGTCCAGACGGAGGGTCTTGTCGAGAAGAGAACCTGATGGGTACAAACGAGTTGAGGGTTAGAGGGCGACGTGCGCACAACGATGTCGCGCACCTTTGACCTTCTTCGCACTGCCGTTCAATCGTTGCAACGCCATACACGTATAGCGTGCCAGAGTCAAGTCAACCTTTACTAACAGTCGTAAGACAACAGGAGACGGAGAGCAGTACACCGGCAACTCGCCTTTCCAAGATCACCCAATCCGATTTTCACGAGTGTGTCGACGCGGTCAGCCACGACTTGACGCTTCGCGAGGGCCAGCATCCCAAGGATGATGATCGCACCCCGTCGTTGAGCCCTCTGCAGTGACCGTTTCGAGCCTGGCAGAGATGAGATAAGTGCATATCAGCAAGTCGGGGAGAATGCCGCACTGTAGACCTGCCACAACTTGGCGATGACATCGTCCTGGATGCACCCCTCGTCCATGAGCTGCCGCATCATCTCTTCCAAACTCGTCAGCTCCGCGAGCGTTGCGTCATACGTCAGCCTAGCAGAATATCAGTCAGCAGTACCGAGCGCATGCGAGGGAGAGTATAACAGACTCGATCATATTTCTCGCGATCCGGTTGACATTCTGCTTCCCATCGAGGTTCTGCAAGGGTTCGAAGTACAGGCTCTTGTAGCACTCGAGCACACGCGAGCGCACGCTCTTCAGCTCACGCCCGTCTTCACTCGTCGAGTTGTTGTCCTTCGCCCAGATGAGGTGCAGCATCTTCTTGATGCCCGCATCCGCCCCATCGAACTTGTACTCGTGGGCGATCCGGAAGAACTCCATCGCCTCGAGCGCCTCGGCCGTGCTCTTCGACGCGAGCAGCCGCTGCACCGTCTTCATGCCCTCCTCGACGTATCGGATGAACTCAAGCGCGTCCAGGCAGTACTTCTTCTGCAGCTTCACCTGCATGTGCTGGTTCTCGTTCATCGCGCCGAGCGCCGCCGCCTCGTTTGTGAGCGCCTCGAGGTCGAGCTCGGACTTGCGTGCTTTCTTCTTGCCTTTCTTCTTCCGTGGTCTGGGAGCCTCATCGTCGGAGCCGTCGTCCATATCGATGTCCGCCTCCTCTTCCTCTTCCTCCTCGCCGTCGACTTCCATGTCGTCCTCCCCTTTCTTGCGTTTTCTGTGTGAGGTTTAGTGACGATCAAAGCGAGAACGCTAGTCACTCACGACTTGCGCCTCTTCCGCCCGCTCTCTTCACCGTCCTCGTCATCACCGTCCTCTTCGACTTCGCCCTCCTCCTCCTCGTCTCCCGCCTGGCTTGCCTCCTCCTCCCGCTCGACCGCCTTCCCGACCGCGCCCTCCATCTTCGCCAACATGTCGCTCATCTCCTGGTACCGCTCCTTCCACTCTCGCTCGCTCAACGGGCCGCCATACATCCCATACGGGTGCGTCAGGATCAGCTTCGTCAGGAGCACAATGGCGCCCTTGCGCACAGTGCTCGTCTTGTCCTCGAGCGCCTCCACCGCCGCGCGTGTCATCGCCAGTCGCTGCTGCGGAAACTTTGCGTCGCTGTTCCCCTCACACAGCCGCGCAAGCACCTGCATCACCCTCTGGCGCACGTACGAAGAGTTGTCCAGTAACCGCTCGATGAGCGACTCGTACAGCCCGTTTATCTGCTTCAGGTGCTGGGCCTTGTTCGGCGCGTCCTCTCCGTCGGGCATGTCCGACAGCTCGCGGATGATGCTGCCTATCACCTCAACCAGGGCTTGGCGCATTGGGTACGACTGAACAGATATGGGTCAGCAACGGTCGGTCTTGGACATGGTCGGAACGTACTTCAGAGTCGAGTTGCGCGCGGAGCAGACTGAGCTGCTTCAATACCTGCCGCGGCGACAGCTCCGCGTACCGCTGCAGGAACCTGCCAAATGCGCGCGGGCCCTTTGTATCCTGCGGCGGGAAGCTCTTGCCGGCGATCTCGCGCAAGATCTCGTCGCCGAGCTGTGAGTGGTCAAACTCGCGTGCGAGCACGTCGAGGCACTCGGCCATGTACTCCGCGAGGTGTTCGTAGTACTGCAGTGACTGCATTATGTTGATCTGCGCGGCGAGACCATGCTGGTGGTGCTTGACGGCTAAGCAGATGGCCTTGTACACGCCGTACCGGATCGCTTGGACTTTCATGTACTGTTCGTTCTCCATGATATGGTAGACAGGACGCGTAACGCACCTGGAGGAAGATGGTCAGCAGAGTAGTAGGGTGGATCAATGCAGTCACTAGATTGCAATGCGGGCAAAAGACGCTTTGGGTTCGCTGCCGCAGGGGATTCATACCGTTGAGTCTCTCCGCGATATCTCAGATGACTGTAGGCAGGAAGCCATGTTACCCTTTAAGTGGCCGACTGAAGTCCAGGCGCGCTGACCTAGATGTCGCGCCGTTTGCAGACAGCGTCGAGCAGGCGACCCCGCGCTCAGACGATATCGAGCGATGCTTCAAGGAGGGTGAAGCCCTGTAGCCTACGAGTTCCGAACCATTGCCAAAGCGGGGTTCCACGGTCCAGCTACCGCTTGACGTCTGGTGGAGCGAACGGTCATCGCAGTGACACCTGGCAATTTCCCGGGATACAGCACTGATGCGACAGGGCCCTCATGTCACGACAGATCATTTCAATGAGACGGGGAAGGGGCCAAAGTGGATCATGATAGTCGCTACTCGCATAAAGGGGCCGGCGGAGACAAATCAGGGCTACAAACCGGTAGTCTCTCAGGAATCCCTTGGGGAATTGTGACATGGAAAAGGGAGGGAGGAATATGGCCGCCTGCGGGGCGACAGCGGGTGTTGGCTCAGGCTAAGCTGAGAGCCGACTCACTCACCCGCAATGAGTCCGTGTCTCGTACGAGGCACATCATCCACCGTTGGGTCGCATGTCAGGAACAAGGAAGAGAGCGTGTCGCGAACGCACTCTCCCATAGCTACCTGAACACGGCGTCGCGCAAAGGCATGCAACAGTCCTGCCCATGTGCAGCGCCTCTCCCTAGTAATTCATGACGGAGGTACGCAAAACTGCCGGTTCCCGTTATAAGAGACAAGGTGATTGTACTCACTTTATGAATGTATCCTTCTCCCCAGTCGTCTGCCATATCTTCGTTATCTTCAGTCGGAGTACCTTCGCAGTCAATGCAAGGGTTGCAGGGATCTGGTCCGTCCAAGACCACTCCTCGGGAGGTTTTCTGCCAGCGCCGCGCGAAGTGGCGGCCTTGCCCCCGCGGCCGCGCTTCGGTTTCGGTGCGGGCGCAGGAGCATCGTCTTCACCAGCGGCCTTGACCTTCTCGGCGGCGTTGACAAACCAGCTGAGGAGGAAGGCGTACATCTCGAGGGGCATCTTGCGCGCCATGAATGTGTGCTGGTCCTCCTCGTCGACCTCGCGGGCGGTAGCCTCGACCTGGGCGAGATATGCAGACGAGATAGAGTCGAGGATCTTCGTCATGTGCGTCCCCTGCAGAGAGGACGAGTACTTGAGGAGGGAACGGTAGGCATTGAAGACGGCGGGGTCGGTGATGCTGTCAGAATTGTGTGCGAGGGCGGAGACGGCGGGGTCGAGGAGGTCGTGGGCGATGGAGGATGCGTCGAGGGCGGAGACGTCGGTTTCGTTACCAAAGGTGTAGTCCGCGAGGTCGGCGAGACCCTGGAGCTCGTCTTGTAGGTCGAAGGACTCCATCGCGGGCGAGCGCGTCGTGGTTGGGTTCAAGACGCGTGCCACCGCGCGCCGCGTTCAACTCGCGTCCGTCACACCGCGTCGTCACGCGTCACGCGCGCGCCGCGCCGCCACAATTTGCAGGCGCCGACTTGGCTAGGGCCCTGTGGTCTTGTCGTCCGCCCGCCATGGTCTGCTCTCCGTCCGCTTGTCTCTCGCGCTCTAGCTGACTCTCTTGGGTTCAGATCATTCCTGTTCGCTGCTTCTCATGCGGGAAAGTTATTGGAGATAAATGGAACGCGTACCTGGACTTGCTGTCGAAGGATACCAGCGAAGGGTGCGTCCTCCTCAATCTTGTACCTTCTTCTGCTTGTTCATCCCGTCTTTTTGCCTAGCGATGCGCTTGATCAGCTACAACTGAAGCGTTATTGCTGTCGAAGGATGGTTCTCACACACGTCGACCTCATCGAGAAGCTGCTGCAGTACAACCGTACGTTCTACTGTTATGTGCACTCTCTTCGTCATTCTCACACCTCCCCAGCCAACGAGAGGAAGCAGGACAAAGAGAGGGCCTGATTCCGCCTTTGTATCACTTGTATTTGCTTGTCTCGCTCTCGTATCCATCCCGTTTTCATTGCTGTCCCTGCAAACCAGCAAGACCAGGGCGTCGCCTGTTCTCGTGCTCGCTACTCATGGTTCGTCAAAGACGGAGTTTGGTAGACCTCACCAAGGCGCAGCCAGTGTTTTCTCAAGCTAACAATACAGGAAGCAGCACCCTGGTGGAGGATGTCGTTAGGCATGAGAGACGGCTCCGAACGGGAAATCTACGTAATGGCTCAGGTGCGTCGGTGTGACTGTGGTTGAGATATTCCCGTAAATGTTTCTAATGCACTGATCACTCGCCAGCCTCGTCGCTGATGGCAAATAGATCATTTGGGACGCAAGGAAGTGGGAGGACGGGAGAAGAATTCTCCATGCACCCCGACGTTCCATGGACCATATTATTCGCGTTCAACAGTGTTCAACGCGAGAGCGCATAGGTCAATCGATATCTACATGCGAGTTTGACGGAGAACGTCGACTGGACAGGACAACTTCGTCGAGAGCTCTCTATCCTCGACCAATTATCACCCTCGCCAAACCTCCGGCAACCCCCATAGATCAAGCATCTGTCGCCGAGTCCCCTCCGGGTTCCAGGTAACCCGACGAGTGTCTATCTTCTCCACATGGTCAGCGAGACTTGATGAATCGAGCACTGCGGAATTCTCCTCTTCGCAGGAGCTGCGGATATAGAGGGTGCGGATGCGATGGCCACGGCGTGCTCGTTGCGACAACAACTCAAGGAGATGCTTGTCCATGGCCGTGGGGAGATTGCCGAGGATGCCCAGCGTGTCCAGCGCCGGACATCTGACATCCAATAGGGCTTCGATAGACAGGAGCGCCCACTTGAGAGACGGGACGAGATGCGCCGCGGGGTTATAGTCGGTGGCCACGAAGAGATTCGAGAGCATCGGCATCAGCTTTGAGACTTTCGGCATGGCGATTTCGAGAAGGCTCGGGTTGGACGAGAAAGCTGACATGCACCCGCCCATGCGCAATGTCTGCACCATGTCCAGGTTATTGGGAACTTCTCGAGGACGAACGGGACGATAGCTCGGAAGGTGAGCATCCCCACGTCGGGGCGCTCCGCCGTTATATGCACCCATAAACCACCACTTGCTCCACAACCGCGGATATGAAGTGCCGGGAACTTCTCCATGACCTCCAGGATGGTGAACTTCGTGAGAGAAGGGACCAACATTGCGTCTAAATTTGTGTGCGGAGTATACTGGAGGCGGTGTAGCTCGACCACTGCATCGGGCGGAAACTTCAGGTGCTCGAGGACCGCGAAGGCTGCCTCGAACCCAGGGTTGTCGAAGCTCAGCGCGCGGAGGTGGTTGAGCTGCACGGTAGGGATGGGATCGGGCCTCGCCCAGTCGTAGCCCAGCTCGAGCGGTGCATCCACGAGGTACAGTGTCTCTAGAACCGGGATGTTTGCGAGAAGCCGCAGAAACGCACGCGCCCTGTATTCAGTATCGGTCCCACAGAGGCGGATATGGGCCAGGGAAACGAAGTTGTCGATGGGATTCACCCCTGCCTTCAAGGAAAGTGCGAGTACTCTGAGGGCCGCTGGGTCTTCGCCACCGAAATATTCGCGCGGAACGGGGGACGAGGTGCCGCTTGGATACCTCGGTGTGACGATGACGTTGAGATACACCAGATTCGGTGCAAGAACGGCCAAAAGCTTCTCACTGCATGGCTCCATCGGCATTTGCGTCAGGTAGAGTTCCTATATCCGAGCCCGATGAGGCGCGCTGAAGATCGGCGTGGTAGACATTCTGAACAGTCCAGACCGATCGCCGAAGACTCGGAGAGGTTGGTTCCCAGAGCGTTCTGCAAGCAGGCGAATGAAGTCCCCCGGGTACGAGTGAGGGATTCTGGACCAGAGCGGAGGGAAGGCGACTGCGATGGCGCGAAGTCGATGGCACACATGGGTGGTCCTGAGTAGGGAACGTATATCGGGTTCGGCTTCGATGAGGTGGCTGTCGTATCCCGACGTCTTCGTGTTGCAATCTCTCACACAGAGAAACTCTGACGTGAGTATCTCTGCAGGAAGTCGGTTGAGAGTGGACCTCGAGTCGTTCATCCGCCGCCTGACAAGGACTGCGGCGGAGCGAAGCCCGTCCTCTAGTACTCGCAGCTGGTCGGTATCATGAGCATTATGCGCAACTGTACAGAAAACGGTGCACGCTCACGCTCTCGTATCTACACAAAGTTGCATGGTGGTAAGCACACATGAGTCCACAAAATTTTCAGAGGAATCGTACTGGAGAGAATGTATCTCGTTGTCTAGGGTAGACGCAAAGCTGTGAAACGCCTCCAGCGCATGATGCTCTGTCAACGTCGTCGTCATGACGTGCGATCTGTGCTCGTGGTAGCAGAATTGCAGTGATGTTGGGCCTGGCGCAGAGGAACCTGGACGTCAAAGACAGAAGAGGCTCGCGCTGTAGACGCCCCGAGCATCGCCAAGACGCCCACGAGTGCGAGTCTTCATGCGAAGTATCCCGCCAAATCGAAGGCTCGAGTTGCGGGCATATCCACTTCTTGGAGCGTCCCATTGGTTTTTCTAACTGCGTTCCCTCTGGTAGAAGACCAACACTCCGCCGATGCAGCGCACGAGATATATCATAACTAATACAGCAGCCGCCGCATGGCACGCGATCCGCAACGCGCCTCGGAACCATCGGCGGGTCTAGTACACCTGTTGTCCGCAACTTGTTATACTGTACATAGACCTCTAGGGCTGGTCTCTCTGCCGTGACGGCCGCCAAAGGACCTCCGAGTCTAACCCTACACTCGGTACACAATCTTCTCTGCGCTGACCCTGCCTTCGCGCATGTACTGCAAGCCGTTCTTGATACCCTCAAGGCCGCCTTCGAAGAGCTTGGTGGGGAGCGGCTTTAGGGATCCGTCGCGAACCAATTGCGGCAGCTTTTTCAGGAACGCGACCATGTGCGCCCTATCCTCAGGAACCGCTGGAATTTCCATGGGCCCAAGACTGAGCGGATATCCGTTCACTGTCAACAGGAAAATGCCTGCACCCACATCGAGAAACCCGGTCGGTACGGAATACACAGGAAGAAAACCACTGGGAGGACGCACTGCGGAATGTCACGTCCTTCCTTCCGGACTCCTCGCTCTGTATGGGGTTCAGTCCTACGGCCTTCCCGCCCGAGGGCGCGATGGCCTGTACGGTGAAGTTCTTGGTATCCTCCTCCCCGATCATGTCTGCCCCGTATTTGATAGAGTCCCCTGTCGCTTGCTTGATCTTCGACACCAGGTCGGGCTCGCGGTAGTCGATCGTCACGTCTGCCCCGAGCGATTTGAGCAGCTCATGGTTGCGGGGCGAGGCGGCAGTGATGACTTTGTAGCCGGACAGGTGAGCTAGTTGGATGGCGCTGAGACCGCAGGCGGCTGAACGTGTCGTGACTCCGCAGTGAGTACTCACTCGAGCGACTGAGCGCAACTGCGCGGACACTCACCGCTGCCGCCATAGACGAGGACCCACTCGGGCTTAGCGACCTTCTCGGGCGGCTCTACCAGACCCAAATTCTTGGGTTATACAAGGCTTGCACGGCAGTCCAGAATCTTCCGATCAAGTCGTCAGCAATACCGCCCGTAGTAAACGGGACGCGGTTTGATATGGATTAACATACGCAATACCATACGCCGCAGCCTGTTCGTGGCTGAATGTGTCCTTTGGGACGACCCAGACGAGTTCGGGATCAGCCTTGACATATTCAGCATATGCGCCCTTGTCGGGGAATGCACAGGCGTGCACCACACCAGCGACGTGGTCGCCGACCTTGGGCCCGACTGTAACATTCTTGCCTGTCTTGAGGACAATGCCAGAGAAGTCGCCGCCGATGATGCTCCCCGGCGTACATAGTTTCAAGTCGATGACTGCAGAGCGATTCAGCGATGGATATCATGAGATATAGTCTGACTTACGCTTGCAGTCGCCGGGATTCAGGGAGACTGCAACAGTTTTCACTAGAATCTCGTCGTCGCCAATGACGGGTACGGGGTGCTCCTTCACTAATGCCTGACCGCTCTGGATTCGAAAAATCAGAGCTAATAGACTATAGGCGGCTGTATCGCGAAGGTACGGACCTCGTCATAGACCATAGCCTTCATTGTTGTGGGGATTCTGGAAGCCATGATTCACGAGGTGTCGACTGGAGGCTAGCCTTGAGGTTGCGAGTAAGTCAGTAATACCGGCCAAACCAACACATGCTATTTGTACGATCTCTCGCCCAGGGTCGCCATCTCTGTCACCTTGCTCACGTACCCATTAATCAACGCGAACATGGTGGTGATACGTACCTTCGACATCCTCCGAGCAACCGCGCTTAAGTCCGAGTACCTCGGGATATAGGCAACATTGTTGTGGAAGTTGATAAGCAGAGCTGCGGAGACTTGACGTTCGTAAGTCATTGTTGAAAGTTCGTCTACTGTGAGATCCAAGATCTCTGGTCATGGACGTACGCGGGCGTATGGATGACGTACCTCACTATCAGAAGTAAATCGCAGCCTGCACCCTCCTGCACCACTATCCACAGCCTGAGAGCTTTCTCAAGTGACTCTCACCTCCAGCATCACACTAGAAGGAACATCCGACTGTTGTATGACGGCGAGCAGCTACAGTTCACTGATACTGTACTCACCTCACTGGCGGCTGGATCCATGGTGTCGAGTCGGAGTCCAAGGCGGCAAGTTGAAGCAGCCAAAAATCAGACTTCATACTGCAAGCGGTTGCGCTGATATCAACTCGAATGGAAAGAATGATCACAGGGATATGAGACAAGAGCTCGTCGTTGTGCCACTGCAAGTCGCACTGGCAGGTTGAGAGCCTCGTGTCGGCGCCGTCTGCGTTTGTCTTCGAACTCCGCTTCAAACCAGCCACAGACGCGTCAAGGGCGCGACGCACGCACAGGCTGCGCGAGGACGGGATGTGGTATAAGTATATTGGCATACATATATGCATATGGACTCACCTGCGAATGCCGGTTCCATCCGTGGAAGTAAGTACGTGCTTCTCTCGTCATCCCACTAAAGCTTGTATGTATATTCTGTACATGTATCCTGGACTTGTGACAGCACTGTACTAGTACATTTCCCTTCCGACGACCCTGCCCGCAAGTGTTCTACACCCTGTAGACGATCTTCTCCGCGCTGACCTTGCCCTCGCGCATGTATTGCAAGCCACTCAAAACCTCCTCGAGTCCACCTTCCCAGAGCTTCACGGGAATCGGCTTCACGGCTCCATCGCGAACCAACTGCGGCAGCTGCTTCAAGAACGCGACCATATGCGCCCTATCCTGGGGCTGGGCTGGGAATTGCATCGGCCCAAGACTGAACGGACGTCCATTGACCGAATACAGGAGGGTCTCTATCCGAAGTGAGCAGGTCTTCAGTACATGCACAGAGCACACGGCCAGGAGAACTCGAAGGGACGCACCGGTGACGATCACGTCCTTTCTGGCAAACTCCCTCGCGTTTCTCATGGGGCTCAATCCGACCAATTTCCCGCCAGACGGTCCGATGGCGTCTACGGCGACCTTGTGCGTCTTGAACTCCCCAATCATGTCCGCTGCGTACTTGAGCGAGTCCCCGGTCGCCTGCTTGATCTTCGATACGACGTCTGGGTCGTGGTAGTCGATGGTAACGTCCGCCCCGAGCGACTTGAGGAGCTCGTGGTTGCGTGGAGAAGCAGTCGTGACGACCTTGTAGCCGGACAGGCGGGCGAGTTGGATGGCACACAGGCCAACGGCGGCTGAACATAACATTGTTCATGTTCAGCACTGGAGACTACTTGCTGAACGCATAGTATGGGAGTACTGTACTCACAGCTGCCGCCATAGATTAGAACCCACTCGGGCGTGGCCACCTTCGCGGGAGGCTCAACCAGACCCAGACGTCCCGGGGCATAGAAGGTCTGCACAGCAGTCCAGAACCTATCAACCATCCATCCGGTTCGTCAGATAACCGCCTATGGCGCACAGGACACCGTGTACAAACGTACGCAACACCATATGCGGCGGACTGCTCGTGGGTGAACGTATTCTCCGGGACGACCCAGACAAGCTCCGCGGGAGCTTTGACGTACTCCGCAAAGGCACCTTGGTCTGGGTACGCGGCGCCATGAGCTACACCAGCGACGTGGTCTCCGACTTTGGGGCTGTCGTGGACGCTCTTGCCAACCTTGACCACGACACCGGAGTAGTCGCAACCGAGGACGCTGCCCACCTTCCCATACTTCCCGTCGATGTCTGCAGGCGCACTCCCGAGTCAGTATGCATCATACGGATCTGTAGCAGGACGTACGCTTCCAGTCTGTTGGATTCAGGGAGATGGCGACAGTTTTCACTAGAACTTCATCATCTGCGATGCTGGGAACAGGGTGTTCTTTGACCGAAACCCGATTACTCTGCACTCGTCGGGCTAGCGTCAACGGACTTGATCGACTTCTATATCGCGGTAGCACGCACCTCCTCAAAGACCAAGGCCTTCATCGTTGTGGGGATTGCGGAAGCCATGGTTCACAAGCGTAGATGGCTGCAGACGGAGGAACCTGCGAAGTAGTGAGCAGGTGACAATGATGGGGCCAGTCGAACACGCTCACACTATTTGTAGCATACCGGGGCCCTGCCCGAGGTCCTTCCCACCCTGAGGGCCACCATCTGATTCTCCATCGCAGCGCCGATGTCAGATCAGAGTCTCAGACCAACTCCCGGAAGCAAAGCATAATCGACTCACTCAGATCGCGTCATTGACTCTTCTGTGCAGTCCGAGTGTATCGGGATTCGGGCACTGTATCGCTGCGCGTTGGCAATGGAAAGCCAAAGCTGTAGAGGCGTGGCTCCCGGAAGGGACTAGCTCTTGACAGAATGAATGTGGTCGCTCCCATACGGGCCACGTAGCTTGAGGAATATCTCACGCCGTGAGCCTCGAGAGGGACGAGCTCGATGTGCCTCTTCGACATGAATGTGCTTCTGAGCGCTGCATGATGGAGGTTGCCTGTATCGGGGTCGGCTCCTGACACAGGCCATCAACCTGGGATGAGATGAAAAGCAGTAGATGAGCTGAACCGTCCCTGGCCCTAGGGTCCGTCGTCAGTGAGTTGCGTCCGAGTCGGAGGAGGAGAGGAGGAGGCGAGCGCTGGCGAGCGTGGATAGCACTTGGAAGTCCGGCCCGGGGGTAACTCCGCTTGATTCAGCTGCATACGCGTCGAGGGCGTAGCTAGCCTTTGTCCTTCTCGCCCATCTACGCCTTGCATTGGTTAACATTTGTGCTTGACCAAGTTATACGCCGATACACTTGCGCGGACACACTTCATGTCACACGGATCGCTAGATCTATGGGTACGTCTTTTCAGTGCTTCTTCACTGTCCACCTTGGATCAGTCTCACAAGTGGAGCTCCAGGCGCATATGTCTTCGTGGTATACTTGTACATGCTTAAGCCGAGGCGCGACGAGTCCGCGCCTTTATGACGAAGGGCCAGGTTGCGCCAGAGAGAACTTCCTACCGATGGGGGAGTTGTCCAGTGTCCATGGACAGTATGTTCGAGTGTCTGCCGGACGGAGACGACATTTGGAAAGGTACGCTGCCAACTCAGTAAACTCAGCGACGGTAAATGATATAGCGCAGCTGACATCCATGCTCGCCGCATTGACTGACTCAAATCCTGCTACGCTCCCGCCTTCGCCATGTTGTTTCAGCCTGTCTGCTTGGTCGGAGCCACTTACCGCGTTCGCATATCTGTGCCGCATCGACCAAGGAGTAGGTCCGGGCCCTTGCAGACGCGCGGAAGAGCTGAGCCAAACATGAGATGTTCACACAGCGGCGTCGGGGTGACCAGACATGACGGGTACAGCGGCTGCAGGCGGAGCGGCGCGTACAATGGGCGACGACGACGGCCGGACAGGTGGGCGGCTCAGAATGATGGGTGAGGATTTCGACTGAGCCTGTGCTCTCTCTACGCTCATGCTCATCTTTGTGGGGCGCACGATCACCACGCATTGACCCCTATGGAGTCGTCTTACCGAAACTTCTAGATCCTGTTGAGGTCTATGCGGTCAGATTATAATTGAACGCCGCATTGACTCTGCCCGCCAGCGGCCAAGGTCGACCAGAGGTGTCAATACGACAATATGAGGCAAAGCATTGTCTTGCTGCGGCCGTGCCATCAGCGAAGTATAAATTCAAGGCACGATCCGACTCCGTGCAACACCCAACCAGCCTCACCACTCTCTCCTGCACTCTCACGTCCTTCCTCGCTTGTGACTGGGTTGTTCACATAAGTACGTCCGCTTGTCGAAGGTGCGCGCTTCTCATGCTGTCATGCTCCAGCTCGTATTCAGGACTGCTCGCTGACATCCCGCAAGATGTATCAACGCCTCAATGATCATATGCGACCGCCGGGGACCGGCCGTGGCTACGTTCTGCAAGCACCTTCTTCCTCCCGTCTCTATCCCGTGCATGACACTGTCCGGAGAGGACGACGCGTCACCCTGGACAACTTCCCGCGCGAACTCCTCATCAAGGTATTTGCGAACGTTGACGCTACACGGCCCGATGGTAATTGGAGCTCCACACGACGCCTGCTTCCAGTCATGGCTACCTGTCGACAGTGGCGAGACCTCATATGTGGCGTGCCCTCTTTCTGGAGTACGATCGTTGTTCGCCGTCGTCCGGAGTGGTTGACGATCTCTCTGCAACGATCACAGCGGGTTCTCATCGAGGTCGAGTTCCGCTCCTCTACGACAAATCTCTCCCACGCGTGGCATGTCCTTCGTCAACACAAGGATAGGATCGCGTCGCTGTACTTCAGTTCGCTTGACTGCGCACAGATCGGGGACCGCGTCGCCCTCGAAGAAATGCGTCAGTTGAAGTCCCTCCGCATTTTCGTCGACCATGATCACGATGCCGACGCGACGATGCATAACGGGATATGTCCGCCGCTGCTCCTGACATTTCCGCGCTTGGAACGATTGCACCTCGATGGTTTGACCGTGCGCGGGTCCTCCTCGGTGGCAGTCTCCGCCCTCCGCGAACTCGTTATCGAGGGACATCCTGTCGTGTCGAAGACAATTGGGCTCACGCACTTCCTGGGCATACTGCAGGCTTGCGCTTCGCTGGAAATACTCAATCTGCGCGATAGTGCTTTGGATACCATCGCGTTTGACATTCCCCAGAATCTCCCCATCGTCGCCCTTCGCCGACTTCGGGAGCTCAGGATCCATGGGAAGGTGGAGGAGGTGTCCAACTTGGTCTCGCATCTTGAAGTCGGACCAGAGGTGAACATCTTGCTCGCGACGGACGAAGAGGTGGACCCCGGACGCGCAGCGATCGCCGCACGGAATATCTTGCCCGTCGACCTTCAAAGATGCAGGCTGCCCATCCTGAAGACGGCTACTCGTCTGAAGGTGCACCTTTGTGCGGATGTTGCCGAAGAGATCTTGTTGATCACCGGCACTATAGGCCTGAACCCTGGCGCCCTGATTACCATCAGTCTCCGAATTCCTGAAGTGCAATTTGATACTCGAGTTGGATCTGGTTCCGACGCCGCCATGGCGTCGTATTACCGCAACGCGTTACGAATCCTACCGTCGATATTCTCGGGCGCCCCTGTGGAGACGCTGGTCTGCGATGGAGAGGTCGAGGTCGTCCACGAGGACATCTGGCGGTCGCTCTTTGCAAGCTTTCCGATGCTGAGAACGCTAGTCGTAGACGACGTTGCCTGGGGGGATGTCAGGCCGGTCTTCCGTGCGTTGGCGAGCCAACAATCGCCCGCGGACCCTCGCCCGGTGTGCCGACATCTGGAGTATATCTGGGTTCGTGACGCGCTCGGTGGGCTCGACCGCCTCGAAGATATCCGGAAGTGTATCGCATGGCGGGCCGCGTGTCGTCTTCCGTTGAGACGACTCCGTCTTGAGTTGACTGCGGACCACGGAAACGCTGCTCCCGTCCCAGAAGTCTCCGGGTATCGTGCAGAGTTCGCGCGTCTCGTCGCTAATAGCACGTTGGTCATTTGGGATATCATGACGGAGCATGGGCAGGATCTCAGGTGGCAGAGCAACACTGAGAGAGAGCATCCGTTTGGCGATCTCTAGTGTAGCACACTATAGAAACCATGTACTATCAACCTTGAGAACATCTGTGCACCCCGACGTTCCATGGTCTGACATATCGATCACTCGATGTCGACATGCAGCCTGACCAACAAAGCCTTCTGACAGACAGGGCAACACATCTTCGTCGAGAGCTCCTGGACGATACATCTATGCGGCAACATGAGTACATTCACACCCGAACCACTCGAGCTCAAGGAAAAGCGCAGATACGTACTTGTGACAGAAGATATGCCCACATATAGTCGCGACGGGCTGCACGCACGGCTCCCGAAGACACGACCTACAGTGGAAGGAAACTGCGGTCGCCGTGGCGTTCGAATCACTGTCTGTGGGAGGTCTTGGGGTTCGTGCTGCCTGATCCGCGGCACGTTCCGGGCGGGGCTCAATCGGCGTGTCGCTCCGCGTACGCCCACTCAAGGGCGTCGGATAGGCATCCGATACCATTGAATGACGAGTTCCGAGTCAGTGATTGAGAACGCATGTGCTGCAACATTGGCACTCACCGGTGAACTCATAGTACTAAGAACACTATCAGCAGCTCGAGATCCAGCCTTAGCTTCGCTGGTTGAACGACTGTGAGGCTCGGGAGATTCTCGAGATGGGACATCAGGTTCAGTTTGTTCCCCTCGAAGAACACGGTCTATGTCTGCCTGGTCCTCGGACTGCGGGTGTATCGTCTGGGACGAGGAGTGCACAACAGACGCTGTGGAGACTGTCGAAACGAGATTGCGTCGAATGGTGCCGGACTGCAAATCAAAACGTGAAGGTAAGTGAGATGCGAATGCGGATGCCAAGTACGCAACATACCTTGGTGAACGTTGTAGCTGGGGTGTATCTGGCGCTCTGGGTGTAGTAGGTGTCTCAGAGGACATCTCCGATAGGCTTGCAAACGGACTCGTGGTGCTGGTGTCTCCGGCCGCTGGAGGTCCCTCAACATGCACTGTGCGGGAAGTGCTCTCCCTAGATAAGACCGAACTCTCCTGAAGGACCGCACATCAGAACGGAATCGAAGGTCAGACAGAAGATGAGCAGCGCACGGCAGTAGGCACTGTGTCCCGCACAACTTCCTTGCCCTTCCTACTAGGTCCCGCAGGACCACGCTCATTTACTGCGTCAATTGTCGCCGCCGTCGACCCCGGAGGGGGACATCTCGCTTTGTGCTGCATGCATTCAGTACAGCTTTCGCAATTGTCCGGTCCAGGAATCAGGGGCGACGTACCGAAGCCCAAGGACCGATAGAAGCGAAGCCGAGACCACGTATGGCAGGTTGGATGGAGAGGAGACTCGTCGTAGTGAGCCTGTAACGTCTCCATACTCGAAAACCCGATACTGCACTTCGCACATCGCGTTTCCTGTGTGATTACCCGTAAGTACGTAAACTGAGGACATCGCGCGGAATTGAACGAACGACTGACTTCGGTTGTGATAGCGGCTCCAGCTTCGGCCTCGCTGTCCTCCATGGCATGCACGGCAGCAGCCTGACTTGGGAACGGCTATAGAAGCGAATCATTCAACTAAACAACCTCATACGCAGTCTGAATATATCGATAACGAACTTGTGACATGCCGGATGCGAGGCGCGAGTGGACTTCCGTTCTATGCTGGACACAGGTTCGTGAGCGTGCACCGATAGACCTGAAGATAAGTACTCGGAACTCACATTCTCATATCCCGCGACGGTCTTGAACTTCTGGGGGCAATCCGGGCAGATCACTTCTGCGACCAAGGGAGTGAAGCTCTTGTGTCCAGTTGCTCTGGTGTGCGCCGCTGTCAAGGGAGAGGAATTCACAATCTGGAAGCATTTGTTACAGAAGTACGGCTGTTCTTCTTCTCCCAGGCTCGTGCTCGGAGCCGCGCTCGTTCCAGCTGGTACACATCCATTTGACGCAGATTGAGTATGTCGGTGACGAACCTCGGACATGCCGGAGGCGGGGCGCGAGTGGACATTCCTTCTGTGCTGAACACGAGTTCGTGAGCCTGCGCTGATGGACATCAGGGAGCTACTCATTACTCACATTCTCACATCCCGCGACGGTCTTGAACTTGTGGGGGCA
Source organism: Cerioporus squamosus (assembly GCA_022592435.1). Classification (NCBI taxonomy): domain Eukaryota; kingdom Fungi; phylum Basidiomycota; class Agaricomycetes; order Polyporales; family Polyporaceae; genus Cerioporus; species Cerioporus squamosus. The sequence goes on along the minus strand of JABYQS010000002.1, from coordinate 33,757 downwards.
ATCCGGGCAAGCGACTTCGGCGATCAAGGGAGTGAAGCTCTCGTGTCCAGTTGCTCTGGTGTGCACCACTGTCAAGAGAGCGGAGTCCACAACCTGGTAGCAGCTGTTGCAAAAGTACGGCTGCTCTTTTGCACTCGTAGTCGACACGGATCTCCTTGGTATTGAGTTCGAGGCAGCTGTCGCACGTCCGTCCAACGCGCCTGGGACTCCGGGAAGGGCTGTGATGGGCGGTTTGACTTCGAGAGTAGGGCATCGCTTCTTGTGCTGGTGGATGCAAGTGAGCGACTTGTGTAAGCTACGTCAAGCTTGCCTCCCATACTTACGAGAGCCAACGAATCTGATGACTCAAAGCCAAGTCCGCACGCTGCGCAGCTTGGGTGCGAGAATGATTTGTTGTAGTGTGTCTGCAAGGACTCTTCACTTGGGAAATTGAGCTGACAGGTCGTACAGCGCGGCTTCTGCGTCCCCGCTACTTCGTCAGTGTCATGGTTGAGGACTTTATGCTCGATATGCGACCTGCCTCAGAGGTTTCCGGCTGGGACGTTGACGCGCTTGCAGTCTGAAGTATAGACGACGTCGAAGGCGTCGCAGTCTAGGGTCAGAGGCTTGTGAGGTGCTCAAGGGTAGCGACAAGCAGTTCACCTGAGCGGCAGAATTCCCATGAACTGCCTTCCGATGCTGTATTTCGTACCAATGCATATCAGTAGTAGGATATATACCATCAGCGAAACTGTAACAGTAGGCATGCAATTGGGTACTCACGTCAAAGAGTGCGCCGGAATTCTTGAACTGTTTGTGACAGTCCAAGCAAAGCGCAGCGATTGGTCCCGTCGGAGTCTCGCGTACCAGCGCGACCGAGTGCAAGTCTTCGGACAAAGCATGTTGAGCACCCGCTTGTGCTGAATGAGGCGGAGCAGAACCCGTACTAGTAGAGGGAGCTGTCGCAGCTGACACCGTGGCGATGTTCGCCGGCGTCTGTTGGATATGTCCTGTGGTCTGAATATGCTCTGCTCTCTTCTTGCACTTTGAAAAGGACTGAGAGCAGTGACTGCAAAAGTAAGCGGGCTTGTAGACGTGTCCCGTATGTTCCGCATGCTCTTTGCACTCCGGCAGAGTCCGAAAGACCAACTTGCACTGGTTGCACCTAAAGAAATTTTGACTCTTGGACTTCGTCATTACCGTTCCAATAACATGCAGGGGGTACTCAAACGGACGGAAGTTGTCACGCAGGATGGTGGTAGGCGTTGCAGAGAGGATGCAATAACTTGAACCATCGGACTCGTCCTGCTGTCAACACAGAGCGCCGGAGAAGTTCGTATATGGCAGGAGCATCCCACACGCTGAGCGCCGCGAGGTTGGAGCACACAGAGCCCTCAAACTCATGCGCGCACTCTATAGCGCACTCTCATATGGCCGGGACCGCTGTATGTGAGTCTGTTGATTCTCGACCCACCTCCGGGCTCGCGACTCTCCGTCTTCGTGAGGATACATTGATCGCCAGGGCATGATATCATCTAAGTGATGTTCATGGATATGAACGAGGTCTATGCGATGGTAGCAGGAGTCGCTTTGACCGGGCCCATTGGGGGATTGGTCTGAGTCAATGCGGCGGCCAAAGCCAAGTCAAGGCGAACCTTTGTCAAGCTGCGGCCGCACCGTCGGCGAAGTATTTATAACGGACAGGATCCTACTAACGTGAACGCTCGTACAACCTCACGCCCTCTCTGCTGCACTAACACATCCCTCGCTTGACATTCGCCGTTCGTGCCGTGAAGGTACGCGATTTTCATGTTATCGTGCAATCTGAACATGAGACTGCTCGCTGACATACTACAAGATGTATCATCGTCCAGATCATGGGATGCGCCCTTCGGGGGGCGGTCGTATACATGCGTCGCAAGCACCGTCTACCGGTCGCCTCCAATCTGCGGATAGTCTTATTCCGAGAGGACGACGCCTCTCCATCGCTACATTCCCCAACGAACTCTTTATCAAGATATTTGCGAACATCGCAACTACGCACTACAACGGCTACTTCAACGAGGTCGGCTCCACACGACACCTACTTCCATTGATGGCTACTTGTCACCAGTGGCGTGAAATCATATGCGGCACACCCGCTTTCTGGCGTGAAATCGTCGTCCGTCGCCGCCTGGAGTGGTTGGAGATGTGCCTGGAGCGCTCACAACAGCTCCTGGTCGTGGTCAACTTCAGCTCTTCCATGACCGATCTCTCCCGCGCCTGGCATGTCCTCCGGCGACACAAGGATAGGATCACGTCGCTGTACTTCCGTTCGCTCCAGTGCGCACAGATTGGAGACCGCCTGGTTCTAGAGGAGATGCGCCAGTTGAAGTCTCTCGGCGTCAGAGTCAAACACAGGCACGCTGCCGACGCAGCGACGCACAACGGGATATGCCCACCGCTGCTCTTGACATTCCCGCGTCTGGAGAAGTTGCGTCTCGATGGTTTGACAGTGCGAGGGCCCTCGGCGGTGGCATTCTCCACCCTCCGCGAACTCGCTCTCAACGGATACGCTGGCGCTCCTCGGACTTGTAGGCTCACCGACTTTCTGAGCATTCTGCAAGCTTGCGTTTCGCTGGAGAACCTCGATCTGCGCAACAACGCTTTGGATACCATCGCGTTCGACACTCCACAGACTTACCCCATCGTCGCCCTTCGCCGGCTCCGGGAGCTCAGCATATACGGGAAGGTGGAGGAGGTGTCGAACTTGGTATCGCACCTGGAGGTCGGACCGGAGGTGAACATCTGGCTCGCGACGGAACCACAGGAAGACCCCGTGCGTGCCGCGTTGGCGGCACGGGCGATCCTGCCCTCCGACATCCGAAACTGCCGGATGCCTATTCTGAGGACGGCTACCCGCGTCAAGGTGGACCTTTGCGAAGAGTCCGACGAGGAGGTCATGATGATAACCGCCACTCGGGGCCTCAATCCCAGAGACCGGATCAACATCCTTCTTCAAGTCTCCGAGGGGCCATGGAATGCTGGAGTTGGAGCGGTTCCGCGAGAGCCCGGGCACAGTACTTCCGCACCGCACTGCAAACCATCCCCATGATTTTCCCGGACGCCCCTGTCGAGACGCTAGTCTGCCACGGAGAGATAGGTGTCGTCGAAGAGGCCACATGGCGGTCGCTCTTCTCGAGCTTTCCGAAGCTGAGAACGCTGGTCATAGAGGACAGCATCCTTGACGGGGACGTGAGGCCCGCCTTTCGTGCGCTGAGGACCCAGCAGTCGCCGACGGACCCTCACCCGGTGTGCCGACACCTGCAGTACATCTGGGTGCGTAATGCCCTGGGCAAGCTCGACCGCCTCGAGGAGATTCGGAAGTGCGTCGCATGGCGGGCCGCTTGTCATGTCCCGGTGAGACGGCTGCGTCTGGAGTTGGCCGCGGACAATGAGGATGCTGCACCCATCCCAGATGTCACCGGGTACCAGGCAGAGTTCGCCCGTCTTGTCGCTGATAGCAGGTTGGTTATTTGGGACGCGAACAAGAGGGACGAATGGGAGCTCATGCAGCACAGCTCTGAGGATGAGATCCCATTCGGAAGTATAGAGTAGTGTACAATGTGTAGAACATTTTTCAATTCAGAATGCTCGCCAACGCCGACTGATCCGGTTTGCAAACCGTCCGCGTACGGGACAACAGCGGGTCAATCAATCGACCTCGACATGCAGCCTGATAAAGAACGTCTTCTGACAAACTGGACAACACATCTTGGTCGAGAGCTCCTGAACGATACACCTGTGCGGAAGCGCGCGTATCAGCAGTGCAATCACATCATCGCTCGGGCTTGAAGAGAAGCGCAGATACGTACCTGTGGCAGAAGATATGCCCACATATGGTCGCAACGGGCTGAACACACGGATCCCGAAGACACGATCTACAGTGGAAGGACACTGCGGTGGCGTTCGAATCGCCGTTCATGGGGGGTCCCGAGGTTCGTGCTGCCTGGGTCGCGGCGCGTTCCCAGCCTGAGTGGGGTTCAATCGACGTTTCACTTCGCGTACGCCCACTCCAGGGCGTCATATAGGCACCCTATACCATTGCCAGTGGGTGACGCGTTCGGAGTCAATGGCTGCGAAAGCGTGTGGCCTCACTGGCACTTACCGTCAAGCCTTTCGTAGAACTGCCATCAGTTATGATTGGAGAGCCGGCCTCAGCTTCGCGGGTTGCGCGATCTTGCAACTGAGGTGTCTCCTTCCGCGGTTCTCGCAGTGGACCATCCGCCTCAGGCCGTTCCCCATGAAGAACGCGGTGCATCCTGCCTGCCTGATCCTCCAGCAAGGACTGCTGAGGTATCGTCTGGGCTGAGGAGTGCACTTGTGACGATATGGTGGTTGTCGAGACGGCGGTGAAAGGCGTCGGACTGCGTATTAGTACACGGACGTAAAGTAGTGAGTAGAATCCGAGCGGTGTACAGTATCTGTCAGTGACGTACCTTGGTGCACGCTGCGGGTTAGCAGGCCTCTCCAAAGACACCTCTACAATGCCTGCAGCTAGACTGCTGCTGCTAGTGTTACCGGCCGTCGCAGGATCCTCAGCTGGCGATGGGAGTGAAGTATGCTCAGAGTCCGCATATGAAGCACATCTCTCCTAGTTGCAAAAGCGCATATCAGAATTGCAAGAATGTCAGATAGGCGATGAGAAGCATACGGCAGTAGGCACCATGTCTCGCACAATGTCCTTTCCCGTCCTACTATGTCCCACAGGAGCACGGCCGTTCATATCGCCGTTTGCCGCCAAGGTAGATCCCGGAGGAGGGCATCTCGCCTTGTGCTGGGTGGACAGCGTGTCAGTGCCGCTGTCGCTAATCGACCTGCATAAGACTACGTACCGTAGCCCATGGACCGATAGAAGCGAAACCAAGACCACAAGTATGGCAGGTCGGATGAAGAGAAGACTCGTCATAGTGAGCCTGCAACGCCTCATCACTCGAGAATTCAACGTCACACTTGGCGCATCGCGTTGTCTGCACAATGAGCTCATCAGGTGCATTGGACGAGACTGGCGATTACAGGCGCAAACGAGTCAGCCAGCCACCGACCTCTCTCTCCGTGGGTGTGGGTGTGGCTGCATCTTGCAGCTCGTCGTTGGTTCTCATGGCTGCAGGTTGACTAGGAGAGGACTGTAGAGTTGAACGTCTCGTCAACGATCACCGCGCCAGGATGAAATACGTCAATCGTTAGCGATATCCCGGCCAGCTGCATGAACGAAAACCGAGACCTGCCTCTGCGCCTTCCGAGTGAGACGTCGCGCCTGCAGTGGCCTGAGACTGGGACAGTAAGAGACAAACATCGGTCAGCGGTTCGCATTCAGGGGGCATCCGCGACTTGAAGTCGTGCTGGCGCGGCTCACCTGGATTGCAGGCTTCGTATGGGCCATTGTCCGGTGCTGCAGAAGCCCAATCAACGTCAGGTGTCCTGACGCGGCATTGGGCATGTAACTGAGAACTCACATCAGCGAGAGCGGCGGCGTCCTTGAACTGTCGATGATAGGCCGTACACGTCGACGATGATGGCGGAGGAGCCTTGGAAGACGAAGCCTCGTCATCGGACGTGTCTGAATCCGAGTCTTCGGACACGGGTCGGGCCACGCTCGTACTGGCAACTGGTCGCGGGCGGAGCCGGGACGCAATGGGAGCAGCCGCACTACTACTGCTACTCCTAGTAGCAGCAGTAGTAGTCTTCGCAGGCAACTTGTTGGCTGGCACCTTCGCGAAGGTCGTCGGCACCTTCTGGACGTGTCCGGTGGTCTTGATGTGGTTCCCTCTCGACTTCCTCTTGCTGAATGTCATGGAGCAGACGGTACAGAAGTACGAGGGCTTGTGTTTGTGTCTCGTCAAAGCTGCATGCATTCCGCATTCGTTGGCGTCCTTGAATACCAGCTTGCACTGGTTGCACCTGGCAAATTTTGGACCGTTCTGCTTCGCCATCTTCGAAGTCGGTCACTATCCAGATCCTTAGTGGAGGATTTGGGTGATTGCTGACCGTAGTGAGCGGGTCGCTGGAGAGAGGTCGAGATCAGCGGTCGTGGCGGGCGTGTCCCAGGAGGATGTCGCATGCTGGAGATGTCAAACAGAGCGCTGGAGAAGTCCAACAACTTCCCATGCACCGAGCAGCTTCATCCGAACCTTCCTGCGAGACGCGCGTCGTGACATGACGCGGTTCGCCGGGTGTGACACCACGCGTCCTGCTGGCAATGGCATCCAAGCACACGGCACACACGAGTCAGAAGGTGCGGATCTCTTGTGAAGGCCTCTACAACAGCAGCACGGAGATATCAGCGAGTAGTAAGACAGCAATTAGCCCATAAGTATCTAGAGATTAGTTCACAACCTGAGCATCCACAGGCTACAGCACTCGCCCTCCCGTCTTAGTCGTCGCCTATCCGTCCATGACATTATTGAAATACGTTCCAAGTCGTTCAGCTGCGGCGGTCGATGTTCACGTTCAGACCTCAAGCGGCGGCGCCGTTGCCGGTGGCCGAGAGCGCGGAAGCCGCGTCGCTCGCGCCTTCCGCGGCCGCGCGCAAGGGCTTCGCCTCGCTGTCGAAGCGCTTGCGTACCGCGAAGATCATCTTGTAGAACCTGCATGCGCGAGCGAGAAGTCAGCATCAGCGCAAGTCCGCAACATGTGGCCCCCACAACCCCATCGACAGAATGAGTACTGTGCCCGCAACTGCAACCGCGACTCGCAGCGCCCACGTACCACGCGTGCGACAGAAAGCTCACGGCTCACGATAACGCATAGCGAGCTGCGATCACCAGGGAAAGGAGCTGGGGCGGGGCATCCAGGCAGCATGACTCACCAGATTATGTTCAGCGAGTTGAGAGTGAGGTTTCCCATCGCAAAGCAGAGGAGATATATGGCAGGGAGCTCGCCGCGCGCGGCGTACAGCTCGCGCATGAAGTCAACGGTGAGGTACCAGCCGTAGAGGATGCGCACGGAGAAGAACGTCGAGAGGAGGATGACGCCGTTGACCCATTGCGCCTTGCTGCCCGTGTAACCGGTCTTGTCGAGGAATCTGCATAGGGAGCCGAGCGCGTTGCGAGTGAGTCAAGCGAACGTAAGCTGAGTACGGTGTGTACGAACCGATGGATGTTCAGGAAGATGGTGCTCCTGCGCGTGTGCGGTAAGCGGTCAGGTCAGAAGCACAGAGCGTACACGTGCACGTACAGTTCCCAGGTGAGGAAGCGGGGCGCGAAGTACCCGAGGAAGGGCCGCTGATAGGGTCGCGATAAGTCAGTCTATCCCGCAAGTCGCCGTGCGGGCGATGGACCGGGGGAGGGTACGCACGAAGGTCATCATGTAGAGCGTGAAGCAGGCCACGCCGTGGATGAGGAAACCGAGATCGTCGAAGTTGATGGTAGCATCCAGTGCGTCCCAGAGGAAGTAGCTTGGGGAGCCCTGGCTTAGGACTTGGAGGAGGCAGTTAGACGGAGTGCTCACCCGCATGCCACTGCAACGGTCGTGCCGACGCGGTCGTCCCATCCCCAGAGCTTATCGGCCTCGAGTGTCTCCGAGCCAAAGCAGCTCAACGCGAGAGGGAGGACGATGAAGACGTGGAAAAGTGATACCACCTGGATATTCCTGGTCCGCGTGGTAAGTAGATGATACGTAATATGGCCCTGTGGACAGGACGCACCATTGGTTCACTGCGCGCGGGGTGCGAAGCTTGCCATAGCTTATAGGGAAGATGCGCGCGCTGAGGAAAGGAGAGATGTAGAGGTGGACCGCGGTGAAGCCGAGGAAGGCGTAGAAAAGCGTCGGGAAGTGCTCCGGGAGATGGGGGAGACGGAGGAGGCGGGCGACGGGCTGGGCGACGGCGACGAGGAAGTCGCTGAAGGGGAGGGCCATGACGGCGTGTGGCTGAGGATCAGAGGGCGGGGCGGGCACATACATGGCGCTTTATTCTGGACAGGCTGGCGTCTAGGATGAGAACGAGGACCGAGGAAGTCCAGTCGGGAAGGCGGTGGGCTCTGCTGGGCGATGTCAGAACGGGTGCGGTGGGAAGACGAACGTGTCTCGCGTTCGCAGCGCTGATTGCGATTGCCTCCGCGAAGGACCTGAGGCTGCTCGTCGAAGAGCAGACAATCAGACCACCTCAGTCAGTTCCATGCAAGCTGTCTGTCGTGCTCGCTGGCAGACTCACCTAGGACTGCGTGCGAGAGACAGGGGATCGTCGTGGCGGCTCGGGATCCCAGTCCGAGATCGCGAAAACGAGCGTTGCTACCCGGTGCCAGAGGGTATAACCGCGGACGCGGTCACGTGCGCCACCTTCAAAGCAGCGACGCAAGATGCCACCCCGGTCCTCCACACAAGAGAGTGCTAGGCATCGCAGCTGGAACAGACCATGTCCGACGCAGCATCCCGTACGCAATTGCTCGGAAACGCTGCCGAGGGTGACGGAGGCGGTCGGGTCGGCGGTGACGAAGACCTCGGGCACCTCGCGCGGCACTATTGACGCCGACGGAAGACGCGTCGTCCGCGGCCAGGCCGCGGTCCGCTATATGCCACCACCGTCAGTGTGCGCACGGCACTAGTTCTCCTAATCCCACCTCTCCTTCTCACCACATCTCTTGTATTCTGCAGCTTGGATCGACCCACCATGCCTCTCGTGCTGCCAACGGTCGAGCAGATTGAGGACTACCTCGAGAGCGTCGAGGAGCTCATCGTCTCCTCCCTTTCCGCCGCTACCCCCGATCTACCCAAGGTCTCCGAGGCAATTAACCGGCTCTGGCAAGATGTCTTGCGACACAGTCCTCAAGCCGTCCCTGCGAGCCTGAAGGGCCTTGGGGCGTTCGAGGTTCCGCCGCCGCCGCCGCCCCCTCCGCCTCCGAAGGGATTCTGGGAGAGCACCGCTGGATGGGTCGCCGATCATCCATGGACGATTGCAGGAATCGGCATTAGCTTTGTGGGTGCGGGCCTGCTGGTGGGATATGCCCATCCGCGATTCAGACATCGGGCGAGAGTCGGGGCGAGAAAGCATGCAGCTGCTGCGAGCACGGAGAGGAGGCAGGTTGTCGGTGAGTGCTGCTGATATCGGACCCTATTCTCCAGACACGAGCTGACCCTGGTGTCGCCAGTCGTCCTCGGAGGAGACTCGCCTCTCGGCCTCCCCCTCATCCTCGATCTTGAGAAGAAGGGATACATCGTCATCACCAGTGTTGCTGCCCCCGAAGCCGTCGAGGAGATGGAGAGCAAGGCGCATGGATACGTCCGCGCGCTCGTCCTTGACCCTACAGAGGTACGTCACTTCCTGAGTATATGATACGACCATATGATTGACGCGCTCTCAGCCCGAGATGATTCCCTTCTTCCTGCGTTCCCTCGCTTCTACAATGTCGCGCCGCTTCCCTCTGACCGCGGCGGGCGATCCGCACGCAGCGCCCACCACCCATCTCTTCGTTCAGTCCGTCATCTCCCTCTTGACCCTCCCTTCATCCACAACGGTTCCGTCTCCCGCACCTCTGGAACACCTCAATCTCCGCGGGACGTACCAGGACTACCTCCAGGCCACACACCTTACCCCTCTCCAAGTCCTACAAGCGCTCCTTCCCCTGCTACGATCGTCTCCCGCGCGTGCACGCGATGCCCTTGCGAATGGCGCCGAAAAGCAAAGCATCGTCGTTTGTCTGCCGGCTACGGATGCACGCGTCGGTCTGCCCTTCGGTAGTGCTCAAGCTATGAGCGCCGCTGCGACGCTCCGTGGTGTAGAGGTGCTCCGCCGGGAGATCCGTGCGGCGTCCTCCTCCGGCACTTCGGAGACTTCAGGGGCGATGCGGAACATCCGGGTCGTCGTGGTCGACGTCGGCGCCGTCGGAGAAGCTATTGCGACTCCTACGAGCGACGGCGCGCTGAAGTCGATCGACCAGTGGACTCCGGCTGAGCAGGCTGCCTACGGGGCTGCGTTTGGTTCCATGCTCGAGCAGGGCGGGATGCAGGGCATCAGACGGCAGCCGAGCGACGTGTCGGTGTTTGTGGACACCATCGTGGACGTCGTGAACAACGGGAGGAAGAGTGGGCGAACGTGCAAGTCCCATCCCGCGTTTGGTGCTCTACGCCAGTTCGTGCGCGGGGACCGCATCGTCGTCGGAGCTGGAGGTGCGTTGGGTGCTTTGATACGATATATCTGCATTCGCTGACGCATATATGCAGCTCACACGTACGCCTTCGCCTCTTATCTCCCGCCTCTCCTGCTCGACGCCCTGCTGAACGTCCCCTACTTCCTCGCTTCCATTCGTAACGCTCTGCTGCCCATCCCGCCCCGTGCCATCCTTCCACCTCCCGCCGCTGCGGCTGCGCAGCCTCCGCCTCCGCCGCCTCCCACGATCGTCGTCGAGAAGCAGTCGGAGCCCTCCTCGGGCACGGACAGCGAGCCCGAACACTCGGAGACGGGGAGCGAGGCGGACGTGGAGAGTAACTCGGGCGTGGGCGAGTCGTGGGTGAGTCTGAAGAGTCGGCAGTCGGAGGCTGCTTGAGGTTTCCGCCAGCGGGAAGAGTGTCCTGCAGGAGCTACGGATACGCTATGCATGCTTGAGATCTCATATCACACTCTTTTGTAGCGGCAGGTCTTCCTGTACATTGTCTCTGTATCAACATCCATGTAACACCATAAATCAAACGTACATGTAGGTCTAAATATCCAATACAATCCCAGGTCATCTATCCCTCTCATGTACATAGCTGTCAGCGCCGCCATCACCAGTCCTTACTCCTGCCCTTCCCCTTTCCTTCAGGTCCCCACTGCCGGCCCTTTCCCTTTCCCTCGTGATCACGCGGTCCGTCCTCTTCTTCAGCCCCGTCCTCTCGCTCCGTGTCCTTCCGCTTGCCCTTCTTCTTTAACTTCTTAGCGGCCTTCGCGACCCCCAACGCTCCATTCAGTCGTCTCCGCGCAAAGCGCGACTTCGTCTTCCGCTCCCGCTCCGCCCGTCCCTCCGGAGTCGTCTGCGTCGCCCGATCCCACACCTTCAGATCCCACCGTCCCTCCTTCAGGGCCGAGTACGCCTTCAGGAGCTCCCGCACCTCGAGTTGCGCCTCCCTGCTAAGCCCAACCCACATCCGGTACTCCGCCGCCAGGTGCGGGACGCTTGCCAGCCGGGGCAGGTTCCCAAAATTATCCGTGCGCCTCAGCAGCAGCTCCGCCAGCCGTTCGAGCGCGGGCCCCTCGTCGAGGAAGACGCCGTGCGTGCGGTGCAGGCGCGATCGCTGCGCGGCGAAGCGGACGGCGCGCACCTCGAACGCCTGGCGGTTTTTGGCGGCCTGGCGGTCGGCCTCGGCGCGCTCGCGGTTGAGGGCTGCGGTGCGCTGGAGGGAGATGGCGTCGCGCGAGCGGACATAGTAGGATACGCGTGCGGGGGTGACTCTGCGGGACGTGTACAATGTAAAATCAGAAAAACGTACTGACGACCGGTGTGGCGGCACGTGTACGTACCGGAGGCGTCCAAGGTGAGGGTTCGGTTCGTAGGTTGTCAGAGAGGAGGGTCCTGCTGCCGGTTGTTCTGCATTGCATGCTAGAGCTGCAGAGGTTGCGGCGTTGGCACGCCTTTCGGCCGCTGTGGCACTGGTAGCGGGACGTCCCTGGGCTTGGGGAGCACGTCGGGCCCTGAGGGTGCACCAGTTAGTATTTCGACAACGTCCGGAAGTCAAGGCGGTGTGCGTACCTTTGGTTGCCGTTGGACGGCCCAGCGACGGGGGCGGGTGGGGATGCCGAACGAGAACGGGCACGCGCCCGACGCAAACGCTTTTGCTGAGCTTTCTTCGGTGTGCTGCTTTCCCGATGAGCAACCAAGTATCATGAAATTGTAGATCTCATGTACCTTTGGTTCCCCATGTCTGATGTTGCGTGCTGCGTTAATGCGATAACTGAACGGCTTCAGGGTGTAGAGTTGTTGCTCTGCGCAAGGGACAACTTGGAGGCGGCCCGTCGTGTGTGGAGTCTTCGTACGAGCATCAATGGCGGTTATAGCATCGTCGAAGAACAATTCCCTGGTAGCTTATGTAGACCCGGAAAGAACGCACCTAGCGACGTTCTGCTCCCGACAAAAGAACAGTACAACTCATCGTGTTGTCTCATGAACGAAGAGCGGCCCCCAGGGCAACTTGGTTACCTGTGCTTTTGTTGCTGGTTGAGGTTGTGCACGAGTTGAGACGATATATGCGCAAAGACAATAACGAACATGGTGATGAAACCTATCCTCGGGTGGAGGGGAGTCCCGCAGATAAAAGAGGAAGTCGTTGTGCTACGCGTTGTGGGTCCCCGTGTGTCCCAAGTCCCACGGCCGGGACCACGTGGGTAGCTGACGCCTGTGGTGGCGTTGAGTCGGATTTGTCCCTTACATTCTACCATCACCTATTTGCCACAAGCACCGACAGCTTAGGCACTCTAGCTGCATCTTGTTTGTTTGCTCTAGACTCCTTGTTGACACGGTACTGAAATACTACTCGAACAGGTGGTCCTTTTGACCCACAATGGGTGAGCATTCGCGCCGGCAGTCCTCTTATCAGGATTCCGACATCGACCCAAGGCATCTCGCTATGGCTTGTACCTAACGAGGAGACGACGAAGAAGATTGAGACAGCGATGAAGTTACGGCCGCCAGTGACCCAGTCACCGTCTTCCTTCCTGTCCTTCCAGCCACATGTCACGCTCGCGTCATCGTCCGACCCCGTTGCTCTCCGAGCCGCCAGTTCCTCATCACTACCCTGCTGTACCCGTCCGCTTCAAATCACTCGAAGTAGGAGAGAAGTACTTCATGTCGGTCTTCATCGCCGTTCATTCTCCCCTGGATCGCCGCTGGAGACGCTGCGCGAGCATCTCCGTGCCTCCCTTGGAGAGGGCGCAGTTCCGCCTGTAGCGCACCTGTCGCTGTACTACATCAACGACGCCGACAAGGAAGAACGGGAGAATACTGCTCGCAGACTGAAGAGCGAGCTGCGGGTCCTAGAGGGCGGGACGCGGAGAAGAAAGCGAGGTCAAGATCGCGTGTTTCTACGACGATATCGAAGAGGAGCAAGATCCGGAGCTCATTGACGGATTCATGGGCGAGGAAGTCTGGATGGTGAGATGCGAGGGGCCAGTCCCGGGTTGGGAAGTCATGGAGAAGATCGTTCTGGCGAAATGATCATCTGGCATCGCAAAGAACGGTGAGTTACCATGTTCGAGTGGACTATCAAGTTGGCTCGTGTGCTGATCTCTCACTTAGCGTAGTAGTTTGACTATGGACGTCGATGGTGACAAATATGTACAGGTATCTGTTGTCCATGTGCGAGTAATATACAGGTCTACTCTGTGCAGATTCTACGACACCAATTGTGGCAGCTAGTCCGACCTCCAGAACGGGAACTCTCCAGTGACCCCCAAGGACCTCAGTTCGTTGTGAGCCGCATCGTATATATCCCATGTTATCAAGCTGCTGTGAGGCACAAGACGCGCAAACTCCGCCCGATACCCCGACACGTCTGGGGGTGCCCCACCCTCGTAAATCGCGTGCAGTTCGAGACGGAGACGTCTCAGCGGTGCACGTTGGTCGATACGCCACTTGATGCACTTACGAAGCTCCTCGAGGTCTTCGAGAGCGGCGTTGGCGTCGCGAATCCAGATATACTCCAGGTACCGGCAGAGCGGACGGGCTTGTCCGTGGGACTGCGGGCTCCCTAAAGCACGGAAGAGAGGCGTCACATTTGCGAAGCAAATGGTGTCCTCTACGACCAGTGATCTCAGGGTCGGGAACTTCGCACAGAGCGACCACCAAGTCCCTTCGTCGACCGCTGCCACATCTCCGCGACAGACCAGGGTCTCCACAGGAGCAGAGGGGAACATCGAAGGCAGTTGGGCTAGTGCGTTGAGGAAGTAGGTGGCCTGCGCATCCCTATGAGCAAATCCATCGTCGATAGTTGACGAGCGCTCTTCGTATAAGACTCGAACGACGATGTTGATCTTGTGATCCATGTTCATCCCCTGGGTAGCGGTGATAGTCACGGCGTCGTAGAACTTTCCTCTGGGGACATCTACCATGATGCGCGTTGCTGACTTCAGGATACCCAGTCTGCTCCGAGTAACGTCAGAGGGCAGCATGGCCCGTGCTGCGACCGCGGCACGATGGGTGTCCACCTGATCGTCGGTCTCCAGACAGATGTCCACGTCGTCCCTGATCTCCATGTGGGACAGCAGGTTGGAGACCTCCTCCACCTTCCCTCGAATAGAGAGGTCGCGAAGGCGAGGGAAGGTGGCTATAGGGCCGGTACCCTGGGGGATGTCGAACAGGACGGCATCCAGCGCATGGATTTGCAGGTCTAGTTTCTCCAGCAAGACGCAACTCTTGAGGCAGCCTACGAACTCCGCGAGCCGCATAGTCTTCCGAGGGCCAATGCAGCCTCCGACGGTAAGGTAGCGCAAGGTGGAGAAGGCCGGAGGATGCCCACACACGGTCAGTCCCTCGACCGACAGCTCTTCCAAGCGCGGGAAGTTCAAGACCAGAATTGGGCATACCCCGCGGTGCTTTGTGGCGTCGGCACCGTGTCCGTGATGAACCTTGACGTGCATAGACTTCAGGTTGTGCATTTCTTGCAGGGGCATGCACCTGTCGAGCTGCGCGCAATGGAGTGAATAGAAGGTCAGGGACGCAACCCTATCGTTATGTGGGCGGAGGATGTGCCGAGCGTCCGCGAGATTGGTCCCGGACGAATGAAAGGAGACGTTGACCAGGAGCTGCTGGGAGCGGGGCAGACACACCGCCAACCACTCCAGGCGACGGCGGACGATGATCTCACGCCACAAGGTGGGCGTGCCATGTATGATGTCCCGCCACTTCCGACATGTTGCCATTGCGGGAAATAGGGTTCGTGTGTCGCAAATGTTCCTGTGATCGTCGAATGGTGTAGAGCCGACGTCAGCGAATATGTTGATGAGGAGTTCGTTCGGGAAGATGTAGATGGACACGCGTCGTCCTCTCCGGACGACACCTGAGGCGGAGTAGAAGTGATCGACAGGGGGTGCTTGCGAAGGATGGATAGGGCCGCCCCTCGGAGGGCGCATCCCATGATCTGACCGATGATACATTTGCAACTTGAAAATGTCAGCAAGCAGACTCGTCGCAAGAGAATATAATATGCGTACCTCTCTGTGACTGGAAGTACGGGGACTTGAATCCTGCCCAGCGATGAGGAGTGAAGTGTGAATGTCGCAGAGAGTGGGTGAGGCTGGACGTGTGCCAGTGAGGGACATTTATACTTCGCCGACGGTGCGGCCACGACTCAATGAGGTTGGCTTTGATCGTCGCATTGGCCCTTCCGGTCTAACTGGACCATCGACGAGAACCAGTCAAAGCGATGCATTGTCCTGATTGTCACCGCATGGGCCTCGTGATACTGAATCTCGGAGCTTCAGTAGCAGATCGGACGCCCTGGTGGTCAAAGCTTGGGGGCTCTGCGCTTCACAATAATTATTCAGCTCGAGCACGGAAGTCCCGCGAAGCCAATGTGTTTCGAGTTCCTGCGCTTCACATGTAGCGTCAGTAAGCTCACTGCTTCGAGTTCAAGTTGAATAGCATACCTCTGATGCCCTCTCGGCCTACGTCTGCTTTGTCCGAGGACCGGCGGACATTCATACGCTAGACTTTCCATGGACGATACACTTGGGTAGGTCGATAGAAAAGCGGCGGGTAAGTAGTCGCGGGGCCGTCAGCTCGCGGTGGTTCAACGACTGGGACTACTAGCGCGCACTTGGACGCGTCCGTGGTGGCTGATTGAAGCGGAGTCACAAGTACATCACAGTCCTTGGCGAGCACCCTCGCAAACTCAGAGTGCTTCTTCAAGCAGTTCGATGCTCTAACAACACCCGAGTGCTCGAGTCTTCCGCATACCGTGGGCATTCGCATATTGATACAGTATACCTCAGGCATCCGGGTCGCGCGGGCATCTCGAGAACAGCCGAGCGCGTCGTGCGCTCAACCCTTTTGCTATCCGCGCTGTCTGACGTTCTCGGCCTTCGACGCAACTCACTGACGACGGACAACCTCGGACAACCCTGCCAGGAGCGTCTCACTGGCAGCTCATCCACCCAGTGCATCTCATTCCATGGCTTGTGTTAGGAGCCGACCTCGATCCAGGCTGATTTGTGAGTCTGAGCCGCTCGTGGTCAACGACCGAACGATAACCTCGGGAAGATTCTTATATCACAAGCCAGTGCCTAGGTCAGTGCAAGAGCTTGTTATACATATATCTTCTTCCTCACAGTCATACGGAAGAACCTGACAGATGCTAACAACACGCAAGTACTGTTGACGGCGCAACGCGGCTAGGTTGGACAGCTACTACCTTGCAGCGCTCAGGTGCACATTCAAGTCCGAGGCATATCAAGGTCCCTCGATTCACGGTACGAGACATTCCTCAAGCTGCGCTGCGTGGCCCGTATATCAGTGGGAGCGACGGCATTTATTGCCAATAAGAGTCCCCTTCCGGAGGCTACGCGTCCGCAGCTTTGGCTTCCCATTTGCCAACGCGCAGCGATAGTGCCCGAATCCCGATGCATTCGGATGTTACAGAAGAGTCAATGGCGCGATGTGAGTGTGTCGCGATCGGTTATGCTTTGACTCAGGGAGTAAGTAGGTCTGATCTGACTCAGTGCGGCCCTGCGACGGAGAATCAGTTGGTATACCTGGTAGCAGGACCTCCGATGCATAATCGCCGGGCAGGGGCCCGGTATGCTACAAATAGTGAGCGCGTTCAACTGGCCCCATCATTGTCACCTGTTGACCTTCAGTTTTGGGCCGATGCAATTCCCAGCCCAGCCCCAGGATAGGGCGCATATGGTCGCGTTCTTGAAGCAGCTGCCGCAGTTGGTTCGCGATGGAGCCGTGAAGCCGATTCCCGTGAAGCTCTGGGAAGGTGGACTCGAGGAGGTTTTGAGTGGCTTGCAATACATGCGTGAAGGGAAGGTCAGCGCAGAGAAGATCGTGTACCGACTGCAGACTCTCTGAACCATTCCGTCGACATAGCAGAGAGGCATGGCCTAGCCGACTTCGTGCAGCATAATGAAATGCGCATAACATAATTCTATGCACTTCCCACATTCTTGCACATGCCTGACTTCCCTCAACCGTCGAGCTGTCGAGCGTCGTGGATTGTGTAGTCCTCGCCACATTGATCTCATTTGTCCATGCAACGGTAGGTTAAGCGTCAAGTAACAGGAGTGGGGCTCGTTCCAAAGCACGATCTTAAATCACAATGCGAGCAGTTGACACAATATGAAGTCCGGGTGTATCGCCCAGTTAGTATCTAGTCTTCTATACTCGTCGTCAATCGGTGCCGGTATTCGGGAGCATGACCTTCCTTCCGATATACTCGTTGGCCTTCAAGGCATCGAGGACGTCCACGACATTGTGGAGCGGCTCAGTAGACACAACGGGTTTAACGATTCCCTGCGAATGTGGTGCTAGATCAGAGCGGAACTGCAGTGGAAGCCACTGAGTGATCGTACCTTCGCAAGGAGATCAAGGGATGCCTTGCAGTCGTCGAGGGTCCCATAGAGCGAGGTCTTGACTGTATCCGAGATCAGCATGCAGCATATGCAGTACGACTCGACGTGTGCGTCGACGATGGACAAGACTCACTGTTGATGTGGTTCGTGACAAAATCCGCAGTGTTGAAGGATAGCTGGTCTGTCGATACTCCGACCTACAGGAGGATATACCGCTGGTCAGTACCGTCTCCGCTAGATTTCAAAG
Organism: Cerioporus squamosus; assembly: GCA_022592435.1. NCBI lineage: Eukaryota > Fungi > Basidiomycota > Agaricomycetes > Polyporales > Polyporaceae > Cerioporus > Cerioporus squamosus. The sequence continues at coordinate 16,013 of JABYQS010000002.1, read as the reverse complement.
ATGCATTTACCAAGACAATCAAGCCTCCAGGGCTACTGAGGCTGGTCTCGGCCCTCTTCACTGCACTAGATAGCAGAGAGAATGCTACGCATGGAGCATAGACATCAGGTTAGTTGTCATAGAATGGATCTCTGCGGTAAGAATGCACTCACACTGCGCGTTGGCGACGAAGTCGATCCCAATGTCGACTACCAACGGATCCTTAGCGGTATCCGCCGTCGCTGCCTGAAGCTCGGCGGCGTCGAACGCCTGTTCCGCACCCAGCGACAACGCCAGTTCGCGAGCCTCGGGCTTGAAGTCGCATGCGTACACCGTCGCGCCATAGCTCTTCGCTATCTGGAGAGCCTGGTGTCCGAGCCCGCCTACGCCGTAGATGAGAACGCGCTTCGTGGTACCAGGACGGAGCTGTCGGACAATTTAGTGGTCAGGTCTACGAGAAGGAGACTCGGGAGCTACTTACCTCTGCCGCGTTATGGACAGCCCTGTAGGCCGTGATGAGAGAATCGGTGGACAGGCATGCGATCTCTGGAGCAAGGCCCTTGGGGACCGGCACGAGCTGGTCGGCATCGACGACCAGGTACTTGGCGTACCCTCCATTCAATCCTACTCCAATGACGGCGGTGTTTGTAAGGGATGCCTGCGTCAGTGTGGCGCATGAGCTGAAGATATACACGACGTAGAGCTGGTCTTTGGTGATGCCAGTCACGTCCGAACCCCATCTAATGGATTGCCGGTGAGTGCAAGATCGATTCAAAGAAGGGATTGGAACATACGAGACGGCGTAGCCGGCGTTCTCGTGGCCGAGGATGTAGGTGCGCGGATCGGGGGTGCTGGCGTTCAGGAAGAAGACGTCCGAATGGCAAACACCTGCTGCGACGACTTTCAAGAGCACTTGTTTCGCGGTAGGCGTCGGGATCGGGGTGTCCTGTAGGACAACCTTGTTGTTCCCGGGGACGTAAAATCCGCCAAGCATGGTACCGCCGGTGTTGGCCATCGTGTGATATTGAGACGTATGAAGTCGAAGGATTAGGTCGTTTGATTAGGCTCGTGTGTTTGCTGTACGCAGGTGTGTCGGGCTCTGGGTAGAGTGAACGGTCTATATAGTCTTGCATGGCGGCTCCATTCGGATTAGTGCGATGTTCGGCGAACCGTCGGTTTCTGTGCAGGCGCGGCATTACTAGAATGCATCGGGGCGCCAGCCTAGTGCAAGCGATGCTGCACTCACCACAGGATTGACACATATCAGAGGCTCCGACCTGAGGCCCTCAAGCACTCAGTCACCACTGGCCGTATTCATGAGCGCCGTCACTGATACATACCTACCGCCACCGCACGCAATCGGATCCGGGAGTGGATAATGGCGGTCGTCCCTGTGCAATACGCATCGCACATAAACCCGGCCAGGTAGGCAAAGCGCGCTTTGCGTGAGACCATGCGGTCTGACATCTCCGGCAGGTACGCACACGGCGAGGACCCGGCGAGATGTCTGTCGTGTCGCAGTGGTAGGGTCGCCCATGGAAGCGCTGCAAAGCCCAGTGGCGGTATCCGCGATCCCGTCACTAGCGTCCTCGTTGAAGCAAGAATCAATGTCTTGAACTGTGGGGACAGCGGATCAGACACAGCACAGACGGCCCGACATGAGTCTGCTACACGTTGCAAGCTGTTGAGACATACCTTCGTAAGATCCGCACCCATAGCAAGCTCCGAGTCAAGGGTCAGACATGGACATAGGTTTTGACTTTCGAGACGTTGCATGTGCCCGCTGTGATTCTCTTGGCGAATTATACTCGTCAGCGCGTTCTCAGCGGTGTCGGATGTGGCTGCGTTGAGCTCAGCATGAACGACCCGATCCGCCCCGAGAGGTAGAACTTGAAGTCGCACACATAGATTGTCGCTCCGCAGCTGTTCACGAGGTGGATAGCCTGGTGGCTGAGAGACCGCCCACTCCGTGGATGCAGTAGTGGTCGCACCTAGTAAGTGCCAGTGAGATGTGTTAGTGCCATCAGGGTGCAATGACGAGGTTCCAAGCACGTACGAGCGAGTGTAAAAGCCGGAAGGTTCGCGTGGTCGACTCAGTATTCCCTGGTAGTATAGCGATATGGCCAGGTGAACTCGACAAAGACTCGCCGTCTGGAGTAATTTCTGCGAGTAGGGCTGCTGCGTCCGGTGGAATGCGTGTTGTACTAAAGTAACCCGACACTTTCATTCGCAAATATACACACTTCACACCAGCCTAGTTGATTCTCCGCTTTGTACACCCTCTGACCCGTCGTAGTTCCCTGGTACACGTCACATAGTCGCAAGGTGAGGCGGACAGTCGGACAGCGGCAGCGGATTGAGGGCCGGAAAAAGAATGTGTTGGCGAGAGAAGTGATATGGGCTCTGTAGTACCAAGTAGCACACAGGACAGATGAAGAGTGAGGCCAAAGCAGAAGAGCGTGCGCGCGGCTTCAGAGGCCGTGATGGTGGTGGTGGAGCTCGAGGAGACGTGTGTCTAAGCGCGCGCTGGCCATTGGTGGCGCCGAGGCAGGACGACCTGGACTCAGTTAATCCCTCAAAAGTACGCATACTTCAAGGAGGTATACCGCTAACCTAAGTACTGTATACAGTTGCAACACGAAACCTTCTTGTGTTCCCAAATACTGAGGAAAAGCGAAGTATGCTGACATGGTCTCGATCTCAACTTAAGTCGTTGCGCTGCGCGTGCGCGCCCCATTCTCTTTGAACCTCAGCCCGATCGTGGAATGGATACCAACAGGCATATATTTGATTGTGAACATACTAGGACGTTGAATGCGGCTTACTCCGGGCGATAGTTATCCCAGCCCTTGAACTCGATCTTCTCCATGCTAATGAACGTCAGACGTTCCTTGGTCCTGGATTCAAGGGTGCGTAGCCACCACAACACAACGTGCTTGCCGTCCCACCCTTTACAGAACTCGAGGGTATCTGGACATACGATGAGACGAGCGCATCATGAGGGGCACCAATCAGATTTCTCACCGCCTTTGAGGATACACTTGGGCAGCTTGACAATATCGAACTCGTGGCCTTTATCGAACTGGTCCTGCGATGCTTCCCATATGAGCTATACAGCGAGAAAATGTATGAGGCGCGGCGACAGGTGAAGATTCTCGATGTGTAAATCGCACCTCTCTGACATCCTTCTTCAGATCTTTGGCACCTTCGATGTCGTTAGGTACGTTGCTCAGGTTATACGCTGAGAGGCCCAGAGTTTCTAGCTGGTACTTGCATACGAGAGCTGGAACGGCCTTGCCACCGGTTAGTGGATTCCCTTCCCGGTGAGCGAGCTCGATTGCGTAGCCGCGGTCGGGCGTCATGAAGATCGCTTCGAAGTTGCCTAGTTCCAAGTTGTCCGTCACAGTCGATAGGGAGAGGAGTTCAGGGTCAAGCTTTCCACTAAGAATAAGCTGCTCGTTGGCCGGAACGGTGCCCAAGTAGAGTGTCACAGGCATGTCGACGTCGACTAGTGTTGTGAGGGAGTCGCAGGAGAGTAGATTGGTGTCGGAGGAGACGCCTTCGCCAGAGCCTCTTTATACCTGCAGAAACCGGAGGCATTGTGAGACGTTTACGCCTTGAGGTTCAGCGATTCGCTTTCCAGGCAGGTGGGGAATCATACAGACCTTCCCCTTCGTACGATGTCTCTGATGTGAGCTACATACGGAGGCATCTGCGGAGCGATATGTACCTGCGCTTTCCTGGAACTGTCAGCAGTGCAGCATACACAATCGACCACTTACCTATACCGTAGGTGATCTTGTCCATGAAACGGCACCAGTTACGACCAACGCGACTGCGCAACCCTAGGACACTGCCACCTTGTAAGCATCTTGCAGGACGAACGGTGCGACGAACATTGAACAAAGCCAAACTGGGAATGTGCATCCCGGCTCAAGGCAAGGCACTATACCTATGGCAACCCACGCGAGCTCGCCAGACGAGGCCGTCGAAAAAGAGAGGTCTTCCAATACAAACGCGCGTAGCCGCTTGGGAACACACAGTATTGGGATAGCTGCACGACAACTTGCTTCCCTCACATCGGAAGTCCCGGGTCCGCCATCGCTTCACTTGCCTAAGTTGAAGGTAGCCTTGTAGTACCTAGAGTGGCATGCTCGGAGCAAGGCCAGAGGCCAACATTTGCCTTGGACTCGGAGGCAGTGGAGCCTCAGGCCTCATCGCACGGGGTTTCCTCTGGAACTAGCGGCGCGGTTGCCATTCAGCAGTATTTCCTGCATTGATGTGAGTACACAGATACATCAGTTCACATGCTAGGATCCTCACCTGCGACGGTCAGCCTTGTACATCGCGACGTTGTGGTCCAAGTTCAGGATCCGAAGCGCCGAGTAGTAGGCGCCGGTCGGGAATAAACGGATGCTAGAAAAGGTAAGTCATGACACGTTGAACTTCGACTTGAACTCACCCGGACCGCCAGCGAATCCCGAGGGCGAACCACCATGCCCGCCCCTACGAAATGCAATCAATGCAAGCAAGTATTCCGCACCTTGCCAGACTGCGAGGCTCATGCGGCGAGCGTGGGCCACCAGCCTCACCCCGCTTATTTCTGCGACCTTTGTCCCGAGCTCTTCACGACGCAGAAACAGAGGTCAGCACATATGCAAGGGACCTGCCATACCACGCAATCTCTTCTGCAGATGACCCCTCAGGTGCAGCCTCCTGTACCATCTACACAAAGCGCCAATTTCCACCGGTATCTATGTAATACCTGCATCGTCCTTCTGAACTCCGAGGCAGCAAGACTCGAACATATGCAACAGACAAGACATGCCGACTTTGCTCGTCTGACACCGATGAACGGACCCCATGCTGGCGCGGGACCCACACCGCCGCCTTCTTCTCCGCAACGTCCTGCTGCAGCGTCCAGCAGCCCTATTGACAGAGAGCACGCCACTCAGGGTGCTGCGAGTACTAGTACTACCGCAGCACTCCCACACGTAAGTCTGTCGCCCCATCCATCCCTTCATACAGACCTACTCATCTCTCAGCTTGCACCATCCTGGGCGTTCATCCACCTCTCACACACAGGTCCGCTGGCTGTATTCTGTGCAACCGTTTCTGACCGGCAACTGACAGGGTCTCGGGATTGTAGGCACCTGCAGTTGAAGATCAGCCAACCGATCACTCCACCATCAGTACCATGGAGGTGCGCTCGCGCAATACGCCCGACAGAGCAATCCGCTAACTCACTGCGTCGCTTGCGCAGAACACGCGCTGTGAAAAGTGCAAAGTGTCGTTTAACGACAGCAATGAGTTACAGATGCACTTCAACAAGTCCGTCAAAAACCACCCACATTGTCGTACGTGCGACCTCGGATTCGCTTCAATTACATCTTGGGTTGCGGTAAGATAATGCCCTGTCTTCACCTCTCAGTGAGAGGAAAGCTACTCACAATATCGTGCAATGCCCAGCACAAATCAACATGTCCGCCGCCGGGTTCGTCTCCTGAAGAAGCGACGCGTGATCAAGCACATTCAATCCCTTCTTCTGTTGTGAGTACTGTGGCGAGATCCTTACAGAGGCAGTCCGTACTGACCGATGCCGCCTCAGAGCGCCATGTCCTCGCGTCTTTCGCAGAACGGTCGCTCATCACGATCTGTCACAACCGATGCTACCGACAACACTCCTGCGACCCTGCTGATGTCAGAGACATCGACCACTCGAGGGTGAGTGGTTTGTCGCAGTGCGCACGATGTGAACTCGACTCACTGATCATTCCGGACCGTGCAGCTCAAATTGGCTCGCCGATGCCAGCATCCGGTCTCAGGCAGGCGGAATCTGGCCTACGTCCTCCCGTGGGCCTGCTTCAACATATAATCGCAGTCGAGACGGTGGGCGTGCTGCGTCTACGGCAGCATCGTCTGCAGAATCCGAGGACCGACGTCTTCCGGAGGCGAGTGTCAACACTCGCTCCGCAGCCTCGGCTTCTATCCAGGACTGGCAGCGTGGAGTACCGAGTCAGACCAAGACCAAGTCGATAGCGGTCAGCTCAAGGACGAGCACGCCGACGCCGACGCGTTCATCTTTCCACTGCCGATCATGTGCGAGGGACCCATGCATCGAGCCCGTCGCAACTGTATGTGGGCACCTATTCTGCCATAGGTGCGTCCCCATCTAGTCTCTGGTTTCCCGCTGCTGACAACATGCGGTTGCGACCCGGTCCATAGCTGCATCGTGCACGAGATCGAAACGAAGCTCTGCTGTCCGGTCTGCCAGAAGGCGTTCTTGGTCAGGCTGCACGTTGAGAGCGGTTGATCATACTTCACTCTTTCGGATGCGATTCGGTTGTATTCTTTTGCTTCATTTCTTTCATGCTGCTCATTTTGAACGTGTCTTGCGTGCGCCTTACGATATTGCAGAGATTCGAAGGAGGTAGGTCCGAGCGCTCACTACCATATACGTCCCAGGTTCCCACCGACCGTGTGCTGCGGTAGGAATTACCGCAGGTCCGTCATGCGTCCTGCACGCAGGCAGCACGCAGCATACGAAGACGCTCTTAGCTTCCCTTAATACCCATCAGCCGGTACGCAACCCTATACCCTCACCTGTATCCTCAGTCTCACGCACTGAGTCAGTATCAGTCGTTCATACTCTACATCTATGCCACCTATCAAGGTTCGGTGCAACCAATGCAAGCTGGTACTCAGGGGGAAGAAGGACGGAAACAAGCACCAGAGCGATACGGGCCATGTCTGGAAACCCGGATACCAATGCACACAATGCGACGCGGTATTCGCGAAGCGCGGCGAGTGCAAAAGACATGTGGCGGCTTGTGAAGTTCGAGGGCACACGGCTCCGCTACCTTTGCTCCCGACTGTCGTGGCGACAGGCCAGCCATCGTCTGCGACCTCTTCGTATCTGAACTGGATGGCGTTTCAAGCGCAGATGAAAAGCTTGGTTCCCGATGTGACGGCCGCGATCCCGCCTGCGGTTCCCAATCCCCCTCCTTCTGGGCCGCCAATCTGGCAGGTCGTTACATGCCGTCGGTGTCGCGAACAGTTCGGGAACGCGTATGCCCTGCAGATGGTGAGTGAGGGCGTCGGCGGTTCTCTCCTGGGTGTACTCGAGTACTGAGAGTTGCGTGTACGACAGCACTGCCAGATTGCCCATAGCGATCTTGTACCCCATGAAGACGTCGCTGCCAACCTTCATGCATCCTCCGACGGCGCTGAACATGAGCCTGAACAGCACCAGCCAAAGGTACAAAACGAAGCTGCGTTCCCCGCTGCGCCCTCCAAGGCTGAAGCCACGCAAGAGATGTGTTACATGTGTAGCACCGCGTTTCCCGACAAAGACGCACTCGACGCTGTGAGTGCATATTCGTCCATATTCACCGACTCGCCCTCACTCTCGCTCTGGCTTCCCCCACCAGCATCTTGCGAGCACCTTCACCTGCAAGGCGTGCGCCGTACATCATGGGTCTGAAGAAGAGTTGCAAGAGCACTATCAGCGTGAATCAAAACTGCATCCGCGCTGCAGGTTTTGCGGGCTCGCCTTCGAGAACATTTCCGCATGGGCGGAGGTGAGCTTCTAGTCGGCGCCGTACGCGTGTCCCGCGGTCGTATGGAGACTGACTCTCAATGCGTAGCATAGGGCCGTGTGTTCAGCGACTGGACCGGCGGCGGTCCAGGCTTCTGCGTCGGCATACGATGTCACTGTTCAGGCGGTAAGTCGCCCTATCAGTGTGCCATGCCTTTCCTGACCCACTTCGTTTGTTCTAGGACGTGTCCGGGGCAATCGTAGACAGCCAAGTAGTCACAGAAACGCAAGCTGAGACATCCGCGGACCGCGACCACACGTCGGATGGCAATCCTCAGCCAAATCAGTCGCTGAACGAGGACCACTCCGTCTCGAGCCGGAGTGCATCGTCTGAGATCCACGAAAAGCTCGAAGCGAAGCTAGCCACTTCTGCTTCCGCCTCCGAGTCGTCGAACAACGAGCCCACGGCCTCCCTAGCTGTAAGATATCAAGTCGAGAATGAATCGACGTTCGCTACTACTGTGGGTGACAACTTCCTCCGGTAGTAGCTAAAACTGACGACGAGCTGCGTCGTATGCGTCGCACAACATAGCACGCCAATATCACACACTACGGTCAAGTTCCCGCCCCGCCCAAAGTCAGCCCAAACCCAGTGCGCTGCAATCAGTGCAAGCTCGTATGCCAGAACGTCGGAGTACTCCAAAAGCACGCCAAGTTGACCGGGCATAGACACAAGCCGATGTACTTCTGCACCGTGTGCATGGTCACGTTCAACAAGTTGAGCGATGAGAGAATTCATGTCAGGACGACGGGTCACTACCCTCCGACGGCAGACATCCCTCTTGCCAGTGCGGCCGTCGTGTCCGCTCCTCCTGCTACTTCGTCTACTTCCGCTGTGAGTGGCTAAGCCTGATCTAGGACTCTCTTGGAGCGCTAATATGCTTCTGTGTAGGAGGTTCGATGTTTCAAGTGCGACATCGCGTTCCCGGCCACGAAGGCCTTACAAGCTCACTACAGCGAGTCTATCTTCCATCCCACATGCTGTACATGTAGTCTAGGCTTCGTTTCTATCGTAGCCTTTGTTGAGGTGCGTGATATCGGACAAATTGAGGCAGTAATCACGTTGCTGACATGCCTGTTCATACAGCACAAGGCAAGATGCCCTCCACCGGGGTCGTTTAAGGCGAAGCTAGGGGCGTTCAACGGTCACGGCCGTCCTGCAGCTCTCGCGGTGCGCTGCTCACCTCGTATAGTCGCCCAACGTTCGTTCTCATGCGGAAACGTTGCAGGACAACTCAGTATTGGAACAGGAGCGCACCACACGTGCGATGCAAGATGAGGACTGGGCCACGGCGGAGCTTAGCAGTGGCATCCTGAGTGCGCTTCCGTTTGCGGGCTCGGACTGTTCGGAGGTGTTCTCCGCGACATCCACAAGGCCCATAACACCGGCCACACCGAAGACGCAACGTGCGCCCAGGTAAGTCGCACACCGTTCTCCCTCTTCATTTGCGGGATCCACTCATCATCCCGCATCCATGTCATGTTCCTAGTCCCACGCCATCCACCGCTGTCTCGTCGAATACGCACTGCTCTCAGACTACGCTTCTGCAGTCTTTGCTTGACGAGCAGACGAATGTCGTTCTTCCAGGGCCGGATCCACGACGTTCTACCATCGTTCAGAGATCTAAAGAGGGCTCGCCTCCTCCCACCCCGCGGTGCGATTACACGGCGCATAGCTCGGACGCCTCAGGGACAAAGAAATTCGTGTTATCATATCATTGCAGGACATGTCTCAACGACCCGTGCATCGAGCCGGTAGTCACGATCTGCGGGCATCTCTTCTGTCGCAGGTATGTGTTGACTACATACAAACGAGCACCGACAGTCGCTGACTCCGATCTGCAGCTGCCTCCTGCAGGAGATGATGTCAAGAACGGGCTGCTGCCCTGTCTGCGGGAAAACGTTCTTCGTGAAGTTAGAAGTCCAGATATGATATCGTGAGGCGTGGAAACCTCCGAAGCAAGCCTACATGTAGGCTGAATGGTTGGATTTGCTCTCAATACATTGTCCCAACAGACGTCATTCTTGAGCATGAGGCTAATGGTGTTTATTACATGACTATAGTGAATATCATATGTTCCAAAAGCGAGCTCTGTCGATAGTCAAGGGCGGTAACGGCTTGTTTCCTGCGAAGACCGCCATGCCCTCCGTTGTCAACACGTTCGACACAGCCTCCTGGCTCATCTCGACGAAAGTGGACTCGTTCGCCTTGTCTGCCCTATGACAACGAGTGATCGTCCAGCCTCGGGTTCGCCCACCCGTGACGTGGATACCGACCCAGCATATGCTCCGCGACAATGCCATTGCGAACACGGTCATCTGAGTCATGAACATATCTTCAAAAGATCTAGATGTGGTCATATCGACATGCCCCCAGGGCATAAAGATATCAATGGTGATCAGCCTTTAAGACACTCACAAATAGGTCCACTATCGCTTCGTTCACGCTACCATCCACAATGTCGAAGATCAGATGGCACATCGAGTATCCGTGTCTGGCGATCTCCTGTAGGTCAGGACTGGGCTCGAAGCGTGTGTTTCGTGCCTTCATCTGTAGTTGTAACAGCGTCGGGTGTGTTTCGGCAAGGATCAGTGGGAACCTCCGTTCTTCCTCCGCGGGGTGTTTGCCGATGTAGACAGAAGGGATGTGGTCGGGTAGCGCGAGGGAGTAGAACACCAGGTTATCCCTTGCGCATACACTCTGAAGTGATGCCCATCGCTTCGACTGAGCCTCGGATAGTGTTCCATCGGCGGGTGTTAAGCCTTCTTAGCTCCTCCACGTCCGCATGCCTAACCACCGTGTAGTCGGGACGGGTGAGGTTGAGATGAACGAGGTTCGGGAAGGCAAAGGTGTAGTCCCCAGCGGTATTCGGAGGCAGTGGCATACACATCTTCAACTTCCCCACATGCACGAATGGCTGTATTGGCATGATTGGGCTGTACCCCATGATGATACAGAGTTCTGTGAGATTCGCAAAAGAGGTCAAAGGCTGAAGGTCGATGAAGATCCAAGGTAAGCGGAAGAGACCGTGCGTAGATCCCATGGTGAGCCTGCGAAGCGCTCTGAGATTGGTGAGAGAGACAACTTTGACTTGCATTGCTTCTTCACCGGGGTCTCTTGCACCATCTGCATCATCACATTCTGGCTCGCCGCGTTCGGCATCCTCTGCGACGTCTTCTTCTGGTCCTCCCTCTGAGACGTCAACACCCTTGTCTGCTCCCATCTCGTACATGACAGGGATGGTCAAGTCTTCCAGTTGGATGAGGCATCCAACCAGGTCATAGAGGTCAGCAAGGACCTCATGATTCTCCTCCTCAGTGGGTACTCGGTAGATCTCCCGCTTGGTACACTGGCTGTCGTCCAGATGCAGTTGGTGCAAGTTAAAACAACTTGGCAAGATGGTGTGGAGCATCATGAGGAGGAGAGAGGCCGTATACTTTGCCCATCAGAACTTTCCAAAATTACTGAGTGCGCTGAGGCAGTGCCCCCAGCACGTTCAGCACCCCAGTGGGTCAGTGCAAATAAGCGCTAGAACGCAAGATTCTGACTTCCATGTCCTCATCCTCGATCTGTCCATCTGGAGGCTCCTTCAAGTGACATAACCATTACATTACCCTCACTACTATGTCTTGTGAGATCTTGGTGGACTGATTCTCGTTTCAACAGTTACAAGGAGCCTGTCAAAAGTGAAATCAGGGCAGAATGATTGTAACTTGGCAGGTACTATAGCTCAGCCAAATCAACAGTTCTAGGCTAATGTGTCCCATGGTATATAGATAACATCTTAACGACACTGCGTGCAAAGTTTCAAGTCCTACAGAGCTTTCGTTCAAGACCGGGAGCCTCGGTAAATCAGGGGGTGCGTGGTCAGCACTAGTGTTGTGCAGAGCTCGGCTCGGCTCATAAGCCGCAGCTACGGCTCGGCTTAGGGAGCTACGGCCTGCTTGAAGTGCAGGCCGGGCTCTCCAAGACGGCTCAGGCTCAGCTCGAGCTCGGCTCGGTCTGAGTCGGAGCCCGCAGGCGGCGGGCGCTGTCTTGGGTCTTGCACTTGAGCAACAGGTCTGAGGGCCCCGAAGGCTCCTGTGAACAGGAAAGGTGAGAGGGAGTGGTGTGTAAGTTGATAGAAGAGTACTAACATTTATTTCCAGTCGGAAATTAGTCCACTGGATGACCATTCACTGGTCATACACCAGCAAGCATGGAGCCCAAGCTCAAGAGCTCGGCTCAAGCTCACCGCGGTCAGAGCCCAGTCGTCAGGCTCCTCAGGCCGTCTCGAAAGCTCAGCCCAGCCCGGCCTGAAGACGGCCAGCTTGGGGAGCCTGACGGCCCGAGGCCGGGCTCGTCACATCACTAGTCAGCACCCCCAGGCTCCAGCGTGCTCAGCACCTCTCAGCGCGCTCAGTATTTTGGGCAACTACTGATGCCATCTTCTCCTCCTCTTCCTCCCCCGATCTACTGACGGTCAGGAGCTTCCATACAGGGAGATGGAGGTTTCTGATGAATGCCACATGGGGAGTGTCCGAGCCGTAGCTGAGAAAGATGTGGAAGGATTGCATGTGGCGAAAATCGCCCAGCGGCTTGCATGCCACACGCGCGCAGAGCATGGGTGTCGTGTCACTCAGCAGTGAGCGACATGTACACATCAGCGTGGCCAGTGCTGAGCGAGGGAGGAAGAACAGGATACGCGCGTAGACATCGAGAGGCACAGTCCTCAGTGAGATGGCTGGCCTCCACAAGGTGGCGAGTGTGGTGGCGCGAGTATTGCTGGCAGGAACGAGAAGGTGTTGTACTGGATCCATGGTGGCTGATCCAGATTGGATTTGCACGAAGTTGTTCGGGTTTGCAGCCGCAGCGAGGAGTGTGGCGCGAGCCCGGATAATGATGGAAGTAAGGGAGAAGGATGGATAGAAAGGATTGAGACGGGGATGCGTTTAGTAGTGCGCTCTTGTGTTTATGTCCGAGTGTGGCATGGCGAGGATGTTGCGTGTTGTGAAGGGTGGCTGGCTGGCGCCGCAACAACAGAACCCCGAAAAAGGGGTATCAAGTCATACAGACAATAAGACGATGCAACTGAGTGGGAGGGGAGTAGCTCACTGGGATGCCGCACGTGGATGTTCGCAGGACCGGCCCATTGGAGAGACGCTGTCTCGAGTCCCTGAGCGGAGTGGCCCTGGCTGCTCCGAATGTCCGTCGTCTCGACTGTTAGCGAGGACTTATCATGAGTTCAGCGAACCAAATTCAATTAGCCCAAAGCTTCAGGAGTTCCTGTAAACTGGTAGCGTGCGTGACCCAGCTACACCGACGTTGTGGCAGCATCGGCCATCGAACCACGGTTGTTGACCGAACTGAACCGGCGCCACCTGTAAAGTGGAGTAGATAGACTGGCGCAAGTATGATCCCGGCTCTAAGTGAAAAGAACTAAGCTCAACGAAATTTACGACAACTTGAAGCTGCAGTTCACCCGGTCCGAGTCAGGACAAAAGGTTGAGCCTTGCTTCTCGAACAGCGAGGACTCTGACGCGAGAGGAATCTTGTCCGCGGTATCGTCGCTGGTACAATATGAGCCATAAATGTGGGGCTGTGTGCAGTCATGATACGGTTGAAGTCATTGGCCATGGATGTTAGTAAGTACAGCTCGAGAGAGCCGGTGATGGTAGGAGGCAGGAGGAGGAGGAAGCTAGAAATTTGGTGACGTATGTGCACTGCCACACATGGCCACGCCGTCCTGGAGGTGGGAGGCGACCTTGACCATCTCACTAGTACTCGCACTGCGTTCCGTAGACTCGATATGATCCGCTCATCGAAGACATGCGCCACGAAGACTGCTTCATGTAGATTGCTCACTCGCCGCAGATGAAGCCACGAAGGCGGAGGACTGACACCAAAAGTACGTCCGCAGTGAGCATCACTGTGCCGGCGGATGCGACAATGACACTAAGAACAGAAACTTTGGGAATAGGACCATTTTTGTCCATCTGGTTCGGGAATGAAAGTCTCGAAGAAGGCCGATCATCAAACTGACCGGAAGGAGCTGGAGATCTCTCTGTACAGCGAGCCTGGTTCGCCGCTCGATGATCGTCCGGCGTTGACGTCGCCCAACCCCACCGGGACCGTGCTCTCTCCTACAGCAGGGCTATTCCCAGGCTTTGCCAAACATTTCCACGTCCCGGAAGTACCTTCAAGTTGTCACCCACGTCTCCCTCTACGCCAGCTCATTCCGGGGGGAATCCAGCTTCTAGTGACGCAGCTGCCAGATTCATACCACTACTGCCCCGCACTGGACTGCGCTGGACTACTGATGCGGATCTAAGCAACGCGCAAGGATCGAGCAGGGGAAGAAACCTCGATGAGCGCGTCGGTGCTCTGAAGCATATCCCTGCGCCGGCCCGGAGCCAGTCGAGGCAACGTTGTTTTCATCACGAACGAGTGCGTCGTCTGTCTTCTTGATATCTCATCATCTGAGTCCTGACTGATGCTCCTCTTTTTATCACTATCACTACAGGTAGTGCTTCTCATGCTTCGCCATCGTACCAACTACCTCTTCGTCGAGCCATCGCATTTGTCCGTCAGTCGACCGTGTCCACGATCATCATTGTGCCACAGGTGAGCATGCCGTACGGTCGGCCGTCTCCGACTGTCCCACCTTCTCGTGGGCACATGTGATTAGGGAGCTGATCCAACCCATGCCCCTCTCTCAGGCTCTGACAACAGGCACATCCAAGGTCGCGAGGACAACCACGTATTCTTGCATATAACCACCGGCGCAGCCGCGCCCCCGGCGATCCCCATCATCTCTCCCCTGCAGAGCCATGCCATGTCCAACTGCGTGATGTCCATCCGCCCATCCCCTTATCTCTGTTCGTCCTCCGACATCGTCCAGCGTCCGCATCTGCCCAATGCCCACGGAGCACCTGTCCTCTGAAGCCTCTGCCATCGTGGATCGCCTAACCCCATCACTGTCAGTTGGCACTCACGCCCGGATCTTCCGTTCCGCTCCGGCCCCTTAGGTTCAAGCCCAGCATCTCCACATCGCTCTTCCTTGTTCCCCGTCCCGAAGACAATCTCCAGGCTGTGCGACAGGAGGTGGGAAGTTGGAGCCACCCCATGCAAATCTACCTACAGGCTACAGCCTCTCGCGGCCCGGCAGGGAACCGGGGATTCAGTACTTATTCAGGGCTCAGGGCACGGGCAGCAGCAATCAAGCTTCAAGTTCCAGAGTCCGGAGCCTGGCCAGTTGCAACTCGCCTTCTCCGGAATCCACATCCACATCCACATCCACATCCACATCCGCGAGCTTGCGAACTTGCGCACCTCGATCGCGCTCAAGCTCAAGGTTGCGATGCTTCGCGTTCACAGAGGTTCACAGGCACCGGCGGGGGCGGTGCACCTCGCACCTCGCACCTCGCACCTCAGACGCAGCCAATCCCGGCCCTGGACAATGGCCATATTGTGTATGGTTGTACTGCCTCGAGCAGACATGTGCATGCGGCCGTGTCGACTTCTGCGTCACCCCCGGGGTCCTCGGACGAGCGGCGGCGTCGTGCAGGTTATTGTCCTTGTACTGGTACTAGCAGTCGCCGCGCTCAAAAACGGTCGCTCGGTGTGTTCTCCGGAGTCTATACAGCGCGATGGAGTAGGACCGTAGCGTCGACTGTGTGCTTGGTCCTCCGGGCCCGCGGCTCGCCGGCGCCGCTGATTGGCTGCCTGGCCGCGTCGACACCTGCATCAGCGCGCGCCGAGGGCTCAGCTCAGCTCAGCATACCCAGCAACACTTATCGCTCCGAGCGTCGAACGTCAAACGTCAAAGTCACCACGACGGCCGTTAGGAAGAGGGGAGAGAGGCATGCAGGACTGAGGACGGTAGCTGTTCGGACAGAGGGGTTGATTGAGAGAGAGAAGGAGAGAGCAGATCATATAGCCAGTACTAATACTTGTACTTCTAGCCAGGCCGAGTAGAGAGACGATTCAACGGACGCGCATATACACTACGCACGCGGTGCGATAAGCAGTAGTGAAGAGAGGTGCGTGTACTACCGTACGTACGGGCGGGGTCGGGGTGCGGGACTCAGGGAACGGGGAGCGTCGAAACTCGACTGGTGACATGGAGTAGAGTCACGAGTGAAGTGTTCGAGCGGGGTCGGTGGTAGACTCTAGACTCTGAAGGATAGAAAAGGTACACATGGCCATGAACGCTGTTCCTGATCGCATACACACACCTCCGACAGCAGCATCGCATCTCTCTCCCTGCCGCACCACAGTGATGCCTCCATGGCCTCTTTTTTCCTGCAGCGTATCCTGCCTTTCCTTCCATCCTGCCCTCCGCCACCGATTTTGCTAGCGTCCGAACCCGAGGAACCCGATGATGACCCACCCTGCACCGCCCACGCCCACGCCCAAGGCCCTCCACGCGCCGGGCCCGGCTTCGACGTCAAGCGT